>QLOH01000593.1:0-659053 GCA_026901365.1 Sesbania bispinosa
AGGGTTGCCCTTTCAGAGAGTTGCTGAAAACACAGAAAATACCTTTAAGAGAATTTGTACTATTTTCCATATAATACTTTAATCAAATTTGTTATACATTAAAACTCAGGATTATGAGACTTAAAACATTATTAATTACTTAATAACATTTTTGAGACTCAACACCTTCAAATCAAGCAGGGAAACATGTTTGTGGGCCAATATGTGGCCAATTTTGAGAAGCTCTCTAAGTACTTCAGCATGTTGTAATTTAGTTCATTTTATGTTTTTTATTTAAATTAATTTAACTAAAATTTAAAAAGTGTTTTTAAATAAGTTTGCGCAACAACCTATGACGTTGATGTGTGTTTGCTCTTAATTGTTGTAGAGCTTGTAATGACTTTTTTATTGTTTGCTATCCAAAGTCTTGCGCAAATATAAATTCCTTTTGTTTAATATTAACAATTAATAAAACTCAATAATTAAATTCCATGCAATGATTTTATGACATGTGATGTGTGGGGCCTTTCCACCCTCAAAGGTTGTATATATCGTAAGGATAGACGTATATCTTTCTACCTTATACCTTGTGCAATGTGGATTATTCATAAAAAATATTAAAAATATCTTTAAGTTATAAATTCATTTTAATAAAATCCAAAAATAAATTTTTCTTTCAAAATACCTCAAAAATCAATATTTAACTTTTTAAAATCAGTGAAATCTTTTATTTTAATCATCTAACCAATCAAATATTTTTTTAGAAGAATACATGGACTTCAGATCCTTTTTGCACCAGAGGGATGCATAGAGAAGCGTCCATGTCAAGGTAAAATAATTATTTTCTTAATGTTATCTTGTTAATATCTTTAAATTCTAATTTTTAAAATTTAATTTATTCTTTGTTTGTAAATAATTTATTATTATTCATTTTTGGTGTAAAATAACATTTTTAAAGTTGATAAATTTGCACAATTAATTAAAGTAATCGTTTTAGGTGAATGTATTAGGGTGCTTGAGGTTAATTCTCCACCATTCCTTATGCATAATCGACTCCTGAAACTCAGTTCTAGTTTGCAGACCAATTATTCCATTTAATGGTTTTCTAATTTTTCCAAAATAATTTGTAGCGATTCCTTAATCTCTTTTGAAATTCTTAAAATAATTTTTTAAGGCGGAGTAGCTACAGACAGTGCGCGCATCATGAGACTTGAGATTGGATAATTATAAAAAATAATACATTTTAAAAATTTCAAACCACATTATTATTATTATTATTATTATTATTATTATTGAATTCTTTTTACATAAAAATCATGGTTGGAAAAAAAGAAAAAAGTCCACCCTACGTAATTCAATTAATTAAATTGGATAAAAAAATCAACATTCAAATCGCAACAAGTGCACTAACAATTTTCGTGAGTATGAGTGTAATTCATCATCCAATGAGAGAAAGAAAGAGAGTGTGTAAAAATCATTGAGAGGGAGAGTAGAGTGAGTGAGTGTCTCACTCTTCAAGGTGAGGTCTCAAAATTATAATATAGAGAGTTGATTTATATTTTTTGATATCATAATTTTTTTATTATTTCAATTTTTTATGATAAAAAATAGGTTAAATATGTTTTAGTCCTTGAAAAATAATCAAAATCACCCATTAATGCCACCAACTCAAAACTACCCCAAAAATCAAATCACATTATTCCCATACCAAAATGAGCATTCCAAGATTCTTTTTAATATTTTTTAACAATTTCCTCTAAGTTAAAGTGTATTTAAAAACATTAAAGTGAATAAAATTCATAATAAAAAGGATAAATCTAAAAATTACCAAATTTTATCCAACACCTCCTTGGATGACCTACAAGATGGACATGACCACGTCCCTGAGGCAGTATCAAGATAAACTCACGTTGACATGAGTTGGATGACATTATGCGTAAGATTAAAGATAAATATGAAAAATGACCAAAATTTACCTAACACCTCCTTGGACGACCTGGAGTGTGAACATGACAACCCCGGGATAGTATCAAGTTGAAATTGCATGGAAAACAGTTGCGTGAGGTTGTGCATATGGTTAGGGATGTAATTCGTACTGGAGAATCAATCTGAGGGGAAGGAGGGGAATCAAGAAGAGTTTGAGCCAAATTGGCCAATGTATCAGTTGCCAGGCCCTCTGCAGAAGCACTGATAGTTTCTTGAGATTCTTCACGCTGGGGTGCTTCTGCAAGTGGTGACTTGGGCTGAGAAACAACTTCTTCACCTGAAGTGGAGTCAATAGACATTGATGTAGAGGATGTGGATTTTGCAGACACATTTGGGTCCAAAGAAGGGAAGGAGACCCTTAGATTCTTGCTTGAGGGTTCTCCAGAAGCACCAACAGATTGACCTTTCCTCTTTCTGGAGAAGGTATGGATCTTCCTTTTCTTTGTTCTGGGTGCTCTATTCTCCTCTTCTTCCTTTTCACTTGGACTGGAGTAGTTATGTGATGGCTCAGGTTTTCCAATTAACATTCTCTGCACATTCATCTTTCCAAAGGTGCTACAAGTATCACTAGAAGCTTCATCTTCCAGAGAGATGTTATTGAGTCTAAAAATTCTTGTGAGAAGCATGCCATAAGGTAAACTAGCATATGCTTTCTGGGGGTTAGCTGAGTAAATCATGCTTCTCAGGATTAAGTAAGACAAAGAGAAAGGTTTTCCAAGAAGGTGATAGATTACCATAAGGTCTTGATCAGTAACTCTTTCTAGAGTACCAGCTGTAGGTAAGAGTGAATAGCAGCAGAGTTTGTGAAATATCCTACAAATGGGAATGAGTTTGCTGGACAGAAGTTGTGAATTAGAATGGTGAAGGACTTTCTTTGTGACTTCCTGCTCGGTCACACCAGCTGAGGTATACCAGTCATCATATAGCTTGTTTTGGACAGCATAACAGCCTAAAGCTTCACCAATAGTCTCTGAAGTGACTACAATTGTTGAACCTTTTATCTCCACAACCAGGGAATTGCCATCACTCCTATACTGACTTGCAGAAGCATAAAATGCTTTTACAAGCCTCTCATAGACTGGTTCCCTCATGAGGAGATAGTCCCCCCACTCTTGCTTCTGGAAAAAAATGTCCAATGTCCCATCCACATTTTCTAATTTCTCTAAGGAGAAATATCTTGCCAGGAATGACAGTCTTCCACTCCCATTTTTCATTGAAGATTTTCAACACTTCCTCATCTTGAAAAAGATCACATTTAGAGTCTTGTGATCCTTCTGAGGGGTCACTTTCTTCCATCCCTTGACTTGAGCTTTCTTCCTTATTTTCAGCAGACTTGGTGTCCTCATGGCTATGGGAAGGAGTTACAGTGTGTGAGGTAGAGGGAGAGTCTACACCTATTGATTTTTAGGGACTAAAAATAAAATGATCATATTTATAGGTTCTAAAAACAAATTTATGCTAAACAGACACAACACATGTAGCCGGATGTAGGCTCCATTAGCCATATCAACTTAAAGTTAACAGCAAAAAAAAATGAAACTTTTTTAAAAATAAAAAAAATCACAAAAACTAAAAATAAAATAATATTTATAGGGACTAAAAATATATTTAAATTTAATATTTATTTTATTAACATTCTAAAATCAATTCGATTCAAATTTTAAAACAAAAAGGCCACTTCATTTCTGGGACTTTCTTTATGCTCTTTTATTAGTTTATAGTACTTTACATGTATACTTCGTCTGCTGTGTTACAGTTGATAATAAAGATTTTGAAGAGGAGAAAGAATTCTACAGAAACGCTGTGAATTTGAACGAAAAGCAAGGAAAGAGAGGCCTACTAGAGACCAAAGACAAAAGAAAAGATGACCAGATTAAAGATGATGACTATCTGTAAGTGCTCTTCTCTCAATTGCTCCTTCAATGAATTGAAAAAGCTCATTATAATATTCATGCACCTCAGATTCCTTAATTTTTCATTAAGAGAACAATTTTCATAATCTGCTTCTCTAGGGGAAGAAGTTTCCAACTCTAAGATTGATTTAACTTGTCACATTCTCAGCATTCAATCTCTCTCTCTCTTTTAGTGACAAGAAATCTTCAATTGTGAAGAAACTTACCTTATCCCACCCCATATCACATAAGAAGTAAATAATGTGTTCACAAACACTAAAAAGTTTCTCTTTTTGCACCTTGCAGTTTGGGTGAAGCTAGGCAACCACTATGGCGCAAAGTGGCAGTACCTTCAAGCCTAATCAACCCATATCGCATAGTCATCATCCTCCGTCTCATAATCCTACTTTTCTTCTTCCAATTTCGTATCACAACACCAGTGCATGACGCATTTGCCTTGTGGCTAATCTCTGTGGTGTGTGAGTTCTGGTTAGCACTGTCTTGGTTTGTTGACCAGTTCCCCAAGTGGTTCCCCATCACTAGAGAAACTTACTTGGACCGTTTGTCTATAAGGTTCGAGCGTGAAGGGGAACCAAGCCTTCTAGCCCCACTTGATGTCTTTGTCACCACTGCTGACCCTTTGAAGGAACCACCCATCATCACTGCAAACACTGTTCTATCAGTGTTATCTGTTGATTACCCTGTTGAGAAGGTCACCTGTTATGTCTCAGATGACAGTGCATCTATGCTTGCTCTTTGATACACTGGCTGAGACTTCTGAGTTTGCAAGAATATGGGTTCCTTTTTGTAAAAAGTACAATATTGAGCCAAGGGCTCCCGAGTTTTATTTCTGTCAGAAAATTGATTACTTGAAAGATAAGGTGCACCCCACATTTGTAAAGGATCGCAGGGCCATGAAGGTGGTAACATAGAATACAAAGCTGCTTTTGATGTTTTTTTTTTGTTTTTGGATCTGTGGTTTTGTATTAGTAATTTAGTATCCGTGTGAGACTTAAGGCACTTCTTCTTTTTGGTAACGTTGTTTTGCAGAGAGAGTATGAAGAATTTAAAGGAAAATTAATGCATTGGTTGCAAAGGCTCAGAAAAAACCAGAAGAAGGGTGGGTGATGCAGGATGGTAATCCATGGCCTGGGAATGACTCTCATGATCATCCAGGAATGATTAAGGTTTGGCAAATGCACCCTCCAGTTATTTCTTTTATGATGTATTTATATCTTCTGTCATTAATGAACTGAAAAGAGAAGAAAATTGATATTTAATGTATGTGAATATTTATTTACTTATGTCCCTCTTGCAGTTTAAAAAACGGTTTTGATAACATTCAATCCTCAGAACTGACAATAAGAACATTTGGAGAGCTTTTATAAAAAAGAAAAGTATTTAATTTATTACATCATAAACATAAAAGTGCAATAAGTGCTTTTCTTTTTTATATAAACTTTCCATTTTGAATGCTCTTATCCCTTATATTATCAAAACCATTTTAAAAGAAGTAGTAACCTAAAAAATTGCAACCTTTCTTTAAAAACAAGGATGTGTCAATAACCTAAGGAAATAAATAGTCTAGTGTATGGACTTGGCTTTTTGCAAGGTCTATCTGGGAAGTTCTGGTGCACGGGACAAGGATGGGAAGGAACTACCAAGGCTTGTGTATGTTTCACGGGAAATACGTCCCTGCTATCAACACAACAAAAAAGCCTGGTGCCATGAATGCTTTGGTAAGTGACTCAAACTTAAAGTTTCTTTTGGTTAATTTCAGTAAGAGGAAGATATTGGAAAAGTTGTTTATAACTCCTACTTGTGTTGTGTTTCCTCAAAAGCTTCGAGTTTCTGCTGTGCTTACCAATGCACCTTTCGTGTTGAATCTGGATTGTGATCATTACACCAATAATAGCAAAGCTATAAGGGAGGCTATGTGCTTTTTAATGGACCCCCAACTTGGGAAGAAGCTTTGTTATGTTCAATTTCCAAAAAGGTTTGATGGTGTTGATCACCATGACAGATATTCCAATCACAATACTATATTCTTTGATGTAAGGGACATTCTGCTAAACTCAAACTTGTAAAATATGTACAAATTGCAATTTAACTAACATTTAACTTTTGCCTTGAATGTTGTTTTGATTATAGATCACCATGAAATGCCTTGATGGGATTCAAGGTCCGGTGTATGTTGGTACTGGATGTGTGTTCAATAGGCAGGCATTATATGTCTATGAGCCACCACTCTCTAAGAAAAGGCCAAAGAAGAGTGGTTGTTGCTGGCCTTTGTGCTGTTGTTGTTCTTGTGGCGGTGACTCTCAACTCACATTTGATCTTGAAGAGATTGATGAAGAATGGCTTGATGGCTATGAGGAGCAAGAGGAATCATCCTTCATGTCCAAAAAAAAATTCGAGAAACGATTTGGACAGTCACCAGTTTTCATTGCTTCCACTTTGATGGAAGGTGGTGGACTTCCTAAAGGCATCAATTCATGATTACTAATTAAGGAAGCCATTCATGTTATAAGTTGTGGTTATGAAGACAAAACTGAATGGGGCAAAGAGGTAATTAATCTCATGGATTATGTAGATGAAATCCATAAAATGGGGGAAAATCAGAATATGTTGATATTGGACTTCACTATAAAATCTATAATGCATTGTTTTGATTAAGCATTTATTTCCTACATGAAAGCAGGTACTTTGAGTCCATAATTGGTAACCAATCATCCTTTTGACAAGTTTGTTTTATCTGCAGATTGGGTGGATTTATAGGCTCAGTCACAGAAGATATCTTAACTGGGTTCAAGATGCATTGCAGAGGATGGAAATCAGTGTACTGCATGCCTAAGAGAGCAGCTTTTAAAGGGTCTGTTCCAATAAATCTATCAGACCGATTGCACCAAGTTCTGAAATGGGCTCTTGGTTCGGTTGAGATTTTCCTTAGTGGCCATTGTCCATTATGGTATGGATATAGTGGAAAATTGAAGTGGCTGCAAAGACTGGCTTACATTAATATCATTGTTTACCCATTCACTTCCATTCCTCTACTTGTATACTGTGCAATTCCAGCTGTTTGCCTTCTAACTGGAAAGTTCATCATCCCCATTGTGAGTACACAATTATAAATTTGTATTAATATGTTTGACTAACTCATTTTCTGTAGCCTCTGATTCATGATTACTTTTAAAAGGGAAATAAAAAAGAAAAAAAAAGAAACAATTAATTATGCTAATATGTTTATGTCTTCTGATCAAATTTTTCTTCTGTGCAGCTGTCAAACCTTGCTAGCATTTGGCTAATGGCTCTATTTATCTCCATAATTTTAGCTTGTGTGCTAGAGCTTAGATGGAGTGGGGTTAGCATTCAGGACTGGTGGCGCAATGAGCAATTCTGGGTCATTGGAGGTGTTTCAGCACATCTTTTTGCAGTATTTCAAGGTATCCTCAGAGTTATTGCAGGAGTAGACACTAATTTAAAGGTGAGAGCAAAAGCAGCAGAAGACACTGTATTTGGAGAACTCTATCTCTTCAAGTGGACTACTCTACTTATCCCACCAACCAGTCTAGTAATCTTGAACATGGTGGGAATTGTGGCTGGCATCTCAAATGCCATTAACAATGGCTATGACTCATGGGGACCATTGTTTGGAAAACTATTTTTCTCCTTTTGGGTGATCATGCACTTATACCCTTTCCTAAAGGTCTAATGGGTTCTGGGTCATTGGAGGTGTTTCAGCACATCTTTTTGCAGTATTTCAAGGTATCCTCAGAGTTATTGCAGGAGTAGACACTAATTTAAAGGTGAGAGCAAAAGCAGCAGAAGACACTGTATTTGGAGAACTCTATCTCTTCAAGTGGACTACTCTACTTATCCCACCAACCAGTCTAGTAATCTTGAACATGGTGGGAATTCTGGCTGGTATCTCAAATGCCATTAACAATGGCTATGACTCAAATGCCATTAACCAGTCTAGTAGTCCTCTGGTCAATACTTCTAGCACTAATTTTCTCAATAATTTGGGTTCGCATTGATATCTTCTTGCCCAAGCAAACAGGTCCAGTACTCAAACAGTGTGGATTAGAATGCTAAGACAGTGGAGACAAGTTTGTTCTTCCCATTTCATCTGCTGCTGATTCTTTTATTATTGGATATCATTGAAATAGACCACAGGAAATAGGTAATCAAAGCAACAAATATGTGCTATAGCCAATGTTGGGCAAAATAAAACCGAGTTTTAGGAACACTAGACATTTACTCATCTCAATTACTTCAAGAATATTACTTAAAAGCCTGATGTGCAATATGATATATTGATATCTACTTTTTTTGTCTTTGATCGGGAAGCCCTCACAGGCATAGCTGTGGGTTTAACCCTTGGGCTTGGGGTGGTGGTTAGGTAAAACCCTCAAAAGAGTGTATTGATATCTCTTGTGATTAATTAATAAATATATCAAAGCTGATTTTCCATGAAACTTGATTCTTGAAATGTATGCCACTCAACTCTGCAGTCTTTGCCACCTTGATGCAATACACGTCATGACCCTAGGAATCTATGACCTAGTCCACATTAGATTCAAGTTTAGCTAAGAAGATTTATTAAATAAACCAGTCAAGGTTTTATTAAAAGACTATTTAGCTAAAAAGTCCAGACTTTAGGTCATCAAGGCAATAGTAATTTAAACTTATTGTAAGTGTACTCTCATGTGTACACTATTTATTTGTGTGTGGAAAAAAAATAAATAGGGAACTATGCTACATTCTTATAACAAGTTGTTGGAAAAGCCCCCCACAATACTACATAGTTCTATTTCTGGAACCCGGTAAGACTGCTTATGGTTATCATGCTAAATGGCTCAGAAAGACAAGCCTGTGTAGTAGGTAATAGTTCTTGTGCCAAAGAACGCATCATGGGTCTGGACTCTGGAGCTGCACGCGTGCATGCCAAAGCTACACTCACTGTGAACACTATTGCTTCAGCTAATTGGCCTGTTGGAGGTGGAAGGCGTTGGTCTAGCACATCCTTCAGAAGAACCTGTGAATCCTCTATTGATGACAAAGACTTGTTTGAAGACAGTGTAGCCAACAGTTCTCCAGGGTGGTTTCCCATCATTATCTCTAATGCCACCACTCCAAAACTATAGACGTCACACTTATCAGTGACCCTCATAGTTTGTGCTAGCTCTGCAAATTTCAAATAATGTTAGTAAGTAGTAACTGACAATTAATGTATATGCAATTAACAACAATATATAGTTATATAAACTAGAAATCTAGAATTTAAATTGGTTGCATTATGTACCTGGAGCCATGTAGCCATAGGATCCAGCAACTGATGTCCAGGTTGAAGTGTTGGAACTTAGCAGCTTTGCTGTGCCAAAATCTGCAAGATGTGGTTCAAAGTCTGAGTCCAGTAGTATGTTATTCAGTGTTACATCTCTATGCACAATTGGTGGGGAGCAATCACTGTGCAGGTAGGAAATTGCATGTACTATTCCCTGCACAATTTTCACCCTTGTAGCCCAGCTTAGCTCCAATTTTCCTTCTTCTCCATACAGCACCTTTCCTAAACTTCCTCTGTTTACATATTCATAAACCAAAAACATTTGTTTCCTTCTAGAACAGAAACCATAAAGCTTTATTATATTGCGGTGCCTCGCTCCTGTCAATGTTTTTATCTCATTCAAAAAACTCCTGGCGGTTCACTGTTGGAATGTCATCTGAGTCTGATATGTTGAGCCTTTTAACAGCCACTACTAGACCTGTAGGTAATTCTGCTTTATAAACACTCCCAAATCCTCCTTTTTCGATGCAGTACTTGTCATTGAAGTCATTTGTGGCCTTAACAAGATCAGAAAATGTGAATTTTCCATCTCTTCCCCATACCATGCAAATAGACTAAATATCATTTTCAATGCTTTTGACTCTTCATCAAGGTGTTTGGCTTTTCTTCGGAATAGTATGATTCCAACACCAATCATCCCAATTAGTAGGCCACAAACTGGTATAACAACACCAAGAAGAACTGTTGGATTTGGAGAAGAAGGAAAATTGGAATATACTAAGTGTTGAAAATATGGCGATAAATAATTATGGCGATAAATAATTAGTCCTTGACTCATCGTTATTAGTTATATTTTACTAAGTGATGACGTTCTGATATTTTTTATAAATTTTCCTATGGATTTTTATTTGAATTTTAAAATTCATAGACAATTTCTTAGATATTTAAAATTTACAGGAAATTTTCTATGGATTTTTCTACAAAAAAGTAGATAACTTTTTTACCAACATCTTTACATAAAGTAATTGTGGTTTTCTTTGGAAACTTACTGCACATAAATTTTCTAGTGAAAACTTCGTAGAACTTATATCACATGAGAACTTCAAGTGTGACTTAATGATTTATAATTTACAATGTGAACTAAAAACATGTGATTTTAAAAAAAATGAGGACTAAAATAAAAAAATAGAAAAAGTAGCAAAATAAATTTCACTATTTTGTAAAGATGAAAATCAAATTTCATTATATTTTTAAGAAAAAAATATATTTAATTAACCCTTATTTTTTAATCCTGCTCATTTGACACATCTTAATTACCTCCCGTTATCTCTATCGTCTTGTCATATCTCATTTTCCCTTTATCTATTTCTATATATCTCTCTCATAGTCTATATATATTCTAGAAGTGACAATCAAATATTTTCTTTATTTTAAAACTGTCTATATTCTTGATTTTTATCGCCATAAAAGAATTTGGTGTTTATTAAGTGTAAATAATTCAATGTAAAAAGCATATAGCATCATTAGTAAATGTTTTAGATTTTTACATAAAAGCATATTTTAGAAAGATCAATTTTACTTGTTTTAATTGATTTAGATTAAAAAAATTTAAAAAATAAAAAAAAATCATGAAACTAATATTTTAAATTTCATTAAAAGTAATTATGACCAGATTATCAAAATATTTTCTTGCTTCACAACACAATGGCCAACGGAAACATAACATGTCATTGATTTATACCAAACTATTATTCTCTTTAATGTACTTTCTTTTCGAATTATGACGTGTGAAGTATAGGATTTTCAGAAATTGTGAATTATTAAAGCTTCAATCATCTCACGTAAATATCTTTATATTTGTTTATATCTACCCTTTCTCATCTCTCTTTTTATGTATAATGGTAATAATGATATTTGAATTTATGACCTTGTATATAAATTACTTAGATTATTGATCACTAATCAATCGGTTTAGGGTTTAGGTTCCTTATCTTTTTTTTTAAGTCGCATCAACCGTTTCCACATAGTTTAATTATTGTCTTTTCATCCTTTGTCTTTTAAATCCTTTACTCCTCTCATTTAAGGATGTAGTATATGACACTTTTTTTTGTTATTTTAATTATAGGTAGTGTAGGGGTTGTAATAGGTCAATAGTTTACAAAGAAGATAGAAGAAAGAGAAACTTAATTATTTGGGTAGTTTAATATGAAAAACCACCACAAAATATTTCATTAAAGCAAATAATCTACAAGAGGCACTTACAATTTTTTTTGTTTTTTTTTCTTTAGACTTTTTTTCCTCTATTTTTTTAAACAAACAACATTGAGAATAAAACAAATAAAAATACAGACAAAATTTGCAATTACAATTTAGTTTTGACGTCAAACAAAGAAAAAAGCAAACAATTCAAAAACACCCCATAGTCTTCTTTGGAGTGGTTCCGGTAGCACGATATTTTGCAGCCATTTCCTCTAACTTGAGAACCTCTTCACCACGCTTGGCTTCAATCATAGCCCTCTTCTCCTCTGCTTCCTTGTGAATTAAGGCTATCTTGTTCTTCTTTTTTTCACCATATTCTGCTTTCTTTCTTTCTAGTTGTTCCTAGTTAGACAAAAGAATGCTAAAAGTTGGATACAATCATGCATGTTGTACCTTTGATTATGTTGTTATATCAAAATCAATTTTACTCAACTATAAAACAAACAGGTATTTAATAATATAAATAAATTTGGATTAAAACTTGAAAATTCTAAATGGCTGGCAAGAATAAGACAAAATGAAAAAATAAAGAGCATTTGTTTGCTAAAAATATTCTGGGTGTCAAATGTCAACACAAGTGTAATTTCATGCATAAGGAAACATAGATCTTACCTTTTCCCTACTTATATTATTTATTATATTATTTGATTATATGATATTTTCAAAAATAAGATGCAAATCCTATGCCAAATATATCATGTTATTAATATATATATATATATATAACAGTAAAGTAATTTAGAGTTAATTTTTCCCTCCAAGACTATGATTAAATATGTCAAATAATATTTGTTTTCATTTTTATTTTTTGTTGTAATTTATTACACCGTGACTGCTAAATATTTTAAATTTTGTAAAGAAATATTTTTTATACATAGTACATAATTTTTCAATAATTTATTGGTGCATAATTTAATTAAATTATTTATCGACATTAATAATATATATATATAATACATGTGTTGAATCACTGATATTAATACATTTTAAAGGATTGGTGTTTCTTGGATGAAGGTTTAATAATATAATATCATTGAAAATTATGTAGAATTATCTTTATAAATATCATAGATATATATTTTGGAGATGTTTTATAGGATTTATAAATATGTAGATAATTTAAAAGTTAGGTTGAGAAGTTTCATGAATCTCATTTTTAATACTCAACACTTGGATATATCCATATGTTCTCCACCCTTTATTGAGGAGGTAGAGTAGTTATAAATAGATAATCCCTCTTAGATCAAATACTAGAGTTTTTTATATTAAAACACGAATCGACATTAATTTATTAAAGTAATTATTAATAAACATCATAACATTTATATCAAAATAAAATTTAGCTTATCCATATTTTTTATTAAAGCAATTTTCAAACAAAAGTAAGTATTCTAAAATATTTATATATTTATTATATGTAATAATTTATTTATATATAATTGATAGAAATATCATTTATATTTTAATATATACATAAAGTAAATAATTAAATACAAATTTATAGAATCACATGCTCTAACTCTAGTAATACCTTTCTTTAATGAAGATAACACAAGTAGTATTAGTATATTCGAAAAGAGTTATTAGTTATTAGTTATAATTGATTAAAGCCAATCAATTGTAAATAATTGATATTGACTCATCGAAGAATTTGGTGATAAATAAAGTATATTATTGATTTTTATCGCCATAAAAGAATTTGGTGTTTATTAAGTGTAAATAATTCAACGTAAAAAGCATATAGCATCATTAGTAAATGTTTTAGATTTTTACATAAAAGCATATTTTAGAAAGATCAATTTTACTTGTTTTAATTGATTTAGATTAAAAAAATTTAAAAAAATCAAAAAAAAATCATGAAACTAATATTTTAAATTTCATTAAAAGTAATTATGACCAGATTATCAAAATATTTTCTTGCTTCACAACACAATGGCCAACAAAAACATAATATGTCATTGATTTTTATCAAACTATTATTCTCTTTAATGTACTTTCTTTTCGAATTATGACGTGTGAAGTATAGGATTTTCAGAAATTGTGAATTATTAAAGCTTCAATCATCTCACGTAAATATCTTTATATTTGTTTATATCTATCCTTTCTCATCTCTCTTTTATGTATAATGGTAATAATGATATTTGAATTTATGACCTTGTATATAAATTACTTATATTATTGATCACTAATCAATCGGTTTAGGGTTTAGGTTCCTTTTTTTTTTTAAGTCGCATCAACCGCTTCCACATAGTTTAATTATTGTGTTTTCATCCTTTGTCTTTTTAAATCCTTTACTCCTCTCATTTAAGGATGTAGTATATGACACTTTTTTTTGTTATTTTAATTATAGGTAGTGTAGGGGATGTGATAGGTCAATAGTTTATAAAGAAGATAGAAGAAAGAGAAACTTAATTATTTGGGTAGTTTAATATGAAAGACCACCACAAAATATTTCATTAAAGCAAATAATCTACAAGAGGCACTTACAATTTTTTTTGTTTTTTTTTTCTTTAGACTTTTTTTCCTCTTTTTTTTACACAAACAACATTGAGAATAAAACAAATAAAAATACCGACAAAATTTGCAATTACAATTTAGTTTTAACGTCAAACAAAGAAAAAAGCAAACAATTCAAAAACACCCCATAGTCTTCTTTGGAGTGGTTCCGGTAGCACGATATTTTGCAGCTATTTCCTCTAACTTGAGAACCTCTTCACCACGCTTGGCTTCAATCATAGCCCTCTTCTCCTCTGCTTCCTTGTGAATTAAGGCTATCTTGTTCTTC
Organism: Sesbania bispinosa; assembly: GCA_026901365.1. Taxonomy (NCBI): domain Eukaryota; kingdom Viridiplantae; phylum Streptophyta; class Magnoliopsida; order Fabales; family Fabaceae; genus Sesbania; species Sesbania bispinosa. The sequence goes on from QLOH01000593.1 coordinate 14,189, forward strand.
TTTTTTTCACCATATTCTGCTTTCTTTCTTTCTAGTTGTTCCTAGTTAGACAAAAGAATGCTAAAAGTTGGATACAATCATGCATGTTGTACCTTTGATTATGTTGTTATATTAAAATCAATTTTACTCAACTATAAAACAAACAGGTATTTAATAATATAAATAAATTTGGATTAAAACTTGAAAATTCTAAATGGCTGGCAAGAATAAGACAAAATGAAAAAAATAAAGAGCATTTGTTTGCTAAAAATATTCTGGGTGTCAAATGTCAACACAAGTGTAATTCCATGCATAAGGAAACATAGATCTTACCTTTTCCCTACTTATATTATTTATTATATTATTTGATTATATGATATTTTCAAAAAATAAGATGCAAATCCTATGCCAAATATATATCATGTTATTAATATATATATATATATATATATATATATATAACAGTAAAGTAATTTAGAGTTAATTTTTCCCTCCAAGACTATGATTAAATATGTCAAATAATATTTGTTTTCATTTTTATTTTTTGTTGTAATTTATTACACCGTGACTGCTAAATATTTTGAATTTTGTAAAGAAGTATTTTTTATACATAGTACATAATTTTTCAATAATTCATTGGTGCATAATTTAATTAAATTATTTATCGACATTAATAATATATATATATAATACATGTGTTGAATCACTGATATTAATACATTTTAAAGGATTGGTGTTTCTTGGATGAAGGTTTAATAATATAATATCATTGAAAATTATGTAGAATTATCTTTATAAATATCATAGATATATATTTTGGAGATGTTTTATAGGATTTATAAATATGTAGATAATTTAAAAGTTAGGTTGAGAAGTTTCATGAATCTCATTTTTAATACCCAACACTTGGATATATCCATATGTTCCCCACCCTTTATTGAGGAGGTAGAGTAGTTATAAATAGATAATCCCTCTTAGATCAAATACTAGAGTTTTTTATATTAAAACACGAATCGACATTAATTTATTAAAGTAATTATTAATAAACATCATAACATTTATATCAAAATAAATTTAGCTTATCCATATTTTTTATTAAAGCAATTTTTCAAACAAAAGTAAGTATTCTAAAATATTTATATATTTATTATATGTAATAATTTATTTATATATAATTGATAGAAATATCATTTATATTTTAATATATACATAAAGTAAATAATTAAATACAAATTTATAGAATCACATGCTCTAACTCTAGTAATACCTTTCTTTAATGAAGATAACACAAGTAGTATTAGTATATTCGAAAAGAGTTATTAGTTATTAGTTATAATTGATTAAAGCCAATCAATTGTAAATAATTGATATTGACTCATCGAAGAATTTGGTGATAAATAAAGTATATTATTGATTTTTATCGCCATAAAAGAATTTGGTGTTTATTAAGTGTAAATAATTCAACGTAAAAAGCATATAGCATCATTAGTAAATGTTTTAGATTTTTACATAAAAGCATATTTTAGAAAGATCAATTTTACTTGTTTTAATTGATTTAGATTAAAAAAATTTAAAAAAATCAAAAAAAATCATGAAACTAATATTTTAAATTTCATTAAAAGTAATTATGACCAGATTATCAAAATATTTTCTTGCTTCACAACACAATGGCCAACAAAAACATAATATGTCATTGATTTTTATCAAACTATTATTCTCTTTAATGTACTTTCTTTTCGAATTATGACGTGTGAAGTATAGGATTTTCAGAAATTGTGAATTATTAAAGCTTCAATCATCTCACGTAAATATCTTTATATTTGTTTATATCTATCCTTTCTCATCTCTCTTTTTATGTATAATGGTAATAATGATATTTGAATTTATGACCTTGTATATAAATTACTTATATTATTGATCACTAATCAATCGGTTTAGGGTTTAGGTTCCTTTTTTTTTTTTAAGTCGCATCAACCGCTTCCACATAGTTTAATTATTGTGTTTTCATCCTTTGTCTTTTTAAATCCTTTACTCCTCTCATTTAAGGATGTAGTATATGACACTTTTTTTTTGTTATTTTAATTATAGGTAGTGTAGGGGATGTGATAGGTCAATAGTTTATAAAGAAGATAGAAGAAAGAGAAACTTAATTATTTGGGTAGTTTAATATGAAAGACCACCACAAAATATTTCATTAAAGCAAATAATCTACAAGAGGCACTTACAATTTTTTTTGTTTTTTTTTTCTTTAGACTTTTTTTCCTCTTTTTTTTTACACAAACAACATTGAGAATAAAACAAATAAAAATACCGACAAAATTTGCAATTACAATTTAGTTTTAACGTCAAACAAAGAAAAAAGCAAACAATTCAAAAACACCCCATAGTCTTCTTTGGAGTGGTTCCGGTAGCACGATATTTTGCAGCTATTTCCTCTAACTTGAGAACCTCTTCACCACGCTTGGCTTCAATCATAGCCCTCTTCTCCTCTGCTTCCTTGTGAATTAAGGCTATCTTGTTCTTCTTTTTTTCACCATATTCTGCTTTCTTTCTTTCTAGTTGTTCCTAGTTAGACAAAAGAATGCTAAAAGTTGGATACAATCATGCATGTTGTACCTTTGATTATGTTGTTATATTAAAATCAATTTTACTCAACTATAAAACAAACAGGTATTTAATAATATAAATAAATTTGGATTAAAACTTGAAAATTCTAAATGGCTGGCAAGAATAAGACAAAATGAAAAAAATAAAGAGCATTTGTTTGCTAAAAATATTCTGGGTGTCAAATGTCAACACAAGTGTAATTCCATGCATAAGGAAACATAGATCTTACCTTTTCCCTACTTATATTATTTATTATATTATTTGATTATATGATATTTTCAAAAAATAAGATGCAAATCCTATGCCAAATATATATCATGTTATTAATATATATATATATATATATATATAACAGTAAAGTAATTTAGAGTTAATTTTTCCCTCCAAGACTATGATTAAATATGTCAAATAATATTTGTTTTCATTTTTATTTTTTGTTGTAATTTATTACACCGTGACTGCTAAATATTTTGAATTTTGTAAAGAAGTATTTTTTATACATAGTACATAATTTTTCAATAATTTATTGGTGCATAATTTAATTAAATTATTTATCGACATTAATAATATATATATATAATACATGTGTTGAATCACTGATATTAATACATTTTAAAGGATTGGTGTTTCTTGGATGAAGGTTTAATAATATAATATCATTGAAAATTATGTAGAATTATCTTTATAAATATCATAGATATATATTTTGGAGATGTTTTATAGGATTTATAAATATGTAGATAATTTAAAAGTTAGGTTGAGAAGTTTCATGAATCTCATTTTTAATACCCAACACTTGGATATATCCATATGTTCCCCACCCTTTATTGAGGAGGTAGAGTAGTTATAAATAGATAATCCCTCTTAGATCAAATACTAGAGTTTTTTATATTAAAACACGAATCGACATTAATTTATTAAAGTAATTATTAATAAACATCATAACATTTATATCAAAATAAAATTTAGGTTATCCATATTTTTTATTAAAGCAAATTTTCAAACAAAAGTAATTATTCTAAAATATTTATATATTTATTATATGTAATAATTTATTTATATATAATTGATAGAAATATCATTTATATTTTAATATATACATAAAGTAAATAATTAAATACAAATTTATAGAATCACATGCTCTAACTCTAGTAATACCTTTCTTTAATGAAGATAACACAAGTAGTATTAGTATATTCGAAAAGAGTTATTAGTTATTAGTTATAATTGATTAAAGCCAATCAATTGTAAATAATTGATATTGACTCATCGAAGAATTTGGTGATAAATAAAGTATATAATTGATTTTTATCGCCATAAAAGAATTTGGTGTTTATTAAGTGTAAATAATTCAATGTAAAAAGCATATAGCATCATTAGTAAATGTTTTAGATTTTTACATAAAAGCATATTTTAGAAAGATCAATTTTACTTGTTTTAATTTATTTAGATTAAAAAAAATTTAAAAAATCAAAAAAAATCATGAAACTAATATTTTAAATTTCATTAAAAGTAATTATGACCAGATTATCAAAATATTTTCTTGCTTCACAACACAATGGCCAACAAAAACATAATATGTCATTGATTTTTATCAAACTATTATTCTCTTTAATGTACTTTCTTTTTGAATTATGACGTGTGAAGTATAGGATTTTCAGAAATTGTGAATTATTAAAGCTTCAATCATCTCACGTAAATATCTTTATATTTGTTTATATCTATCCTTTCTCATCTCTCTTTTTATGTATAATGGTAATAATGATATTTGAATTTATGACCTTGTATATAAATTACTTATATTATTGATCACTAATCAATCGGTTTAGGGTTTAGGTTCCTTTTTTTTTTTTAAGTCGCATCAACCGCTTCCACATAGTTTAATTATTGTGTTTTCATCCTTTGTCTTTTTAAATCCTTTACTCCTCTCATTTAAGGATGTAGTATATGACACTTTTTTTTTGTTATTTTAATTATAGGTAGTGTAGGGGATGTGATAGGTCAATAGTTTACAAAGAAGATAGAAGAAAGAGAAACTTAATTATTTGGGTAGTTTAATATGAAAGACCACCACAAAATATTTCATTAAAGCAAATAATCTACAAGAGGCACTTACAATTTTTTTTGTTTTTTTTTCTTTAGACTTTTTTTCCTCTATTTTTTTACACAAACAACATTGAGAATAAAACAAATAAAAATACCGACAAAATTTGCAATTACAATTTAGTTTTGACGTCAAACAAAGAAAAAAGCAAACAATTCAAAAACACCCCATAGTCTTCTTTGGAGTGGTTCCGGTAGCACGATATTTTGCAGCTAATTTCCTCTAACTTGAGAACCTCTTCACCACGCTTGGCTTCAATCATAGCCCTCTTCTCCTTTGCTTCCTTGTGAATTAAGGCTATCTTGTTCTTCTTCTTTTCACCATATTCTGCTTTCTTTCTTTCTAGTTGTTCCTAGTTAGACAAAAGAATGCTAAAAGTTGGATACAATCATGCATGTTGTACCTTTGATTATGTTGTTATATTAAAATCAATTTTACTCAACTATAAAACAAACAGGTATTTAATAATATAAATAAATTTGGATTAAAACTTGAAAATTCTAAATGGCTGGCAAGAATAAGACAAAATGAAAAAAATAAAGAGCATTTGTTTGCTAAAAATATTCTGGGTGTCAAATGTCAACACAAGTGTAATTTCATGCATAAGGAAACATAGATCTTACCTTTTCCCTACTTATATTATTTATTATATTATTTGATTATATGATATTTTCAAAAAATAAGATGCAAATCCTATGCCAAATATATATCATGTTATTAATATATATATATATATAACAGTAAAGTAATTTAGAGTTAATTTTTCCCTCCAAGACTATGATTAAATATGTCAAATAATATTTGTTTTCATTTTTATTTTTTTGTTGTAATTTATTACACCGTGACTGCTAAATATTTTGAATTTTGTAAAGAAGTATTTTTTATACATAGTACATAATTTTTCAATAATTCATTGGTGCATAATTTAATTAAATTATTTATCGACATTAATAATATATATATATAATACATGTGTTGAATCACTGATATTAATACATTTTAAAGGATTGGTGTTTCTTGGATGAAGGTTTAATAATATAATATCATTGAAAATTATGTAGAATTATCTTTATAAATATCATAGATATATATTTTGGAGATGTTTTATAGGATTTATAAATATGTAGATAATTTAAAAGTTAGGTTGAGAAGTTTCATGAATCTCATTTTTAATACCCAACACTTGGATATATCCATATGTTCCCCACCCTTTATTGAGGAGGTAGAGTAGTTATAAATAGATAATCCCTCTTAGATCAAATACTAGAGTTTTTTATATTAAAACACGAATCGACATTAATTTATTAAAGTAATTATTAATAAACATCATAACATTTATATCAAAATAAAATTTAGGTTATCCATATTTTTTATTAAAGCAAATTTTCAAACAAAAGTAATTATTCTAAAATATTTATATATTTATTATATGTAATAATTTATTTATATATAATTGATAGAAATATCATTTATATTTTAATATATACATAAAGTAAATAATTAAATACAAATTTATAGAATCACATGCTCTAACTCTAGTAATACCTTTCTTTAATGAAGATAACACAAGTAGTATTAGTATATTCGAAAAGAGTTATTAGTTATTAGTTATAATTGATTAAAGCCAATCAATTGTAAATAATTGATATTGACTCATCGAAGAATTTGGTGATAAATAAAGTATATAATTGATTTTTATCGCCATAAAAGAATTTGGTGTTTATTAAGTGTAAATAATTCAATGTAAAAAGCATATAGCATCATTAGTAAATGTTTTAGATTTTTACATAAAAGCATATTTTAGAAAGATCAATTTTACTTGTTTTAATTTATTTAGATTAAAAAAAATTTAAAAAATCAAAAAAAATCATGAAACTAATATTTTAAATTTCATTAAAAGTAATTATGACCAGATTATCAAAATATTTTCTTGCTTCACAACACAATGGCCAACAAAAACATAATATGTCATTGATTTTTATCAAACTATTATTCTCTTTAATGTACTTTCTTTTTGAATTATGACGTGTGAAGTATAGGATTTTCAGAAATTGTGAATTATTAAAGCTTCAATCATCTCACGTAAATATCTTTATATTTGTTTATATCTATCCTTTCTCATCTCTCTTTTTATGTATAATGGTAATAATGATATTTGAATTTATGACCTTGTATATAAATTACTTATATTATTGATCACTAATCAATCGGTTTAGGGTTTAGGTTCCTTTTTTTTTTTTAAGTCGCATCAACCGCTTCCACATAGTTTAATTATTGTGTTTTCATCCTTTGTCTTTTTAAATCCTTTACTCCTCTCATTTAAGGATGTAGTATATGACACTTTTTTTTTGTTATTTTAATTATAGGTAGTGTAGGGGATGTGATAGGTCAATAGTTTACAAAGAAGATAGAAGAAAGAGAAACTTAATTATTTGGGTAGTTTAATATGAAAGACCACCACAAAATATTTCATTAAAGCAAATAATCTACAAGAGGCACTTACAATTTTTTTTGTTTTTTTTTTCTTTAGACTTTTTTTCCTCTATTTTTTTACACAAACAACATTGAGAATAAAACAAATAAAAATACCGACAAAATTTGCAATTACAATTTAGTTTTGACGTCAAACAAAGAAAAAAGCAAACAATTCAAAAACACCCCATAGTCTTCTTTGGAGTGGTTCCGGTAGCACGATATTTTGCAGCTAATTTCCTCTAACTTGAGAACCTCTTCACCACGCTTGGCTTCAATCATAGCCCTCTTCTCCTTTGCTTCCTTGTGAATTAAGGCTATCTTGTTCTTCTTCTTTTCACCATATTCTGCTTTCTTTCTTTCTAGTTGTTCCTAGTTAGACAAAAGAATGCTAAAAGTTGGATACAATCATGCATGTTGTACCTTTGATTATGTTGTTATATTAAAATCAATTTTACTCAACTATAAAACAAACAGGTATTTAATAATATAAATAAATTTGGATTAAAACTTGAAAATTCTAAATGGCTGGCAAGAATAAGACAAAATGAAAAAAATAAAGAGCATTTGTTTGCTAAAAATATTCTGGGTGTCAAATGTCAACACAAGTGTAATTTCATGCATAAGGAAACATAGATCTTACCTTTTCCCTACTTATATTATTTATTATATTATTTGATTATATGATATTTTCAAAAAATAAGATGCAAATCCTATGCCAAATATATATCATGTTATTAATATATATATATATATAACAGTAAAGTAATTTAGAGTTAATTTTTCCCTCCAAGACTATGATTAAATATGTCAAATAATATTTGTTTTCATTTTTATTTTTTTGTTGTAATTTATTACACCGTGACTGCTAAATATTTTGAATTTTGTAAAGAAGTATTTTTTATACATAGTACATAATTTTTCAATAATTCATTGGTGCATAATTTAATTAAATTATTTATCGACATTAATAATATATATATATAATACATGTGTTGAATCACTGATATTAATACATTTTAAAGGATTGGTGTTTCTTGGATGAAGGTTTAATAATATAATATCATTGAAAATTATGTAGAATTATCTTTATAAATATCATAGATATATATTTTGGAGATGTTTTATAGGATTTATAAATATGTAGATAATTTAAAAGTTAGGTTGAGAAGTTTCATGAATCTCATTTTTAATACCCAACACTTGGATATATCCATATGTTCCCCACCCTTTATTGAGGAGGTAGAGTAGTTATAAATAGATAATCCCTCTTAGATCAAATACTAGAGTTTTTTATATTAAAACACGAATCGACATTAATTTATTAAAGTAATTATTAATAAACATCATAACATTTATATCAAAATAAAATTTAGGTTATCCATATTTTTTATTAAAGCAATTTTTCAAACAAAAGTAATTATTCTAAAATATTTATATATTTATTATATGTAATAATTTATTTATATATAATTGATAGAAATATCATTTATATTTTAATATATACATAATGTAAATAATTAAATACAAATTTATAGAATCACATGTTCTAACTCTAGTAATACCTTTCTTTAATGAAGATAACACAAGTAGTATTAGTATATTCGAAAAGAGCTATTAGTTATTAGTTATAATTGATTAAAGTCAATCAATTGTAAATAATTGATATTGACTCATCGAAGAATTTGGTGATAAATAAAGTATATAATTGATTTTTATCGCCATAAAAGAATTTGGTGTTTATTAAGTGTAAATAATTCAATGTAAAAAGCATATAGCATCATTAGTAAATGTTTTAGATTTTTACATAAAAGCATATTTTAGAAAGATCAATTTTACTTGTTTTAATTGATTTAGATTAAAAAAAATTTAAAAAATCAAAAAAAATCATGAAACTAATATTTTAAATTTCATTAAAAGTAATTATGACCAGATTATCAAAATATTTTCTTGCTTCACAACACAATGGCCAACGAAAACATAACATGTCATTGATTTTTACCAAACTATTATTCTCTTTAATGTACTTTCTTTTCGAATCATGACGTGTGAAGTATAGGATTTTCAGAAATTGTGAATTATTAAAGCTTCAATCATCTCACGTAAATATCTTTATATTTGTTTATATCTACCCTTTCTCATCTCTCTTTTTATGTATAATGTTAATAATGATATTTGAATTTATGACCTTGTATATAAATTACTTAAATTATTGATCACTAATCAATCGGTTTAGGGTTTAGGTTCCTTATCTTTTTTTAAGTCGCATCAACCGCTTCCACATAGTTTAATTATTGTGTTTTCATCCTTTGTCTTTTTAAATCCTTTACTCCTCTCATTTAAGGATGTAGTATATGACACTTTTTTTTTGTTATTTTAATTATAGGTAGTGTAGGGGTTGTAATAGGTCAATAGTTTACAAAGAAGATAGAAGAAAGAGAAACTTAATTATTTGGGTAGTTTAATATGAAAGACCACCACAGAATATTTCATTAAAGCAAATAATCTACAAGAGGCACTTACAATTTTTTTACTTTTATTTTCATTAGACTTTTTTTCCTCTATTTTTTTACACAAACAACATTGAGAATAAAACAAATAAAAATATAGACAAAATTTGCAATTACAATTTACTTTTGACGTCAAACAAAGAAAAAAGCAAACAATTCAAAAACACCCCATAGTCTTCTTTGGAGTGGTTCCGGTAGCACGATATTTTGCAGCTATTTCCTCTAACTTGAGAACCTCTTCACCACGCTTGGCTTCAATCATAGCCCTCTTCTCCTCTGCTTCCTTGTGAATTAAGGCTATCTTGTTCTTCTTTTTTTCACCGTATTCTGCTTTCTTTCTTTCTAGTTGTTCCTAGTTAGACAAAAGAATGCTAAAAGTTGGATACAATCATGCATGTTGTACCTTTGATTATGTTGTTATATCAAAATCAATTTTACTCAACTATAAAACAAACAGGTATTTAATAATATAAATAAATTTGGATTAAAACTTGAAAATTCTAAATGGCTGGCAAGAATAAGACAAAATGAAAAACAAAGAGAATTTGTTTGCTAAAAATATTCTGGGTGTCAAATGTCAACACAAGTGTAATTTCATGCATAAGGAAACATAGATCTTACCTTTTCCCTACTTATATTATTTATTATATTATTTGATTATATGATATTTTCAAAAAATAAGATGCAAATCCTATGCCAAATATATATCATGTTATTAATATATATATATATATAACAGTAAAGTAATTTAGAGTTAATTTTTCCCTCCAAAACTATGATTAAATATGTCAAATAATATTTGTTTTCATTTTTAATTTTTTGTTGTAATTTATTACACCGTGACTGCTAAATATTTTGAATTTTGTAAAGAAATATTTTTTATACATAGTACATAATTTTTCAATAATTTATTGGTGCATAATTTAATTAAATTATTTATCGACATTAATAATAATATATATATATATAATACATGTGTTGAATCACTGATATTAATACATTTTAAAGTATTGGTGTTTCTTGGATGAAGGTTTAATAATATAATATCATTGAAAATTATGTAGAATTATCTTTATAAATATCATAGATATATATTTTGGAGGTGTTTTATAGGATTTATAAATATGTAGATAATTTAAAAGTTAGGTTGAGAAGTTTCATGAATCTCATTTTTAATACCCAACACTTGGATATATCCATATGTTCCCCACCCTTTATTGAGGAGGTAGAGTAGTTATAAATAGATCAAATACTAGAGTTTTTTATATTAAAACACCAATCGACATTAATTTATTAAAATAATTATTAATAAACATCATAACATTTATATCAAAATAAAATTTAGGTTATCCATATTTTTTATTAAAGCAATTTTTCAAGCAAAAGTAATTATTCTAAAATACACTACAAGAAAATTAACTTTTAGTGACAAAAATTTAGTGACCAAAAATGAATTTTTCACTAATGATATATTATTTGTAACAAAATTTTATTTTGTCACTAATAATATTTATATTAGTGACCAAATTATAAATCGTCACAATAAATGTATTAATAGTGACAAAAATCTATATGTCACAAATAATTTGTCACTAACATAAAACAATCATGATAAATTTGTATGTCTTATTATGGAATCATAGATGACGTAAAACTTATTAACTGTCTAAAAATTTATTGTTATAAAAAATTAACTTTTTCATTAATTTTATATCATATTATTGATTATTATAAAAATAACCGTTTGACTTCGTTATTAGTGACAATTTTTTTTATCACTAGTGACTTGATATATTTGTGTCCTAACTAATTTATAACTAAAATTTAGTATCAACATAATATTGACAAATTATAATTTCATTATATTAGAAATGATTATAAAATAGTCGTTTACTATATTTTACTAGTGATAAATTATTCGTCACTAAATATTTGAACCATTTATGTCTATAGTAATTCGTCACAAATAATTAATATTAATATATTAGTGACGAAATGTGATTCCACATCATATTACTGTGGAAATTAAAAGAAGACATTCACTTTCTATTAATTGTAACAAGTCTCTTTTCATTAGAGATTCCAAACATCTCTAAAATAAATAGTTCCAAATGTTTAATATCACTATGTTAATTAATTTCAAACTAATATACTTGAAAATTTTTAACACAAAACACTTAAATATTTACAAGTCATATTTTTCTCATACTAATTTCAATAGATAAAAATATAATAAATTAAAAAAATTTAGTTTTAAAATAGTAGATTTTTTAAATAGCCTTTTTATCTTAATTTAACTCATAATATAGAATTAAGAGATAATAAAATAAAAATTTAAAAAATCATAAAATATTTTCTTTTAACTTGAGTTGTTAGGTTTTTTTTTTACAATTAGATAAAATATTAAAAAAATATTTTATTTGAATTTAAATTTTAGGATTAGATTTTGTAAACTTTAGGATTATAGGATAGATTTACACCGTGACAAAAATACAGAATAGAAAAATTTTATCTTTATTGAAAGTTGTTTTTTTAGGATTAAAAGACAAAACTTTGAAAAAAATCTAAAAAGTAACAAATTCTTTATCTTGATTTAAATTTGAATTTTTAGATGAAGATAAAAAAATGAATGCAAATAATCTACACTTATTTAATTTAAATCTTATATTATTATAAAAATATTGGTGTAAAATATGAGATTACCTTTTAAATTTGTTTTAATTTATTTTTTAAAATTGTAACAAAATGTTTTTATTTTCACTTTAAAAATCTAAAATAATAATTCCTAAAGTTATCGTGTTAAATTTAAATACAAATTATTCATCTCCTAACATTTATGTATCAAATTTGAATTGAAATTTTGATTTATTTTTATCTACATATAATATTAAATTTAAACTAAAAACTATATATATCACTTAAATTTAATTTATACAATGCACCAAAAGAAATTAATTTATACATACATTAAAATATTTATTAAGTATTTTATATTTTAGCACTTTGAACCACTTGTAACAAAATGTGTTTTAATATGAGAAAAAATAGGGATAATTATACTGATTATGTGATAAGTAGTATATTTGGCAACATTGTGATGTAATCATGTAACTACTTTATGGCAATGGATTGTTTTTATTTTTTGTTCCATTTTTCATTATTCATGAATCTTTCTTCTTGTTGTAGAATTTTTATTGGAATATTAAAATATTTTTATATTGGTAAATTTTAAAAATTACATAAATCAAGGTAAATTAACCGATAACCATATATATTACTTTTATTCAATGTTGCTTCAAGTGGCGGTAGACAATTGAGTTAATAATTATATAATCAAAATCTATATCCGTCAAAGTTAAAAAAAGTCCTACTCATATATACACATTATGACAAGAACAATAATGAAAGCACATCAATACATAGAGTATGATTTATATTAAATTATTTAAGGCTTATAAAAAAAATAAAAGACACAAAATAATAAGAAAAAGGACAAACATTACCTAATAACAAGGAAATCATTTTGATATCACATTCATAAAGTTAAATTAAAAATAAAAAATAATTAAAAGAAAAGTAACATTATTTAATATTTTTATATTATTAAATATAATATTATAGAAATTTTAAAAAGAATATTAAAAAGTGAGACGTAGTGGTGTGAGACTATAAAATGCAAAAATATAATATATTTTAAAAGAATGTTAAATAATATATATATATATAAATTGCAAAAATATAACAAGAAACAAGTTTGGCATAGTGGTGTGAGATGTAGCAATGTTGACTGACAGCTTGAGTACCCGGGTTCAAATCCCACATCCAGCAAATTTTCAGGAATTTTATCGCAGCAATATCTAACCAAGCCATACGCGCACGCTCACGAGTGCATTGATTGGTACAACCGCAAGTCCTCCGACTTAGCCGTGGGTTCGGTTTCCGGGCCAACCAGTCCGGTAATTTTTAATATATAAACTCTTAATAGTGGCGATTAAATCATCACTATTATTGTTTGTATTAGTGACAAATTATTTTTGTCACTATTATGTAGGACTATTAGTGACGATGTGTTTGTCACAATAAAAAATATTTTTAGTGACATATTAAAAATATTGTCACTAATATAATAGTGACTCGACATTTAGTGACGATCAATGACAAATTCAAATATCGCCACTAGATGTTCTTAGTGACATGTTTTCAGGTTTTCAGTGACGAATTTTACCATCATAAAAAATAACTTTTCTTGTAGTGATATTTATATATTTATTATATGTAATAATTTATTTATATATAATTGATATAAATATCATTTATATTTTAATATATAGATAAAGTAAATAATTAAATACAAATTTATAGAATCACATGCTCTAACTCTAGTAATACCTTTCTTTAATGAAGATAACACAAGTAGTATTAGTATATTCGAAAAGAACAGTTTTATGGCCTCTCCTCACAACGGTTCCTACAACATTTAATGTTATCTCTCAACGGTGATTTCAACAATCTTCAACGGACTTAAATTCATCTCTATATATAGCTTCATGAAGGACTTCAAAATAGGGAGAGAAGAATTTGTTCAAGCCAAAACTCTGCAACAATCTACGCTGCATACTCTCTGATATATTATACACAAAATTTCATTTATCCTAAGTGATACTCAGTTATCCTGTACAAGTTGTTTTTGTAAGTTAGGAACTTGTTTAGTTCAGAAACTTAAACCAATTTCTTTGTAAACACTATTAAGTGTCTGACAGCGTGGAGAGGCTTGGTGGAAGAAAGAATACTCGTTGTTGAGCCTAGAGAGGCTTGTGGTTAAAACAATATTTGTTGTAGAGCCTGGCTTGGCAGGAAACAATACTTGGTGTAATAGAGCCTGAAGAGGCTTGACTGTAAAAGAATACTTGTAATGTCTGAGATTAGTGGAAATCCATAGCTGGTTGGCTTTGGGAATGGACGTAGCTCACAGTGGTGGTGGGTGAACCGGTATAAATCTTTGGCTAAGTCTTCTCTTACCCTTAACTCTGTATATTTGGTTTATACTAACTTGAAGGGTTCTGAGTATATTGTTTTATAACGTTGAAACTGGAAAACTATCTAAATACTTTGAAAAACAAGTTTCTCAAACTGTTTTAGCAAGTACAAAACTTCCAATTTTAGAAAGTTATAAAAATCTCTTTGTGAAAAGTGCTGCTTGTGAAAGGTTTTCAAAATTAGTTTGAAATTTATAAAACACTATTCAACCCCCCTTCTAGTATTTCCCGTGGTTTCTACAGAAGGAACTCAGTTTCCTTCACCTTTCTCACGGTAGTTGGGAAGTACTTCTCTAAGAATACCGCTTGGAATCCTTCCCAAGAAAGTGGAACCCCTAGAGAAGCTAACCTGACCTTGGCTCATTTCCACCAGTTTTCTGCCTCCCCTTAAAGCATATAGGTGGAAAAGCTCACTTTGAATTTGTTGGCGCGCCCCATTACTTCAAAAATCTTGTTCATGGCATTAAGCAATGCATAAGTTGGCTCCGGACCAAACACTTTGGAAAAGGGTGGGGTTGATGCTTCCGAAACTTAGCTAAGCTTTGGACAAAAGGGTCCACGACTACCATTGGTGGGGGTGGACGCGTCTCCCTTGGACGTGAGTGCAACTCCTGGAGAACGACAACATTGGTGGCTACTTGCTCCCCAATAACTGTGGTCAACATCCGAAGGGCTGCAACAATGGGATCCGGGTCCTGAGTTGGTGGTGGGGAACCACGAGGTCTACCTTATCTTCCACTAGCCATAACCATATATACATCATTAATAAAATATTAAGGTGATCAGTCACCATATTTCATAATAATAAATCTACGACTATAGTTAATTTCAGACAACTAAGTTAGCCACAATCCAATTGGATTGAACTGCTCCGATACCATAATGTAACGTCCTAATTCCGAAAACTCGGGGTTTATGCACGTTGGAAGCATGAGTCCAAAATTTAGGGAATTATTTTTCATGACATTAAAGATATCGGTAAACATGCAATTGATTTGCTTAACAATACAATGTTTACGTAAACATAATCTGAATAACACAAATACATAACATAACATGGATATCATAATACATGTGTCCTCAACAAAGTAGGAATTCCCGTTGCGGGTCACACATGTACTAAATATCCATAAAATGGATACAACATTAAATGTAATACAAAAAACAAATATAATAGCAATCCCTCTAGCAGCTCCAACGCCCTCAACGACCACCCTAAGGGGGATCATGGGCATCTAAAATGTAATCCACAAACTTGTGGTGAGACTAAGTTCAGGTGAGCATATATAAACATGCAGTGTAGGGTAAACATACATATGGAATGCAACATTACCATTCATATCCATGAACATACCAAAGTCTTTGAGCACAATCATAACAATGCATAATTCATAATAATGGGTCTTTCCACTTGTCCTTTCATTGGCCAGATATGAGCTCAATATCTTAGTGAGAAACGTCTTCCCCACGGTCATTCGAACTCGCCGTTAACATGTGATATATTCAAACAATATACATGTTATCATATTCCTTTTTCCCTTGTTTCATTTTCCAAATTGGTCTAGGGACCCATGTCATTCTTATGTGACATTTCTATATCTATATATATATATATGTATGTATACATGTGACTCATGATTGTAAATCCATAACTCAAGTGAGTAAACTATATATTAAGTGTGGACATGCATATATTCATGAAGTGTAGATCTAACCTTAAGCACATTAGCAATGTAGGAAATTCCACACCAAACATACATATATTCACCACATCATAAAGAATCAATCAAAATGACAAGAACAATCAAGAATAGAAGGGATTTCAAGGAGAAGAGTCATGGAAGAGTACCAACCAAGATGAGAGAGTGAGTGGATGATATACACTCACCTTTAGAGACAAGCAATGAAGTTGTTTAAGGTTGTGGGTGATGAGATTCTCCTTGATTGGCCCAAACTAAGCTTCTTCTTCTTCCTCACCTCTCTACTCTCTCTGCTATGGCAAAAGATGTGTGTGAGTGTTTTAGAAAATATGGGCTCAAATGCCCTAAATTCTCTTTTAAAAACTGAATTCGCGTGTTCTCACAAGCAGCACTTATCACAAAGATATTTTTATAACTTTCTGAAAGTGGAAGTTTTGTACTTGCTAAAGTAACTTCAGCAGGTTGAGTAAAACAGTTTGAGAAACTTGTTTTTCAAAGTATTTAGATAGTTTTCCAGTTTCAACGTTATAAAACAATATACTCAGAACCCTTCAAGTTAGTATAAACCAAATATACAGAGTTAAGGGTAAGAGAAGACTTAGCCAAAGATTTATACCGGTTCACCCACCACACTATGAGCTACGTCCATTCCCAAAGCCAACCAGCTATGGATTTCCACTAATCTCAGAGATTACAAGTATTCTTTTACAGTCAAGCCTCTTCAGGATCTATTACACCAAGTATTGTTTCCTGCCAAGCCTCTCCAGGCTCTACAACAAATATTGTTTTAACCACAAGCCTCTCTAGGCTCAACAACGAGTATTCTTTCTTCCACCAAGCCTCTCCGGGCTCTCAGACACTTAATAGTGTTTACAAAGAAATTGGTTTATGTTTCTGAACTAAACAAGTTCCTAACTTACAAAAACAACTTGTACAGGATAACTGAGTATCACTTAGGATAAATGAAATTTTGTGTACAATATATCAGAGAGTATGCAGCGTAGATTGTTGCAGAGTTTTGGCTTGAACAAATTCTTCTCTCCCTATTTTGAAGTCCTTCATGAAGCTATATATAGAGATGAATTTAAGTCCGTTGAAGATTGTTGAAATCACCGTTGAGAGATAACATTAAATGTTGTAGGAACGGTTGTGAGACAATCTTCTGATAGCTTTTGACTTTGAACAGTGCAGGTGAGCAGGGATGATCAATTCTGACACACTGCAGGTACTATGATACAGAGGTTTCCCTTTCTGGTATGATGATTCAAATACGTTCAAAAGGACTCTGTAATCTTTTCTTAAGAAGACATGTTTGCAGAAGACGTTGAGGGTGCTGTTAAGTCTTGAGCAGAAAGCCTTCTGACTTCAGACATAATGCCACATTGGATGTCTTCAACAGGTCTTCATGTTTCAGATAGTACATCTCTTCAGAGGGTTAATTTACTTCAGCAAGTCTTGACTCTTCAGAGGGTTCCACTCCTTCAGAAGGTTGCACCACTTCAGAGGGTTGCCCTTTCAGAGAGTTGCTGAAAACACAGAAAATACCTTTAAGAGAATTTGTACTATTTTCCATAATACTTTAATCAAATTTGTTATACATTGAAACTCAGGATTATGAGACTTAAAACATTATTAATTACTTAATAACATTTTTGAGACTCAACACCTTCAAATCAAGCAGGGAAACATGTTTGTGGGCCAATATGTGGCCAATTTTGAGAAGCTCTCTAAGTACTTCAGCATGTTGTAATTTAGTTCATTTTATGTTTTTTTATTTAAATTAATTTAACTTAAATTTAAAAAGTGTTTTTAAATAAGTTTGCGCAACAACCTATGACGTTGATGTGTGTTTGCTCTTAATTGTTGTAGAGCTTGTAATGACTTTTTTGTATTGTTTGCTATCCAAAGTCTTGCGCAAATATAAATTCCTTTTGTTTAATATTAACAATTAAATAAAATTCAATAATTAAATCCATGCAATGATTTTATGACATTGATGTGTGGGCCTTTCCACCCTCAAAGGTTGTATATATCGTAAGGATAGACGTATATCTTTCTACCTTATACCTTGTGCAATGTGGATTATTCATAAAAAATATTAAAAATATTCTTTAAGTTATTAAATTCATTTTAATAAAAATCCAAAAATAAATTTTTCTTTCAAAATACCTTCAAAAATCAAATTTAACTTTTTAAAATCAATGAAATCTTTTATTTTACTCATCTAACCAATCAATTATTTTTTTAGAAGAATTACATGACTTTCAGGTCCTTTTTGCACCAGAGGGTGCATAAGAGAAGGCGTCCATGTCAAGGTAAAATAATTATTTTCTTAATTTTATCCTTGTTAATATCTTTAATCTAATTTTTAAAATTTAATTTAATTCTTTGTTTGTAAATAATTTATTTATTCATTTTTTGTGTAAAATAAATATTTTTAAAGTTGATAAATTTACACAATTAATTAAAGATAACCGTTTTAGGGTGAATGTATTAAGGGTGCTGTGAGGTTAATTCTCCACCATTCCTTATGCATAATCGACTCCTGAAACTCAGTTCTAGTTTGCAGACCAATTATTCCATTTTAATGATTTTCTAATTTTTCCAAAATAAATTTTGTAGCGATTCCTTAATCTCTTTTGAAATTCTTAAAATAATTTTTAAGGCAGAGTAGCTACAGACAGTGCGCGCATCATGAGACTTGAGATTGGATAATTATAAAAATAATACATTTTAAAAATTCAAACCACATTATTATTATTATTATTATTATTATTATTATTATTATTATTATTGAATTCTTTTTACATAAAAATCACGGTTGGAAAAAAAAGAAAAAAGTCACCCTACGTAATTCAATTAATTAAATTGGATAAAAAAATCAACATTCAAATCGCAACAAGTGCACTAACAATTTTCGTGAGTATGAGTGTAATTCATCATCCAATGAGAGAAAGAAAGAGAATGTGTTAAAAATCATTGACAGGGAGAGTAGAGTGAGTGATTGTCTCACTCTTCAAGGTGAGGTCTCAAAATTATAATATAGAGAGTTGATTTATATTTTTTTGATATCATAATTTTTATATTATTTCAATTTTTTATGATAAAAAATAGGTTAAATATGTTTTTAGTCCTTGAAAAATAATCAAAATCACCCATTAATGCCACCAACTCAAAACTACCCAAAAATCAAATCACATTATTCCCATACCAAAATGAGCATTCCAAGATTCTTTTTAATATTTTTTAACAATTTCCTCTAAGTTAAAGTGAATTTAAAAACATTAAAGTGAATAAAATTCATAATAAAAAAGGATAAATCTAAAAATTACCAAATTTTATCCAACACCTCCTTGGATGACCTACAAGATGGACATGACCACGTCCCAGAGGCAGTATCCAAGATAAACTCACGTTGACATGAGTTGGATGACATTATGCGTAAGATTAAAGATAAATATGAAAAATGACCAAAATTTACCTAACACCTCCTTGGACGACCTGGAGTGTGAACATGACAACCCCGGGATAGTATCAAGTTGAAATTGCATGGAAAACAGTTGCGTGAGGTTGTGCATATGATTAGGGATGTAATTCGTACTGGAGAATCAATCTGAGGGGAAGGAGGGGAATCAAGAAGAGTTTGAGCCAAATTGGCCAATGTATCAGCTGCCAGGCCCTCTGCAGAAGCACTGATAGTTTCTTGAGATTCTTCACGCTGGGGTGCTTCTGCAAGTGGTGACTTGGGCTGAGAAACAACTTCTTCACCTGAAGTGGAGTCAATAGACATTGATGTAGAGGATGTGGATTTTGCAGACACATTTGGGTCCAAAGAAGGGAAGGAGACCCTTAGATTCTTGCTTGAGGGTTCTCCAGAAGCACCAACAGATGACCTTTCCTCTTTCTGGAGAAGGTCTGGATCTTCCTTTTCTTTGTTCTGGGTGCTCTATTCTCCTCTTCTTCCTTTTCACTTGGACTGGAGTAGTTATGAGATGGCTCAGGTTTTCCAATTAACATTCTCTGCACATTCATCTTTCCAAAGGTGCTACAAGTATCACTAGAAGCTTCATCTTCCAGAGAGATGTTATTGAGTCTAAAAATTCTTGTGAGAAGCATGCCATAAGGTAAACTAGCATATGCTTTCTGGGGGTTAGCTGAGTAAATCATGCTTCTCAGGATTAAGTAAGACAAAGAGAAAGGTTTTCCAAGAAGCTGATAGATTACCATAAGGTCTTGATCAGTAACTCTTTCTAGAGTACCAGCTCTAGGTAAGAGTGAATAGCAGCAGAGTTTGTGAAATATCCTACAAATGGGAATGAGTTTGCTGGACAGAAGTTGTGAATTAGAATGGTGAAGGACTTTCTTTGTGACTTCCTGCTTGGTCACACCAGCTGAGGTATACCAGTCATCATATAGCTTGTTTTGGACAGCATAACAGCCTAAAGCTTCACCAATAGTCTCTGAAGTGACTACAATTGTTGAACCTTTTATCTCCACAACCAGGGAATTGCCATCACTCCTATACTGACTTGCAGAAGCATAAAATGCTTTTACAAGCCTCTCATAGACTGGTTCCCTCATGAGGAGATAGTCCCCCCACTCTTGCTTCTGGAAAAAATGTCCAATGTCCCATCCACATTTTCTAATTTCTCTAAGGAGAAATATCTTTCCAGGAATACAGTCTTCCACTCCCATTTTTCATTGAAGATTTTCAGCACTTCCTCGTCTTGAAAAAGATCACATTTAGAGTCTTGTGATCCTTCTGAGGGGTCACTTTCTTCCATCCCTTGACTTGAGCTTTCTTCCTTATTTTCAGCAGACTTGGTGTCCTCATGGCTATGGGAAGGAGTTACAGTGTGTGAGGTAGAGGGAGAGTCTACACCTATTGATTTTTTAGGGACTAAAAATAAAATGATCATATTTATAGGTTCTAAAAACAAATTTATGCTAAACAGACACAACACATGTAGCCGGATGTAGGCTCCATTAGCCATATCAACTTAAAGTTAACAGCAAAAAAAAATGAAACTTTTTTAAAAATAAAAAAAAATCACAAAAACTAAAAATAAAATAATATTTATAGGGACTAAAAATATATTTAAATTTAATATTTATTTTATTAACATTCTAAAATCAATTCGATTCCAATTTTAAAACAAAAAGGCCACTTCATTTCTGGGGACTTTCTTTATGCTCTTTTATTAGTTTATAGTACTTTACATGTATACTTCGTCTGCTGTGTTACAGTTGATAATAAAGATTTTGAAGAGGAGAAAGAATTCTATAGAAACGCTGTGAATTTGAACGAAAAGCAAGGAAAGAGAGGCCTACTAGAGACCAAAGACAAAAGAAATGATGACCAGATTAAAGATGATGACTATCTGTAAGTGCTCTTCTCTCAATTGCTCCTTCAATGAATTGAAAAAGTTCATTATAATATTCATGCACCTCAGATTCCTTAATTTTTCATTAAGAGAACAATTTTCATAATCTGCTTCTCTAGGGGAAGAAGTTTCCAACTCTAAGATTGATTTAACTTGTCACATTCTCAGCATTCAATCTCTCTCTCTCTTTTAGAGACAAGAAATCTTCAATTGTGAAGAAACTTACCTTATCCCACCCCATATCACATAAGAAGTAAATAATGTGTTCACAAACACTAAAAAGTTTCTGTTTTTGCACCTTGCAGTTTGGGTGAAGCTAGGCAACCACTATGGCGCAAAGTGGCAGTACCTTCAAGCCTAATCAACCCATATCGCATAGTCATCATCCTCCGTCTCATAATCCTACTTTTCTTCTTCAATTTCGTATCACAACACCAGTGCATGACGCATTTGCCTTGTGGCTAATCTCTGTGGTGTGTGGTTCTGGTTAGCACTGTCTTGGTTTGTTGACCAGTTCCCCAAGTGGTTCCCCATCACTAGAGAAACTTACTTGGACCGTTTGTCTATAAGGTTCGAGCGTGAAGGGGAACCAAGCCTTCTAGCCCCACTTGATGTCTTTGTCACCACTGCTGACCCTTTGAAGGAACCACCCATCATCACTGCAAACACTGTTCTATCAGTGTTATCTGTTGATTACCCTATTGAGAAGGTCACCTGTTATGTCTCAGATGACAGTGCATCTATGCTTGTCTTTGATACATTGGCTGAGACTTCTGAGTTTGCAAGAATATGGGTTCCTTTTTGTAAAAAGTACAATATTGAGCCAAGGGCTCCCGAGTTTTATTTCTCTCAGAAAATTGATTACTTGAAAGATAAGGTGCACCCCACATTTGTAAAGGATCGCAGGGCCATGAAGGTGGTAACATAGAATACAAAGCTGCTTTTGATGTTTTTTTTTTGTTTTTTGGATCTGTGGTTTTGTATTAGTAATTTAGTATCCGTGTGAGACTTAAGGCACTTCTTCTTTTTGGTGACGTTGTTTTGCAGAGAGAGTATGAAGAATTTAAAGTGAAAATTAATGCATTGGTTGCAAAGGCTCAGAAAAAACCAGAAGAAGGGTGGGTGATGCAGGATGGTAATCCATGGCCTGGGAATGACTCTCATGATCATCCAGGAATGATTAAGGTTTGGCAAATGCACCCTCCAGTTATTTCTTTTATGATGTATTTATATCTTCTGTCATTAATGAACTGAAAAGAGAAGAAAATTGATATTTAATGTATGTGAATATTTATTTACTTATGTCCCTCTTGCAGTTTAAAAAACGGTTTTGATAACATTCAATCCTCAGAACTGACAATAAGAACATTTGGAGAGCTTTTATAAAAAAGAAAAGTATTTAATTTATTACATCATAAACATAAAAGTGCAATAAGTGCTTTTCTTTTTATATAAACTTTCCATTTTGAATGCTCTTATCCCTTATATTATCAAAACCATTTTAAAAGAAGTAGTAACCTAAAAAATTGCAACCTTTCTTTAAAAACAAGGATGTGTCAATAACCTAAGGAAATAAATAGTCTAGGGTATGGACTTGGCTTTTTGCAGGTCTATCTGGGAAGTTCTGGTGCACGGGACAAGGATGGGAAGGAACTACCAAGGCTTGTGTATGTTTCACGGGAAATACGTCCCTGCTATCAACACAACAAAAAAGCTGGTGCCATGAATGCTTTGGTAAGTGACTCAAACTTAAAGTTTCTTTTGGTTAATTTCAGTAAGAGGAAGATATTGGAAAAGTTGTTTATAACTCCTACTGTGTTGTGTTTCCTCAAAAGCTTCGAGTTTCTGCTGTGCTTACCAATGCACCTTTCAGTGTTGAATCTGGATTGTGATCATTACACCAATAATAGCAAAGCTTATAAGGGAGGCTATGTGCTTTTTAATGGACCCCCAACTTGGGAAGAAGCTTTGTTATGTTCAATTTCCAAAAAGGTTTGATGGTGTTGATCACCATGACAGATATTCCAATCACAATACTATATTCTTTGATGTAAGGGACATTCTTCTAAACTCAAACTTGTAAAATATGTACAAATTGCAATTTAACTAACATTTAACTTTTGCCTTGAATGTTGTTTTGATTATAGATCACCATGAAATGCCTTGATGGGATTCAAGGTCCGGTGTATGTTGGTACTGGATGTGTGTTCAATAGGCAGGCATTATATGGCTATGAGCCACCAGTCTCTAAGAAAAGGCCAAAGAAGAGTGGTTGTTGCTGGCCTCTGTGCTGTTGTTGTTCTTGTGGTGGTGACTCTCAACTCACATTTGATCTTGAAGAGATTGATGAAGAATGGCTTGATGGCTATGAGGAGCAAGAGGAATCATCCTTCATGTCCCAAAAAAAATTTGAGAAACGATTTGGACAGTCACCAGTTTTCATTGCTTCCACTTTGATGGAAGGTGGTGGACTTCCTAAAGGCATCAATTCACGATTACTAATTAAGGAAGCCATTCATGTTATAAGTTGTGGTTATGAAGACAAAACTGAATGGGGCAAAGAGGTAATTAATCTCATGGATTATGTAGATGAAATCCATAAAATGGGGGAAAATCAGAATATGTTGATATTGGACTTCACTATAAAATCTATAATGCATTGTTTTGATTAAGCATTTATTTCCTACATGAAAGCAGGTACTTTGAGTCCATAATTGGTAACCAATCATCCTTTTGACAAGTTTGTTTTATCTGCAGATTGGGTGGATTTATGGCTCAGTCACAGAAGATATCTTAACTGGGTTCAAGGATGCATTGCAGAGGATGGAAATCAGTGTACTGCATGCCTAAGAGAGCAGCTTTTAAAGGGTCTGCTCCAATAAATCTATCAGACCGATTGCACCAAGTTCTAAAATGGGCTCTTGGTTCGATTGAGATTTTCCTTAGTGACCATTGTCCATTATGGTATGGATATAGTGGAAAATTGAAGTGGCTGCAAAGACTAGGCTTACATTATATCATTGTTTACCCATTCACTTCCATCCCTCTACTTGTATACTGTGCAATTCCAGCTGTTTGCCTTCTAACTGGAAAGTTCATCATCCCCATTGTGAGTACACAATTATAAATTTGTATTAACATGTTTGACTAACTCATTTTCTGTAGCCTCTGATTCATGATTACTTTTAAAAGGGAAATAAAAAAGAAAAAAAAAGAAACAATTAATTATGCTAATATGTTTATGTCTTCTGATCAAATTTTTCTTCTGTGCAGCTGTCAAACCTTGCTAGCATTTGGCTAATGGCTCTATTTATCTCCATAATTTTAGCTTGTGTGCTAGAGCTTAGATGGAGTGGGGTTAGCATTCAGGACCGGTGGCGTAATGAGCAATTTTGGGTCATTGGAGGTGTTTCAGCACATCTTTTTGCAGTATTTCAAGGTATCCTCAGAGTTATTGCAGGAGTAGACACTAATTTAAAGGTGAGAGCAAAAAGCAGCAGAAGACACTGTATTTGGAGAACTCTATCTCTTCAAGTGGACTACTCTACTTATCCCACCAACCAGTCTAGTAATCTTGAACATGGTGGGAATTCCGGCTGGCATCTCAAATGCCATTAACAATGGCTATGACTCATGGGGACCATTGTTTGGAAAACTAATTTTCTCCTTTTGGGTGATCATGCACTTATACCCTTTCCTAAAAGGTCTAATGGGAAGGCAAAACAGGACTCCTACAATAGTAGTCCTCTGGTCAATACTTCTAGCACTAATTTTCTCAATAATTTGGGTTCGCATTGATATCTTCTTGCCCAAGCAAACAGGTCCAGTACTCAAACAGTGTGGATTAGAATGCTAAGACAGTGGAGACAAGTTTGTTCTTCCCATTTCATCTGCTTGCTGATTCTTTTATTGCTGGATATCATTGAAATAGACCACAGGAAATAGGTAATCAAAGCAACAAATATGTGCTATAGCCAATGTTGGGCAAAATAAAACCGAGTTTTAGGAACACTAGACATTTACTCATCTCAATTACTTCAAGAATATTACTTAAAAGCCTGATGTGCAATATGATATATTGATATCTCCTTTTTTTGTCTTTGATCGGGAAGCCCTCACAGGCATAGCTGTGGGTTTAACCCTTGGGCTTGGGGTGGTGGTTAGGTAAAACCCTCAAAAGAGTGTATTGATATCTCTTGTGATTAATTAATAAATGTATCAAAGCTGATTTTCCATGAAACTTGATTCTTGAAATGTATGCCACTCAACTCTGCAGTCTCTGCCACCTTGATGCAATACACGTCATGACCCTAGGAATCTATGACCTAGTCCACATTAGATTCAAGTTTAGCTAAGAAGATTTATTAAATAAACCAGTCAAGGTTTTATTAAAAGACTATTTAGCTAAAAAGTCCAGACTTTAGGTCATCAAGGCAATAGTAATTTAAACTTATTGTAAGTGTACTGTCATGTGTACACTATTTATTTGTGTGTGGAAAACAAAATAAATAGGGAACTATGCTACATTCTTATAACAAGTTGTTGGAAAAGCCCCCCACAATACTACATAGCTCTATTTCTGGAACCCGGTAAGACTGCTTATGGTTATCATGCTAAATGGCTCAGAAAGACAAGCCTGTGTAGTAGCTAATAGTTCTTGTGCCACAGAACGCATCATGGGTCTGGACTCTGGAGCTGCACGCGTGCATGCCAAAGCTACACTCACTGTGAACACTATTGCTTCAGCTAATTGGCCTGTTGGAGGTGGAAGGCGTTGGTCTAGCACATCCTTCAGAAGTAACCTGTGAATCCTCTATTGATGACAAAGACTTGTTTGAAGACAGTGTAGCCAACAGTTCTCCAAGGGTGGTTTCCCATCATTATCTCTAATGCCACCACTCCAAAACTATAGACGTCACACTTATCAGTGACCCTCATAGTTTGTGCTAGCTCTGCAAATTTCAAATAATGTTAGTAAGTAGTAACTGACAATTAATGTATATGCAATTAACAACAATATATAGTTATATAAACTAGAAATCTAGAATTTAAATTGGTTGCATTATGTACCTGGAGCCATGTAGCCATAGGATCCAGCAACTGATGTCCAGGTTGAAGTGTTGGAACTTAGCAGCTTTGCTTGTGCCAAAATCTGCAAGATGTGGTTCAAAGTCTGAGTCCAGTAGTATGTTATTCAGTGTTACATCTCTATGCACAATTGGTGGGGATCAATCACTGTGCAGGTAGGAAATTGCATGTACTATTCCCTGCACAATTTTCACCCTTGTAGCCCAGCTTAGCTCCAATTTTCCTTCTTCTCCATACAACACCTTTCCTAAACTTCCTCTGTTTACATATTCATAAACCAAAAACATTTGTTTCCTTCTAGAACAGAAACCATAAAGCTTTATTATATTGCGGTGCCTCGCTCCTGTCAATGTTTTTATCTCATTCAAAAACTCTGGCGGTTCACTGTTGGAATGTCATCTGAGTCTGATATGTTGAGCCTTTTAACAGCCACTACTAGACCTGTAGGTAATTCTGCTTTATAAACACTCCCAAATCCTCCTTTTCCGATGCAGTACTTGTCATTGAAGTCATTTGTGGCCTTAACAAGATCAGAAAATGTGAATTTTCCAATCTCTTCCCCATACCATGCAAATAGACTGAATATCATTTTCAATGCTTTTGGACTCTTCATCAAGTTGTTTGGCTTTTCTTCGGAATAGTATGATTCCAACACCAATCATCCCAATTAGTAGGCCACAAACTGGTATAACAACACCAAGAAGAACTGTTGGATTTGGAGAAGAAGGAAAATTGGAATATACTAAGTGTTGAAAATATGGCGATAAATAATTATGGCGATAAATAATTAGTCCTTGACTCATCGTTATTAGTTATATTTTGCTAAGTGATGACGTTCTGATATTTTTTATAAATTTTCCTATGGATTTTTATTTGAATTTTAAAATTCATAGACAATTTCTTAGATATTTTAAAATTTACAGGAAATTTTCTATGGATTTTTCTACAAAAAAGTAGATAACTTTTTTACCAACATCTTTACATAAAGTAATTGTGGTTTTCTTTGGAAACTTACTGCACATAAATTTTCTAGTGAAAACTTCGTAGAACTTAAGAAATATCACATGAGAACTTCAAGTGTGACTTAATGATTTATAATTTACAATGTGAACTAAAAACATGTGATTTTAAAAAAATGAGGACTAAAATAAAAAAATAGAAAAAGTAGCAAAATAAATTTCACTATTTTGTAAAGATGAAAATCAAATTTCATTATATTTTTAAGAAAAAAATATATTTAATTAACCCTTATTTTTTTAATCCTGCTCATTTGACACATCTTAATTACCTCCCGTTATCTCTATCGTCTTGTCATATCTCATTTTCCCTTTATCTATTTCTATATATCTCTCTCATAGTCTATATATATTCTAGAAGTGTCTATCAAATATTTTCTTTATTTTAAAACTGTCTACATTCTTGATTTTTATCGCCATAAAAGAATTTGGTGTTTATTAAGTATAAATAATTCAATGTAAAAAGCATATAGCATCATTAGTAAATGTTTTAGATTTTTACATAAAAGCATATTTTAGAAAGATCAATTTTACTTGTTTTAATTGATTTAGATTAAAAAAATTTAAAAAAATAAAAAAAAAATCATGAAACTAATATTTTAAATTTCATTAAAAGTAATTATGACCAGATTATCAAAATATTTTCTTGCTTCACAACACTAATGGCCAACGAAAACATAACATGTCATTGATTTTTACCAAACTATTATTCTCTTTAATGTACTTTCTTTTCGAATTATGACGTGTGAAGTATAGGATTTTTAGAAATTGTGAATTATTAAAGCTTCAATCATCTCACGTAAATATCTTTATATTTGTTTATATCTACCCTTTCTCATCTCTCTTTTTATGTATAATGGTAATAATGATATTTGAATTTATGACCTTGTATATAAATTACTTAGATTATTGATCACTAATCAATCGGTTTAGGGTTTAGGTTCCTTATCTTTTTTTTAAGTCGCATCAACCGCTTCCACATAGTTTAATTATTTTCTTTTCATCCTTTGTCTTTTTAAATCCTTACTCCTCTTATTTAAGGATGTAGTATATGACACTTTTTTTTGTTATTTTAATTATAGGTAGTGTAGGGGTTGTAATAGGTCAATAGTTTACAAAGAAGATAGAAGAAAGAGAAACTTAATTATTTGGGTAGTTTAATATGAAAGACCACCACATAATATTTCATTAAAGCAAATAATCTACAAGAGGCACTTACAATTTTTTTTGTTTTTTTTTTCTTTAGACTTTTTTTCCTCTATTTTTTTACACAAACAGCATTGAGAATAAAACAAATAAAAATACAGACAAAATTTGCAATTACAATTTAGTTTTGACGTCAAACAAAGAAAAAAGCAAACAATTCAAAAACACCCCATAGTCTTCTTTGGAGTGGTTCCGGTAGCACGATATTTTGCAGCCATTTCCTCTAACTTGAGAACCTCTTCACCACGCTTGGCTTCAATCATAGCCCTCTTCTCCTCTGCTTCCTTGTGAATTAAGGCTATCTTGTTCTTCTTTTTTTCACCATATTCTGCTTTCTTTCTTTCTAGTTGTTCCTAGTTAGACAAAAGAATGCTAAAAGTTGGATACAATCATGCATGTTGTACCTTTGATTATGTTGTTATATCAAAATCAATTTTACTCAACTATAAAACAAACAGGTATTTAATAATATAAATAAATTTGGATTAAAACTTGAAAATTCTAAATGGCTGGCAAGAATAAGACAAAATGAAAAAATAAAGAGCATTTGTTTGCTAAAAATATTCTGGGTGTCAAATGTCAACACAAGTGTAATTTCATGCATAAGGAAACATAGATCTTACCTTTTCCCTACTTATATATTTATTATATTATTTGATTATATGATATTTTCAAAAAATAAGATGCAAATCCTATGCCAAATGTAACATCCTAAATTCTATTAGGATAAATATTAATTAAATTAAATAGATTAATTAAGGAGATAATTAATTAATGAGAAAATAAATAATAGGAGTATTATTATTATTAGTTTTATTTCGTAAAAATAAGATTTAATTGAAAATAGAAATAGAGGGGGTGAGAGTGGGCCCAAGCCCAATTAGACATTTTAGTAAGGAGGGGTTAACAGAGCACCATAATCCTTATTCGTATCATTCGTCAGTGAGCGAAACGAAGGAGGGGAGAATCAGAGTCTCAAGAGAGAGCTGCGGTGGAGTGAAAGCCAAGAATCCAAGAAAGGACTTCTTTGCTGTCATCAAAGCTTCGCTTAAGGTACGGTGGGGAAGAGGTGCTGCTTATATATGCATGTAGGGGTGAATGGGTAGTGAGAATAACCTTTAAAGATTAATAATTGAAATCAATATGTGAATATGTGTTGTTTTGTGATGAAAACTGTGGATTGTTGATTGTTGTATGATTCTTGATGAATCTTGAGTGGATTGAATGAAAACAATGAGAACAGTGAAAAGGGTTTAAACAAGGATTTAGAGATGAGGAACCATAATTGATTAGATGTTTAATTTATTGGAAATCATAAGAATATTGTTGATTTTAGTGAATTCAATTGGTAAAAACGAGTTTAATTGAGTTAGGAACTTGAGGAATTAAGTAGGTATTGAAGAAGAGGGTAGAAGGAAAGTCATTCCCGTTTTTACACAGAGCTGCGAATGTAAAATAGCGACTGCGGATTCGTTCACCGTTGGATCGGGCCGAAATTTTAATAGCTGGTTCTGATAATCTGGTTCTTCCTTCTGAACGGTTGGATCGTCGATATGAGGTATAGGTTAGGATATATCTAGTTCACACTAGAGGAAAGTTATTCCCGTTTTTAGATAGAGCTGCGACTGTAAAACAGTGAACTGCAGATTCGTTCACCGTTGGATCGGGCTGAAATTTTAACATCTAGTTCGGAACACCTAGTTCGTCATTCTGAACGGTTGGATCGTTGATACGAAGTCTGGGTTGGGAGATATTTAGTTCGCACTGTAGCTGTAGATTTGAGGTTTTTATTGATGAAATTGAGTTGGATGTTTATTGTTTTGTGGATTGCTTGATTAATTAGATGTTTAGAGTATAATGATTGCTGGATGCTTTAGGATGATGATGATTAATGATGCTTGATGATGCTTTATATTGATTATGGTGTGATAATTGATGTAATTGATGATGATTTGGTATGCATATGTTGGTGAATATGCTATATATTTGATGTTATTTGGAATGCATATGTTTGGTGAATATGCTAAATATTTGATGTTATTTGGAATGCATATGTTGGTGAATATGCTATATAATTGATGTTATTTGGAATGCATATGGTTGGTTAATATGCTATGTAATTGAGGTTATTTGGAATGCATGTGGTTGGTGAACATGCGATAAATGATGATGTTTGATGGTGCTTTATAATGAGTATGATGTTGATGATTGATGATGTGTGATGATGTTTGCGATGATTATGATGAAGATAATGATGTTAATAGTGTATATCACTTATGATGATGATGTTTGATGATGAGCATGATGATGATGATAATGATGTTAATAGTGTATATCACTTATGATAATGATGTTTGATGATGAGCATGATGATGATGATAATGATGTTAATAGTGTATATCACTTATGATGATGATGTTTGATGATGAGCATGATGATGATGATAATGATGTTAATAGTGTATATCACTTATGATGATTGATGATTAGCATGATGATGCATGATAATGATGTTAATAGTGTATATCACTTTTTGATGATGATGTTGATGATATTGATGATGGTGTATGTCACCTTTTGATGATGATGTTACCTAAGTTGTGCGGGCCCATAGAGGGGGTACAACTTAGGAGAGATGCTTTGTGCATATGTGATGTTACCTAAGTTGTGCGGGCCCATAGAGGGGGTACAACTTAGGAGAGATGCTTTGTGCATATGTGATGTTACCTAAGTTGTGCGGGCCCATAGAGGGGGTACAACTTAGGAGAGATGCCTTGTGCATATGTGATGTTACCTGAATTGTGCGGGCCCATAGAGGGGGTACAACTCAGGGGATCAAGATGGGGCGTTCGATGCACGGGTCCATAGAGGGGGTGCAACCTAGGAGTGATTGTACGGGCCCATAGAGGGGGTACAACCTATCGGATAGTGTGTGGTAACACCGGTAGACTATCTTGGTACTAACTAGAGTGATTGACGAGGTGCACCCATTGTGTGGAGTTCCAAGTCATGATCTTTGGGCAGATGATGAGATGAGTATTGATGTATGATGATAATGAGTATAATGATATACGAATGATGTTATGATAAGAATGAGTATGACGATAGATGAATGATGTTATGATGATAATGAGTATGATGATAGATGAATGATGTTATGATGATAATGAGTATAATGATAGATGAATGATGTTATGATGATAATGAGTATAATGATATATGAATGATGTTATGATGATAATGAGTATAATGATATATGAATGATGTTATGATGATAATGAGTATGATGATAGATGAATGATGCTATGATGATAATGAGTATAATGATATATGAATGATGTTATGATGATAATGAGTATAATGATAGATGAATGATGTTATGATGATAATGAGTATAATGATATATGATGATGTTATGATGATAATGAGTATGATGATAGATGAATGATGTTAGGATGATAATGAGTATAATGATATATGAATGATGTTATGATGATAATGAGTATGATGATAGATGAATGATGTTATGAGGATAATGAGTATGATGATATATGAATGATGCTATGATGATGTTGAGCTTGGTGAATGTATAATGGATATATTTATGTGTTATAAATAAGAATGATGGTAGAGCATGTATATGTTGATATAGATGATGAAATATATGTTGAGTTTAGATGAATGTTACTATTGATGATTAATGTATTGATGACATGATGTGATGATGTTGTGGGTGAGGATGGGCATTCTCTATGTGTATGTATAAGTAGTATTCCTTTTCCTCACCGTATTCTGTGGATATATTTTTACAGGTGTTGATGAGGACATGATTGGTGTCGACTATGATTAAAGGGTTGTGCTCTAATAGATGTGACATTAGGGTGTATTTGGGAGTTTTATCATGTTGCTAGTTAGGAGTATTTTTTATTCACTTTCTGGATGCCTTGTATGGAAGTAGGTCACTAGTTGTTTTATTTCTTTGGAGATTCCGCTGCTTTATATTTGAATTATATTTGAAAGTTTAATTTCTGTTATTAAAGTCGTTTTCGAACTATGAGATTTAATAAGATCGATTGTGAACCTTTTTACCCATCGTGGGACATTACCTTTTCTAAACTTCGATTTATTAAGCATTTAAGAGTATGGGGTAGAAGGGTGTCACACCAAACATATATCATGTTATTAATATATATATATATATATAACAGTAAAGTAATTTAGAGTTAATTTTTCCCTCCAAAACTATGATTAAATATGTCAAATAATATTTGTTTTCATTTTAAATTTTTTGTTGTAATTTATTACACCGTGACTGCTAAATATTTTGAATTTTGTAAAGAAATATATTTTTATACATAGTACATAATTTTTCAATAATTTATTGGTGCATAATTTAATTAAATTATTTATCGACATTAATAATATATATATATATATAATACATGTGTTGAATCACTGATATTAATACATTTTAAAGTATTGGTGTTTCTTGGATGAAGGTTTAATAATATAATATCATTGAAAATTATAGTAGAATTATCTTTATAAATATCATATATATATATTTTGGAGATGTTTTATAGGATTTATAAATATGTAGATAATTTAAAAGTTAGGTTGAGAAGTTTCATGAATCTCATTTTTAATACCCAACACTTGGATATATCCGTATGTTCCCCACCCTTTATTGAGGAGGTAGAGTAGTTATAAATAGATAATCCCTCTTAGATCAAATACTAGAGTTTTTTATATTAAAACACCAATCGACATTAATTTATTAAAGTAATTATTAATAAACATCATAACATTTATATCAAAATAAAATTTAGGTTATCCATATTTTTTATTAAAAGCAATTTTTCAAACAAAAGTAATTATTCTAAAATATTTATATATTTATTATATGTAATAATTTATTTATATATAATTGATAGAAATATCATTATATTTTAATATATACATAAAGTAAATAATTAAATACAAATTTATAGAATCACATGCTCTAACTCTAGTAATACCTTTCTTTAATGAAGATAACACAAGTAGTATTAGTATATTCGAAAAGAGTTATTAGTTATTAGTTATAATTGATTAAAGCCAATCAATTGTAAATAATTGATATTGACTCATCGAAGAATTTGGTGATAAATAAAGTATATAATTGATTTTTATCGCCATAAAAGAATTTGGTGTTTATTAAGTGTAAATAATTCAATGTAAAAAGCATATAGCATCATTAGTAAATGTTTTAGATTTTTACATAAAAGCATATTTTAGAAAGATCAATTTTACTTGTTTTAATTGATTTAGATTAAAAAATTAAAAAATAAAAAAAAATCATGAAACTAATATTTTAAATTTCATTAAAAGTAATTATGACCAGATTATCAAAATATTTTCTTGCTTCACAACACAATGGCCAACGAAAACATAACATGTCATTGATTTTTACCAAACTATTATTCTCTTTAATGTACTTTCTTTTCGAATTATGACGTGTGAAGTATAGGATTTTCAGAAATTGTGAATTATTAAAGCTTCAATCATCTCACGTAAATATCTTTATATTTGTTTATATCTACCCTTTCTCATCTCTCTTTTATGTATAATGGTAATAATGATATTTGAATTTATGACCTTGTATATAAATTACTTAGATTATTGATCACTAATCAATCGGTTTAGGGTTTAGGTTCCTTATCTTTTTTTTTAAGTCGCATCAACCGCTTCCACATAGTTTAATTATTGTCTTTTCATCCTTTGTCTTTTTAAATCCTTTACTCCTCTTATTTAAGGATGTAGTATATGACACTTTTTTTTGTTATTTTAATTATAGGTAGTGTAGGGGTTGTAATAGGTCAATAGTTTACAAAGAAGATAGAAGAAAGAGAAACTTAATTATTTGGGTAGTTTAATATGAAAGACCACCACAGAATATTTCATTAAAGCAAATAATCTACAAGAGGCACTTACAATTTTTTTTGTTTTTTTTTTCTTTAGACTTTTTTTCCTCTATTTTTTTACACAAACAACATTGAGAATAAAACAAATAAAAATACAGACAAAATTTGCAATTACAATTTAGTTTTGACGTCAAACAAAGAAAAAAGCAAACAATTCAAAAACACCCCATAGTCTTCTTTGGAGTGGTTCCGGTAGCACGATATTTTGCAGCCATTTCCTCTAACTTGAGAACCTCTTCACCACGCTTGGCTTCAATCATAGCCCTCTTCTCCTCTGCTTCCTTGTGAATTAAGGCTATCTTGTTCTTCTTTTTTTCACCATATTCTGCTTTCTTTCTTTCTAGTTGTTCCTAGTTAGACAAAAGAATGCTAAAAGTTGGATACAATCATGCATGTTGTACCTTTGATTATGTTGTTATATCAAAATCAATTTTACTCAACTATAAAACAAACAGGTATTTAATAATATAAATAAATTTGGATTAAAACTTGAAAATTCTAAATGGCTGGCAAGAATAAGACAAAATGAAAAAATAAAGAGCATTTGTTTGCTAAAAATATTCTGGGTGTCAAATGTCAACACAAGTGTAATTTCATGCATAAGGAAACATAGATCTTACCTTTTCCCTACTTATATTATTTATTATATTATTTGATTATATGATATTTTCAAAATATAAGATGCAAATCCTATGCCAAATATATATCATGTTATTAATATATATATATATAACAGTAAAGTAATTTAGAGTTAATTTTTCCCTCCAAAACTATGATTAAATATGTCAAATAATATTTGTTTTCATTTTTAATTTTTTGTTGTAATTTATTACACCGTGACTGCTAAATATTTTGAATTTTGTAAAGAAATATTTTTTATACATAGTACATAATTTTTCAATAATTTATTGGTGCATAATTTAATTAAATTATTTATCGACATTAATAATATATATATATAATACATGTGTTGAATCACTGATATTAATACATTTTAAAGTATTGGTGTTTCTTGGATGAAGGTTTAATAATATAATATCATTGAAAATTATAGTAGAATTATCTTTATAAATATCATAGATATATATTTTGGAGATGTTTTATAGGATTTATAAATATGTAGATAATTTAAAAGTTAGGTTGAGAAGTTTCATGAATCTCATTTTTAATACCCAACACTTGGATATATCCATATGTTCCCCACCCTTTATTGAGGAGGTAGAGTAGTTATAAATAGATAATCCCTCTTAGATCAAATACTAGAGTTTTTTATATTAAAACACCAATCGACATTAATTTATTAAAGTAATTATTAATAAACATCATAACATTTATATCAAAATAAAATTTAGGTTATCCATATTTTTTATTAAAGCAATTTTTCAAACAAAAGTAATTATTCTAAAATATTTATATATTTATTATATGTAATAATTTATTTATATATAATTGATAGAAATATCATTTATATTTTAATATATACATAAAGTAAATAATTAAATACAAATTTATAGAATCACATGCTCTAACTCTAGTAATACCTTTCTTTAATGAAGATAACACAAGTAGTATTAGTATATTCGAAAAGAGTTATTAGTTATTAGTTATAATTGATTAAAGCCAATCAATTGTAAATAATTGATATTGACTCATCGAAGAATTTGGTGATAAATAAAGTATATAATTGATTTTTATCGCCATAAAAGAATTTGGTGTTTATTAAGTGTAAATAATTCAATGTAAAAAGCATATAGCATCATTAGTAAATGTTTTAGATTTTTACATAAAAGCATATTTTAGAAAGATCAATTTTACTTGTTTTAATTGATTTAGATTAAAAAATTTTAAAAAATAAAAAAAAATCATGAAACTAATATTTTAAATTTCATTAAAAGTAATTATGACCAGATTATCAAAATATTTTCTTGCTTCACAACACAATGGCCAACGAAAACATAACATGTCATTGATTTTTACCAAACTATTATTCTCTTTAATGTACTTTCTTTTCGAATTATGACGTGTGAAGTATAGGATTTTCAGAAATTGTGAATTATTAAAGCTTCAATCATCTCACGTAAATATCTTTATATTTGTTTATATCTACCCTTTCTCATCTCTCTTTTTATGTATAATGGTAATAATGATATTTGAATTTATGACCTTGTATATAAATTACTTAGATTATTGATCACTAATCAATCGGTTTAGGGTTTAGGTTCCTTATCTTTTTTTTAAGTCGCATCAACCGCTTCCACATAGTTTAATTATTGTCTTTTCATCCTTTGTCTTTTTAAATCCTTTACTCCTCTCATTTAAGGATGTAGTATATGACACTTTTTTTTTGTTATTTTAATTATAGGTAGTGTAGGGGTTGTAATAGGTCAATAGTTTACAAAGAAGATAGAAGAAAGAGAAACTTAATTATTTGGGTAGTTTAATATGAAAGACCACCACAGAATATTTCATTAAAGCAAATAATCTACAAGAGGCACTTACAATTTTTTTTGTTTTTTTTTTCTTTAGACTTTTTTTCCTCTATTTTTTTACACAAACAACATTGAGAATAAAACAAATAAAAATACAGACAAAATTTGCAATTACAATTTAGTTTTGACGTCAAACAAAGAAAAAAGCAAACAATTCAAAAACACCCCATAGTCTTCTTTGGAGTGGTTCCGGTAGCACGATATTTTGCAGCCATTTCCTCTAACTTGAGAACCTCTTCACCACGCTTGGCTTCAATCATAGCCCTCTTCTCCTCTGCTTCCTTGTGAATTAAGGCTATCTTGTTCTTCTTTTTTTCACCATATTCTGCTTTCTTTCTTTCTAGTTGTTCCTAGTTAGACAAAAGAATGCTAAAAGTTGGATACAATCATGCATGTTGTACCTTTGATTATGTTGTTATATCAAAATCAATTTTACTCAACTATAAAACAAACAGGTATTTAATAATATAAATAAATTTGGATTAAAACTTGAAAATTCTAAATGGCTGGCAAGAATAAGACAAAATGAAAAAATAAAGAGCATTTGTTTGCTAAAAATATTCTGGGTGTCAAATGTCAACACAAGTGTAATTTCATGCATAAGGAAACATAGATCTTACCTTTTCCCTACTTATATTATTTATTATATTATTTGATTATATGATATTTTCAAAATATAAGATGCAAATCCTATGCCAAATATATATCATGTTATTAATATATATATATATATAACAGTAAAGTAATTTAGAGTTAATTTTTCCCTCCAAAACTATGATTAAATATGTCAAATAATATTTGTTTTCATTTTTAATTTTTTGTTGTAATTTATTACACCGTGACTGCTAAATATTTTGAATTTTGTAAAGAAATATTTTTTATACATAGTACATAATTTTTCAATAATTTATTGGTGCATAATTTAATTAAATTATTTATCGACATTAATAATATATATATATATATAATACATGTGTTGAATCACTGATATTAATACATTTTAAAGTATTGGTGTTTCTTGGATGAAGGTTTAATAATATAATATCATTGAAAATTATGTAGAATTATCTTTATAAATATCATAGATATATATTTTGGAGATGTTTTATAGGATTTATAAATATGTAGATAATTTAAAAGTTAGGTTGAGAAGTTTCATGAATCTCATTTTTAATACCCAACACTTGGATATATCCATATGTTCCCCACCCTTTATTGAGGAGGTAGAGTAGTTATAAATAGATAATCCCCCTTAGATCAAATACTAGAGTTTTTTATATTAAAACACCAATCGACATTAATTTATTAAAGTAATTATTAATAAACATCATAACATTTATATCAAAATAAAATTTAGGTTATCCATATTTTTTATTAAAGCAATTTTTCAAACAAAAGTAATTATTCTAAAATATTTATATATTTATTATATGTAATAATTTATTTATATATAATTGATAGAAATATCATTTATATTTTAATATATACATAAAGTAAATAATTAAATACAAATTTATAGAATCACATGCTCTAACTCTAGTAATACCTTTCTTTAATGAAGATAACACAAGTAGTATTAGTATATTCGAAAAGAACAGTTTTATGGCCTCTCCTCACAACGGTTCCTACAACATTTAATGTTATCTCTCAACGGTGATTTCAACAATCTTCAACGGATTTAAATTCATCTCTATATATAGCTTCATGAAGGACTTCAAAATAGGGAGAGAAGAATTTGTTCAAGCCAAAACTCTGCAACAATCTACGCTGCATACTCTCTGATATATTGTACACAAAATTTCATTTATCCTAAGTGATACTCAGTTATCCTGTACAAGTTGTTTTTGTAAGTTAGGAACTTGTTTAGTTCAGAAACTTAAACCAATTTCTTTGTAAACACTATTAAGTGTCTGAGAGCCTGGAGAGGCTTGGTGGAAGAAAGAATACTCGTTGTTGAGCCTAGAGAGGCTTGTGGTTAAAACAATATTTGTTGTAGAGCCTGGAGAGGCTTGGCAGGAAACAATACTTGGTGTAATAGAGCCTGAAGAGGCTTGACTGTAAAAGAATACTTGTAATCTCTGAGATTAGTGGAAATCCATAGCTGGTTGGCTTTGGGAATGGACGTAGCTCACAGTGGTGGTGGGTGAACCGGTATAAATCTTTGGCTAAGTCTTCTCTTACCCTTAACTCTGTATATTTGGTTTATACTAACTTGAAGGGTTCTGAGTATATTGTTTTATAACGTTGAAACTGGAAAACTATCTAAATACTTTGAAAAACAAGTTTCTCAAACTGTTTTACTCAACCTGCTGAAGTTACTTTAGCAAGTACAAAACTTCCAGTTTCAGAAAGTTATAAAAATCTCTTTGTGAAAAGTGCTGCTTGTGAAAGGTTTTCAAAATTAGTTTGAAATTTATAAAACACTATTCAACCCCCCTTCTAGTATTTCCCGTGGTTTCTACAGAAGGAACTCAGTTTCCTTCACCTTTCTCACGGTAGTTGGGAAGTACTTCTCTAAGAATACCGCTTGGAATCCTTCCCAAGAAAGTGGAACCCCTAGAGAAGCTAACCTGACCTTGGCTCATTTCCACCAGTTTTCTGCCTCCCCTTAAAGCATATAGGTGGAAAAGCTCACTTTGAATTTGTTGGCGCGCCCCATTACTTCAAAAATCTTGTTCATGGCATTAAGCAATGCATAAGTTGGCTCCGGACCAAACACTTTGGAAAAGGTGGGGTTGATGCTTCCGAAACTTAGCTAAGCTTTGGACAAAAGGGTCCACGACTACCATTGGTGGGGGTGGACGCGTCTCCCTTGGACGTGAGTGCAACTCCTGGAGAACGACAACATTGGTGGCTGCTTGCTCCCCAATAACTGTGGTCAACATCCGAAGGGCTGCAACAATGGGATCCGGGTCCTGAGTTGGTGGTGGGGAACCACGAGGTCTA
Organism: Sesbania bispinosa; assembly: GCA_026901365.1. Lineage (NCBI taxonomy): Eukaryota > Viridiplantae > Streptophyta > Magnoliopsida > Fabales > Fabaceae > Sesbania > Sesbania bispinosa. The sequence continues at coordinate 54,688 of QLOH01000593.1, forward strand.
CCTCATCTTCCACTAGCCATAACCATATATACATCATTAATAAAATATTAAGGTGATCAGTCACCATATTTCATAATAATAAATCTAAGACTATAGTTAATTTCAGACAACTAAGTTAGCCACAGTCCAATTGGATTGAACTGCTCCGATACCATAATGTAACGTCCTAATTCCGAAAACTCGGGGTTTATGCACATTGGAAGCATGAGTCCAAAATTTAGGGAATTATTTTTCATGACATTAAAGATATCGGTAAACATGCAATTGATTTGCTTAACAATACAATGTTTACGTAAACATAATCTGAATAACACAAATACATAACATAACATGGATATCATAATACATGTGTCCTCAACAAAGTAGGAATTCCCGTTGCGGGTCACACATGTACTAAATATCCATAAAATGGATACAACATTAAATGTAATACAAAAAACAAATATAATAGCAATCCCTCTAGCAGCTCCAACGCCCTCAACGACCACCCTAAGGGGGATCATGGGCATCTAAAATGTAATCCACAAACTTGTGGTGAGACTAAGTTCAGGTGAGCATATATAAACATGCAGTGTAGGGTAAACATACATATGGAATGCAACATTACCATTCATATCCATGAACATACCAAAGTCTTTGAGCACAATCATAACAATGCATAATTCATAATAATGGGTCTTTCCACTTGTCCTTTCATTGGCCAGATATGAGCTCAATATCTTAGTGAGAAACGTCTTCCCCACGGTCATTCGAACTCGCCGTTAACATGTGATATATTCAAACAATATACATGTTATCATATTCCTTTTTCCCTTGTTTCATTTTCCAAATTGGTCTAGGGACCCATGTCATTCTTATGTGACATTTCTATATCTATATATATATATATGTATGTATACATGTGACTCATGATTGTAAATCCATAACTCAAGTGAGTAAACTATATATTAAGTGTGGACATGCATATATTCATGAAGTGTAGCTCTAACCTTAAGCACATGAGCAATGTAGGAAATTCCACACCAAACATACATATATTCACCACATCATAAAGAATCAATCAAAATGACAAGAACAATCAAGAATAGAAGGGATTTCAAGGAGAAGAATCATGGAAGAGTACCAACCAAGATGAGAGAGTGAGTGGATGATATACACTCACCTTTAGAGACAAGCAATGAAGTTGTTTAAGGTTGTGGGTGATGAGATTCTCCTTGATTGGCCCAAACTAAGCTTCTTCTTCTTCCTCACCTCTCTACTCTCTCTGCTATGGCAAAAGGTGTGTGTGAGTGTTTTAGAAAATATGGGCTCAAATGCCCTAAATTCTCTTTTAAAAACTGAATTCGCGTGTTCTCACAAGCAGCACTTTTCACAAAGAGATTTTTATAACTTTCTGAAAGCTGGAAGTTTTGTACTTGCTAAAGTAACTTCAGCAGGTTGAGTAAAACAGTTTGAGAAACTTGTTTTTCAAAGTATTTAGATAGTTTTCCAGTTTCAACGTTATAAAACAATATACTCAGAACCCTTCAAGTTAGTATAAACCAAATATACAGAGTTAAGGGTAAGAGAAGACTTAGCCAAAGATTTATACCGGTTCACCCACCACCACTGTGAGCTACGTCCATTCCCAAAGCCAACCAGCTATGGATTTCCACTAATCTCAGAGATTACAAGTATTCTTTTACAGTCAAGCCTCTTCAGGCTCTATTACACCAAGTATTGTTTCCTGCCAAGCCTCTCCAGGCTCTACAACAAATATTGTTTTAACCACAAGCCTCTCTAGGCTCAACAACGAGTATTCTTTCTTCCACCAAGCCTCTCCAGGCTCTCAGACACTTAATAGTGTTTACAAAGAAATTGGTTTAAGTTTCTGAACTAAACAAGTTCCTAACTTACAAAAACAACTTGTACAGGATAACTGAGTATCACTTAGGATAAATGAAATTTTGTGTACAATATATCAGAGAGTATGCAGCGTAGATTGTTGCAGAGTTTTGGCTTGAACAAATTCTTCTCTCCCTATTTTGAAGTCCTTCATGAAGCTATATATAGAGATGAATTTAAGTCCGTTGAAGATTGTTGAAATCACCGTTGAGAGATAACATTAAATGTTGTAGGAACCGTTGTGAGACAATCTTCTGATAGCTTTTGACTTTGAACAGTGCAGGTGAGCAGGGATGATTCAATTCTGACACACTGCAGGTACTATGATACAGAGGTTTCCCTTTCTGGTATGATGATTCAAATACGTTCAAAAGGACTCTGTAATCTTTTCTTAAGAAGACATGTTTGCAGAAGACGTTGAGGGTGCTTTTAAGTCTTGAGCAGAAAGCCTTCTGACTTCAGACATAATGCCACGTTGGATGTCTTCAACAGGTCTTCATGTTTCAGATAGTACATCTCTTCAGAGGGTTAATTTACTTCAGCAAGTCTTGACTCTTCAGAGGGTTCCACTCCTTCAGAAGGTTGCACCACTTCAGAGGGTTGCCCTTTCAGAGAGTTGCTGAAAACACAGAAAATACCTTTAAGAGAATTTGTACTATTTTCCATAATACTTTAATCAAATTTGTTATACATTAAAACTCAGGATTATGAGACTTAAAACATTATTAATTACTTAATAACATTTTTGAGACTCAACACCTTCAAATCAAGCAGGGAAACATGTTTGTGGGCCAATATGTGGCCAATTTTGAGAAGCTCTCTAAGTACTTCAGCATGTTGTAATTTAGTTCATTTTATGTTTTTTATTTAAATTAATTTAACTAAAATTTAAAAAGTGTTTTTAAATAAGTTTGCGCAACAACCTATGACGTTGATGTGTGTTTGCTCTTAATTGTTGTAGAGCTTGTAATGACTTTTTTGTATTGTTTGCTATCCAAAGTCTTGCGCAAATATAAATTCCTTTTGTTTAATATTAACAATTAAATAAAACTCAATAATTAAATCCATGCAATGATTTTATGACATTGATGTGTGGGCCTTTCCACCCTCAAAGGTTGTATATATCGTAAGGATAGACGTATATCTTTCTACCTTATACCTTGTGCAATGTGGATTATTCATAAAAAATATTAAAAATATTCTTTAAGTTATTAAATTCATTTTAATAAAAATCCAAAAATAAATTTTTCTTTCAAAATACCTTCAAAAATCAAATTTAACTTTTTAAAATCAATGAAATCTTTTATTTTAATCATCTAACCAATCAATTATTTTTTTAGAAGAATTACATGACTTTCAGATCCTTTTTGCACCAGAGGGTGCATAAGAGAAGGCGTCCATGTCAAGGTAAAATAATTATTTTCTTAATTTTATCCTTGTTAATATCTTTAATCTAATTTTTAAAATTTAATTTAATTCTTTGTTTGTAAATAATTTATTTATTCATTTTTGGTGTAAAATAAATATTTTTAAAGTTGATAAATTTGCACAATTAATTAAAGATAACCGTTTTAGGGTGAATGTATTAAGGGTGCTGTGAGGTTAATTCTCCACCATTCCTTATGCATAATCGACTCCTGAAACTCAGTTCTAGTTTGCAGACCAATTATTCCATTTTAATGGTTTTCTAATTTTTCCAAAATAAATTTTGTAGCGATTCCTTAATCTCTTTTGAAATTCTTAAAATAATTTTTAAGGCGGAGTAGCTACAGACAGTGCGCGCATCATGAGACTTGAGATTGGATAATTATAAAAATAATACATTTTAAAAATTCAAACCACATTATTATTATTATTATTATTATTATTATTATTATTATTATTATTGAATTCTTTTTACATAAAAATCACGGTTGGAAAAAAAGAAAAAAGTCACCCTACGTAATTCAATTAATTAAATTGGATAAAAAAATCAACATTCAAATCGCAACAAGTGCACTAACAATTTTCGTGAGTATGAGTGTAATTCATCATCCAATGAGAGAAAGAAAGAGAGTGTGTTAAAAATCATTGAGAGGGAGAGTAGAGTGAGTGAGTGTCTCACTCTTCAAGGTGAGGTCTCAAAATTATAATATAGAGAGTTGATTTATATTTTTTTGATATCATAATTTTTATATTATTTCAATTTTTTATGATAAAAAATAGGTTAAATATGTTTTTAGTCCTTGAAAAATAATCAAAATCACCCATTAATGCCACCAACTCAAAACTACCCAAAAATCAAATCACATTATTCCCATACCAAAATGAGCATTCCAAGATTCTTTTTAATATTTTTTAACAATTTCCTCTAAGTTAAAGTGAATTTAAAAACATTAAAGTGAATAAAATTCATAATAAAAAAGGATAAATCTAAAAATTACCAAATTTTATCCAACACCTCCTTGGATGACCTACAAGATGGACATGACCACGTCCCTGAGGCAGTATCAAGATAAACTCACGTTGACATGAGTTGGATGACATTATGCGTAAGATTAAAGATAAATATGAAAAATGACCAAAATTTACCTAACACCTCCTTGGACGACCTGGAGTGTGAACATGACAACCCCGGGATAGTATCAAGTTGAAATTGCATGGAAAACAGTTGCGTGAGGTTGTGCATATGGTTAGGGATGTAATTCGTACTGGAGAATCAATCTGAGGGGAAGGAGGGGAATCAAGAAGAGTTTGAGCCAAATTGGCCAATGTATCAGCTGCCAGGCCCTCTGCAGAAGCACTGATAGTTTCTTGAGATTCTTCACGCTGGGGTGCTTCTGCAAGTGGTGACTTGGGCTGAGAAACAACTTCTTCACCTGAAGTGGAGTCAATAGACATTGATGTAGAGGATGTGGATTTTGCAGACACATTTGGGTCCAAAGAAGGGAAGGAGACCCTTAGATTCTTGCTTGAGGGTTCTCCAGAAGCACCAACAGATTGACCTTTCCTCTTTCTGGAGAAGGTCTGGATCTTCCTTTTCTTTGTTCTGGGTGCTCTATTCTCCTCTTCTTCCTTTTCACTTGGACTGGAGTAGTTATGAGATGGCTCAGGTTTTCCAATTAACATTCTCTGCACATTCATCTTTCCAAAGGTGCTACAAGTATCACTAGAAGCTTCATCTTCCAGAGAGATGTTATTGAGTCTAAAAATTCTTGTGAGAAGCATGCCATAAGGTAAACTAGCATATGCTTTCTGGGGGTTAGCTGAGTAAATCATGCTTCTCAGGATTAAGTAAGACAAAGAGAAAGGTTTTCCAAGAAGGTGATAGATTACCATAAGGTCTTGATCAGTAACTCTTTCTAGAGTACCAGCTCTAGGTAAGAGTGAATAGCAGCAGAGTTTGTGAAATATCCTACAAATGGGAATGAGTTTGCTGGACAGAAGTTGTGAATTAGAATGGTGAAGGACTTTCTTTGTGACTTCCTGCTTGGTCACACCAGCTGAGGTATACCAGTCATCATATAGCTTGTTTTGGACAGCATAACAGCCTAAAGCTTCACCAATAGTCTCTGAAGTGACTACAATTGTTGAACCTTTTATCTCCACAACCAGGGAATTGCCATCACTCCTATACTGACTTGCAGAAGCATAAAATGCTTTTACAAGCCTCTCATAGACTGGTTCCCTCATGAGGAGATAGTCCCCCCACTCTTGCTTCTGGAAAAAATGTCCAATGTCCCATCCACATTTTCTAATTTCTCTAAGGAGAAATATCTTGCCAGGAATGACAGTCTTCCACTCCCATTTTTCATTGAAGATTTTCAGCACTTCCTCGTCTTGAAAAAGATCACATTTAGAGTCTTGTGATCCTTCTGAGGGGTCACTTTCTTCCATCCCTTGACTTGAGCTTTCTTCCTTATTTTCAGCAGACTTGGTGTCCTCATGGCTATGGGAAGGAGTTACAGTGTGTGAGGTAGAGGGAGAGTCTACACCTATTGATTTTTTAGGGACTAAAAATAAAATGATCATATTTATAGGTTCTAAAAACAAATTTATGCTAAACAGACACAACACATGTAGCCGGATGTAGGCTCCATTAGCCATATCAACTTAAAGTTAACAGCAAAAAAAAATGAAACTTTTTTAAAAATAAAAAAAATCACAAAAACTAAAAATAAAATAATATTTATAGGGACTAAAAATATATTTAAATTTAATATTTATTTTATTAACATTCTAAAATCAATTCGATTCCAATTTTAAAACAAAAAGGCCACTTCATTTCTGGGACTTTCTTTATGCTCTTTTATTAGTTTATAGTACTTTACATGTATACTTCGTCTGCTGTGTTACAGTTGATAATAAAGATTTTGAAGAGGAGAAAGAATTCTACAGAAACGCTGTGAATTTGAACGAAAAGCAAGGAAAGAGAGGCCTACTAGAGACCAAAGACAAAAGAAAAGATGACCAGATTAAAGATGATGACTATCTGTAAGTGCTCTTCTCTCAATTGCTCCTTCAATGAATTGAAAAAGCTCATTATAATATTCATGCACCTCAGATTCCTTAATTTTTCATTAAGAGAACAATTTTCATAATCTGCTTCTCTAGGGGAAGAAGTTTCCAACTCTAAGATTGATTTAACTTGTCACATTCTCAGCATTCAATCTCTCTCTCTCTTTTAGAGACAAGAAATCTTCAATTGTGAAGAAACTTACCTTATCCCACCCCATATCACATAAGAAGTAAATAATGTGTTCACAAACACTAAAAAGTTTCTGTTTTTGCACCTTGCAGTTTGGGTGAAGCTAGGCAACCACTATGGCGCAAAGTGGCAGTACCTTCAAGCCTAATCAACCCATATCGCATAGTCATCATCCTCCGTCTCATAATCCTACTTTTCTTCTTCCAATTTCGTATCACAACACCAGTGCATGACGCATTTGCCTTGTGGCTAATCTCTGTGGTGTGTGAGTTCTGGTTAGCACTGTCTTGGTTTGTTGACCAGTTCCCCAAGTGGTTCCCCATCACTAGAGAAACTTACTTGGACCGTTTGTCTATAAGGTTCGAGCGTGAAGGGGAACCAAGCCTTCTAGCCCCACTTGATGTCTTTGTCACCACTGCTGACCCTTTGAAGGAACCACCCATCATCACTGCAAACACTGTTCTATCAGTGTTATCTGTTGATTACCCTGTTGAGAAGGTCACCTGTTATGTCTCAGATGACAGTGCATCTATGCTTCTCTTTGATACACTGGCTGAGACTTCTGAGTTTGCAAGAATATGGGTTCCTTTTTGTAAAAAGTACAATATTGAGCCAAGGGCTCCCGAGTTTTATTTCTCTCAGAAAATTGATTACTTGAAAGATAAGGTGCACCCCACATTTGTAAAGGATCGCAGGGCCATGAAGGTGGTAACATAGAATACAAAGCTGCTTTTGATGTTTTTTTTTTGTTTTTTGGATCTGTGGTTTTGTATTAGTAATTTAGTATCCGTGTGAGACTTAAGGCACTTCTTCTTTTTGGTAACGTTGTTTTGCAGAGAGAGTATGAAGAATTTAAAGTGAAAATTAATGCATTGGTTGCAAAGGCTCAGAAAAAACCAGAAGAAGGGTGGGTGATGCAGGATGGTAATCCATGGCCTGGGAATGACTCTCATGATCATCCAGGAATGATTAAGGTTTGGCAAATGCACCCTCCAGTTATTTCTTTTATGATGTATTTATATCTTCTAGTCATTAATGAACTGAAAAGAGAAGAAAATTGATATTTAATGTATGTGAATATTTATTTACTTATGTCCCTCTTGCAGTTTAAAAAACGGTTTTGATAACATTCAATCCTCAGAACTGACAATAAGAACATTTGGAGAGCTTTTATAAAAAAGAAAAGTATTTAATTTATTACATCATAAACATAAAAGTGCAATAAGTGCTTTTCTTTTTTATATAAACTTTCCATTTTGAATGCTCTTATCCCTTATATTATCAAAACCATTTTAAAAGAAGTAGTAACCTAAAAAATTGCAACCTTTCTTTAAAAACAAGGATGTGTCAATAACCTAAGGAAATAAATAGTCTAGTGTATGGACTTGGCTTTTTGCAGGTCTATCTGGGAAGTTCTGGTGCACGGGACAAGGATGGGAAGGAACTACCAAGGCTTGTGTATGTTTCACGGGAAATACGTCCCTGCTATCAACACAACAAAAAAGCTGGTGCCATGAATGCTTTGGTAAGTGACTCAAACTTAAAGTTTCTTTTGGTTAATTTCAGTAAGAGGAAGATATTGGAAAAGTTGTTTATAACTCCTACTGTGTTGTGTTTCCTCAAAAGCTTCGAGTTTCTGCTGTGCTTACCAATGCACCTTTCGTGTTGAATCTGGATTGTGATCATTACACCAATAATAGCAAAGCTATAAGGGAGGCTATGTGCTTTTTAATGGACCCCCAACTTGGGAAGAAGCTTTGTTATGTTCAATTTCCAAAAAGGTTTGATGGTGTTGATCACCATGACAGATATTCCAATCACAATACTATATTCTTTGATGTAAGGGACATTCTTCTAAACTCAAACTTGTAAAATATGTACAAATTGCAATTTAACTAACATTTAACTTTTGCCTTGAATGTTGTTTTGATTATAGATCACCATGAAATGCCTTGATGGGATTCAAGGTCCGGTGTATGTTGGTACTGGATGTGTGTTCAATAGGCAGGCATTATATGGCTATGAGCCACCAGTCTCTAAGAAAAGGCCAAAGAAGAGTGGTTGTTGCTGGCCTTTGTGCTGTTGTTGTTCTTGTGGTGGTGACTCTCAACTCACATTTGATCTTGAAGAGATTGATGAAGAATGGCTTGATGGCTATGAGGAGCAAGAGGAATCATCCTTCATGTCCCAAAAAAAATTTGAGAAACGATTTGGACAGTCACCAGTTTTCATTGCTTCCACTTTGATGGAAGGTGGTGGACTTCCTAAAGGCATCAATTCACGATTACTAATTAAGGAAGCCATTCATGTTATAAGTTGTGGTTATGAAGACAAAACTGAATGGGGCAAAGAGGTAATTAATCTCATGGATTATGTAGATGAAATCCATAAAATGGGGGAAAATCAGAATATGTTGATATTGGACTTCACTATAAAATCTATAATGCATTGTTTTGATTAAGCATTTATTTCCTACATGAAAGCAGGTACTTTGAGTCCATAATTGGTAACCAATCATCCTTTTGACAAGTTTGTTTTATCTGCAGATTGGGTGGATTTATGGCTCAGTCACAGAAGATATCTTAACTGGGTTCAAGATGCATTGCAGAGGATGGAAATCAGTGTACTGCATGCCTAAGAGAGCAGCTTTTAAAGGGTCTGTTCCAATAAATCTATCAGACCGATTGCACCAAGTTCTGAAATGGGCTCTTGGTTCGGTTGAGATTTTCCTTAGTGGCCATTGTCCATTATGGTATGGATATAGTGGAAAATTGAAGTGGCTGCAAAGACTGGCTTACATTAATATCATTGTTTACCCATTCACTTCCATCCCTCTACTTGTATACTGTGCAATTCCAGCTGTTTGCCTTCTAACTGGAAAGTTCATCATCCCCATTGTGAGTACACAATTATAAATTTGTATTAACATGTTTGACTAACTCATTTTCTGTAGCCTCTGATTCATGATTACTTTTAAAAGGGAAATAAAAAAGAAAAAAAAAGAAACAATTAATTATGCTAATATGTTTATGTCTTCTGATCAAATTTTTCTTCTGTGCAGCTGTCAAACCTTGCTAGCATTTGGCTAATGGCTCTATTTATCTCCATAATTTTAGCTTGTGTGCTAGAGCTTAGATGGAGTGGGGTTAGCATTCAGGACTGGTGGCGCAATGAGCAATTCTGGGTCATTGGAGGTGTTTCAGCACATCTTTTTGCAGTATTTCAAGGTATCCTCAGAGTTATTGCAGGAGTAGACACTAATTTAAAGGTGAGAGCAAAAGCAGCAGAAGACACTGTATTTGGAGAACTCTATCTCTTCAAGTGGACTACTCTACTTATCCCACCAACCAGTCTAGTAATCTTGAACATGGTGGGAATTGTGGCTGGCATCTCAAATGCCATTAACAATGGCTATGACTCATGGGGACCATTGTTTGGAAAACTATTTTTCTCCTTTTGGGTGATCATGCACTTATACCCTTTCCTAAAAGGTCTAATGGGAAGGCAAAACAGGACTCCTACAATAGTAGTCCTCTGGTCAATACTTCTAGCACTAATTTTCTCAATAATTTGGGTTCGCATTGATATCTTCTTGCCCAAGCAAACAGGTCCAGTACTCAAACAGTGTGGATTAGAATGCTAAGACAGTGGAGACAAGTTTGTTCTTCCCATTTCATCTGCTGCTGATTCTTTTATTGCTGGATATCATTGAAATAGACCACAGGAAATAGGTAATCAAAGCAACAAATATGTGCTATAGCCAATGTTGGGCAAAATAAAACCGAGTTTTAGGAACACTAGACATTTACTCATCTCAATTACTTCAAGAATATTACTTAAAAGCCTGATGTGCAATATGATATATTGATATCTCCTTTTTTTGTCTTTGATCGGGAAGCCCTCACAGGCATAGCTGTGGGTTTAACCCTTGGGCTTGGGGTGGTGGTTAGGTAAAACCCTCAAAAGAGTGTATTGATATCTCTTGTGATTAATTAATAAATATATCAAAGCTGATTTTCCATGAAACTTGATTCTTGAAATGTATGCCACTCAACTCTGCAGTCTCTGCCACCTTGATGCAATACACGTCATGACCCTAGGAATCTATGACCTAGTCCACATTAGATTCAAGTTTAGCTAAGAAGATTTATTAAATAAACCAGTCAAGGTTTTATTAAAAGACTATTTAGCTAAAAAGTCCAGACTTTAGGTCATCAAGGCAATAGTAATTTAAACTTATTGTAAGTGTACTGTCGTGTGTACACTATTTATTTGTGTGTGGAAAACAAAATAAATAGGGAACTATGCTACATTCTTATAACAAGTTGTTGGAAAAGCCCCCCACAATACTACATAGCTCTATTTCTGGAACCCGGTAAGACTGCTTATGGTTATCATGCTAAATGGCTCAGAAAGACAAGCCTGTGTAGTAGCTAATAGTTCTTGTGCCACAGAACGCATCATGGGTCTGGACTCTGGAGCTGCACGCGTGCATGCCAAAGCTACACTCACTGTGAACACTATTGCTTCAGCTAATTGGCCTGTTGGAGGTGGAAGGCGTTGGTCTAGCACATCCTTCAGAAGAACCTGTGAATCCTCTATTGATGACAAAGACTTGTTTGAAGACAGTGTAGCCAACAGTTCTCCAGGGTGGTTTCCCATCATTATCTCTAATGCCACCACTCCAAAACTATAGACGTCACACTTATCAGTGACCCTCATAGTTTGTGCTAGCTCTGCAAATTTCAAATAATGTTAGTAAGTAGTAACTGACAATTAATGTATATGCAATTAACAACAATATATAGTTATATAAACTAGAAATCTAGAATTTAAATTGGTTGCATTATGTACCTGGAGCCATGTAGCCATAGGATCCAGCAACTGATGTCCAGGTTGAAGTGTTGGAACTTAGCAGCTTTGCTGTGCCAAAATCTGCAAGATGTGGTTCAAAGTCTGAGTCCAGTAGTATGTTATTCAGTGTTACATCTCTATGCACAATTGGTGGGGAGCAATCACTGTGCAGGTAGGAAATTGCATGTACTATTCCCTGCACAATTTTCACCCTTGTAGCCCAGCTTAGCTCCAATTTTCCTTCTTCTCCATACAGCACCTTTCCTAAACTTCCTCTGTTTACATATTCATAAACCAAAAACATTTGTTTCCTTCTAGAACAGAAACCATAAAGCTTTATTATATTGCGGTGCCTCGCTCCTGTCAATGTTTTTATCTCATTCAAAAAACTCTGGCGGTTCACTGTTGGAATGTCATCTGAGTCTGATATGTTGAGCCTTTTAACAGCCACTACTAGACCTGTAGGTAATTCTGCTTTATAAACACTCCCAAATCCTCCTTTTCCGATGCAGTACTTGTCATTGAAGTCATTTGTGGCCTTAACAAGATCAGAAAATGTGAATTTTCCATCTCTTCCCCATACCATGCAAATAGACTGAATATCATTTTCAATGCTTTTGGACTCTTCATCAAGGTGTTTGGCTTTTCTTCGGAATAGTATGATTCCAACACCAATCATCCCAATTAGTAGGCCACAAACTGGTATAACAACACCAAGAAGAACTGTTGGATTTGGAGAAGAAGGAAAATTGGAATATACTAAGTGTTGAAAATATGGCGATAAATAATTATGGCGATAAATAATTAGTCCTTGACTCATCGTTATTAGTTATATTTTGCTAAGTGATGACGTTCTGATATTTTTTATAAATTTTCCTATGGATTTTTATTTGAATTTTAAAATTCATAGACAATTTCTTAGATATTTTAAAATTTACAGGAAATTTTCTATGGATTTTTCTACAAAAAAGTAGATAACTTTTTTACCAACATCTTTACATAAAGTAATTGTGGTTTTCTTTGGAAACTTACTGCACATAAATTTTCTAGTGAAAACTTCGTAGAACTTAAGAAATATCACATGAGAACTTCAAGTGTGACTTAATGATTTATAATTTACAATGTGAACTAAAAACATGTGATTTTAAAAAAAAATGAGGACTAAAATAAAAAAATAGAAAAAGTAGCAAAATAAATTTCACTATTTGTAAAGATGAAAATCAAATTTCATTATATTTTTAAGAAAAAAATATATTTAATTAACCCTTATTTTTTTAATCCTGCTCATTTGACACATCTTAATTACCTCCCGTTATCTCTATCGTCTTGTCATATCTCATTTTCCCTTTATCTATTTCTATATATCTCTCTCATAGTCTATATATATTCTAGAAGTGTCTATCAAATATTTTCTTTATTTTAAAACTGTCTATATTCTTGATTTTTATCGCCATAAAAGAATTTGGTGTTTATTAAGTGTAAATAATTCAATGTAAAAAGCATATAGCATCATTAGTAAATGTTTTAGATTTTTACATAAAAGCATATTTTAGAAAGATCAATTTTACTTGTTTTAATTGATTTAGATTAAAAAAAATTTAAAAATAAAAAAAAATCATGAAACTAATATTTTAAATTTCATTAAAAGTAATTATGACCAGATTATCAAAATATTTTCTTGCTTCACAACACAATGGCCAACGGAAACATAACATGTCATTGATTTTTACCAAACTATTATTCTCTTTAATGTACTTTCTTTTCGAATTATGACGTGTGAAGTATAGGATTTTCAGAAATTGTGAATTATTAAAGCTTCAATCATCTCACGTAAATATCTTTATATTTGTTTATATCTACCCTTTCTCATCTCTCTTTTTATGTATAATGGTAATAATGATATTTGAATTTATGACCTTGTATATAAATTACTTAGATTATTGATCACTAATCAATCGGTTTAGGGTTTAGGTTCCTTATCTTTTTTTTTAAGTCGCATCAACCGTTTCCACATAGTTTAATTATTGTCTTTTCATCCTTTGTCTTTTTAAATCCTTTACTCCTCTCATTTAAGGATGTAGTATATGACACTTTTTTTTGTTATTTTAATTATAGGTAGTGTAGGGGTTGTAATAGGTCAATAGTTTACAAAGAAGATAGAAGAAAGAGAAACTTAATTATTTGGGTAGTTTAATATGAAAGACCACCACAGAATATTTCATTAAAGCAAATAATCTACAAGAGGACACTTACAATTTTTTTTGTTTTTTTTTTCTTTAGACTTTTTTTCCTCTATTTTTTTACACAAACAACATTGAGAATAAAACAAATAAAAATACAGACAAAATTTGCAATTACAATTTAGTTTTGACGTCAAACAAAGAAAAAAGCAAACAATTCAAAAACACCCCATAGTCTTCTTTGGAGTGGTTCCGGTAGCACGATATTTTGCAGCCATTTCCTCTAACTTGAGAACCTCTTCACCACGCTTGGCTTCAATCATAGCCCTCTTCTCCTCTGCTTCCTTGTGAATTAAGGCTATCTTGTTCTTCTTTTTTTCACCATATTCTGCTTTCTTTCTTTCTAGTTGTTCCTAGTTAGACAAAAGAATGCTAAAAGTTGGATACAATCATGCATGTTGTACCTTTGATTATGTTGTTATATCAAAATCAATTTTACTCAACTATAAAACAAACAGGTATTTAATAATATAAATAAATTTGGATTAAAACTTGAAAATTCTAAATGGCTGGCAAGAATAAGACAAAATGAAAAAATAAAGAGCATTTGTTTGCTAAAAATATTCTGGGTGTCAAATGTCAACACAAGTGTAATTTCATGCATAAGGAAACATAGATCTTACCTTTTCCCTACTTATATTATTTATTATATTATTTGATTATATGATATTTTCAAAAAATAAGATGCAAATCCTATGCCAAATATATATCATGTTATTAATATATATATATATATATAACAGTAAAGTAATTTAGAGTTAATTTTTCCCTCCAAAACTATGATTAAATATGTCAAATAATATTTGTTTTCATTTTTAATTTTTTGTTGTAATTTATTACAGCCGTGACTGCTAAATATTTTGAATTTTGTAAAGAAATATTTTTTATACATAGTACATAATTTTTCAATAATTTATTGGTGCATAATTTAATTAAATTATTTATCGAAATTAATAATATATATATATATATAATACATGTGTTGAATCACTGATATTAATACATTTTAAAGTATTGGTGTTTCTTGGATGAAGGTTTAATAATATAATATCATTGAAAATTATGTAGAATTATCTTTATAAATATCATAGATATATATTTTGGAGATGTTTTATAGGATTTATAAATATGTAGATAATTTAAAAGTTAGGTTGAGAAGTTTCATGAATCTCATTTTTAATACCCAACACTTGGATATATCCATATGTTCCCCACCCTTTATTGAGGAGGTAGAGTAGTTATAAATAGATAATCCCTCTTAGATCAAATACTAGAGTTTTTTATATTAAAACACCAATCGACATTAATTTATTAAAGTAATTATTAATAAACATCAGTAACATTTATATCAAAATAAAATTTAGGTTATCCATATTTTTTATTAAAGCAATTTTTCAAACAAAAGTAATTATTCTAAAATATTTATATATTTATTATATGTAATAATTTATTTATATATAATTGATAGAAATATCATTTATATTTAATATATACATAAAGTAAATAATTAAATACAAATTTATAGAATCACATGCTCTAACTCTAGTAATACCTTTCTTTAATGAAGATAACACAAGTAGTATTAGTATATTCGAAAAGAGTTATTAGTTATTAGTTATAATTGATTAAAGCCAATCAATTGTAAATAATTGATATTGACTCATCGAAGAATTTGGTGATAAATAAAGTATATAATTGATTTTTATCGCCCGCCATAAAAGAATTTGGTGTTTATTAAGTGTAAATAATTCAATGTAAAAAGCATATAGCATCATTAGTAAATGTTTTAGATTTTTACATAAAAGCATATTTTAGAAAGATCAATTTTACTTGTTTTAATTGATTTAGATTAAAAAAATTTAAAATAAAAAAATCATGAAACTAATATTTTAAATTTCATTAAAAGTAATTATGACCAGATTATCAAAATATTTTCTTGCTTCACAACACAATGGCCAACGAAAACATAACATGTCATTGATTTTTACCAAACTATTATTCTCTTTAATGTACTTTCTTTTCGAATTATGACGTGTGAAGTATAGGATTTTCAGAAATTGTGAATTATTAAGCTTCAATCATCTCACGTAAATATCTTTATATTTGTTTATATCTACCCTTTCTCATCTCTCTTTTTTATGTATAATGGTAATAATGATATTTGAATTTATGACCTTGTATATAAATTACTTAGATTATTGATCACTAATCAATCGGTTTAGGGTTTAGGTTCCTTATCTTTTTTTTAAGTCGCATCAACCGCTTCCACATAGTTTAATTATTGTCTTTTCATCCTTTGTCTTTTTAAATCCTTTACTCCTCTCATTTAAGGATGTAGTATATGACACTTTTTTTTGTTATTTTAATTATAGGTAGTGTAGGGGTTGTAATAGGTCAATAGTTTACAAAGAAGATAGAAGAAAGAGAAACTTAATTATTTGGGTAGTTTAATATGAAAGACCACCACAGAATATTTCATTAAAGCAAATAATCTACAAGAGGCACTTACAATTTTTTTTGTTTTTTTTTTCTTTAGACTTTTTTTCCTCTATTTTTTTACACAAACAACATTGAGAATAAAACAAATAAAAATACAGACAAAATTTGCAATTACAATTTAGTTTTGACGTCAAACAAAGAAAAAGACAAACAATTCAAAAACACCCCATAGTCTTCTTTGGAGTGGTTCCGGTAGCACGATATTTTGCAGCCATTTCCTCTAACTTGAGAACCTCTTCACCACGCTTGGCTTCAATCATAGCCCTCTTCTCCTCTGCTTCCTTGTGAATTAAGGCTATCTTGTTCTTCTTTTTTTCACCATAGTCTGCTTTCTTTCTTTCTAGTTGTTCCTAGTTAGACAAAAGAATGCTAAAAGTTGGATACAATCATGCATGTTGTACCTTTGATTATGTTGTTATATCAAAATCAATTTTACTCAACTATAAAACAAACAGGTATTTAATAATATAAATAAATTTGGATTAAAACTTGAAAATTCTAAATGGCTGGCAAGAATAAGACAAAATGAAAAAATAAAGAGCATTTGTTTGCTAAAAATATTCTGGGTGTCAAATGTCAACACAAGTGTAATTTCATGCATAAGGAAACATAGATCTTACCTTTTCCCTACTTATATTATTTATTATATTATTTGATTATATGATATTTTCAAAAAATAAGATGCAAATCCTATGCCAAATATATATCATATTATTAATATATATATATATAACAGTAAAGTAATTTAGAGTTAATTTTTCCCTCCAAAACTATGATTAAATATGTCAAATAATATTTGTTTTCATTTTTAATTTTTTGTTGTAATTTATTACAGCGTGACTGCTAAATATTTTGAATTTTGTAAAGAAATATTTTTTATACATAGTACATAATTTTTCAATAATTTATTGGTGCATAATTTAATTAAATTATTTATCGACATTAATAATATATATATATAAAATACATGTGTTGAATCACTGATATTAATACATTTTAAAGTATTGGTGTTTCTTGGATGAAGGTTTAATAATATAATATCATTGAAAATTATGTAGAATTATCTTTATAAATATCATAGATATATATTTTGGAGATGTTTTATAGGATTTATAAATATGTAGATAATTTAAAAGTTAGGTTGAGAAGTTTCATTAATCTCATTTTTAATACCCAACACTTGGATATATCCATATGTTCCTGATGTGAATCCAACCGGGTAAAATTAAAAAAAGATGGTGACATGGTTTTTAATGAAGTTTTCTTTCATTTCTTATTTTAAATAAATGGTTGAATCAAATTCATCACATGGGGCGGCCAATTAAAGGATTATGAAGGCTGAATTATGGTTCAAGAGACAAGGGAGGTTACAAAATAATTTAGCATTCAAGAGTTGTTACAACACTTGAAGAGGGGCGGCTAGCATTCAACATGGGGGGTTACAAATTGATGGAGCCACCAACACTTAATTTTGGGGCTGTATGTCTAGCAATTGGAGCGGCTACTTCATGGCTGAATCAAGACCTATTATTCTTTTGTTGGTTGTTACAAAATCCATGTTAAATGTGCGGCCACATGTGGAGGATTGTAGGCTGAATTTTATTAGTTTTATTTCCTAAGTTTATTTTTTATTAGTAGGATTAAATGGGGCTACATGGGTAGTTATAGGCTTATTAGTTTAATTGTTGGTAGTTATGTTTCTAAATTTTAATAGAATTCTTAGGAGAATTAAGTGGCTGAATGTGAAAAGCCATGCAAGAATTGTAGGCACCTTTAAAAGGGGTGCATCATGCATGCAGAATTTTACAAGACAAGTTTGAATCAGAATTTTTATTTCATATTGGAGAGTGTTTCTCTAATTTTCTTGTTAATTCAAGAATCGAGTTTTATCAAAGGTCCTTCATCCCTTTGTGTGTATAACTCTTAGGCTTATCTTCCATCCTTGGAAGTGTGACGTCTTTCAATTTCCATTCCATCTTCTTACCTTTTTCCATTTTCTTGTTTAAACCATTTTCCAAATTTCCTAATTATGAGCATTCCAGTCTAGATAGATCCGTAAAACGAATCCCACCCCCTCGGATTCTCATCAGTTCCCCACCCTTTATTGAGGAGGTAGAGTAGTTATAAATAGATAATCCCTCTTAGATCAAATACTAGAGTTTTTTTATATTAAAACACCAATCGACATTAATTTATTAAAGTAATTATTAATAAACATCATAACATTTATATCAAAATAAAATTTAGGTTATCCATATTTTTTATTAAAGCAATTTTTCAAACAAAAGTAATTATTCTAAAATATTTATATATTTATTATATGTAATAATTTATTTATATATAATTGATAGAAATATCATTTATATTTTAATATATACATAAAGTAAATAATTAAATACAAATTTATAGAATCACATGCTCTAACTCTAGTAATACCTTTCTTTAATGAAGATAACACAAGTAGTATTAGTATATTCGAAAAGAACAGTTTTATGGCCTCTCTTCACAACGGTTCCTACAACATTTAATGTTATCTCTCAACGGTGATTTCAACAATCTTCAACGGACTTAAATTCATCTCTATATATATCTTCATGAAGGACTTCAAAATAGGGAGAGAAGAATTTGTTCAAGCCAAAACTCTGCAACAATATACGATGCATACTCTCTGATATATTGTACACAAAATTTCATTTATCCTAAGTGATACTCAATTATCCTGTACAAGTTGTTTTTGTAAGTTAGGAACTTGTTTAGTTCAGAAACTTAAACCAATTTCTTTGTAAACACTACTAAGTGTCTGAGAGCCTGGAGAGGCTTGGTGGAAGAAAGAATACTCGTTGTTGAGCCTAGAGAGGCTTGTGGTTAAAACAATATTTGTTGTTATTAGAACCACATGCAACACTAGAAGGGGGGTTGAATAGTGTTTTAGACATTTTAAGACAATTTTGGAAATCTGTAAAATAAATAATCACGCTAAGTGATCATTGTACAAAACCAATCTTAAGATCAGAGTTATTTTAAGAACAAGCGGAATATATGAAAGATTCAGATTAAAAAAACTTTCTCTTACACTTAAGATTGTTTTGATTTTAAACAAACTTCTTTTAGTGTCTTCTGAAGAATATTACTAAGAGTACCTTCAGAACTGTTTCTGAAATACTTTAGATAATCAGAGACCATCTACATCATGTGTCTGAACTGAGTTCCTGTTGGGCTCACTTCAGACAGGTATTTCAGACATCCCTCTGAATATATTCTTCTATAATACTTCAACCTACACTAGAGATGTTTTAATGTTATGTTTGTATGAAAACTTGTTTTATTGAAATCGTTGTGTTAAGATTATTATGAAAAATACTTTTCAATCCCCATCATAAATATGAAAACTGTAAGTAAAAGAGATTAAGGGAAAGAAAACTTAGACACATAATTTATCCTGGTTCACCCACAAACCCTGTGAGCTACATCCAGTCCTAGTGGCAAACCACCACTAGCCTTTTTATAACAACAACACATATGTGCCACTCCGAATCCCCCCAGACCCTTGCAGCCACATATATGTCACACTATCTGAAACCACAGATACACATGTTAACCTCTCCAGGCCAACACACCAAGTATTCTTTTCTATCAAGCCTCTCCAGGCTCTACCACAAGTATTCTTTTCTATCAAGCCTCTCCAGGCTCTACCACAAGTATTCTTTTCTATCAAGCCTCTCCAGGCTCTACCACAAGTATTCTTTCTTCCACCAAGCCTCTCCAGGCTCTCAGACACTTAACTAAGTGTTGAGTATTACTACTCAATCTAAGCTAGATGTTCGCTAGAACCTCTCAACTCAGATTCTTCTTGTACATAGAGATTACTGAGTACATACTCAGGATACAGTCATTACAAACTAAATACAAGGATAGACAGTGATACAAGTGTTTGAATTTAAGTACAATCCATGTCTTTTCTATGAGGAATACATCCTCTGAGAGTAGGCTAACTAAGAATGTGAAATTAAGCTCAGCCTTATTCTCCAACCATTGGTTTCCATGGGCTACATTCTCACCCGTATCATTGGAATACCAAGGTATCTTCAAAGCTTCAAACCGTACCCGGTTTGATAGTCATTTGTACAGCATGATTGCCTTCCTGACAATCAACTTACTTGATCAACAGACCAACTGTACAATCTAACTAACTGACCAGCTGATCAGTAGCCCGATTGAGAATTCACTCTCTGATCAATCATTGTTGACATTTTCATGATGTATTTAAGCTCAAGTCAACTCTTGTTAACTGTAAGACACTCAGCCTAGTTAACAATTTTTCATCCTGATTGATTTCAAGAACCTTCTTGAGAATCAATCCTGATTGATCTATCTTGGTTGCAACAGCAGCTGCATGGTTGTTTCCAACAACCTGATTGATCTTCTACCCAACCAACTTGGTTGTGTGTTGTAACAACAACATCTTCAACTTCTTTCTTGAGGCTATTTATATGTTCTTCTTGAATATAGCCGTTGAAGATGATTCATAATACTGTTGAGCTTTTGATGATGTGGCTCATATAGCCGTTGTGTAATAGCTTCTCAAACGGTTGCTTCTCCTTAAGCATATTGAGTGTTCAGAATACTCCCGTTCTGACACTTCTGTTGATGAGCTCTGTTTTGAGAGATGTGATGATTATGTGTATTCTCTCTCTTGAATTCTTCTGCTTTCTTGCATCTGTTTTATCCAGCTTGCATCTGCTTGCTCCAGCTTGCATTGTCTTGCATCTGCTTGCATCAGCTTTATCCAGCTTGCATCTGCTTTATCCAGCTTGCATTATCTTGCATCTGCTTGCTTCGGATTTCCTCTGATTCTCTTGAGAGTATGTATCCGTTGAATTTGCCCTTTTTGCTTATTCTGCATATACTCCTTTTTCACTTGCTCCTGACACCATTACTTCTTTGAATGAGATGTCTTGATCAATAGTCGTTGTTTGCAGATTCCTCTTTTGATATTTAGATAAAGATGTTGAATTGAATATATTTTATTCAAACATCTTCCTTGTTGCTTCTGCTTAGTCTCCTGAGCTTTTCTTCTGCTTTGTTCCAGATTGCACAAATGAAGAAATATCTCGTTGACATACTATTGTTTAGAGACAGCAAATAGTCTTCTTTTAATCCGTTGTGAGACACGCTTCTTGAGAGTTCTGACATAGTACAACGTTGGTGCTGCAGTAAAGCTGCTACTGTTGTTGCTGCGACTGCTGCGTTGCAGAGATTTCCTCAGTGGTGTATGAAGTTCAAATGCACTGGGAAAGGTCTCTGTGTTTGTTGCCACAAATGTGTTTCAAAACGTACGAGCAGCAGAGACTTAGAAAAGTCTTCACGCAAGGTTTCAGCAAGGTTGCCACGTCATTATTAAAGCTTCAGACGGCTTCCGAACTTCAGACGGGTTCCAGTCTTCAGACAGGTTCCAGTCTTCAGACGGGCTTGGCTCTTCAGACGGGTTCGAGTCTTCAGACGGGCTTGGCTCTTCAGACGTCTTCAACACTTAAGACAGGTTGATGACTTTAGACAGCTCAAGTCTTTCAGACGGGTTGCGTCCTTCAGACAGCTTTAATTCTTCATACTGTTTGAAACTTCAGACGCCTTCTTCCTTATGATAATAGAATTGTAGCTTCATTCTTCTTTGTATCTTCTTCTTCTTGTATCTCTTCTTCTTCGTTTCTTCAGTTCATTGTTGTTCTTCAGACAGACGTATATTTGAATATGTACTTCTTCATATCTTTTGCCTTCAGTTCTTCAGATAGTCTTCTAATCTTCGATTCTTCAGATAGTTTTCAAGTCTTCACTTCTTCAGCCAGTCTTCAAGTCTTCACTTCTATTCTTCAGTTGCTTCAACTCTGTTAAGGATTAATCTTCTTCAGATTCTGCACTCTTGTTCTTCTGATTCTGATCTTCTGATTCTGATTCTGTTCACAAAATCTTCTTCTTCTTCTAAAGAGTATTTTATCCTGAAACATAACAAACAAATACCTTTCTCAGTAGAACCTGTTTATATAATCTAATTGGTTCTTTATATAATCTTATTTGTTCTTTATATAATCTTATTTGTTAATCATTAAAACTAACGGATGTTAAGTCTTATAATCATGTTTAATTACTTAAACAGATTTATAGACTTCACAATCTCCCCCTTTTTAATGATGACAAATAAATTATATATTACTGACAAAATGGGTATAAAAAGAAATGAGAGATAATAAAATAAGATAATAGATTTTATTACTCCCCCTATCTATATTACTCCCCCTGAGACAGACATTGATTCTTTTAGATATCTTCTGAAACAATTAAGTCTTAAATTAATCAATTCCAATTGTTAAATCTTTTATTAACCAACTGTTACAAGTTTATTGTTAATATTTCAGATATTTTAGATAACCGATTGTTAAACTTTTTCTTGTTAAGATTTCAGATACCTATTGTTATTTTTCTTGTTAAGATTAAGATTTCAGATACCTATTGTTATTTTTCTTGTTAAGATTTCAGACGCCTATGGTTATTAGAACCCTTCAGATACCTATTGTTATATGATACTTCAGAAATTTCAGATACCTATTGTTGAAATGTTCTTGTTAAGATTTCAGATACCTATTGTTATGACTTATTGTTATTCTTACTTATTATTAGAACTCTTAGTTTGTTATCTTCTCTCTTACTGTATGTTATATTTCTTTGCTATTTATTTCTACTTCCTATTATCTCCCTATATATTTCCCTCTTTGTTACACTCTTTTTAGTATTTTGTTAGTTTATATTTCTCCCCCTTTTGTCATTAATTAAAAAGGTTTATATTTAATGTAATCCTATACCAAATGTTAAATGATGTATCGTTTTGACAGATATATTTCTCCTGTTAAGATTTGTTATTCTTAAAGAACTACTGAGGTTTCTCCCCCTAAGTTGATTAGTTTTCTACAATTTTTTTAAGAGTTTCTCGTTACAGTTAAGATTTTGTTAAGCAATTATCAAGAAGTTATGAAGCATAAATGAAACTAAACAAAGAAGATTTTTAACTAAAAAAGAGAACAACTAAATTCACAGAAGAAAACACATGGAGACAGAGAAATAGAGACACTTAAGCTGTCATTAGATGAGTTCTAAAGATGATAGAGGGAACTAATTTTCATAAGATTGTTCGTTAGACACTAGATATTATTAGAGATCTTGAGCACATTCTTCCTTAACTCCTTTATTTTGCGACGCAGTTGAGCATTCTCCATCCTTAGTCTTTGAATCTCAGGGATGTCATCGGTTTCCTCTGTGTTCCGATGATTTACCTTAAGAAGACCAGGATGTCTATGATCGTACAGGTGGCTAATGAACACATTGTTTACCATAAGAATCTTCATGATCACAGTATTGTGAGGTAGGATAGTAGAGTCTTCCAGTTTTCTTCTTGCCATATCGAAAAGAATGATCCACGGAAGATTAATCTTCTTCTTTTGCAAAAGATTGATAACACAGAACCTTTCCATTTCAAGGTTATGGTTATCCTTAATTCGTGGGATCACACAATATTTCAGAATATTGAAGAGAACTTTGGGAATAACTTTCATTCCTCTCCTATTGAAGATTAGATGGTTAAATTGTTCCTCAAACAGATCTTTCCAAGCTGTGGAGAACAATTCTCCTTCAGCTTTCACTCCGAGAGCTTTTTCAAGGATATTGGTAGTTACAACCACCTTTTGATTCATAACTTGGGCTTTGAGGCAGGTCTCTTCCCCTGAGTTTTCCAGACAAAGCGTGTTCCAGAATTGATACACACTTTCTTCATGCCATTGACAGTCAATGGCTTCAAAGAAAGGTAACCATCCGACGGCTTCGAAAAAGGCAGTTACATTATAACCAACCTTAGAGAGATTTTGAAAGTCTACAATTTGAGTTTGAAGGATAGAGGAAGACATTTTGAGAGATGGAAGTGAGAAATCTTTTGGAGGTTTCCTAGAGAGATTTGGAGGTTGAGATGAAGAGAGCAAATAGAAGTTTGAGAATATATACAAGAGCATTTAATTTTGACACTGACAGCGCGTTCTTGGGAAGAGTGCGTTGATTGATAGACAAGTGAAACGCCGCGACCTTTAAAGATATTAGGCGTTATTGTTCCAAGACACCCCCTTATTAAAACAATTCGTCTTTTCAGAGGACAACGCATTGAATGAAGGATCATGAAAGTTTAGATTAGGTAAAGAAGAGATGTTACCACATAATCCGTTTATTGTTATCTGGATGAATAGGTGTTAACTGACATTGCTTCTTCCCTTGAAGACTTTTTCTTCATCTAAGGTTGCTTGATGTCTGCACGTTTAGTATGCTTTTGTCTTTTGTGCTCCAGAGAATCTTTGAACAATCATCTTAACCTATCTCTTTACAATTGAGTTGGATTCTAATGACTTGAGTAACTATCCCTTAAGATTTCAGACCCACAATTTCAGACAGTCCATAAGGAGCCTTCTGAACGGGTTAGATGAGCAGAGATATTACTAAGTTAGTATAATCCACTCAGAGATTGAGTTGGGTTTGGTGCATAGAGTGTTAACCATCTTTAATATTGATAACCCACGCTTTCAGAGAGTTCATTTTGAACTTCCTGAATAGGTTCAGATAATAAAGATGTTATCACATTATGTCCATTTAGATGATGTTTCTTAGATGGTCTTCTTAAAACCTGTTTCCTGAAACATTCAAACTAGAAGTACCTTTCAGTAGCACCTGATTGTAATTTGTCTAATTATTTAAATTAAGTATTTTAAAATTACAGATAACATTTTATCAAATTTAAAAATTATCTTATTAGGTTAATTAAATTTATCTTTTAGAAATATAATTTGTTAATCAATTAAGGATAGAGTTATGTTATTGATAGACTTAAATGTGCATAAAAGGAAACACATATAAACAAATAGAACACATAGAATGTTAATATTAAGAGAAACACATAAACAGAGATAGAAAGTGAAATGGACTCAAAACAGAAAGACATAGATACAAAAAAAATCAGAACACAAGTGTATCATTGATCTTCAACAGGTTTGTTCTTATTGGCACTGACTTTCTCCTTTTGTGCTTTCAGCATCTGCAGTTCACGTTGATAGAATCTGAGTGTTTCTTCCAGATGTTCAATATGTTCGTCCAACCTTTTTATCTTACTTCTTCTGAATATTTCTCTTAAATTTCCATGAACACTTAGATAGTCAGAAGATTCTATTTCGCTTTGGTTTGACGACGAAAGGCTTTGGGTTTCATTTTCCTCTGCTGATGTCCCCCTTAGAATGTTCATATTCCGTTATAGTGAACAAGGGTGATGGCTTCTGGTCAAAGAATCTTTCAATAGGAAATCCTTTATATTGAAGGATTTTCATAATCAGTGTAGTATGGGGAAAGACTTTGACTTCTTCTAATTTTCTTCTCATCATATGGTAGAGGATGATTCTGGGAAGATTTAATCTTTTCCTTTGAAGGAGATGTATCAGCACGAATCTTTCCATATCAGAGATGATAATTGTATCCTTCCTTTTGGGTAGAATACAACAGTTAATGATTTCCAGCAGAATTCTGGGAATTTCCAGTAAGTTTGAGCAAACTGGTGGTTCAAGAGTTCTGTGACCAAATAACATTTGATCATGCATCTCTTTCTCTTTATCATTTATTTCCCAATCTGAAGAGAATTGTTTTCCGGTTGCTTCAACCCTAATGATTTCCTTCAGATCCTTGAAGTCCACTCTGATAGGCATTCCCATTACTGAAGTGTTTATACCACTTGTCTCTTCAAGAAACACTTCTGAGTTGTTCCAGAAATCTAGAACACTCTTCTCATGCCAGGGGAACGATGCCTCTTCAAGAAAGGAAATCCATCCAGCATCCTTGAAGTACTCAGAGATTCTTAGTCCTTCTTTGTCAAAGTCGCTTAAATTTACTCCCCTTGTGGGAATAATTCTTTCATCATACTTGCATAGACTTTGAGCACAAGAGATTGCTGATCTTGATGCCATTGAGATAGATTAAGATGAATTGGAATGAAATAAACTGTGAGGTTCTTCTGATGATCTTCCAATCCTTTAAATAGGCAATCAAGCGTCGCTTCATTTTATGAAAGGAGCGGTTTCATCCATTAAGCAGTTGTGGAGAGATGTGCATCGTGTCCATTGAGAGAAACCGGTTGATGATTCAATGATTCACATCGTGCCGTTTCATATTTTCAAAAACAGTTGTGACTAACACACACGACTCTTCATTTACTTAATTTAAACACGCAGTTGTTACTTTACTAAACATGTGTGACTCTTCAACACATACATTTAAATAAGTAAAGCATACATAAAATGAATCATACATTTCACACAGTAAACATAGTAAAACACATATCATGCAGTAATTTATTTTAACACAATTTAACAACATGAAACAATTATATCATGTAATCATATTTTTCACAATTTCAATAAAACAAATCATGCAACAGATTAATAGCCATATTAAAGTTATAACTTAAATATAGATAGGAAAGGTGTTACCAGTTTGTGATCTAGAGATAGATTCACTTTCCTTTTCTGTTGCGTCCTGTGCTTTAGCCTTATGAAAAATGAGTGTTGGAAAAATGATTTTCCTATTCTCATTATCATT
Source organism: Sesbania bispinosa (assembly GCA_026901365.1). Taxonomy (NCBI): domain Eukaryota; kingdom Viridiplantae; phylum Streptophyta; class Magnoliopsida; order Fabales; family Fabaceae; genus Sesbania; species Sesbania bispinosa. Next base: position 81,517 of record QLOH01000593.1, read on the forward strand.
CTTCAGAGTTGCTTCAGCCTGGTGAGATTTCCATCTTCTAAGGATCTACTCCTTCTGCATTTGTTAGATGCTCAACTCGAAGGTGAGCTCTGATACCAATTGTTAGAACCACAGGCAACACTAGAAGGGGGTTGAATAGTGTTTTAGACATTTTAAGACAATTTTGGAAATCTTTAAAATAAATAATCACGCTAAGTGATCATTGTACAAAACCAATCTTAAGATCAGAGTTATTTTAAGAACAAGCGGAATATACGAAAGATTCAGATTAAAAAAACTTTCTCTTACACTTAAGATTGTTTTGATTTTAAACAAACTTCTCTTAGTGTCTTCTGAAGAATATTACTAAGAGTACCTTCAGAACTGTTTCTGAAATACTTTAGATGATCAGAGACCATCTACATCATGTGTCTGAACTGAGTTCCTGTTGGGCTCACTTCAGACAGGTATTTCAGACATCCCTCTGAATATATTCTTCTATAATACTTCAACCTACACTAGAGATGTTTTAATGTTATGTTTGTATGAAAACTTGTTTTATTGAAATCGTTGTGTTAAGATTATTATGAAAAATACTTTTCAATCCCCATCATAAATATGAAAACTGTAAGTAAAAGAGATTAAGGGAAAGAAAACTTAGACACATAATTTATCCTGGTTCACCCACAAACCCTGTGAGCTACATCCAGTCCTAGTGGCAAACCACCACTAGCCTTTTTATAACAACAACACATATGTGCCACTCCGAATCCCCCAGACCCTTGCAGCCACATATATGTCACACTATCTGAAACCACAGATACACATGTTAACCTCTCCAGGCCAACACACCAAGTATTCTTTTCTATCAAGCCTCTCCAGGCTCTACCACAAGTATTCTTTTCTATCAAGCCTCTCCAGGCTCTACCACAAGTATTCTTTCTTCCACCAAGCCTCTCCGGGCTCTCAGACACTTAACTAAGTGTTGAGTATTACTACTCAATCTAAGCTAGATGTTCGCTAGAACCTCTCAACTCAGATTCTTCTTGTACATAGAGATTACTGAGTACATACTCAGGATAGAGTCATTACAAACTAAATACAAGGATAGACAGTGATACAAGTGTTTGAATTTAAGTACAATCCATGTCTTTTCTATGAGGAATACATCCTCTGAGAGTAGGCTAACTAAGAATGTGAAATTAAGCTCAGCCTTATTCTCCAACCATTGGTTTCCATGGGCTACATTCTCACCCGTATCATTGGAATACCAAGGTATCTTCAAAGCTTCAAACCGTACTCGGTTTGATAGTCATTTGTACAGCATGATTGCCTTCCTGACAATCAACTTACTTGATCAACAGACCAACTGTACAATCTAACTAACTGACCAGCTGATCAGTAGCCCGATTGAGAATTCACTCTCTGATCAATCATTGTTGACATTTTCATGATGTATTTAAGCTCAAGTCAACTCTTGTTAACTGTAAGACACTCAGCCTAGTTAACAATTTTTCATCCTGATTGATTTCAAGAACCTTCTTGGGAATCAATCCTGATTGATCTATCTTGGTTGCAACAGCAGCTGCATGGTTGTTTCCAACAACCTGATTGATCTTCTACCCAACCAGCTTGGTTGTGTGCTGTAACAACAACATCTTCAACTTCTTTCTTGAGGCTATTTATATGTTCTTCTTGAATATAGCCGTTGAAGATGATTCATAATACCGTTGAGCTTTTGATGATGTGGCTCATATAGCCGTTGTGTAATAGCTTCTCAAACGGTTGCTTCTCCTTAAGCATATTGAGTGTTCAGAATACTCCCGTTCTGACACTTCTGTTGATGAGCTCTGTTTTGAGAGATGTGATGATTATGTGTATTCTCTCTCTTGAATTCTTCTGCTTTCTTGCATCTGTTTTATCCAGCTTGCATCTGCTTGCTCCAGCTTGCATTGTCTTGCATATGCTTGCATCTGCTTGCATCTGCTTTACCCAGCTTGCATCTGCTTTATCCAGCTTGCATTATCTTGCATCTGCTTGCTTTCGGATTTCCTCTGATTCTCTTGAGAGTATGTATCCGTTGAATTTGCCCTTTTTGCTTATTCTGCATATACTCCTTTTTCACTTGCTCCTGACACCATTACTTCTTTGAATGAGATGTCTTGATCAATAGTCGTTGTTTGCAGATTCCTCTTTTGATATTTAGATAAAGATGTTGAATTGAATATATTTTATTCAAACATCTTCCTTGTTGCTTCTGCTTAGTCTCCTGAGCTTTTCTTCTGCTTTGTTCCAGAATGCACAAATGAAGAAATATCTCGTTGACATACTATTGTTTAGAGACAGCAAATAGTCTTCTTTTAATCCATTGTGAGACACGCTTCTTGAGAGTTCTGACATAGTACAACATTGGTGCTGCAATAAAGCTGCTACTGTTGTTGCTGCGACTGCTGCGTTGCAGAGATTTCCTCAGTGGTGTATGAAGTTCAAATGCACTGGGAAAGGTCTCTGTGTTTGTTGCCACAAATGTGTTTCAAAACGTACGAGCAGCAGAGACTTAGAAAAGTCTTCACGCAAGGTTTCAGCAAGGTTGCCACGTCATTATTAAAGCTTCAGACGGCTTCCGAACTTCAGACGGGTTCCAGTCTTCAGACAGGTTCCAGTCTTCAGACGGGCTTGGCTCTTCAGACGGGTTCGAGTCTTCAGACGGGCTTGGCTCTTCAGACGTCTTCAACACTTAAGACAGGTTGATGACTTCAGACAGCTCAAGTCTTTCAGACGGGTTGCGTCCTTCAGACAGCTTTAATTCTTCATACTGTTTGAAACTTCAGACGCCTTCTTCCTTATGATAATAGAATTGTAGCTTCATTCTTCTTTGTATCTTCTTCTTCTTGTATCTCTTCTTCTTCGTTTCTTCAGTTCATTGTTGTTCTTCAGACAGACGTATATTTGAATCTGTACTTCTTCATATCTTTTGCCTTCAGTTCTTCAGATAGTCTTCTAATCTTCGATTCTTCAGATAGTTTTCAAGTCTTCACTTCTTCAGTCAGTCTTCAAGTCTTCACTTCTATTCTTCAGTTGCTTCAACTCTGTTAAGGATTAATCTTCTTCAGATTCTGCAATCTTGTTCTTCTGATTCTGATCTTCTGATTCTGATTCTGATTCTATTCACAAAATCTTCTTCTTCTTCTAAAGAGTATTTTATCCTGAAACATAACAAACAAATACCTTTCTCAGTAGAACCTGTTTATATAATCTAATTGGTTCTTTATATAATCTTATTTGTTCTTTATATAATCTTATTTGTTAATCATTAAAACTAACGGATGTTAAGTCTTATAATCATGTTTAATTACTTAAAAAGATTTATAGACTTCACAGTTGTAGAGCCTGGAGAGGCTTGGCAGGAAACAATACTTGGTGTAATAGAGCCTGAAGAGGCTTGACTGTAAAAGAATACTTATAATCTCTGAGATTAGTGGAAATCCATAGCTGGTTGGCTTTGGGAATGGACGTAGCTCACAGTGGTGGTGGGTGAACCGGTATAAATCTTTGGCTAAGTCTTCTCTTACCCTTAACTCTGTATATTTGGTTTATACTAACTTAAAGGGTTCTGAGTATATTGTTTTATAACGTTGAAACTGGAAAACTATCTAAATACTTTGAAAAACAAGTTTCTCAAACTGTTTTACTCAACCTGCTGAAGTTACTTTAGCAAGTACAAAACTTCCAGTTTCAGAAAGTTATAAAAATCTCTTTGTGAAAAGTGCTGCTTGTGAAAGGTTTTCAAAATTAGTTTGAAATTTATAAAACACTATTCAACCCCCCTTCTAGTATTTCCCGTGGTTTCTATAGAACGAACTCAGTTTCCTTCACCTTTCTCACGGTAGTTGGGAAGTACTTCTCTAAGAATACCGCTTGGAATCCTTCCCAAGAAAGTGGAACCCCTAGAGAAGCTAACCTGACCTTGGCTCATTTCCACCAGTTTTCTGCCTCCCCTTAAAGCATATAGGTGGAAAAGCTCACTTCGAATTTGTTGGCGCGCCCCATTACTTCAAAAATCTTGTTCATGGCATTAAGCAATGCATAAGTTGGCTCCGGACCAAACACTTTGGAAAAGGGTGGGGTTCATGCTTCCGAAACTTAGCTAAGATTTGGACAAAAGGGTCCACGACTACCATTGGTGGGGGTGGACGCGTCTCCCTTGGACGTGAGTGCAACTCCTGGAGAACGACAACATTGGTGGCTGCTTGCTCCCCAATAACTGTGGTCAACATCCGAAGGGCTGCAACAATGGGATCCGGGTCCTGAGTTGGTGGTGGGGAACCACGAGGTCTACCTCATCTTCCACTAGCCATAACCATATATACATCATTAATAAAATATTAAGGTGATCAGTCACCATATTTCATAATAATAAATCTAAGACTATAGTTAATTTCAGACAACTAAGTTAGCCACAGTCCAATTGGATTGAACTGCTCCGATACCATAATGTAACGTCCTAATTCCGAAAACTCGGGGTTTATGCACATTGGAAGCATGAGTCCAAAATTTAGGGAATTATTTTTCATGACATTAAAGATATCGGTAAACATGCAATTGATTTGCTTAACAATACAATGTTTACGTAAACATAATCTGAATAACACAAATACATAACATAACATGGATATCATAATACACGTGTCCTCAACAAAGTAGGAATTCCCGTTGCGGGTCACACATGTACTAAATATCCATAAAATGGATACAACATTAAATGTAATACAAAAAACAAATATAATAGCAATCCCTCTAGCAGCTCCAACGCCCTCAACGACCACCCTAAGGGGGATCATGGGCATCTAAAATGTAATCCACAAACTTGTGGTGAGACTAAGTTCAGGTGAGCATATATAAAAATGCAGTGTAGGGTAAACATACATATGGAATGCAACATTACCATTCATATCAATGAACATACCAAAGTCTTTGAGCACAATCATAACAATGCATAATTCATAATAATGGGTCTTTCCACTTGTCCTTTCATTGGCCAGATATGAGCTCAATATCTTAGTGAGAAACGTCTTCCCCACGGTCATTCGAACTCGCCGTTAACATGTGATATATTCAAACAATATACATGTTATCATATTCCTTTTTCCCTTGTTTCATTTTCCAAATTGGTCTAGGGACCCATGTCATTCTTATGTGACATTTCTATATCTATATATATATATATGTATGTATACATGTGACTCATGATTGTAAATCCATAACTCAAGTGAGTAAACTATATATTAAGTGTGGACATGCATATATTCATAAAGTGTAGCTCTAACCTTAAGCACATGAGCAATGTAGGAAATTCCACACCAAACATACATATATTCACCACATCATAAAGAATCAATCAAAATGACAAGAACAATCAAGAATAGAAGGGATTTCAAGGAGAAGAATCATGGAAGAATACCAACCAAGATGAGAGAGTGAGTGGATGATATACACTCACCTATAGAGACAAGCAATGAAGTTGTTTAAGGTTGTGGGTGATGTGATTCTCCTTGATTGGCCCAAACTAAGCTTCTTCTTCTTCCTCACCTCTCTACTCTCTCTGCTATGGCAAAAGGTGTGTGTGAGTGTTTTAGAAAATTTGGGCTCAAATGCCCTAAATTCTCTTTTAAAAATTGAATTCGCGTGTTCTCACAAGCAGCACTTTTCACAAAGAGATTTTTATAACTTTCTGAAACTAGAAGTTTTGTACTTGCTAAAGTAACTTCAGCAGGTTGAGTAAAACAGTTTGAGAAACTTGTTTTTCAAAGTATTTAGATAGTTTTCCAGTTTCAACGTTATAAAACAATATACTCAGAACCCTTCAAGTTAGTATAAACCAAATATACAGAGTTAAGGGTAAGAGAAGACTTAGCCAAAGATTTATACCGGTTCACCCACCACCACTGTGAGCTACGTCCATTCCCAAAGCCAACCAGCTATGGATTTCCACTAATCTCAGAGATTACAAGTATTCTTTTACAGTCAAGCCTCTTCAGGCTCTATTACACCAAGTATTGTTTCCTGCCAAGCCTCTCCAGGTGATATGAACCTTGAGATTCAATTTTTTTATGGACCTTAGAAAATTTCTGATAAATAGAGAACTTTCCTTAGCAAGCACTTTTCTTACAAAAATAATCAATATTTTTATTCCTTTTCTTTTATCACGTACGTAACTATTTTTCTTTTCTTTTCTTTTCTTTTCTTTTTCTAATAACCAAATAAAAATAAGCAATGATATGAATGAGATAAAAGGCTATCAATTAGTAACTTGGCCAAAACAATATTCAATCCTTTAGAAAACTTGATAAATAAATCACTTAGAAATCAAGTATGACGTATAGGAAAAATATAGATTTTGAACAACAAAAGTAAACATAGAAGAAAGAAAGATAGATAGTGGACGTCACACTTTCATGAGTTGAAAGATAAGCCCATGAAGATAACCACACAAAGGTAAGAGAACCCTTGATAATCTTCACTCTTGACTAGCAAGAAATTTAGAGAAAATCACTTTCACTAAACAAAGAAAATCACTTTCAATGGTAAGGTAAAATTTGCATAATTCATCTGTCCTTCTTGCATGCACGAAGCATGTATTTATAGGGTTTTACAAGGTGATAAAAGGCCATGCACCAGCTGCATTCTCACGCCTAATTCATCCCCAAATTGCCCCTTACACACTTCCCATGCAACCCTAAACAAAAACCTATTTATTTAATTAAACAAGCAAAATAAACTCTACCTAAACAAGCTCATTTGGCCGCAAAAATCCAACCATAATTTTGTCACATGTGGCTGCAATAAAATGAAGATTGTAACCTTGAAAAAATATGAAATTGATGGCCAATGATTCAGCCATTAGTTGGCCGCACATAACCTCCCTATTCTTCAAGGTTCTCCTTCAATTTGTAACCTCCCTCTTCATGACTTTGTCTCCTTCTCTTTATGTGCTTGTAGGTTACATTTTAGGCTAATTGATTCAGCCTTGATGTCATATGTTGGCCGCCCACTTTGGAAAAGGAAGAGGCCTCCTTGTAGCTCTAAAATTGGCTAGATTCATCCACACCTTACAAGCTTGATTCCAACGGCTAGTAGACAAGGATTTATGGTCATCAATCCATGTTTTGTAACCGTCAAATTACAAGAAACATAACCACTAAACAATTTATGTGTTGTGTCTTTGTAACATCCACAAACTTTATTGAAAGCAATAAAAAACAAATCAGCATAAAAAAAACACATGTTGGCTGCCCCTATATGGTGAATTGTAGGCGCCCACCATGCTTCATCATCTTCCTTGAAGGGGACTTTAAGTGTTAGTTGCATTAAATGCAACTGTCAATTCATCATTGAAGCCATCTTCCTCAAGTTGAGTGCAATTAATGAATTGGTTAGTTCCATTAATGTCCTCCTTAAATTGAAGTTGAACTTCTTTAATGACAAACGATAAAGCCTCCTTTGCCTCCTTAGACTGCGCCCTTGTCATGGGTCCCCCTACTCTTTTGTCTGCATGATTGATGTCCTCATCACCAGGCTCTACAACAAATATTGTTTTAACCACAAGCCTCTCTAGGCTCAACAACGAGTATTCTTTCTTCCACCAAGCCTCTCCAGGCTCTTAGACACTTAATAGTGTTTACAAAGAAATTGGTTTAAGTTTCTGAACTAAACAAGTTCCTAACTTACAAAAACAACTTGTACAGGATAACTGAGTATCACTTAGGATAAATGAAATTTTGTGTACAATATATCAGAGAGTATGCAGCGTAGATTGTTGCAGAGTTTTGGCTTGAACAAATTCTTCTCTCCCTATTTTGAAGTCCTTCATGAAGCTATATATAGAGATGAATTTAAGTACGTTGAAGATTGTTGAAATCATCGTTGAGAGATAACATTAAATGTTGTAGGAACCGTTGTGAGATAATCTTCTGATAGCTTTTGACTTTGAACAGTGCAGGTGAGCAGGGATGATTCAATTCTGACACACTGCAGGTACTATGATACACAGGTTTCCCTTTCTGGTATGATGATTCAAATACGTTCAAAAGGACTCTATAATCTTTTCTTAAGAAGACATGTTTGCAGAAGACGTTGAGGGTGCTTTTAAGTCTTGAGCAGAAAGCCTTCTGACTTCAGACATAATGCCACGTTGGATGTCTTCAACAGGTCTTCATGTTTCAGATAGTACATCTCTTCAGAGGGTTAATTTACTTAAGCAAGTCTTAACTCTTCAGAGGGTTCCACTCCTTCAGAAGGTTGCACCACTTCAGAGGGTTGCCCTTTCAGAGAGTTGCTGAAAACACAGAAAATACCTTTAAGAGAATTTGTACTATTTTCCATAATACTTTAATTAAATTTGTTATACATTAAAACTCAGGATTATGAGACTTAAAACATTATTAATTACTTAATAACATTTTTGAGACTCAACACCTTCAAATCAAGCAGGGAAACATGTTTGTGGGCCAATATGTGGCCAATTTTGAGAAGCTCTCTAAGTACTTCAGCATGTTGTAATTTAGTTCATTTTATGTTTTTTTATTTAAATTAATTTAACTAAAATTTAAAAAGTGTTTTTAAATAAGTTTGCGCAACAACCTATGACGTTGATGTGTGTTTGCTCTTAATTGTTGTAGAGCTTGTAATGACTTTTTTGTATTGTTTGCTATCCAAAATCTTGCGCAAATATAAATTCCTTTTGTTTAATATTAACAATTAAATAAAACTCAATAATTAAATCCATGCAATGATTTTATGACATTGATGTGTGGGCCTTTCCACCCTCAAAGGTTGTATATATCGTAAGGATAGACGTATATCTTTCTACCTTATACCTTGTGCAATGTGGATTATTCATAAAAAATATTAAAAATATTCTTTAAGTTATTAAATTCATTTTAATAAAAATCCAAAAATAAATTTTTCTTTCAAAATACCTTCAAAAATCAAATTTAACTTTTTAAAATCAATGAAATCTTTTATTTTAATCATCTAACCAATCAATTATTTTTTTAGAAGAATTACATGACTTTCAGATCCTTTTTGCACCAGAGGGTGCATAAGAGAAGGCGTCCATGTCAAGGTAAAATAATTATTTTCTTAATTTTATCCTTGTTAATATCTTTAATCTAATTTTTAAAATTTAATTTAATTCTTTGTTTGTAAATAATTTATTTATTCATTTTTGGTGTAAAATAAATATTTTTAAAGTTGATAAATTTGCACAATTAATTAAAGATAACCGTTTTAGGGTGAATGTATTAAGGGTGCTGTGAGGTTAATTCTCCACCATTCCTTATGCATAATCGACTCCTGAAACTCAGTTCTAGTTTGCAGACCAATTATTCCATTTTAATGGTTTTCTAATTTTTCCAAAATAAATTTTGTAGCGATTCCTTAATCTCTTTTGAAATTCTTAAAATAATTTTTAAGGAGGAGTAGCTACAGACAGTGCGCGCATCATGAGACTTGAGATTGGATAATTATAAAAATAATACATTTTAAAATTCAAACCACATTATTATTATTATTATTATTGAATTCTTTTTACATAAAAATCACGGTTGGAAAAAAAAAAGAAAAAAGTCACCCTACGTAATTCAATTAATTAAATTGGATAAAAAAAATCAACATTCAAATCGCAACAAGTGCACTAACAATTTTCGTGAGTATGAGTGTAATTCATCATCCAATGAGAGAAAGAGAGAGAGTGTGTTAAAAATCATTGAGAGGGAGAGTAGAGTGAGTGAGTGTCTCACTCTTCAAGGTGAGGTCTCAAAATTATAATATAAAGAGTTGATTTATATTTTTTTGATATCATAATTTTTATATTATTTCAATTTTTTATGATAAAAAATAGGTTAAATACGTTTTTAGTCCTTGAAAAATAATCAAAATCACCCATTAATGCCACCAACTCAAAACTACCCAAAAATCAAATCACATTATTCCCATACCAAAATGAGCATTCCAAGATTCTTTTTAATATTTTTTAACAATTTCCTCTAAGTTAAAGTGAATTTAAAAACATTAAAGTGAATAAAATTCATAATAAAAAAGGATAAATCTAAAAATTACCAAATTTTATCCAACACCTCCTTGGATGACCTACAAGATGGACATGACCACGTCCCTGAGGCAGTATCAAGATAAACTCATGTTGACATGAGTTGGATGACATTATGCGTAAGATTAAAGATAAATATGAAAAATGACCAAAATTTACCTAACACCTCCTTGGACGACCTGGAGTGTGAACATGACAACCCCGGGATAGTATCAAGTTGAAATTGCATGGAAAACAGTTGCGTGAGGTTGTGCATATGGTTAGGGATGTAATTCGTACTGGAGAATCAATCTAAGGGGAAGGAGGGGAATCAAGAAGAGTTTGAGCCAAATTGGCCAATGTATCAGCTGCCAGGCCCTCTGCAGAAGCACTGATAGTTTCTTGAGATTCTTCACGCTGGTGTGCTTCTGCAAGTGGTGACTTGGGCTGAGAAACAACTTCTTCACCTGAAGTGGAGTCAATAGACATTGATGTAGAGGATGTGGATTTTGCAGACACATTTGGGTCCAAAGAAGGGAAGGAGACCCTTAGATTCTTGCTTGAGGGTTCTCCAGAAGCACCAACAGATTGACCTTTCCTCTTTCTGGAGAAGGTCTGGATCTTCTTTTTCTTTGTTCTGGGTGCTCTATTCTCCTCTTCTTCCTTTTCACTTAGACTAGAGTAGTTATGAGATGGCTCAGGTTTTCCAATTAACATTCTCTGCACATTCATCTTTCCAAAGGTGCTACAAGTATCACTAGAAGCTTCATCTTCCATAGAGATGTTATTGAGTCTAAAAATTCTTGTGAGAAGCATGCCATAAGGTAAACTAGCATATGCTTTCTGGGGGTTAGCTGAGTAAATCATGCTTCTCAGGATTAAGTAAGACAAAGAGAAAGGTTTTCCAAGAAGGTGATAGATTACCATAAGGTCTTGATCAGTAACTCTTTCTAGAGTACCAGCTCTAGGTAAGAGTGAATAGCAGCAGAGTTTGTGAAATATCCTACAAATGGGAATGAGTTTGCTGGACAGAAGTTGTGAATTAGAATGGTGAAGGACTTTCTTTGTGACTTCCTGCTTGGTCACACCAGCTGAGGTATACCAGTCATCATATAGCTTGTTTTGGACAGCATAACAGCCTAAAGCTTCACCAATAGTCTCTGAAGTGACTACAATTGTTGAACCTTTTATCTCCACAACCAGGGAATTGCCATCACTCCTATACTGACTTGCAGAAGCATAAAATGCTTTTACAAGCCTCTCATAGACTGGTTCCCTCATGAGGAGATAGTCCCCCCACTCTTGCTTCTGGAAAAAATGTCCAATGTCCCATCCACATTTTCTAATTTCTCTAAGGAGAAATATCTTGCCAGGAATGACAGTCTTCCACTCCCATTTTTCATTGAAGATTTTCAGCACTTCCTCGTCTTGAAAAAGATCACATTTAGAGTCTTGTGATCCTTCTGAGGGGTCACTTTCTTCCATCCCTTGACTTGAGCTTTCTTCCTTATTTTCAGCAGACTTGGTGTCCTCATGGCTATGGGAAGGAGTTACAGTGTGTGAGGTAGAGGGAGAGTCTACACCTATTGATTTTTTAGGGACTAAAATAAAATGATCATATTTATAGGTTCTAAAAACAAATTTATGCTAAACAGACACAACACATGTAGCCGGATGTAGGCTCCATTAGCCATATCAACTTAAAGTTAACAGCAAAAAAAAATGAAACTTTTTTTAAAAATAAAAAAAAATCACAAAAACTAAAAATAAAATAATATTTATAGGGACTAAAAATATATTTAAATTTAATATTTATTTTATTAACATTCTAAAATCAATTCGATTCCAATTTTAAAACAAAAAGGCCACTTCATTTCTAGGACTTTCTTTATGCTCTTTTATTAGTTTATAGTACTTTACATGTATACTTCGTCTGCTGTGTTACAGTTGATAATAAAGATTTTGAAGAGGAGAAAGAATTCTACAGAAACGCTGTGAATTTGAACGAAAAGCAAGGAAAGAGAGGCCTACTAGAGACCAAAGACAAAAGAAAAGATGACCAGATTAAAGATGATGACTATCTGTAAGTTCTCTTCTCTCAATTGCTCCTTCAATGAATTGAAAAAGCTCATTATAATATTCATGCACCTCAGATTCCTTAATTTTTCATTAAGAGAACAATTTTCATAATCTGCTTCTCTAGGGGAAGAAGTTTCCAACTCTAAGATTGATTTAACTTGTCACATTCTCAGCATTCAATCTCTCTCTCTCTTTTAGAGACAAGAAATCTTCAATTGTGAAGAAACTTACCTTATCCCACCCCATATCACATAAGAAGTAAATAATGTGTTCACAAACACTAAAAAGTTTCTGTTTTTGCACCTTGCAGTTTGGGTGAAGCTAGGCAACCACTATGGCGCAAAGTGGCAGTACCTTCAAGCCTAATCAACCCACATCGCATAGTCATCATCCTCCGTCTCATAATCCTACTTTTCTTCTTCCAATTTCGTATCACAACACCAGTGCATGACGCATTTGCCTTGTGGCTAATCTCTGTGGTGTGTGAGTTCTGGTTAGCACTGTCTTGGTTTGTTGACCAGTTCCCCAAGTGGTTCCCCATCACTAGAGAAACTTACTTGGACCGTTTGTCTATAAGGTTCGAGCGTGAAGGGGAACCAAGCCTTCTAGCCCCACTTGATGTCTTTGTCACCACTGCTGACCCTTTGAAGTAACCACCCATCATCACTGCAAACACTGTTCTATCAGTGTTATCTGTTGATTACCCTGTTGAGAAGGTCACCTGTTATGTCTCAGATGACAGTGCATCTATGCTTGTCTTTGATACACTGGCTGAGACTTCTGAGTTTGCAAGAATATGGGTTCCTTTTTGTAAAAAGTACAATATTGAGCCAAGGGCTCCCGAGTTTTATTTCTCTCAGAAAATTGATTACTTGAAAGATAAGGTGCACCCTACATTTGTAAAGGATCGCAGGGCCATGAAGGTGGTAACATAGAATACAAAGCTGCTTTTGATGTTGTTTTTTTGTTTTTTGGATCTGTGGTTTTGTATTAGTAATTTAGTATCCGTGTGAGACTTAAGGCACTTCTTCTTTTTGGTAACGTTGTTTTGCAGAGAGAGTATGAAGAATTTAAAGTGAAAATTAATGCATTGGTTGCAAAGGCTCAGAAAAAACCAGAAGAAGGGTGGGTGATGCAGGATGGTAATCCATGGCCTGGGAATGACTCTCATGATCATCCAGGAATGATTAAGGTTTGGCAAATGCACCCTCCAGTTATTTCTTTTATGATGTATTTATATCTTCTGTCATTAATGAACTGAAAAGAGAAGAAAATTGATATTTAATGTATGTGAATATTTATTTACTTATGTCCCTCTTGCAGTTTAAAAAACGGTTTTGATAACATTCAATCCTCAGAACTGACAATAAGAACATTTGGAGAGCTTTTATAAAAAAGAAAAGTATTTAATTTATTACATCATAAACATAAAAGTGCAATAAGTGCTTTTCTTTTTTATATAAACTTTCCATTTTGAATGCTCTTATCCCTTATATTATCAAAACCATTTTAAAAGAAGTAGTAACCTAAAAAATTGCAACCTTTCTTTAAAAACAAGGATGTGTCAATAACCTAAGGAAATAAATAGTCTAGTGTATGGACTTGGCTTTTTGCAGGTCTATCTGGGAAGTTCTGGTGCACGGGACAAGGATGGGAAGGAACTACCAAGGCTTGTGTATGTTTCACGGGAAATACGTCCCTGCTATCAACACAACAAAAAAGCTGGTGCCATGAATGCTTTGGTAAGTGACTCAAACTTAAAGTTTCTTTTGGTTAATTTCAGTAAGAGGAAGATATTGGAAAAGTTGTTTATAACTCCTACTGTGTTGTGTTTCCTCAAAAGCTTCGAGTTTCTGCTGTGCTTACCAATGCACCTTTCGTGTTGAATCTGGATTGTGATCATTACACCAATAATAGCAAAGCTATAAGGGAGGCTATGTGCTTTTTAATGGACCCCCAACTTGGGAAGAAGCTTTGTTATGTTCAATTTCCAAAAAGGTTTGATGGTGTTGATCACCATGACAGATATTCCAATCACAATACTATATTCTTTGATGTAAGGGACATTCTTCTAAACTCAAACTTGTAAAATATGTACAAATTGCAATTTAACTAACATTTAACTTTTGCCTTGAATGTTGTTTTGATTATAGATCACCATGAAATGCCTTGATGGGATTCAAGGTCCGGTGTATGTTGGTACTGGATGTATGTTCAATAGGCAGGCATTATATGGCTATGAGCCACCAGTCTCTAAGAAAAGGCCAAAGAAGAGTGGTTGTTGCTGGCCTTTGTGTTGTTGTTGTTCTTGTGGTGGTGACTCTCAACTCACATTTGATCTTGAAGAGATTGATGAAGAATGGCTTGATGGCTATGACGAGCAAGAGGAATCATCCTTCATGTCCCAAAAAAAATTTGAGAAACGATTTGGACAGTCAGCAGTTTTCATTGCTTCCACTTTGATGGAAGGTGGTGGACTTCCTAAAGGCATCAATTCACGATTACTAATTAAGGAAGCCATTCATGTTATAAGTTGTGGTTATGAAGACAAAACTGAATGGGGCAAAGAGGTAATTAATCTCATGGATTATGTAGATGAAATCCATAAAATGGGGGAAAATCAGAATATGTTGATATTGGACTTCACTATAAAATCTATAATGCATTGTTTTGATTAAGCATTTATTTCCTACATGAAAGCAGGTACTTTGAGTCCATAATTGGTAACCAATCATCCTTTTGACAAGTTTGTTTTATCTGCAGATTGGGTGGATTTATGGCTCAGTCACAGAAGATATCTTAACTGGGTTCAAGATGCATTGCAGAGGATGGAAATCAGTGTACTGCATGCCTAAGAGAGCAGCTTTTAAAGGGTCTGTTCCAATAAATCTATCAGACCGATTACACCAAGTTCTGAAATGGGCTCTTGGTTCGGTTGAGATTTTCCTTAGTGGCCATTGTCCATTATGGTATGGATATAGTGGAAAATTGAAGTGGCTGCAAAGACTGGCTTACATTAATATCATTGTTTACCCATTCACTTCCACCCCTCTACTTGTATATTGTGCAATTCCAGCTGTTTGCCTTCTAACTGGAAAGTTCATCATCCCCATTGTGAGTACACAATTATAAATTTGTATTAACATGTTTGACTAACTCATTTTCTGTAGCCTCTGATTCATGATTACTTTTAAAAGGGAAATAAAAAAGAAATAAAAAAGAAACAATTAATTATGCTAATATGTTTATGTCTTCTGATCAAATTTTTCTTCTATGCAGCTGTCAAACCTTGCTAGCATTTGGCTAATGGCTCTATTTATCTCCATAATTTTAGCTTGTGTGCTAGAGCTTAGATGGAGTGGGGTTAGCATTCAGGACTGGTGGCGCAATGAGCAATTCTGGGTCATTGGAGGTGTTTCAGCACATCTTTTTGCAGTATTTCAAGGTATCCTCAGAGTTATTGCAGGAGTAGACACTAATTTAAAGGTGAGAGCAAAAGGAGCAGAAGACACTGTATTTGGAGAACTTTATCTCTTCAAGTGGACTACTCTACTTATCCCACCAACCAGTCTAGTAATCTTGAACATGGTGGGAATTGTGGCTGGCATCTCAAATGCCATTAACAATGGCTATGACTCATGGGGACCATTGTTTGGAAAACTATTTTTCTCCTTTTGGGTGATCATGCACTTATACCCTTTCCTAAAAGGTCTAATAGGTTCTGGGTCATTGGAGGTGTTTCAGCACATCTTTTTGCAGTATTTCAAGGTATCCTCAGAGTTATTGCAGGAGTAGACACTAATTTAAAGGTGAGAGCAAAAGCAACAGAAGACACTGTATTTAGAGAACTCTATCTCTTCAAGTGGACTACTCTACTTATACCACCAACCAGTCTAGTAATCTTGAACATGGTAGGAATTGTGGCTGGCATCTCAAATGCCATTAACAATGGCTATGACTCATGGGGACCATTGTTTGGAAAACTATTCTCCTTTTGGGTGATCATGCACTTATACCCTTTCCTAAAACGTCTAATGGGAAGGCAAAACAGGACTCCTACAATAGTAGTCCTCTGGTCAATACTTCTAGCACTAATTTTTTCAATAATTTGGGTTCGCATTGATATCTTCTTGCCCAAGCAAACAGGTCCAGTACTCAAACAGTGTGGATTAGAATGCTAAGACAGTGGAGACAAGTTTGTTCTTCCCATTTCATCTACTGCTGATTCTTTTATTGCTGGATATCATTGAAATAGACCACAGGAAATAGGTAATCAAAGCAACAAATATGTGCTATAGCCAATGTTGGGCAAAATAAAACCGAGTTTTAGGAACACTAGACATTTACTCATCTCAATTACTTCAAGAATATTACTTAAAAGCCTGATGTGCAATATGATATATTGATATCTCATTTTTTTTGTCTTTGATCGGGAAGCCCTCACAGGCATAACTGTGGGTTTAACCCTTGGGCTTGGGGTGGTGGTTAGGTAAAACCCTCAAAAGAGTGTATTGATATCTCTTGTGATTAATTAATAAATATATCAAAGCTGATTTTCCATGAAACTTGATTCTTGAAATGTATGCCACTCAACTCTGCAGTCTCTGCCACCTTGATGCAATACACGTCATGACCCTAGGAATCTATGACCTAGTCCACATTAGATTCAAGTTTAGCTAAGAAGATTTATTAAATAAACCAGTCAAGGTTTTATTAAAAGACTATTTAGCTAAAAAGTCCAGACTTTAGGTCATCAAGGCAATAGTAATTTAAACTTATTGTAAGTGTACTGTCGTGTGTACACTATTTATTTGTGTGTGGAAAACAAAATAAATAGGGAACTATGCTACATTCTTATAACAAGTTGTTGGAAAAGCCCCCCACAATACTACATAGCTCTATTTCTGGAACCCGGTAAGACTGCTTATGGTTATCATGCTAAATGGCTCAGAAAGACAAGCCTGTGTAGTAGCTAATAGTTCTTGTGCCACAGAACGCATCATGGGTCTGGACTCTGGAGCTGCACGCGTGCATGCCAAAGCTACACTCACTGTGAACACTATTGCTTCAGCTAATTGGCCTGTTGGAGGTGGAAGGCGTTGGTCTAGCACATCCTTCAGAAGAACCTGTGAATCCTCTATTGATGACAAAGACTTGTTTGAAGACAGTGTAGCCAACAGTTCTCCAGGGTGGTTTCCCATCATTATCTCTAATGCCACCACTCCAAAACTATAGACGTCACACTTATCAGTGACCCTCATAGTTTGTGCTAGCTCTGCAAATTTCAAATAATGTTAGTAAGTAGTAACTGACAATTAATGTATATGCAATTAACAACAATATATAGTTATATAAACTAGAAATCTAGTATTTAAATTGGTTGCATTATGTACCTGGAGCCATGTAGCCATAGGATCCAGCAACTGATGTCCAGGTTGAAGTGTTGGAACTTAGCAGCTTTGCTGTGCCAATATCTGCAAGATGTGGTTCAAAGTCTGAGTCCAGTAGTATGTTATTCAGTGTTACATCTCTATGCACAATTGGTGGGGAGCAATCACTGTGCAGGTAGGAAATTGCATGTACTATTCCCTGCACAATTTTCACCCTTGTAGCCCAGCTTAGCTCCAATTTTCCTTCTTCTCCATACAGCACCTTTCCTAAACTTCCTCTGTTTACATATTCATAAACCAAAAACATTTGTTTCCTTCTAGAACAGAAACCATAAAGCTTTATTATATTGCGGTGCCTCGCTCCTGTCAATGTTTTTATCTCATTCAAAAAACTCTGGCGGTTCACTGTTGGAATGTCATCTGAGTCTGATATGTTGAGCCTTTTAACAGCCACTACTAGACCTGTAGGTAATTCTGCTTTATAAACACTCCCAAATCCTCCTTTTCGAATGCAGTACTTGTCATTGAAGTCATTTGTGGCCTTAACAAGATCAGAAAAAGTGAATTTTCCATCTCTTCCCCATACCATGCAAATAGACTGAATATCATTTTCAATGCTTTTGGACTCTTCATCAAGGTGTTTGGCTTTTCTTCGGAATAGTATGATTCCAACACCAATCATCCCAATTAGTAGGCCACAAACTGGTATAACAACACCAAGAAGAACTGTTGGATTTGGAGAAGAAGGAAAATTGGAATATACTAAGTGTTGAAAATATGGCGATAAATAATTATGGCGATAAATAATTAGTCCTTGACTCATCGTTATTAGTTATATTTTGCTAAGTGATGACGTTCTGATATTTTTTATAAATTTTCCTATGGATTTTTATTTGAATTTTAAAATTCATAGACAATTTCTTAGATATTTTAAAATTTACAGGAAATTTTCTATGGATTTTTCTACAAAAAAGTAGATAACTTTTTTACCAACATCTTTACATAAAGTAATTGTGGTTTTCTTTGGAAACTTACTGCACATAAATTTTCTAGTGAAAACTTCGTAGAACTTAAGAAATATCACATGAGAACTTCAAGTGTGACTTAATGATTTATAATTTACAATGTGAACTAAAAAGATGTGATTTTAAAAGAAATGAGGACTAAATTAAAAAAATAGAAAAAGTAGCAAAATAAATTTCACTATTTTGTAAAGATGAAAATTAAATTTCATTATATTTTTAAGAAAAAAATATATTTAATTAACCCTTATTTTTTTAATCCTGCTCATTTGACACATCTTAATTACCTCCCGTTATCTCTATCGTCTTGTCATATCTCATTTTCCCTTTATCTATTTCTATATATCTCTCTCATAGTCTATATATATTCTAGAAGTGTCTATCAAATATTTTCTTTATTTTAAAACTGTCTATATTCTTGATTTTTATCGCCATAAAAAAATTTGGTGTTTATTAAGTGTAAATAATTCAATGTAAAAAGCATATATCATCATTAGTAAATGTTTTAGATTTTTACATAAAAGCATATTTTAGAAAGATCAATTTTACTTGTTTTAATTGATTTAGATTAAAAAAATTTAAAAAAATAAAAAAAAATCATGAAACTAATATTTTAAATTTCATTAAAAGTAATTATGACCAGATTATCAAAATATTTTCTTGCTTCCCAACACTTGGATATATCCATATGTTCCCCACCCTTTATTGAGGAGGTAGATAGTTATAAATAGATAATCCCTCTTAGATCAAATACTAGAGTTTTTTATATTAAAACACCAATCGAAATTAATTTATTAAAGTAATTATTAATAAACATCATAACATTTATATCAAAATAAAATTTAGGTTATCCATATTTTTTATTAAAGCAATTTTTCAAACAAAAGTAATTATTCTACAATATTTATATATTTATTATATGTAATAATTTATTTATATATAATTGATAGAAATATCATTTATATTTTAATATATACATAAAGTAAATAATTAAATAAAAATTTATAGAATCACATGCTCTAACTCTAGTAATACCTTTCTTTAATGAAGATAACACAAGTAGTATTAGTATATTCGAAAAGAGTTATTAGTTATTAGTTATAATTGATTAAATCCAATCAATTGTAAATAATTGATATTGACTCATCGAAGAATTTGGTGATAAATAAAGTATATAATTGATTTTTATCGCCATAAAAGAATTTGGTGTTTATTAAGTGTAAATAATTCAATGTAAAAAGCATATAGCATCATTAGTAAATGTTTTAGATTTTTACATAAAAGCATATTTTAGAAAGATCAATTTTACTTGTTTTAATTGATTTAGATTAAAAAAATTATAAAAATCAAAAAAAAAATAATGAAACTAATATTTTAAATTTCATTAAAAGTAATTATAACCAGATTATCAAAATATTTTCTTGCTTCACAACACAACGGCCAACGAAAACATAACATGTCATTGATTTTTACCAAACTATTATTCTCTTTAATGTACTTTCTTTTCAAATTATGACGTGTGAAGTATAGGATTTTCAGAAATTGTGAATTATTAAAGCTTCAATCATCTCACATAAATATCTTTATATTTGTTTATATCTACCCTTTCTCATCTCTCTTTTTATGTATAATGGTAATAATGATATTTGAATTTATGACCTTGTATATAAATTACTTAGATTATTGATCACTAATCAATCGATTTAGGGTTTAGGTTCCTTATCTTTTTTTTAAGTCGCATCAACCGCTTCCACATAATTTAATTATTGTCTTTTCATCCTTTGTCTTTTTAAATCCTTCACTCCTCTCATTTAAGGATGTAGTATATGACACTTTTTTTTTTGTTATTTTAATTATAGGTAGTGTAGGGGTTGTAATAGGTCAATAGTTTACAAAGAAGATAGAAGAAAGAGAAACTTAATTATTTGGGTAGTTTAATATGAAAGACCACCACAGAATATTTCATTAAAGCAAATAATCTACAAGAGGCACTTACAATTTTTTTTGTTTTTTTTTTCTTTAGACTTTTTTTCCTCTATTTTTTTACACAAACAACATTGAGAATAAAACAAATAAAAATACAGACAAAATTTGCAATTACAATTTAGTTTTGACGTCAAACAAAGAAAAAAGCAAACAATTCAAAAACACCCCATAGTCTTCTTTGGAGTGGTTCCGGTAGCACGATATTTTGCAGCCATTTCCTCTAACTTGAGAACCTCTTCACCACGCTTGGCTTCAATCATAGCCCTCTTCTCCTCTGCTTCCTTGTGAATTAAGGCTATCTTGTTCTTCTTTTTTTCACCATATTCTGCTTTCTTTCTTTCTAGTTGTTCCTAGTTAGACAAAAGAATGCTAAAAGTTGGATACAATCATGCATGTTGTACCTTTGATTATGTTGTTATATCAAAATCAATTTTACTCAACTATAAAACAAACAGGTATTTAATAATAAAAATAAATTTGGATTAAAACTTGAAAATTCTAAATGGCTGGCAAGAATAAGACAAAATGAAAAAATAAAGAGCATTTGTTTGCTAAAAATATTTTGGGTGTCAAATGTCAACACAAGTGTAATTTCATGCATAAGGAAACATAGATCTGACCTTTTCCCTACTTATATTATTTATTATATTATTTGATTATATGATATTTTCAAAAAATAAGATGCAAATCCTATGCCAAATATATATCATGTTATTAATATATATATATATATATAACAGTAAAGTAATTTAGAGTTAATTTTTCCCTCCATAACTATGATTAAATATGTCAAATAATATTTGTTTTCATTTTTAGATTTTGTTGTAATTTATTACACCGTGACTGCTAAATATTTTGAATTTTGTAAAGAAATATTTTTTATACATAGTACATAATTTTTCAATAATTTATTGGTGCATAATTTAATTAAATTATTTATCGACATTAATAATATATATATAATACATGTGTTGAATCACTGATATTAATACATTTTAAAGTATTGGTGTTTCTTGGATGAAGGTTTAATAATATAATATCATTGAAAATTATGTAGAATTATCTTTATAAATATCATAGATATATGTTTTGGAGATGTTTTATAGGATTTATAAATATGTAGATAATTTAAAAGTTAGGTTGAGAAGTTTCATGAATCTCATTTTTAATACCCAACACTTGGATATATCCATATGTTCCCCACCCTTTATTGGGGAGGTAGAGTAGTTATAAATAGATAATCCCTCTTAGATCAAATACTAGAGTTTTTTATACTAAAACACCAATCGACATTAATTTATTAAAGTAATTATTAATAAACATCACAACATTTATATCAAAATAAAATTTAGGTTATCCATATTTTTTATTAAAGCAATTTTTCAAACAAAATGTAATTATTCTAAAATATTTATATATTTATTATATGTAATAATTTATTTATATATAATTGATAGAAATATCATTTATATTTTAATATATACATAAAGTAAATAATTAAATACAAATTTATAGAATCACATGCTCTAACTCTAGTAAAACCTTTCTTTAATGAAGATAACACAAGTAGTATTAGTATATTCGAAAAGAGTTATTAGTTATTAGTTATAATTGATTAAAGCCAATCAATTGTAAATAATTGATATTGACTCATCGAAGAATTTGGTGATAAATAAAGTATATAATTGATTTTTATCGCCATAAAAGAATTTGGTGTTTATTAAGTGTAAATAATTCAATGTAAAAAGCATATAGCATCATTAGTAAATGTTTTAGATTTTTACATAAAAACATATTTTAGAAAGATCAATTTTACTTGTTTTAATTGATTTAGATTAAAAAAATTATAAAAATCAAAAAAAAAATCATGAAACTAATATTTTATATTTCATTAAAAGTAATTATGACCAGATTATCAAAATATTTTCTTGCTTCACAACACAATGGCCAACGAAAACATAACATGTCATTGATTTTTACCAAACTATTATTCTCTTTAATGTACTTTCTTTTCGAATTATGACGTGTGAAGTATAGGATTTTCAGAAATTGTGAATTATTAAAGCTTCAATCATCTCACATAAATATCTTTGTATTTGTTTATATCTACCCTTTCTCATCTCTCTTTTTATGTATAATGGTAATAATGATATTTGAATTTATGACCTTGTATATAAATTACTTAGATTATTGATCACTAATCAATCGGTTTAGGGTTTAGGTTCCTTATCTTTTTTTTTTAAGTCGCATCAACCGCTTCCACATAATTTAATTATTGTCTTTTCATCCTTTGTCTTTTTAAATCCTTTACTCCTCTCATTTAAGGATGTAGTATATGACACTTTTTTTTTGTTATTTTAATTATAGGTAGTGTAGGGGTTGTAATAGGTCAATAGTTTACAAAGAAGATAGAAGAAAGAGAAACTTAATTATTTGGGTAGTTTAATATGAAAGACCACCACAGAATATTTCATTAAAGCAAATAATCTACAAGAGGCACTTACAATTTTTTTTGTTTTTTTTTCTTTAGACTTTTTTTCCTCTATTTTTTTACACAAACAACATTGAGAATAAAACAAATAAAAATACAGACAAAATTTGCAATTACAATTTAGTTTTGACGTCAAACAAAGAAAAAAGCAAACAATTCAAAAACACCCCATAGTCTTCTTTGGAGTGGTTTCGGTAGCACGATATTTTGCAGCCATTTCCTCTAACTTGAGAACCTCTTCACCACGCTTGGCTTCAATCATAGCCCTCTTCTCCTCTGCTTCCTTGTGAATTAAGGCTATCTTGTTCTTCTTTTTTTCACCATATTCTGCTTTCTTTCTTTCTAGTTGTTCCTAG
This sequence comes from Sesbania bispinosa, assembly GCA_026901365.1. Lineage (NCBI taxonomy): Eukaryota > Viridiplantae > Streptophyta > Magnoliopsida > Fabales > Fabaceae > Sesbania > Sesbania bispinosa. Next base: position 104,907 of record QLOH01000593.1, read on the forward strand.
TTGGACAAAAGAATGCTAAAAGTTGGATACAATCATGCATGTTGTACCTTTGATTATGTTGTTATATCAAAATCAATTTTACTCAACTATAAAACAAACAAGTATTTAATAATAAAAATAAATTTGGATTAAAACTTGAAAATTCTAAATGGCTGGCAAGAATAAGACAAAATGAAAAAATAAAGAGCATTTGTTTGCTAAAAATATTTTGGGTGTCAAATGTCAACACAAGTGTAATTTCATGCATAAGGAAACATAGATCTGACCTTTTCCCTACTTATATTATTTGTTATATTATTTGATTATATGATATTTTCAAAAAATAAGATGCAAATCCTATGCCAAATATATATCATGTTATTAATATATATATATATATATATAACAGTAAAGTAATTTAGAGTTAATTTTTCCCTCCATAACTATGATTAAATATGTCAAATAATATTTGTTTTCATTTTTAATTTTTGTTGTAATTTATTACACCGTGACTGCTAAATATTTTGAATTTTGTAAAGAAATATTTTTTATACATAGTACATAATTTTTCAATAATTTATTGGTGCATAATTTAATTAAATTATTTATCGACATTAATAATATATATATATATATAATACATGTGTTGAATCACGATATTAATACATTTTAAATTATTGGTGTTTCTTGGATGAAGGTTTAATAATATAATATCATTGAAAATTATGTAGAATTATCTTTATAAATATCATAGATATATATTTTGGAGATGTTTTATAGGATTTATAAATATGTAGATAATTTAAAGTTAGGTTGAGAAGTTTCACGAATCTCATTTTTAATACCCAACACTTGGATATATCCATATGTTCCCCACCCTTTATTGGGGAGGTAGAGTAGTTATAAATAGATAATCCCTCTTAGATCAAATACTAGAGTTTTTTATATTAAAACACCAATCGACATTAATTTATTAAAGTAATTATTAATATACATCACAACATTTATATCAAAATAAAATTTAGGTTATCCATATATTTTATTAAAGCAATTTTTCAAACAAAATGTAATTATTCTAAAATATTTATATATTTATTATATGTAATAATTTATTTATATATAATTGATAGAAATATCATTTATATTTTAATATATACATAAAGTAAATAATTAAATACAAATTTATAGAATCACATGTTCTAACTCTAGTAATACCTTTTTTTAATCAAGATAACACAAGTGGTTTTAGTATATTCGAAAAGAGTTATTAGTTATTAGTTATAATTGATTAAAGCCAATCAATTGTAAATAATTGATATTGACTCATCGAAGAATTTGGTGATAAATAAAGTATATAATTGATTTTTATCGCCATAAAAGAATTTGGTGTTTATTAAGTGTAAATAATTCAATGTAAAAAGCATATAGCATCATTAGTAAATGTTTTAGATTTTTACATAAAAGCATATTTTAGAAAGATCAATTTTACTTGTTTTAATTGATTTAGATTAAAAAATTTTAAAAAATCAAAAAAAATCATGAAACTAATATTTTATATTTCATTAAAAGTAATTATGACCAGATTATCAAAATATTTTCTTGCTTCACAACACAATGGCCAACGAAAACATAACATGTCATTGATTTTTACCAAACTATTATTCTCTTTAATGTACTTTATTTTCGAATTATGACGTGTGAAGTATAGGATTTTCAGAAATTGTGAATTATTAAAGCTTCAATCACCTCACGTAAATATCTTTATATTTGTTTATATCTACCCTTTCTCATCTCTCTTTTATGTATAATGGTAATAATGATATTTGAATTTATGACCTTGTATATAAATTACTTAGATTATTGATCACTAATCAATCGGTTTAGGGTTTAGGTTCCTTATCTTTTTTTTTAAGTCGCATCAACCGCTTCCACATAGTTTAATTATTGTCTTTTCATCCTTTGTCTTTTTAAATCCTTTACTCCTCTCATTTAAGGATGTTGTATATGACACTTTTTTTTTGTTATTTTAATTATAGGTAGTGTAGGGGTTGTAATAGGTCAATAGTTTACAAAGAAGATAGAAGAAAGAGAAACTTAATTATTTGGGTAGTTTAATATGAAAGACCACCACAGAATATTTCATTAAAGCAAATAATCTACAAGAGGCACTTACAATTTTTTTTTCTTTAGACTTTTTTTCCTCTATTTTTTTACACAAACTGTTGAGTCTCAAAAATATCATAAGAGATTTTATGATGTTTTAAGACAGCAATGTTTCCAAGTTTTAATGATTAACAAATTTACAATATTTATTTTCGCAGATACTCTTAAGTGTTTAATTATCTATCTGTGATTTCAGCAAGCCACAATACGCTTTATAAGTCTTTAAGAAGTGCTTCAAGTCATCTGAGAGAAACAGGCCTTCTGAAGTGGTCAACCTGTCTTAAGCGTTGAAGCTGTCTGAAGAGCCAAGCCCGTCTGAAGACTGGAACCCGTCTGAAGTTCGGAAGCCGTCTGAAGCTTTAATAATGACGTGGCAACCTTGCTGAAACCTTGCGTGAAGACTTTTCTGAGTCTCTGCTGCTCGTACGTTTTGGAACACATTTATGGCAACAAACACAGAGGCCTTTCCTGGTGCATTTGAATTTCATACACCACTGAGGAAATCTCTGTAAACGCAGCAACGCAGCAATTCCTGAAGCAGCCTTTTGGCAGATGCAACCTTGTACTGTGTCAGAAATGTCAGAATGCTCAGAAGTATGTCTCACAACGGATTGAATAGCATTTAATGCTATCTCTAAACGGTGGTTTTTCAACGAATTAAAGTCTGGGTATAAATACCTCTTATGAAGACCATCATGAAACAAGCAACAAGAACAGAGAAGAGCATATAGGAAAAGAGAATCATTGCTGCAAATTTTCTTCAAGAAAATCACTCTGATAAACTTCTTTATACACTTTATATTTTCATATCCTGAGTATACCTCAGTTTTTAAGCTGTACATCGTAATAGGTTTGAGCTTTAAACTTGTGTAGTTTAAAAGCTTAAACTTCTTTAACTGTAATTGTTGTTGAGCCTGGAGAGGCTTGTCTGGAAAAGAATACTTGTGTTGTTGAGCCTGGAGAGGCTTGTCTGAAAAGAATACTTGTGTTGTTGAGCCTGGAGAGGCTTGTCTGGAAAAGAATACTTGTGTTGTTTGAGCCTAGAGAGGCTTGTCTTGGTTGTAGAGCCTGGAGAGGCTTGATAGAAAAGAATACTTGTAATCTTTGCGAAAGATTAAGAGAAAATCCAAGTGCTTGTTGGCATTGGGACTGGAGGGTAGCTCACAGTGGTGGTGAGTGAACCAGGATAAATCCTTGGCTAAGTTTTTCTATCTCTTATCTCTTGTCAATTCGTTTATATTAATATCAAGGGTGTTGAAAAGCTATTCTAAATATTTTAAAAGCAAAGAAACCTTTTAAAATATATTTTCAGGAACCATTCAAATACTTCAGACAGCCTCGATAAACCTGTCTGAAACTGTTTATAACTTGTTGTTTTCAAAAAGCTTTCAAAATACAAAGAAACACTATTCAACCCCCCCCTTCTAGTGTTTCCCTGTGTTTCTACAATTGGTACCAGAGCTTAACTCAGGGTTGAGCACCTAACAAGTGTTGAGGACTAAAAGATCCAGATGGAAGCTGCAAACAACAACAGGCAATACATCTCTGAGGGTGCATCTATCACAAGACCCCCAACATTCAATGGAGTAGACTATCACTACTGGAGAGATCGTATGAAGCTATTTATTGAAAGCAACAACATTGATGTCTGGGATGTAGTTACTGATGGAGACTATGTGCCCATGCTAAACAATGTGCCTATACCTAAGGCTGACTGGACCTTGGAGCAGAAGGCAAGAGTTCAGATGAATGCCAAAGCCAAACTCTATCTGATATGCTCATTGAACAAATCAGAATATGAGAAGGTGCACGGTTGTACATCTGCCAAGGAAATCTGGGATACTCTTGCAGCAGCCCATGAAGGGACTGAAACTGTCAAGCAATCCAAGATTAGTATGCTCATACACCAATATGAGATGTTCAAAATGGAAGAAACAGAAACCATTGATCAGATGTTTGGGAGGTTTCAGACCATTACAAATGGACTCAGGTCCTTGGGCAGAACTTATGAATCTGGAGATAATAACAGAAAGATTCTAAGAAGCTTTCCTAAGACCTGGAGACCCAAAGTTACTACCATTCAAGAGGCAAGAGACTTAAACTCTCTTAGAATGGAGGAACTTCTGGGATCTCTCAAGGTTCATGAGCTTGAGCTTGAAGAAGATGACAACAAGAAGAAATCTCTGGCTCTAAACTCCAATACCAATCAGTCTAGGCATGGCAAGATGAAGGCTATGGAAGCTGAGGAAACTTCAGAAACAGATGAGGATTCTGAAGATAGCTCAGAAGATGATGATCTTGCTCTTTTAAGTAGGAAGATCAAAAGAATGCTCCAAAACAGAGGAAAGTTCAGAAGGAATCACCCTTCAACCTCTAAAGGAGGTAAGACAGGTAAAGAGTTTCAAAATGACAAAATTACTTGTTTGAATGCAAACAACCAGGTCACATGAAGGCTGAGTGTCCTAAGTTGAAGAAAAACACATTCAAAAAGAAGAAGTTCTTCAAAAAGAAGAAGGGACTAATGGCAACATGGGAAGATCTTGATGAATCTACTTCTGAAGAAGAAGAAGATACTTCAGAAGAGGCCAACTTATGTCTTATGGCCAGTCTACCATCATCAGACAGCTCTGAAGAAGAGGTATTTCCTTTAACCCTTCAGGAAATGTATGATGATCTGATGAAAAGCTCCAAAGAACTATTCCATGAGTATAAGAATCTATCCAAGGCTCACACAGAAATGTGTAATAAATATGAAGTCCTGGAAATAGAAAATATTATGCTCAAGGAAAAGATCCTTGTGTCTGACATCAGTAGTTCTCAACATGTGTCTGAAGAAATATAAAACTTCAGAAGCAAGTTGAGCAACTGATAAAAGACTTAGCTAAGTTTGTCAAAGGAACTGATAATTTGAACAGATTACTTGGTGATCAAAGACATTTCATTGACAAAAGTGGCTTAGGCTTTTGGGATCATAACATGCCTGAACCTCATATTTTTAATGTTGAAAAAGGCAAGGGAAAGGTTACTGGGTGTTCTCAATGTGGAAAAGCTGGACACAATGTGATTCAGTGTAAACACAAAAGGAGACCAACACCCAGGTCTAACAAAAGAGGACCCAAAAGTATATGGGTACCTAAAAACTTGATTATTCCTGTTGCAGATGTGCTTAACAGGACAAAGAGACACCACAAATGGTACCTGGACAGTGGATGCTCGCGACACATGACAGGAGAAAAGTCTTTGTTCCAAAACCTTAGACCAAGAAATGGAAACCAGCAAGGGAAGATCACAGGAATAGGGACTGTAGGTATGTCACCTTTATCCCTTATTAAAAATGTTCTCCTAGTGGAAGGACTTCAACACAACCTACTGAGCATAAGTCAATTATGTGACAGTGGATATGTGGTCTCTTTTACTAAGGAAGGTTGTATAGTCAAAGACTCTTCTGATCAAATCCTTTTTACTGCTAAAAGGCACAGCAATGTGTACAAAATTGATCTAGAGGAACTAGCAAGTCAAAATGTTAAATGTTTTATTTCTGTTGAAGATGAAAAAGCAGATTTGGCATCAAAGACTTGGGCATGCCAGCTTGAGATTAATCTCAAGATTAGCAAAATACAATCTGGTTAAAGGCTTACCCAAGCTCTCATACAAATCTGACATTTTATGTGAAAGCTGTCTGAAAGGGAAACAAACAAGACACTCATTTAAGAGTAAAGATATTGTTTCTACTAGCAGACCTCTAGAACTATTGCATATTGACTTGTTTGGTCCTATTAGAACAGAAAGCATTAGTGGTAAGAAATATGGTTTAGTCATTGTTGATGACTATTCTAGATATACATGGGTTATATTCCTTAGAAGCAAAGATGAAACTTTTAAGAATTTCACAATATTCTGTAAGAAGGTACAGAATGAAAAGGATTCTGTATATCTGTCATCAGAAGTGATCATGGCGGAGAGTTTGAAAATGCAAACTTTGAAATGTTCTGTGATGAGAATGGGATCTCACACAATTTCTCTGTGGCTAGAACACCTCAACAAAACGGGGGTTGTTGAGAGAAAGAACAGAAGCCTGCAAGAAATGGGAAGAACCATGCTTAACTCATGCAATCTACCAAGATCCTTCTGGGCAGAAGCTGTTAACACAACTTGCTACCTTCAAAACAGAATATTGGTAAGACCAATTCTTAAAAGAACTCCTTATGAATTGTGGAAAGGAAGAAAACCCAACATATCTTACTTTCATCCCTTTGGCTGTGAGTGTTTTATACTTAACACAAAGGATGATCTTGGAAAGTTTGATGCAAAATCTGACAAAGGATTTTTCATAGGTTATTCTGAAACATCTAAGGCTTACAGAGTTTATAACTCTAGAACTCTAGTTGTAGAAGAATCAATCCATGTTAAATTCAATGACAAGAAAGAGACTGATAGGGAACTATCAGATCTAGAGGATGATTTTGCAGGAATGGAGCTAATGACAACAGCAACTTGAAAGATGAGCAGTTGTCTGAAGTGCCTACTGTTACTGAACCTCTTCAGATAGATGTTGAGTCTCAGACAGATGCTTGTACCCATTCACAGAACTGATTGGAGATACAAGTCACATCACCCTAAAGAGCAAATCATTGGCAGCACTTCAGAAGGAGTTAAGACAAGATCAAAATTCAGACATTTGAATTCTCTTGCTCTCCTGTCTGAAATTGAGCCAAAGAGCATTGATGAAGCTCTGCATGATGAAGGGTGGATCCTAGCCATGCAAGAAGAGTTAAATCAATTTGCTAGGAGTGATGTCTGGACCCTTGTTCCTAAACCCCATGGGAAAACTATTATTGGAACCAAATGGGTGTTCAGAAACAAGCTGTCTGAAGAAGGCAAAGTAGTCATAAACAAGGCAAGGCTTGTGGCTCAAGGGTACAATCAGCAAGAAGGAATTGATTTCACAGAAACCTTTGCCCCAGTGGCCAGGTTAGAAGCAATTAGAATTTTATTGTCTTATGCTATAAATAATGGCATCAAGCTATATCAAATGGACGTTAAAAGTGCTTTTCTCAATGGTTTCATTGAAGAAGAAGTCTTTGTTAGACAACCCCTGGTTTTGAGGATGTCAACTTTTCCAGATTACGTTTTCAAATTGAAAAGGCTCTCTATGGTCTAAAACAAGCCCCAAGAGCTTGGTATGACAGATTGAGCAATTTTCTTATCAAAAATGGTTTTGAAAGAGGAAAAGTTGACACAACTCTTTTTAGAAAACAGTCTAACAAAGGTCTCATGCTAGTCCAGATATATGTTGATGACATTATATTTGGTTCCACTGACTCTTCTCTTTGCAAGGTGTTTTCTGAGTTAATGCAATCTGAATTTGAAATGAGCCTAATGGGTGAATTAAAATTTTTCTTAGTACTTCAAATTAAGCAAGATTCTAATTGTATATGGATTCATCAAGAGAAATATACAAAAGAAATGCTTAAGAAGTTTAATTTAAATGATTGCAAGCCCATGTCAACTCCTATGCATCCTTCAACATATTTAAGCAAAGATGAAAATGAAGAACCGGTAAATCAGACTTTGTATAGAGGAATGATTGGTTCCTTATTGTATCTAACAGCAAGCAGACCTGACATTATGTTCAGTGTGTGTCTTTGTGCTAGATTTCAATCAGATCCAAGAATTACTCATTATAAAGCTGTTAAGAGGATTTTTAGATATCTTAAAGGTACTACTAATCTTGGTCTTTGCTATAAGAAAGACAAAGAACGCAGGTTAATAGGATACTGTGATGCTGACTTTGCTGGAGACAGAATTGAAAGAAAAAGCACCAGTGGAGGTTGTAACTTCTTTGGAGGCAACATGATCAGCTGGTCAAGTAAAAGGCAAAGCACCATTGCATTATCAACAGCTGAAGCTGAATATATCTCAGCAGCAAGTTGTTGTTCACAACTTCTTTGGGTGAAGTATCAGCTTGAGGATTTTAATATTCCTATATCTGTTATACCTGTTTTGTGTGACAATACAAGTGCCATTAATCTGTCTAAAAATCCCATTCAACATTCTAGGGCTAAGCATATAGAAATCAAACATCATTTCATTAGAGACTATGTTCAGAAAGGTGTTTTTGATATAAAGTTCATTGAACAGAGCTTCAATGGGCAGATATATTCACAAACCTCTGACTGAAGACAGATTTAAGTTCATACGTGATAATTTGAACATACATGCATTTTCTAACTGATTTTGTATGTTGTCTGAAATGAATATTTGAAATTTCAGTATGTCTGAAATTGTGACATGTCTGAAATTTTAGGGTTTCTGAAATTTTATTTAGTCGTCTGAAATCTTGCACTTGTCTGAAATGAACAAATGACGTGGCAATAAAGGGACGGTTTTAAATCCTCTTTACACGTTACCCTATGTCTGCGCGGCCAGTCTCTGCCATCATTGCCTCAGAAGTCTATAAGTGCTGTAAGGAAGCGAGTCCTTGGTCCGTTACAACTCACTACCCTCTTAGAACCTTTGCTATTCTTCGTCTTCAAGAAAGCATTTTCTCTCTCAAGTTCTTTCCATCCTTCAACAATGGCACCAAAGAAGTCTGGAGCTGATAAGATTGTGAAGACCAAGGGTGTCTTTCTGGAAGAGCTTGAAGCACTAGGAATGGATCTTCATGCAGAATTTCAAGCAGCTGGGTGGCTTGAATACTTCAACAAAAATTGTTCACATTGGCATGAGCAGAGTATACTTGATTTCTGGGCCACAGCCAGAGGAATCCCTAACCCTCAAGGCATCTACACCACCATCAAGGCTGATGTGCTTGGTACATCTATCTTTATTGATGAAGACATCTTGGCCATTGTCTGTGGTGTCAAGACTGAAGGTGTTGTCTTCTCTCCTGGCTGGGAATCAAGAAATGGAGGTCAGAAATATTTTACTGAGTTTTTGTATGGAACTCCCTCTCCTGCTAGTCTGGATGCTAAGAATATGTCAGATAAGGCTAGGGTTCTGCATGCTATTTTGGGGAACTCTGTAATCCCTAAAAGTGGCAGCAGAAACCATGTGTCTGAACTGGAGAGATTCTGCCTCATTCACCTTCTGAAGAAGCAGAAGATCAATCTTCCAAATATCATCATGTATCACCTTCAGAAGAGGATTAGAGATTCTGCTGGAAGTTTTCCTCACAATACCATCATCACCAAGGTGTTGTTGCATTTTAAAGTTCCAGTTCATCAACTCTTTGATCACCACTCAATTCCTCTGTTTGGTGAATCAAATTTGAAGAGCATGAAGATTAAGCTGACTCCAAGGCCTCCCTCCCCAACCATGAAAGAAAGTTTGCTGATGGAGAAAGCTCAGAGGAGAAGTTCCACTGTACAGATTCAAGCGTCTGAACCTGTTCAGAAACCTTCTCAAAGGTTGTCTCAAATTGTGGGTCAGGTGTCTGAACCTGCACAATCTTCAAGGCCTACTTCTATAATGGAAGGACAGGCTGTGGATATTAATGCAGTTGCTGCTCAACCTCTTGCTGCATCCTCCTCTGACCCTGAACTGATTCAGGTTGCTGCTTTGGCTACTGCCATTGAACAAGAGAGTTAGAGCTGAAAGAAGAGCAAGAGAGAACTGATAGAGCTCTTGCAATAGCCTCACAACTGGCTTATGCTGAGGATGACAAGCAAGCAGCCATTGCTGAAGCCCCAAAGAAAAGAAAGAGGTCAAGTGCACCTCAGAGGAAAAAGAAGAAGGGTAAACTACTTCAGACAGTGTCTAAAGTTAGGATTACCAGAAGTACTGCTTCTCACCTAGAAGAAGCAGACATTGCTGGAAGGTATCAAAAATTTGTAAAGGCAAATCAATACTTCAAGAGACGAAGGGCTCTTTCCTCTGAAGAAAGAGAAAGGGAGGATAAGGAAGCCAAGGAAATGGAAGAAAAAGAAAGAGCTGCTAAAGCTCAAATGTTCTTGCTCTCAAACCTTACAAAAGGATCAAGGTGAGATTTGATAATGTAACCCCTCACCTCCTTCATCACCAGAAAGGCAACCTTCTCCACCTATCTCCCAACCTCTACCAACCTTACAGCTAATCACATTACCCTCTGAACCTTTCATACCATCTGAATCCTCATCACCTACACCCATCATACCATCAGACAACCTGTTGTCTGAACCCCCTGCACCTCAAGAAAACCAAGCTCTTGAATCCTCATCTTCACCATCCAAACCCCCTTCACCTCTGTACATACAGCTATCTGATAGCTCATTATCTTCACCTTCATCACCGTTCTCACCATCATCATCTCCACCTCACACACCTTTACCTCCTTCACCACCCTCATCTGTTCATCAATTCAACCTTTCAGCTGAGATTGCAGCCTTATGCAAGAGACTGACAAGAACCTCCTTTGGCTCTTGTCCTTTGCCAAAATTCCAGCATTTGTCTGAAGAGCTGCATCACTTTAGAACAGCCCCTGCTGTCTCACTTCATCAGGGTCTCACTAAGAAGACTGTGTCTGATGTAAGGGCTTTGTACTCCAACAATGCTGATGGTTTGGAGAAGATAAGGAAGTGTGTTGTCCCTCCTAATCATACATGGGATCTTATCAATCCATTCTCTGCAGACTCATGGAAGTTGAACAATGAAGAATGGCTAATGGTAAGAATGTTGAACACAGAAGCTGAGTTGTTTCAAAGAGACTTGGCTAGAGGAGTTGGCATGATAGGCTACAGGCCTCCTAGAACCAGTTCAATCAGGCCTTCAACCAAAATCTTGGTGAAACCTGATAGGATTGTTCCTAGGTATCCCCTCAAAGAAGGTCAAGATGAAAAATTGAAGGGTCCTAAGGTCTATTCTGTATCAGCACCCCTGACTGAAGCCATGACTGTTTCCGAATGGGAAGGTCTTCCTGAGTTTATCATATCAGAAGGCGGAGGCTTGAATCACCTGTTTGAGAACTGGATGTGGGAATCTTACTGGAAGATCAGAGAAGCTGCTGGGTCTTCTTCTGGGTGTAGTGGTCCTGATGCTGAATCTACAATGGGTGTTGGACACTTCACAAATGTTCAGTACCATTTCCTAAGAGATCACTTTCCCCCACAGGCAGATTCATTAAACCAAGCTTGGATGCTTCTGAAGTATGTTGGGACCTTTTTCTGCCCAGTCTACAATCCTTCAGAATATGGCTTACAGCCTGGTTTTGGAGTCTTGAGATTTGTTTGTCCCTACCTTCAGCTCATCCTAGTTGAGTCTGAACCTGACCTGTTTGAAGAGAACAAGAAGCTGAAATCCAAGGTCAAGGCTCTTGAAAAGAGGTGTGAAGAATCTGAGCGGAGATGTGAAGTCTCAGAAAAGAAAGCACAAAAGGTTTTTCAGAATCAGCAAGAAATTCTTCATGAACAACAGCTGATAAGAAGTGGGCAACAAGAGTTGAAATCTTCTATTGAAGCTGCCATAGACAAGGCCAAGGAAGAATTGATCTCCTTTCTGTCTGAAGCCCTGCTGAAGAAGAAAGACTAATTTATTGCCATTGTCTTATGTTCATATTCTTTTTCAAGTGCTGATTGTCTGTTTAAACCCTGCATCATTTTATCATAACCTTGCTCTAATACCACTTTACTTTATCTGTAGATCATAATCCTGTTTGCTTTATTGCTCTATTACTGATTATTACTCTATGACTCCCTTTTGATTGATGACAAAAGGGGGGAGTACTAAAACTAACAAAAATCTAATTCAAATGTGAAGTGCTACAGGATGCTACAGGACTCAGGGGGAGCAAAGAAGAACTATTAAGTTCATTATCTGAGGGGGAGTTATTATTAAAAGCTACTTTATTCTCACATACTCCTTTCAGATTTTACAGTTTTAAGATAAATTTGTCATCATTAAAAAGGGGGAGAATGTTGAGTCTCAAAAATATCATAAGAGATTTTATGATGTTTTAAGACATCAATGTTTCCAAGTTTTAATGATTAACAAATTTACAATATTTATTTTCGCAGATACTCTTAAGTGTTTAATTATCTATCTGTGATTTCAGCAAGCCAAAATACGCTTTATAAGTCTTTAAGAAGTGCTTCAAGTCATCTGAGAGAAACAGGCCTTCTGAAGTGGTCAACCTGTCTTAAGCGTTGAAGCTGTCTGAAGAGCCAAGCCCGTCTGAAGACTGGAACCCGTCTGAAGTTCGGAAGCCGTCTGAAGCTTTAATAATGACGTGGCAACCTTGCTGAAACCTTGCGTGAAGACTTTTCTGAGTCTCTGCTGCTCGTACGTTTTGGAACACATTTATGGCAACAAACACAGAGGCCTTTCCTGGTGCATTTGAATTTCATACACCACTGAGGAAATCTCTGTAAACGCAGCAACGCAGCAATTCCTGAAGCAGCCTTTTGGCAGATGCAACCTTGTACTGTGTCAGAAATGTCAGAATGCTCAGAAGTATGTCTCACAACGGATTGAATAGCATTTAATGCTATCTCTAAACGGTAGTTTTTCAACGGATTAAAGTCTGGGTATAAATACCCCTTATGAAGACCATCATGAAACAAGCAACAAGAACAGAGAAGAGCATATAGAAAAAGAGAATCATTGCTGCAAATTTTCTTCAAGAAAATCACTCTGATAAACTTCTTTGTACACTTTATATTTTCATATCCTGAGTATACCTCAGTTTTTTAAGCTGTACATCGTAATAGGTTTGAGCTTTAAACTTGTGTAGTTTAAAAGCTTAAACTTCTTTTAACTGTAATTGTTGTTGAGCCTGGAGAGGCTTGTCTGGAAAAGAATACTTGTGTTGTTGAGCCTGGAGAGGCTTGTCTGAAAAGAATACTTGTGTTGTTGAGCCTGGAGAGGCTTGTCTGGAAAAGAATACTTGTGTTGTTTGAGCCTAGAGAGGCTTGTCTTGGTTGTAGAGCCTGGAGAGGCTTGATAGAAAAGAATACTTGTAATCTTTGCGAAAGATTAAGAGAAAATCCAAGTGCTTGTTGGCATTGGGACTGGAGGTAGCTCACAGTGGTGGTGAGTGAACCAGGATAAATCCTTGGCTAAGTTTTTCTATCTCTTATCTCTTGTCAATTCGTTTATATTAATATCAAGGGTGTTGAAAAGCTATTCTAAATATTTTAAAAGCAAAGAAACCTTTTAAAATATATTTTCAGGAACCATTCAAATACTTCAGACAGCCTCGATAAACCTGTCTGAAACTGTTTATAACTTGTTGTTTTCAAAAAGCTTTCAAAATACAAAGAAACACTATTCAACCCCCCCTTCTAGTGTTTCCCTGTGTTTCTACACAAACAACATTGAGAATAAAACAAATAAAAATACAGACTAAATTGCAATTACAATTTAGTTCCTAGTTAGACAAAAGAATGCTAAAAGTTGGATACAATCATGCATGTTGTACCTTTGATTATGTTGTTATATCAAAATCAATTTTACTCAACTATAAAACAAACAGGTATTTAATAATATAAATAAATTTGGATTAAAACTTGAAAATTCTAAATGGCTGGCAAGAATAAGACAAAATGAAAAAATAAAGAGCATTTGTTTGCTAAAAATATTCTGGGTGTCAAATGTCAACACAAGTGTAATTTCATGCATAAGGAAACATAGATCTTACCTTTTCCCTACTTATATTATTTATTATATTATTTGATTATATGATATTTTCAAAAAATAAGATGCAAATCCTATGCCAAATATATATCATGTTATTAATATATATATATATATATATATATAACAGTAAAGTAATTTAGAGTTAATTTTTCCCTCCAAAACTATGATTAAATATGTCAAATAATATTTGTTTTCATTTTTAATTTTTTGTTGTAATTTATTACACTGTGACTGCTAAATATTTTGAATTTTGTAAAGAAATATTTTTTATACATAGTACATAATTTTTCAATAATTTATTGGTGCATAATTTAATTAAATTATTTATCGACATTAATAATATATATATATATATATAATACATGTGTTGAATCACTGATATTAATACATTTTAAAGTATTGGTGTTTCTTGGATGAAGGTTTAATAATATAATATCATTGAAAATTATGTAGAATTATCTTTATAAATATCATAGATATATATTTTGGAGATGTTTTATAGGATTTATAAATATGTAGATAATTTAAAAGTTAGGTTGAGAAGTTTCATGAATCTCATTTTTAATACCCAACACTTGGATATATCCATATGTTCCCCACCCTTTATTGAGGAGGTAGAGTAGTTATAAATAGATAATCCCTCTTAGATCAAATACTAGAGTTTTTTATATTAAAACACCAATCGACATTAATTTATTAAAGTAATTATTAATAAACATAATAACATTTATATCAAAATAAAATTTAGGTTATCCATATTTTTTATTAAAGCAATTTTTCAAACAAAAGTAATTATTCTAAAATATTTATATATTTATTATATGTAATAATTTATTTATATATAATTAATAGAAATATCATTTATATTTTAATATATACATAAAGTAAATAATTAAATACAAATTTATAGAATCACATGCTCTAACTCTAGTAATACCTTTCTTTAATGAAGATAACACAAGTAGTATTAGTATATTCGAAAAGAACAGTTTTATGGCCTCTCCTCACAACGGTTCCTACAACATTTAATGTTATCTCCCAACGATTTCAACAATCTTCAACGGACTTAAATTCATCTCTATATATAGCTTCATGAAGGACTTCAAAATAGGGAGAGAAGAATTTGTCCAAGCCAAAACTCTACAACAATCTACTCTGCATACTCTCTGATATATTGTACACAAAATTTCATTTATCCTAAGTGATACTCAGTTATCCTGTACAAGTTGTTTTTGTGAGTTAGGAACTTGTTTAGTTCAGAAACTTAAACCAATTTCTTTGTAAACACTATTAAGTGTCTGAGAGCCTGGAGAGGCTTGGTGAAAGAAAGAATACTCGTTGCTGAGCCTAGAGAGGCTTGTGGTTAAAACAATATTTGTTGTAGAGCCTGAGAGGCTTGGCAGGAAACAATACTTGGTGTAGGAACCGTTGTGAGACAATCTTCTGATAGCTTTTGACTTTGAACAGTGCAGGTGAGCAGGGATGATTCAATTCTGACACACTGCAGGTACTATGATACAGAGGTTTCCCTTTCTGGTATGATGATTCAAATACGTTCAAAAGGACTCTGTAATCTTTTCTTAAGAAGACATGTTTGCAGAAGACGTTGAGGGTGTTTTTAAGTCTTGAGCAGAAAGCCTTCTGACTTCAGACATAATGCCACATTGGATGTCTTCAACAGGTCTTCATGTTTCAGATAGTACATCTCTTCAGAGGGTTAATTTACTTTAGCAAGTCTTACTCTTCAGAGGGTTCCACTCCTTCAGAAGGTTGCACCACTTCAGAGGGTTGCCCTTTCAGAGCGTTGCTGAAAACACAGAAAATACCTTTAAGAGAATTTGTACTATTTTCCATAATACTTTATTAAAATTTGTTATACATTAAAACTCAGGATTATGAGACTTAAAACATTATTAATTACTTAATAACATTTTTGAGACTCAACACCTTCAAATCAAGCAGGGAAACATGTTTGTGGGCCAATATGTGGCCAATTTTGAGAAGCTCTCTAAGTACTTCAGCATGTTGTAATTTAGTTCATTTTATGTTTTTTTATTTAAATTAATTTAACTAAAATTTAAAAAGTGTTTTTAAATAAGTTTGCGCAACAACCTATGACGTTGATGTGTGTTTGCTCTTAATTGTTGTAGAGCTTGTAATGACTTTTTTGTATTGTTTGCTATCCAAAGTCTTGCGCAAATATAAATTCCTTTTGTTTAATATTAACAATTAAATAAAACTCAATAATTAAATCCATGCAATGATTTTATGACATTGATGTGTGGGCCTTTCCACCCTCAAAGGTTGTATATATCGTAAGGATAGACGTATATCTTTCTACCTTATACCTTGTGCAATGTGGATTATTCATAAAAAATATTAAAAATATTCTTTAAGTTATTAAATTCATTTTAATAAAAATCCAAAAATAAATTTTTCTTTCAAAATACCTTCAAAAATCAAATTTAACTTTTTAAAATCAATGAAATCTTTTACTTTAATCATCTAACCAATCAATTATTTTTTAGAAGAATTACATGACTTTCAGATCCTTTTTGCACCAGAGGGTGCATAAGAGAAGGCGTCCATGTCAAGGTAAAATAATTATTTTCTTAATTTTATCCTTGTTAATATCTTTAATCTAATTTTTAAAATTTAATTTAATTCTTTGTTTGTGAATAATTTATTTATTCATTTTTGGTGTAAAATAAATATTTTTAAAGTTGATAAATTTGCACAATTAATTAAAGATAACCGTTTTAGGGTGAATGTATTAAGGGTGCTGTGAGGTTAATTCTCCACCATTCCTTATGCATAATCGACTCCTGAAACTCAGTTCTAGTTTGCAGACCAATTATTCCATTTTAATGGTTTTCTAATTTTTCCAAAATAAATTTTGTAGCGATTCCTTAATCTCTTTTGAAATTCTTAAAATAATTTTTAAGGCGGAGTAGCTACAGACAGTGCGCGCATCATGAGACTTGAGATTGGATAATTATAAAAATAATACATTTTAAAAATTCAAACCACATTATTATTATTATTATTATTATTATTATTATTATTATTGAATTCTTTTTACATAAAAATCACAGTTGGAAAAAAAGAAAAAAGTCACCCTACGTAATTCAATTAATTAAATTGGATAAAAAAATCAACATTCAAATCGCAACAAGTGCACTAACAATTTTCGTGAGTATGAGTGTAATTCATCATCCAATGAGAGAAAGAGAGAGAGTGTGTTAAAAATCATTGAGAGGGAGAGTAGAGTGAGTGAGTGTCTCACTCTTCAAGGTGAGATCTCAAAATTATAATATAGAGTGTTGATTTATATTTTTTTGATATCATAATTTTTATATTATTTCAATTTTTTATGATAAAAAATAGGTTAAATATGTTTTTAGTCCTTGAAAAATAATCAAAATCACCCATTAATGCCACCAACTCAAAACTACCCAAAAATTAAATAACATTATTCCCATACCAAAATGAGCATTCCAAGATTCTTTTTAATATTTTTTAACAATTTCCTCTAAGTTAAAGTGAATTTAAAACATTAAAGTGAATAAAATTCATAATAAAAAAGGATAAATCTAAAAATTACCAAATTTTATCCAACACCTCCTTGGATGACCTACAAGATGGACATGACCACGTCCCTGAGGCAGTATCAAGATAAACTCACGTTGACATGAGTTGGATGACATTATGCGTAAGATTAAAGATAAATGAAAAATGACCAAAATTTACCTAACACCTCCTTGGACGACCTGGAGTGTGAACATGACAACCCCGGGATAGTATCAAGTTGAAATTGCATGGAAAACAGTTGCGTGAGGTTGTGCATATGGTTAGGGATGTAATTCGTACTGGAGAATCAATCTGAGGGGAAGGAGGGGAATCAAGAAGAGTTTGAGCCAAATTGGCCAATGTATCAGCTGCCAGGCCCTCTACAGAAGCACTGATAGTTTCTTGAGATTCTTCACGCTGGGGTGCTTCTGCAAGTGGTGACTTGGGCTGAGAAACAACTTCTTCACCTGAAGTGGAGTCAATAGACATTGATGTAGAGAATGTGGATTTTGCAGACACATTTGGGTCCAAAGAAGGGAAGGAGACCCTTAGATTCTTGCTTGAGGGTTCTCCAGAAGCACCAACAGATTGACCTTTCCTCTTTCTGGAGAAGGTCTGGATCTTCCTTTTCTTTGTTCTGGGTGCTCTATTCTCCTCTTCTTCCTTTTCACTTGGACTGGAGTAGTTATGAGATGGCTCAGGTTTTCCAATTAACATTCTCTGCACATTCATCTTTCCAAAGGTGCTACAAGTATCACTAGAAGCTTCATCTTCCAGAGAGATGTTATTGAGTCTAAAAATTCTTGTGAGAAGCATGCCATAAGGTAAACTAGCATATGCTTTCTGGGGGTTAGCTGAGTAAATCATGCTTCTCAGGATTAAGTAAGACAAAGAGAAAGGTTTTCCAAGAAGGTGATAGATTACCATAAGGTCTTGATCAGTAACTCTTTCTAGAGTACCAGCTCTAGGTAAGAGTGAATAGCAGCAGAGTTTGTGAAATATCCTGCAAATGGGAATGAGTTTGTTGGACAGAAGTTGTGAATTAGAATGGTGAAGGTCTTTCTTTATGACTTCCTGCTTGGTCACACCAGCTGAGGTATACCAGTCATCATATAGCTTGTTTTGGACAGCATAACAGCCTAAAGCTTCACCAATAGTCTCTGAAGTGACTACAATTGTTGAACCTTTTATCTCCACAACCAGGGAATTGCCATCACTCCTATACTGACTTGCAGAAGCATAAAATGCTTTTACAAGCCTCTCATAGACTGGTTCCCTCATGAGGAGATAGTCCCCCCACTCTTGCTTCTGGAAAAAATGTCCAATGTCCCATCCACATTTTCTAATTTCTCTAAGGAGAAATATCTTGCCAGGAATAACAGTCTTCCATTGAAGATTTTCAGCACTTCCTCGTCTTGAAAAAGATCACATTTAGAGTCTTGTGATCCTTCTGAGGGGTCACTTTCTTCCATCCCTTGACTTGAGCTTTCTTCCTTATTTTCAGCAGACTTGGTGTCCTCATGGCTATGGGAAGGAGTTACAGTGTGTGAGGTAGAGGGAGAGTCTACACCTATTGATTTTTTAGGGACTAAAAATAAAATGATCATATTTATAGGTTCTAAAAACAAATTTATGCTAAACAGACACAACACATGTAGCCGGATGTAGGCTCCATTAGCCATATCAACTTAAAGTTAACAGCAAAAAAAATGAAACTTTTTTTAAAAATAAAAAAAAATCACAAAAACTAAAAATAAAATAATATTTATAGGGACTAAAAATATATTTAAATTTAATATTTATTTTATTAACATTCTAAAATCAATTCGATTCCAATTTTAAAACAAAAAGGCCACTTCATTTATGGGACTTTCTTTATGCTCTTTTATTAGTTTATAGTACTTTACATGTATACTTCGTCTGCTGTGTTACAGTTGATAATAAAGATTTTGAAGAGGAGAAAGAATTCTACAGAAACACTGTGAATTTGAACGAAAAGCAAGGAAAGAGAGGCCTACTAGAGACCAAAGACAAAAGAAAAGATGACCAGATTAAAGATGATGACTATCTGTAAGTGCTCTTCTCTCAATTGCTCCTTCAATGAATTGAAAAAGCTCATTATAATATTCATGCACCTCAGATTCCTTAATTTTTCATTAAGAGAACAATTTTCATAATCTGCTTCTCTAGGGGAAGAAGTTTCCAACTCTAAGATTGATTTAACTTGTCACATTCTCAGCATTCAATCTCTCTCTCTCTTTTAGAGACAAGAAATCTTCAATTGTGAAGAAACTTACCTTATCCCACCCCATATCACATAAGAAGTAAATAATGTGTTCACAAACACTAAAAGTTTCTGTTTTTGCACCTTGCAGTTTGGGTGAAGCTAGGCAACCACTATGGCGCAAAGTGGCAGTACCTTCAAGCCTAATCAACCCATATCGCATATTCATCATCCTCCGTCTCATAATCCTACCTTTCTTCTTCCAATTTCGTATCACAACACCAGTGCATGACGCATTTGCCTTGTGGCTAATCTCTGTGGTGTGTGAGTTCTGGTTAGCACTGTCTTGGTTTGTTGACCAGTTCCCCAAGTGGTTCCCCATCACTAGAGAAACTTACTTGGACTGTTTGTCTATAAGGTTCGAGCGTGAAGGGGAACCAAGCCTTCTAGCCCCACTTGATGTCTTTGTCACCACTGCTGACCCTTTGAAGGAACCACCCATCATCACTGCAAACACTGTTCTATCAGTGTTATCTGTTGATTACCCTGTTGAGAAGGTCACCTGTTATGTCTCAGATGACAGTGCATCTATGCTTCTCTTTGATACACTGGCTGAGACTTCTGAGTTTGCAAGAATATGGGTTCCTTTTTGTAAAAAGTACAATATTGAGCCAAGGGCTCCCGAGTTTTATTTCTCTCAGAAAATTGATTACTTGAAAGATAAAATGCACCCCACATTTGTAAAGGATCGCAGGGCCATGAAGGTGGTAACATAGAATACAAAGCTGCTTTTGATGTTTTTTTTTTGTTTTTTGGATCTGTGGTTTTGTATTAGTAATTTAGTATCCGTGTGAGACTTAAGGCACTTCTTCTTTTTGGTAACGTTGTTTTGCAGAGAGAGTATGAAGAATTTAAAGTGAAAATTAATGCATTGGTTGCAAAGGCTCAGAAAAAACCAGAAGAAGGGTGGGTGATACAGGATGGTAATCCATGGCCTGGGAATGACTCTCATGATCATCCAGGAATGATTAAGGTTTGGCAAATGCACCCTCCAGTTATTTCTTTTATGATGTATTTATATCTTCTGTCATTAATGAACTGAAAAGAGAAGAAAATTGATATTTAATGTATGTGAATATTTATTTACTTATGTCCCTCTTGCAGTTTAAAAAACGGTTTTTATAACATTCAATCCTCAGAACTGACAATAAGAACATTTGGAGAGCTTTTATAAAAAAGAAAAGTATTTAATTTATTACATCATAAACATAAAAGTGCAATAAGTGCTTTTCTTTTTTATATAAACTTTCCATTTTGAATGCTCTTATCCCTTATATTATCAAAACCATTTTAAAAGAAGTAGTAACCTAAAAAATTGCAACCTTTCTTTAAAAACAAGGATGTGTCAATAACCTAAGGAAATAAATAGTCTAGTGTATGGACTTGGCTTTTTTCAGGTCTATCTGGGAAGTTCTGGTGCACGGGACAAGGATGGGAAGGAACTACCAAGGCTTGTGTATGTTTCACGGGAAATACGTCCCTGCTATCAACACAACAAAAAAGCTGGTGCCATGAATGCTTTGGTAGGTGACTCAAACTTAAAGTTTCTTTTGGTTAATTTCAGTAAGAGGAAGATATTGGAAAAGTTGTTTATAACTCCTACTGTGTTGTGTTTCCTCAAAAGCTTCGAGTTTCTGCTGTGCTTACCAATGCACCTTTCGTGTTGAATCTGGATTGTGATCATTACACCAATAATAGCAAAGCTATAAGGGAGGCTATGTGCTTTTTAATGGACCCCCAACTTGGGAAGAAGCTTTGTTATGTTCAATTTCCAAAAAGGTTTGATGGTGTTGATCACCATGACAGATATTCCAATCACAATACTATATTCTTCGATGTAAGGGACATTCTTCTAAACTCAAACTTGTAAAATATGTACAAATTGCAATTTAACTAACATTTAACTTTTGCCTTGAATGTTGTTTTGATTATAGATCACCATGAAATGCCTTGATGGGATTCAAGGTCCGGTGTATGTTGGTACTGGATGTGTGTTCAATAGGCAGGCATTATATGGCTATGAGCCACCAGTCTCTAAGAAAAGGCCAAAGAAGAGTGGTTGTTGCTGGCCTTTGTGTTGTTGTTGTTCTTGTGGTGGTGACTCTCAACTCACATTTGATCTTGAAGAGATTGATGAAGAATGGCTTGATGGCTATGAGGAGCAAGAGGAATCATCCTTCATGTCCCAAAAAAAATTTGAGAAACGATTTGGACAGTCACCAGTTTTCATTGCTTCCACTTTGATGGAAGGTGGTGGACTTCCTAAAGGCATCAATTCACGATTACTAATTAAGGAAGCCATTCATGTTATAAGTTGTGGTTATGAAGACAAAATTGAATGGGGCAAAGAGGTAATTAATCTCATGGATTATGTAGATGAAATCCATAAAATGGGGGAAAATCAGAATATGTTGATATTGGACTTCACTATAAAATCTATAATGCATTGTTTTGATTAAGCATTTATTTCCTACATGAAAGCAGGTACTTTGAGTCCATAATTGGTAACCAATCATCCTTTTTCTTTAGACTTTTTTTCCTCTATTTTTTTACACAAACAACATTGAGAATAAAACAAATAAAAATACAGACAAAATTTGCAATTACAATTTAGTTTTGACGTCAAACAAAGAAAAAAACAAACAATTCAAAAACACCCCATAGTCTTCTTTGGAGTGGTTCCGGTAGCACGATATTTTGCAGCCATTTCCTCTAACTTGAGAACCTCTTCACCACGCTTGGCTTCAATCATAGCCCTCTTCTCCTCTGCTTCCTTGTGAATTAAGGCTATCTTGTTATTCTTTTTTTCACCATATTCTGCTTTCTTTCTTTCTAGTTGTTCCTAGTTAGACAAAAGAATGCTAAAAGTTGGATACAATCATGCATGTTGTACCTTTGATTATGTTGTTATATCAAAATCAATTTTACTCAACTATAAAACAAACAGGTATTTAATAATATAAATAAATTTGGATTAAAATTTGAAAATTCTAAATGGCTGGCAAGAATAAGACAAAATGAAAAAATAAAGAGCATTTGTTTGCTAAAAATATTCTGGGTGTCAAATGTCAACACAAGTGTAATTTCATGCATAAGGAAACATAGATCTTACCTTTTCCCTACTTATATTATTTATTATATTATTTGATTATATGATATTTTCAAAAAATAAGATGCAAATCCTATGCCAAATATATATCATGTTATTAATATATATATATATATAACAGTAAAGTAATTTAGAGTTAATTTTTCCCTCCAAGACTATGATTAAATATGTCAAATAATATTTGTTTTCATTTTTAATTTTTTGTTGTAATTTATTACTCCGTGACTGCTAAATATTTTGAATTTTGTAAAGAAATATTTTTTATACATAGTACATAATTTTTCAATAATTTATTGGTGCATAATTTAATTAAATTATTTATCGACATTAATAATATATATATATATATATAATACATGTGTTGAATCACTGATATTAATACATTTTAAAGTATTGGTGTTTCTTGGATGAAGGTTTAATAATATAATATCATTGAAAATTATGTAGAATTATCTTTATAAATATCATAGATATATATTTTGGAGATGTTTTATAGGATTTATAAATATGTAGATAATTTAAAAGTTAGGTTGAGAAGTTTCATGAATCTCATTTTTAATACCCAACACTTGGATATATCCATATGTTCCCCACCCTTTATTGAGGAGGTAGAGTAGCTATAAATAGATAATCCCTCTTAGATCAAATACTAGAGTTTTTTATATTAAAACACCAATCGACATTAATTTATTAAAGTAATTATTAATAAACATCATAACATTTATATCAAAATAAAATTTAGGTTATCCATATTTTTTATTAAAGCAATTTTTCAAACAAAAGTAATTATTCTAAAATATTTATATATTATTATATGTAATAATTTATTTATATATAATTGATAGAAATATCATTTATATTTTAATATATACATAAAGTAAATAATTAAATACAAATTTATAGAATCACATGCTCTAACTCTAGTAATACCTTTCTTTAATGAAGATAACACAAGTAGTATTAGTATATTCGAAAAGAGTTATTAGTTATTAGTTATAATTGATTAAAGCCAATCAATTGTAAATAATTGATATTGACTCATCGAAGAATTTGGTGATAAATAAAGTATATAATTGATTTTTATCGCCATAAAAGAATTTGGTGTTTATTAAGTGTAAATAATTCAACGTAAAAAGCATATAGCATCATTAGTAAATGTTTTAGATTTTTACATAAAAGCATATTTTAGAAAGATCAATTTTACTTGTTTTAATTGATTTAGATTAAAAAAATTTAAAAAAATTAAAAAAAATCATGAAACTAATATTTTAAATTTCATTAAAAGTAATTATGACCAGATTATCAAAATATTTTCTTGCTTCACAACACAATGGCCAACGAAAACATAACATGTCATTGATTTTTATCAAACTATTATTCTCTTTAATGTACTTTCTTTTCGAATTATGACGTGTGAAGTATAGGATTTTCAGAAATTGTGAATTATTAAAGCTTCAATCATCTCACGTAAATATCTTTATATTTGTTTATATCTACCCTTTCTCATCTCTCTTTTTATGTATAATGGTAATAATGATATTTCAATTTATGACCTTGTATATAAATTACTTAGATTATTGATCACTAATCAATCGGTTTAGGGTTTAGGTTCCTTATCTTTTTTTTTTAAGTCGCATCAACCGCTTCCACATAGTTTAATTATTGTGTTTTCATCCTTTGTCTTTTTAAATCCTTTACTCCTCTCATTTAAGGATGTAGTATATGACACTTTTTTTTGTTATTTTAATTATAGGTAGTGTAGGGGATGTGATAGGTCAATAGTTTACAAAGAAGATAGAAGAAAGAGAAACTTAATTATTTGGGTAGTTTAATATGAAAGACCACCACAGAATATTTCATTAAAGCAAATAATCTACAAGAGGCACTTACAATTTTTTTTGTTTTTTTTTTCTTTAGACTTTTTTTCCTCTATTTTTTTACACAAACAACATTGAGAATAAAACAAATAAAAATATCGACAAAATTTGCAATTACAATTTAGTTTTGACATCAATCAAAGAAAAAAGCAAACAATTCAAAAACACCCCATAGTCTTCTTTGGAGTGGTTCCGGTAGCACGATATTTTGCAGCCATTTCCTCTAACTTGAGAACCTCTTCACCACGCTTGGCTTCAATCATAGCCCTCTTCTCCTCTGCTTCCTTGTGAATTAAGGCTATCTTGTTCTTCTTTTTTTCACCATATTCTGCTTTCTTTCTTTCTAGTTGTTCCTAGTTAGACAAAAGAATGCTAAAAGTTGGATACAATCATGCATGTTGTACCTTTGATTATGTTATTATATCAAAATCAATTTTACTCAACTATAAAACAAACAGGTATTTAATAATATAAATAAATTTGGATTAAAACTTGAAAATTCTAAATGGCTGGCAAGAATAAGACAAAATGAAAAAATAAAGAGCATTTGTTTGCTAAAAATATTCTGGGTGTCAAATGTCAACACAAGTGTAATTTCATGCATAAGGAAACATAGATCTTACCTTTTCCCTACTTATATTATTTATTATATTATTTGATTATATGATATTTTCAAAAAATAAGATGCAAATCCTATGCCAAATATATATTCTGTTATTAATATATATATATATAACAGTAAAGTAATTTAGAGTTAATTTTTCCCTCCAAAACTATGATTAAATATGTCAAATAATATTTGTTTTCATTTTTATTTTTTGTTGTAATTTATTACACCGTGACTGCTAAATATTTTGAATTTTGTAAAGAAATATTTTTTATACATAGTACATAATTTTTCAATAATTTATTGGTGCATAATTTAATTAAATTATTTATCGACATTAATAATATATATATATATATATATAATACATGTGTTGAATCACTGATATTAATACATTTTAAAGTATTGGTGTTTCTTGGATGAAGGTTTAATAATATAATATCATTGAAAATTATGTAGAATTATCTTTATAAATATCATAGATATATATTTTGGAGATGTTTTATAGGATTTATAAATATGTAGATAATTTAAAAGTTAGGTTGAAGGGTTTCATGAATCTCATTTTTAATACCCAACACTTGGATATATCCATATGTTCCCCACCCTTTATTGAGGAGGTAGAGTAGTTATAAATAGATAATCCCTCTTAGATCAAATACTAGAGTTTTTTATATTAAAACACGAATCGACATTAATTTATTAAAGTAATTATTAATAAACATCATAACATTTATATCAAAATAAAATTTAGGTTATCCATATTTTTTATTAAAGCAATTTTTCAAACAAAAGTAATTATTCTAAAATATTTATATATTTATTATATGTAATAATTTATTTATATATAATTGATAGAAATATCATTTATATTTTAATATATACATAAAGTAAATAATTAAATACAAATTTATAGAATCACATGTTCTAACTCTAGTAATACCTTTCTTTAATGAAGATAACACAAGTAGTATTAGTATATTCGAAAAGAGTTATTAGTTATTAGTTATAATTGATTAAAGCCAATCAATTGTAAATAATTGATATTGACTCATCGAAGAATTTGGTGATAAATAAAGTATATAATTGATTTTTATCGCCATAAAAGAATTTGGTGTTTATTAAGTGTAAATAATTCAATGTAAAAAGCATATAGCATCATTAGTAAATGTTTTAGATTTTTACATAAAAGCATATTTTAGAAAGATCAATTTTACTTGTTTTAATTGATTTAGATTAAAAAAAATTTAAAAAATCAAAAAAAATCATGAAACTAATATTTTAAATTTCATTAAAAGTAATTATGACCAGATTATCAAAATATTTTCTTGCTTCACAACACAATGGCCAACGAAAACATAACATGTCATTGATTTTTACCAAACTATTATTCTCTTTAATGTACTTTCTTTTCGAATTATGATGTGTGAAGTATAGGATTTTCAGAAATTGTGAATTATTAAAGCTTCAATCATCTCACGTAAATATCTTTATATTTGTTTATATCTACCCTTTCTCATCTCTCTTTTTATGTATAATGGTAATAATGATATTTGAATTTATGACCTTGTATATAAATTACTTAGATTATTGATCACTAATCAATCGGTTTAGGGTTTAGGTTCCTTATCTTTTTTTTAAGTCGCATCAACAGCTTCCACATAGTTTAATTATTGTGTTTTCATCCTTTGTCTTTTTAAATCCTTTATTCCTCTCATTTAAGGATGTAGTATATGACACTTTTTTTTTGTTATTTTAATTATAGGTAGTGTAGGGGTTGTAATAGGTCAATAGTTTACAAAGAAGATAGAAGAAAGAGAAACTTAATTATTTGGGTAGTTTAATATGAAAGACCACCACAGAATATTTCATTAAAGCAAATAATCTACAAGAGGCACTTACAATTTTTTTACTTTTTTTTTCATTAGACTTTTTTTCCTCTATTTTTTTACACAAACAACATTGAGAATAAAACAAATAAAAATACAGACAAAATTTGCAATTACAATTTAGTTTTGACGTCAAACAAAGAAAAAAGCAAACAATTCAAAAACACCCCATAGTCTTCTTTGGAGTGGTTCCGGTAGCACGATATTTTGCAGCCATTTCCTCTAACTTGAGAACCTCTTCACCACGCTTGGCTTCAATCATAGCCCTCTTCTCCTCTGCTTCCTTGTGAATTAAGGCTATCTTGTTCTTCTTTTTTTCACCGTATTCTGCTTTCTTTCTTTCTAGTTGTTCCTAGTTAGACAAAAGAATGCTAAAAGTTGGATACAATCATGCACGTTGGAAGCATGAGTCCAAAATGTAGGGAATTATTTTTCATGACATTAAAGATATCGGTAAACATGCAATTGATTTGCTTAACAATACAATGTTTACGTAAACATAATCTGAATAACACAAATACATAACATAACATGGATATCATAATACATGTGTCCTCAACAAAGTAGGAATTCCCGTTGCGGGTCACACATGTACTAAATATCCATAAAATGGATACAACATTAAATGTAATACAAAAAACAAATATAATAGCAATCCCTCTAGCAGCTCCAACGCCCTCAACGACCACCCTAAGGGGGATCATGGGCATCTAAAATGTAATCCACAAACTTGTGGTGAGACTAAGTTCAGGTGAGCATATATAAACATGCAGTGTAGGGTAAACATACATATGGAATGCAACATTACCATTCATATCCATGAACATACCAAAGTCTTTGAGCACAATCATAACAATGCATAATTCATAATAATGGGTCTTTCCACTTGTCCTTTCATTGGCCAGATATGAGCTCAATATCTTAGTGAGAAACGTCTTCCCCACGGTCATTCGAACTCGCCGTTAACATGTGATATATTCAAACAATATACATGTTATCATATTCCTTTTTCCTTTGTTTCATTTTCCAAATTGGTCTAGGGACCATGTCATTCTTATGTGACATTTCTATATCTATATATATATATGTATGTATACATGTGACTCATGATTGTAAATCCATAACTCAAGTGAGTAAACTATATATTAAGTGTGGACATGCATATATTCATGAAGTGTAGCTCTAACCTTAAGCACATGAGCAATGTAGGAAATTCCACACCAAACATACATATATTCACCACATCATAAAGAATCAATCAAAATGACAAGAACAATCAAGAATAGAAGGGATTTCAAGGAGAAGAATCATGGAAGAGTACCAACCAAGATGAGAGAGTGAGTGGATGATATACACTCACCTTTAGAGACAAGCAATGAAGTTGTTTAAGGTTGTGGGTGATGAGATTCTCCTTGATTGGCCCAAACTAAGCTTCTTCTTCCTCACCTCTCTACTCTCTCTGCTATGGCAAAAGGTGTGTGTGAGTGTTTTAGAAAATATGGGCTCAAATGCCCTAAATTCTCTTTTAAAAACTGAATTCGCATGTTCTCACAAGCAGCACTTTTCACAAAGAGATTTTTATAACTTTCTGAAACTGGAAGTTTTGTACTTGCTAAAGTAACTTCAGCAGGTTGAGTAAAACAGTTTGAGAAACTTGTTATTCAAAGTATTTAGTTAGTTTTCCAGTTTCAACGTTATAAAACAATATACACAGAACCCTTCAAGTTAGTATAAACCAAATATACAGAGTTAAGGGTAGGAGAAGACTTAGCCAAAGATTTATACCGGTTCACCCACCACCACTGTGAGCTACGTCCATTCCCAAATCCAACCAGCTATGGATTTCCACTAATCTCAGAGATTACAAGTATTCTTTTACAGTCAAGCCTCTTCAGGCTCTATTACACCAAGTATTGTTTCCTGCCAAGCCTCTCCAGGCTCTACAACAAATATTGTTTTAACCACAAGCCTCTCTAAGCTCAACAACCGAGTATTCTTTCTTCCACCAAGCCTCTCCAAGTATTCTTTCTTACTTGAGGGTTCTCCAGAAGCACCAACAGATTGACCTTTCCTCTTTCTGGAGAAGGTCTGGATCTTCCTTTTCTTTGTTGTGGGTGCTCTATTCTCCTCTTCTTCCTTTTCACTTGGACTGGAGTAGTTATGAGATGGCTCAGGTTTTCCAATTATCATTCTCTGCACATTCATCTTTCCAAAGGTGCTACAAGTATCACTAGAAGCTTCATCTTCCAGAGAGATGTTATTGAGTCTAAAAATTCTTGTGAGAAGCATGCCATAAGGTAAACTAGCATATGCTTTCTGGGGGTTAGCTGAGCAAATCATGCTTCTCAGGATTAAGTAAGACAAAGAGAAAGGTTTTCCAAGAAGCTGATAGATTACCATAAGGTCTTGATCAGTAACTCTTTCTAGAGTACCAGCTCTAGGTAAGAGTGAATAGCAGCAGAGTTTGTGAAATATCCTACAAATGGGAATGAGTTTGCTGGACAGAAGTTGTGAATTAGAATGGTGAAGGACTTTCTTTGTGACTTCCTGCTTGGTCACACCAGCTGAGGTATACCAGTCATCATATAGCTTGTTTTGGACAGCATAACAGCCTAAAGCTTCACCAATAGTCTCTGAAGTGACTACAATTGTTGAACATTTTATCTCCACAACCAGGGAATTGCCATCACTCCTATACTGACTTGCAGAAGCATAAAATGCTTTTACAAGCCTCTCACAGACTGGTTCCCTCATGAGGAGATAGTCCCCCCACTCTTGCTTCTGGAAAAAATGTCCAATGTCCCATCCACATTTTCTAATTTCTCTAAGGAGAAATATCTTGCCAGGAATGACAGTCTTCCATTGAAGATTTTCAGCACTTCCTCGTCTTGAAAAAGATCACATTTAGAGTCTTGTGATCCTTCTGAGGGGTCACTTTCTTCCATCCCTTGACTTGAGCTTTCTTCCTTATTTTCAGCAGACTTGGTGTCCTCATGGCTATGGGAAGGAGTTACAGTGTGTGAGGTAGAGGGAGAGTCTACACCTATTGATTTTTAGTGACTAAAAATAAAATGATCATATTTATAGGTTCTAAAAACAAATTTATGCTAAACAGACACAACACATGTAGCCGGATGTAGGCTCCATTAGCCATATCAACTTAAAGTTAACAGCAAAAAAAAATGAAACTTTTTTTAAAAATAAAAAAAAATCACAAAAACTAAAAATAAAATAATATTTATAGGGATTAAAAATATATTTAAATTTAATATTTATTTTATTAACATTCTAAAATCAATTCGATTCCAATTTTAAAACAAAAAGGCCACTTCATTTCTGGGACTTTCTTTATGCTCTTTTATTAGTTTATAGTACTTTACATGTATACTTTGTCTGCTGTGTTACAGTTGATAATAAAGATTTTGAAGAGGAGAAAGAATTCTACAGAAACGCTGTGAATTTGAACGAAAAGCAAGGAAAGAGAGGCCTACTAGAGACCAAAGACAAAAGAAAAGATGACCAGATTAAAGATGATGACTATCTGTAAGTGCTCTTCTCTCAATTGCTCCTTCAATGAATTGAAAAAGCTCATTATAATATTCATGCACCTCAGATTCCTTAATTTTTCATTAAGAGAACAATTTTCATAATCTGCTTCTCTAGGGGAAGAAGTTTCCAACTCTAAGATTGATTTAACTTGTCACATTCTCAGCATTCAATCTCTCTCTCTTTTAGAGACAAGAAATCTTCAATTGTGAAGAAACTTACCTTATCCCACCCCATATCACATAAGAAGTAAATAATGTGTTCACAAACACTAAAAAGTTTCTATTTTTGCACCTTGCAGTTTGGGTGAAGCTAGGCAACCACTATGGCGCAAAGTGGCAGTACCTTCAAGCCTAATCAACCCATATCGCATAGTCATCATCCTCCGTCTCATAATCCTACTTTTCTTCTTCCAATTTCGTATCACAACACCAGTGCATGACGCATTTGCCTTGTGGCTAATCTCTGTGGTGTGTGAGTTCTGGTTAGCACTGTCTTGGTTTGTTGACCAGTTCCCCAAGTGGTTCCCCATCACTAGAGAAACTTACTTGGACCGTTTGTCTATAAGGTTCGAGCGTGAAAGGGAACCAAGCCTTCTAGCCCCACTAGATGTCTTTGTCACCACTGCTGACCCTTTGAAGGAACCACCCATCATCACTGCAAACACTGTTCTATCAGTGTTATCTGTTGATTACCCTGTTGAGAAGGTCACCTGTTATGTCTCAGATGACAGTGCATCTATGCTTGTCTTTGATACACTGGCTGAGACTTCTGAGTTTGCAAGAATATGGGTTCCTTTTTGTAAAAAGTACAATATTGAGCCAAGGGCTCCCGAGTTTTATTTCTCTCAGAAAATTGATTACTTGAAAGATAAGGTGCACCCCACATTTGTAAAGGATAGCAGGGCCATGAAGGTGGTAACATAGAATACAAAGCTGCTTTTGATGTTTTTTTTTTGTTTTTTGGATCTGTGGTTTTGTATTAGTAATTTAGTATCCGTGTGAGACTTAAGGCACTTCTTCTTTTTGGTAGCGTTGTTTTGCAGAGAGAGTATGAAGAATTTAAAGTGAAAATTAATGCATTGGTTGCAAAGGCTCAGAAAAAACCAGAAGAAGGGTGGGTGATGCAGGATGGTAATCCATGGCCTGGGAATGACTCTCATGATCATCCAGGAATGATTAAGGTTTGGCAAATGCACCCTCCAGTTATTTCTTTTATGATGTATTTATATCTTCTGTCATTAATGAACTGAAAAGAGAAGAAAATTGATATTTAATGTATGTGAATATTTATTTACTTATGTCCCTTTTGCAGTTTAAAAAACGGTTTTGATAACATTCAATCCACAGAACTGACAATAAGAACATTTGGAGAGCTTTTATAAAAAAGAAAAGTATTTAATTTATTACATCATAAACATAAAAGTGCAATAAGTGCTTTTCTTTTTTATATAAACTTTCCATTTTGAATGCTCTTATCCCTTATATTATCAAAACCATTTTAAAAGAAGTAGTAACCTAAAAAATTGCAACCTTTCTTTAAAAACAAGGATGTGTCAATAACCTAAGGAAATAAATAGTCTAGTGTATGGACTTGGCTTTTTGCAGGTCTATCTGGGAAGTTCTGGTGCACGGGACAAGGATGGGAAGGAACTACCAAGGCTTGTGTATGTTTCACGGGAAATACGTCCCTGCTATCAACACAACAAAAAAGCTGGTGCTATGAATGCTTTGGTAAGTGACTCAAACTTAAAGTTTCTTTTGGTTAATTTCAGTAAGAGGAAGATATTGGAAAAGTTGTTTATAACTCCTACTGTGTTGTGTTTCCTCGAAAGCTTCGAGTTTCTGCTTTGCTTACCAATGCACCTTTCGTGTTGAATCTGGATTGTGATCATTACACCAATAATAGCAAAGCTATAAGGGAGGCTATGTGCTTTTTAATGGACCCCCAACTTGGGAAGAAGCTTTGTTATGTTCAATTTCCAAAAAGGTTTGATGGTGTTGATCACCATGACTGATATTCCAATCACAATACTATATTCTTTGATGTAAGGGACATTCTTCTAAACTCAAACTTGTAAAATATGTACAAATTTCAATTTAACTAACATTTAACTTTTGCCTTGAATGTTGTTTTGATTATAGATCACCATGAAATGCCTTGATGGGATTCAAGGTCCGGTGTATGTTGGTACTGGATGTGTGTTCAATAGGCAGGCATTATATGGCTATGAGCCACCAGTCTCTAAAAAAGGCCAAAGAAGAGTGGTTGTTGCTGGCCTTTGTGCTGTTGTTGTTCTTGTGGTGGTGACTCTCAACTCACATTTGATCTTGAAGAGATTGATGAAGAATGGCTTGATGGCTATGAGGAGCAAGAGGAATCATCCTTCATGTCCCAAAAAAAATTTGAGAAACGATTTGGACAGTCACCAGTTTTCATTGCTTCCACTTTGATGGAAGGTGGTGGACTTCCTAAAGGCATCAATTCACGATTACTAATTAAGGAAGCCATTCATGTTATAAGTTGTGGTTATGAAGACAAAACTGAATGGGGCAAAGAGGTAATTAATCTCATGGATTATGTAGATGAAATCCATAAAATGGGGGAAAATCAGAATATGTTGATATTGGACTTCACTATAAAATCTATAATGCATTGTTTTGATTAAGCATTTATTTCCTACATGAAAGCAGGTACTTTGAGTCCATAATTGGTAACCAATCATCCTTTTGACAAGTTTGTTTTATCTGCAGATTGGGTGGATTTATGGCTCAGTCACAGAAGATATCTTAACTTGGTTCAAGATGCATTGCAGAAGATGGAAATCAGTGTACTGCATGCCTAAGAGAGCAGCTTTTAAAGGGTCTGTTCCAATTAATCTATCAGACCGATTGCACCAAGTTCTGAAATGGGCTCTTGGTTCGGTTGAGATTTTCCTTAGTGGCCATTGTCCATTATGGTATGGATATAGTGGAAAATTGAAGTGGCTGCAAAGACTGGCTTACATTAATATCATTGTTTACCCATTCACTTCCATCCCTCTACTTGTATACTGTGCAATTCCAGCTGTTTGCCTTCTAACTGGAAAGTTCATCATCCCCATTGTGAGTACACAATTATAAATTTGTATTAACATGTTTGACTAACTCATTTT
Source organism: Sesbania bispinosa (assembly GCA_026901365.1). Classification (NCBI taxonomy): domain Eukaryota; kingdom Viridiplantae; phylum Streptophyta; class Magnoliopsida; order Fabales; family Fabaceae; genus Sesbania; species Sesbania bispinosa. The sequence continues at coordinate 138,695 of QLOH01000593.1, forward strand.
CTGTAGCCTCTGATTCATGATTACTTTTAAAAGGGAAATAAAAAAGAAAAAAAAAAGAAACAATTAATTATGCTAATATGTTTATGTCTTCTGATCAAATTTTTCTACTGTGCAGCTGTCAAACCTTGCTAGCATTTGGCTAATGGTTCTATTTATCTCCATAATTTTAGCTTGTGTGCTAGAGCTTAGATGGAGTGGGGTTAGCATTCAGGACTGGTGGCGCAATGAGCAATTCTGGGTCATTGGAGGTGTTTCAGCACATCTTTTTGCAGTATTTCAAGGTATCCTCAGAGTTATTGCAGGAGTAGACACTAATTTAAAGGTGAGAGCAAAAGCAGCAGAAGACACTGTATTTGGAGAGCTCTATCTCTTCAAGTGGACTACTCTACTTATCCCACCAACCAGTCTAGTAATCCTGAACATGGTGGGAATTGTGGCTGGCATCTCAAATGCCATTAACAATGGCTATGACTCATGGGGACCATTGTTTGGAAAACTATTTTTCTCCTTTTGGGTGATCATGCACTTATACCCTTTCCTAAAAGGTCTAATGGGAAGGCAAAACAGGACTCCTACAATAGTAGTCCTCTGGTCAATACTTCTAGCACTAATTTTCTCAATAATTTGGGTTCGCATTGATATCTTCTTGCCCAAGCAAACAGGTCCAGTACTCAAACAGTGTGGATTAGAATGCTAAGACAGTGGAGACAAGTTTGTTCTTCCCATTTCATCTGCTGCTGATTCTTTTATTGCTGGATATCATTGAAATAGACCACAGGAAATAGGTAATCAAAGCAACAAATATGTGCTATAGCCAATGTTGGGCAAAATAAAACCGAGTTTTAGGAACACTAGACATTTACTCATCTCAATTACTTCAAGAATATTACTTAAAAGCCTGATGTGCAATATGATATATTGATATCTCCTTTTTCTTGTCTTTGATCGGGAAGCCCTCACAGGCATAGTTGTGGGTTTAACCCTTGGGCTTGGGGTGGTGGTTAGGTAAAACCCTCAAAAGAGTGTATTGATATCTCTTGTGATTAATTAATAAATATATCAAAGCTGATTTTCCATGAAACTTGATTCTTGAAATGTATGCCACTCAACTCTGCAGTCTCTGCCACCTTGATGCAATACACGTCATGACCCTAGGAATCTATGACCTAGTCCACATTAGATTCAAGTTTAGCTAAGAAGATTTATTAAATAAACCAGTCAAGGTTTTATTAAAAGACTATTTAGCTAAAAAGTCCAGACTTTAGGTCATCAAGGCAATAGTAATTTAAACTTATTGTAAGTGTACTGTCGTGTGTACACTATTTATTTGTGTGTGGAAAACAAAATAAATAGGGAACTATGCTACATTCTTATAACAAGTTGTTGGAAAAGCCCCCCACAATACTACATAGCTCTATTTCTGGAACCCGGTAAAACTGCTTATGGTTATCATGCTAAATGGCTCAGAAAGACAAGCCTGTGTAGTAGCTAATAGTTCTTGTGCCACAGAACGCACCATGGGTCTGGACTCTGGAGCTGCACGCGTGCATGCCAAAGCTACACTCACTGTGAACACTATTGCTTCAGCTAATTGGCCTATTGGAGGTGGAAGGCGTTGGTCTAGCACATCCTTCAGAAGAACCTGTGAATCCTCTATTGATGACAAAGACTTGTGTGAAGACAGTGTAGCCAACAGTTCTCCAGGGTGGTTTCCCATCATTATCTCTAATGCCACCACTCCAAAACTATAGACGTCACACTTATCAGTGACCCTCATAGTTTGTGCTAGCTCTGCAAATTTCAAATAATGTTAGTAAGTAGTAACTGACAATTAATGTGTATGCAATTAACAACAATATATAGTTATATAAACTAGAAATCTAGAATTTAAATTGGTTGCATTATGTACCTGGAGCCATGTAGCCATAGGATCCAGCAACTGATGTCCAGGTTGAAGTGTTGGAACTTAGCAGCTTTGCTGTGCCAAAATCTGCAAGATGTGGTTCAAAGTCTGAGTCCAGTAGTATGTTATTCAGTGTTACATCTTTATGCACAATTGGTGGGGAGCAATCACTGTGCAGGTAGGAAATTGCATGTACTATTCCCTGCACAATTTTCACCCTTGTAGCCCAGCTTAGCTCCAATTTTCCTTCTTCTCCATACAACACCTTTCCTAAACTTCCTTTGTTTACATATTCATAAACCAAAAACATTTGTTTCCTTCTAGAACAGAAACCATAAAGCTTTATTATATTGCGGTGCCTCGCTCCTGTCAATGTTTTTATCTCATTCAAAAAACTCTGGCGGTTCACTGTTGGAATGTCATCTGAATCTGATATGTTGAGCCTTTTAACAGCCACTACTAGACCTGTAGGTAATTCTGCTTTATAAACACTCCCAAATCCTCCTTTTCCGATGCAGTACTTGTCATTGAAGTCATTTGTGGCCTTAACAAGATCAGAAAATGTGAATTTTCCATCTCTTCCCCATACCATGCAAATAGACTGAATATCATTTTCAATGCTTTTGGACTCTTCATCAAGGTGTTTGGCTTTTCTTCGGAATAGTATGATTCCAACACCAATCATCCCAATTAGTAGGCCACAAACTGGTATAACAACACCAAGAAGAACTGTTGGATTTGGAGAAGAAGGAAAATTGGAATATACTAAGTGTTGAAAATATGGCGATAAATAATTATGGCGATAAATAATTAGTCCTTGACTCATCGTTATTAGTTATATTTTGCTAAGTGATGACGTTCTGATATTTTTTATAAATTTTCCTATGGATTTTTATTTGAATTTTAAAATTCATAGACAATTTTTTAGATATTTTAAAATTTACAGGAAATTTTCTATGGATTTTTCTACAAAAAAGTAGATAACTTTTTTACCAACATCTTTACATAAAGTAATTGTGGTTTTCTTTGGAAACTTACTGCACATAAATTTTCTAGTGAAAACTTCGTAGAACTTAAGAAATATCACATGAGAACTTCAAGTGTGACTTAATGATTTATAATTTACAATGTGAACTAAAAACATGTGATTTTAAAAAAAATGAGGACTAAAATAAAAAAATAGAAAAAGTAGCAAAATAAATTTCACTATTTTGTAAAGATGAAAATCAAATTTCATTATATTTTTAAGAAAAAAATATATTTAATTAACCCTTATTTTTTTAATCCTGCTCATTTGACACATCTTAATTACCTCCCGTTATCTCTATCGTCTTGTCATATCTCATTTTCCCTTTATCTATTTCTATATATCTCTCTCATAGTCTATATATATTCTAGAAGTGTCTATCAAATATTTTCTTTATTTTAAAACTGTCTATATTCTTGATTTTTATCGCCATAAAAGAATTTGGTGTTTATTAAGTGTAAATAATTCAATGTAAAAAGCATATAGCATCATTAGTAAATGTTTTAGATTTTTACATAAAAGCATATTTTAGAAAGATCAATTTTACTTGTTTTAATTGATTTAGATTAAAAAAATTTAAAAAATAAAAAAAAATCATGAAACTAATATTTTAAATTTCATTAAAAGTAATTATGACCAGATTATCAAAATATTTTCTTGCTTCACAACACAATGGCAACCGGAAACATAACATGTCATTGATTTTTACCAAACTATTATTCTCTTTAATGTACTTTCTTTTCGAATTATGACGTGTGAAGTATAGGATTTTCAGAAATTGTGAATTATTAAAGCTTCAATCTTCTCACGTAAATATCTTTATATTTGTTTATATCTACCCTTTCTCATCTCTTTTTATGTATAATGGTAATAATGATATTTGAATTTATGACCTTGTATATAAATTGCTTAGATTATTGATCACTAATCAATCGGTTTAGGGTTTAGGTTCCTTATCTTTTTTTTAAGTCGCATCAACCGTTTCCACATAGTTTAATTATTGTCTTTTCATCCTTTGTCTTTTTAAATCCTTTACTCCTCTCATTTAAGGATGTAGTATATGACACTTTTTTTTTGTTATTTTAATTATAGGTAGTGTAGGGGTTGTAATAGGTCAATAGTTTACAAAGAAGATAGAAGAAAGAGAAACTTAATTATTTGGGTAGTTTAATATGAAAGACCACCACAGTATATTTTATTAAAGCAAATAATCTACAAGAGGCACTTACAATTTTTTTTTGTTTTTTTTTCTTTAGACTTTTTTTCCTCTATTTTTTTACACAAACAACATTGAGAATAAAACAAATAAAAATACAGACAAAATTTGCAATTACAATTTAGTTTTGACGTCAAACAAAGAAAAAAGCAAACAATTCAAAAACACCCCATAGTCTTCTTTGGAGTGGTTCCGGTAGCACGATATTTTGCAGCCGTTTCCTCTAACTTGAGAACCTCTTCACCACGCTTGGCTTCAATCATAGCCCTCTTCTCCTCTGCTTCCCTGTGAATTAAGGCTATCTTGTTCTTCTTTTTTTCACCATATTCTGCTTTCTTTCTTTCTAGTTGTTCCTAGTTAGACAAAAGAATGCTAAAAGTTGGATACAATCATGCATGTTGTACCTTTGATTATGTTGTTATATCAAAATCAATTTTACTCAACTATAAAACAAACAGGTATTTAATAATATAAATGAATTTGGATTAAAACTTGAAAATTCTAAATGGCTGGCAAGAATAAGACAAAATGAAAAAATAAAGAGCATTTGTTTGCTAAAAATATTCTCGGTGTCAAATGTCAACACTAGTGTAATTTCATGCATAAGGAAACATAGATCTTACCTTTTCCCTACTTATATTATTTATTATATTATTTGATTATATGATATTTTCAAAAAATAAGATGCAAATCCTATGCCAAATATATCATGTTATTAATATATATATATATATATATAAATAACAGTAAAGTAATTTAGAGTTAATTTTTCCCTCCAAAACTATGATTAAATATGTCAAATAATATTTGTTTTCATTTTTAATTTTTTGTTGTAATTTATTACACCGTGACTGCTAAATATTTTGAATTTTGTAAAGAAATATTTTTTATACATAGTACATAATTTTTCAATAATTTATTGGTGCATAATTTAATTAAATTATTTATCGACATTAATAATATATATATATATATATATATATATAGTACATGTGTTGAATCACTGATATTAATACATTTTAAAGTATTGGTGTTTCTTGGATGAAGGTTTAATAATATAATATCATTGCAAATTATGTAGAATTATCTTTATAAATATCATAGATATATATTTTGGAGATGTTTTATAGGATTTATAAATATGTAGATAATTTAAAAGTTAGGTTGAGAAGTTTCATGAATCTCATTTTTAATACCCAACACTTGGATATATCCATATGTTCCCCACCCTTTATTGAGGAGGTAGAGTAGTTATAAATAGATAATCTCTCTTAGATCAAATACTAGAGTTTTTTATATTAAAACACGAATCGACATTAATTTATTAAAGTAATTATTAATAAACATCATAACATTTATATCAAAATAAAATTTAGGTTATCCATATTTTTTATTAAAGCAATTTTTCAAACAAAAGTAATTATTCTAAAATATTTATATATTTATTATATGTAATAATTTATTTATATATAATTGATAGAAATATCATTTATATTTTAATATATAAATAAAGTAAATAATTAAATACAAATTTATAGAATCACATGCTCTAACTCTAGTAATACCTTTCTTTAATGAAGATAACACAAGTAGTATTAGTATGTTCGAAAAGAACAGTTTTATGGCCTCTCCTCACAACGGTTCCTACAACATTTAATGTTATCTCTCAACGGTGATTTCAACAATCTACGAAGGACTTCAAAATAGGGAGAGAAGAATTTGTTCAAGCCAAAACTCTGCAACAATCTACGCTGCATACTCTGTGATATATTGTACACAAAATTTCATTTATCCTAAGCGATACTCAGTTATCCTGTACAAGTTGTTTTTGTAAGTTAGGAACTTGTTTAGTTCAGAAACTTAAATCAATTTCTTTGTAAACACTATTAAGTGTCTGAGAGCCTGGAGAAGCTTGGTGGAAGAAAGAATACTCGTTGTTGAGCCTAGAGAGGCTTGTGGTTAAAACAATATTTGTTGTAGAGCCTGGAGAGGCTTGGCAGGAAACAATACTTGGTGTAATAGAGCCTGAAGAGGCTTGACTGTAAAAGAATACTTGTAATCTCTGAGATTAGTGGAAATCCATCGCTGGATGGCTTTGGGAATGGACGTAGCTCACAGTGGTGGTGGGTGAACCGATATAAATCTTTGGCTAAGTCTTCTCTTACCCTTAACTCTGTATATTTGGTTTATACTAACTTGAAGGGTTCTGAGTATATTGTTTTATAACGTTGAAACTGGAAAACTATCTAAATACTTTGAAAAACAAGTTTCTCAAACTGTTTTACTCAACCTGTTGAAGTTACTTTAGCAAGTACAAAACTTCCAGTTTCAGAAAGTTATAAAAATCTCTTTGTGAAAAGTGCTGCTTGTGAATGGTTTTCAAAATTAGTTTGAAATTTATAAAACACTACTCAACCCCCCTTCTAGTATTTCCCGTGGTTTCTACAGAAGGAACTCAGTTTCCTTCACCTTTCTCACGGTAGTTGGGAAGTACTTCTCTAAGAATACCGCTTGGAATCCTTCCCAAGAAAGTGGAACCCCTAGAGAAGCTAACCTGACCTTGGCTCATTTCCACCAGTTTTCTGCCTCCCCTTAAAGCATATAGGTGGAAAAGCTCACTTTGAATTTGTTGGCGCGCCCCATTACTTCAAAAATCTTGTTCATGGCATTAAGCAATGCATAAGTTGGCTCCGGACCAAACACTTTGGAAAAGGGTGGGGTTGATGCTTCCGAAACTTAGCTAAGCTTTGGACAAAAGGGTCCACGACTACCATTGGTGGGGGTGGACGCGTCTCCCTTGGACGTGAGTGCAACTCCTGGAGAACGACAACATTGGTGGCTGCTTGCTCCCCAATAACTGTGGTCAACATCCGAAGGGCTGCAACAATGGGATCCGGGTCCTGAGTTGGTGGTGGGGAACCACGAGGTCTACCTCATCTTCCACTAGCCATAACCATATATACATCATTAATAAAATATTAAGGTGATCAGTCACCATATTTCATAATAATAAATCTAAGACTATAGTTAATTTCAGACAACTAAGTTAGCCACAGTCCAATTGGATTGAACTGCTCCGATACCATAATGTAACGTCCTAATTCCGAAAACTCGGGGTTTATGCACATTGGAAGCATGAGTCCAAAATTTAGGGAATTATTTTTCATGACATTAAAGATATCGGTAAACATGCAATTGATTTGCTTAACAATACAATGTTTACGTAAACATAATCTGAATAACACAAATACATAACATAACATGGATTGATCATAATACATGTGTCCTCAACAAAGTAGGAATTCCCGTTGCGGGTCACACATGTACTAAATATCCATAAAATGGATACAACATTAAATGTAATACAAAAAACAAATATAATAGCAATCCCTCTAGCAGCTCCAACGCCCTCAACGACCACCCTAAGGGGGATCATGGGCATCTAAAATGTAATCCACAAACTGGTGGTGAGACTAAGTTCAGGTGAGCATATATAAACATGCAGTGTAGGGTAAACATACATATGGAATGCAACATTACCATTCATATCCATGAACATACCAAAGTCTTTGAGCACAATCATAACAATGCATAATTCATAATAATGGGTCTTTCCACTTGTCCTTTCATTGGCCAGATATGAGCTCAATATCTTAGTGAGAAACGTCTTCCCCACGGTCATTCGAACTCGCCGTTAACATGTGATATATTCAAACAATATACATGTTATCATATTCCTTTTTCCCTTGTTTCATTTTCCAAATTGGTCTAGGGACCCATGTCATTCTTATGTGACATTTCTATATCTATATATATATATATGTATGTATACATGTGACTCATGATTGTAAATCCATAACTCAAGTGAGTAAACTATATATTAAGTGTGGACATGCATATATTCATGAAGTGTAGCTCTAACCTTAAGCACATTAGCAATGTAGGAAATTCCACACCAAACATGCATATATTCTCAGAGATTACAAGTATTCTTTTACAGTCAAGCCTCTTCAGGATCTATTACACCAAGTATTGTTTCCTGCCAAGCCTCTCCAGGCTCTACAACAAATATTGTTTTAACCACAAGCCTCTCTAGGCTCAACAACGAGTATTCTTTCTTCCACCAAGCCTCTCCAGGCTCTTCAAGAAGGGGGAGTGATGAGGACATGAGTAAAGGACTTGAAGCCCTCAAGAAACTTGGAGGACCAATGACTAGAGCGCAGGCAAGGAAGGCTAAAGAGGTCCTACAAATTATGATGGCAACCTTCAATCATAAAGGGACAAGTCTTAAAGAAGAGGATTGCAAGCTGGTTCATTGCCTCAAGTTTAAAGCACAGGATGACTTGGCTTTAAATGAAGTCCAGTTGTCATTAATACCAAACTCCAATTGAAGACCAACCTTGAGGGAAGGGGGCAGCCAAGGTGGGGCGGCCAAGGAGAGGAGTTGCTGAATGGTTTGCTTTGTTTTATTGCTTTCAATAAAATCATGTGGCTGTTACAAATTTATAATAATGTGGCTGATTGTTACAAAAGAGCATTGATAGGAAAGCAAGTTGAAATCGTTACAAGGAGACAAGGCTTTAAATGCATATAAGTTACAAATTGAAGAATTTGTGGGCTGTTTCTTTTAGGCAAATAGTTGCGGCCAACATGTGAATGAAATGGCTGAATCATGAGCATTCAAGAGGCGGTCAACATGTGATTAAAATGGCTGAGTTATGATCATAAAGATGGGCGGCCAACATGTGATTAAATTGGGAGAATGAAATCCATTCAATAGGGTGGCCAACACATGTTAATTGCTTAGTTATTTTCATTCATTTTGAAACATTATTTTGCTAAATTATTTTGTTAATTGGGGCGGCCATTGTAAGGTTTATTTGGCTGATTTGTATTTCCTTAATTAAGAGTTTTGATGGTTAGCCATAAGGGTGTAATGGGGGGGGCTACATGGGTTATTTTTAGGTTATAGTTTAATTGTTTTAATTGAGTGTTTCATGCTTTTATGTTAGTAAAATTAATAGGAAGAGTTATAAAGGCTGAATGTCAAAGGCCATGCATGATGCACATGAAACTATTAAAGGGACATGCAAGGCATGCAAGAGGAACTAGAAGTCTTATGAAATTTTATCAATCAAAGAGGGTGTTTCTCTAAATTTCTTGCTTTGTCAAGAGTTGAGGTTTATCAAAGGTTCATCACCTTTGTGTGTTTAATCTCAAGGACTTATCTTTCATCCTTGAAAGTGTGACGTCCAAGTTAACTATTTCTTCTACTAAATTCTTCTTCTTTCTACTATAATTTCTTATCCAAATATTGCTTCAAGTGTGCGCAAGAAATTATATAATTTGAGGCTATTTTATTCAAGTCAAATATCAAACTATTTCCAAAGATTGAAACATCAAAGTTCTTGTTAGAAAAGAAAAGAAAATGTATGAAATTCAAGTGTCAATTGAAGTATTCATGTTTTCAGCCTTCTAAATTTCTAAGGTCCTAATTTCGAATCCTAATAAAACATAAGGGTTCATATCACTAAGTCCCCACACTCGATCTGATACCTAGCCACATGCTCCACTGTTGACTCCCCTATCTCTCCTGCAAACATAGAGAATGTTGGGACTTTTAATCCTCTAGGTAGTTCGGCCTGTAACACATATTTAGGGAAGGCCGAAACAAAGTAAGGCTAATTGGCATAACCTACGTTAAAACCATGCCTATTCAACACTTGTTCCACTATATTGGCAACATTATGTTGCCCCCCAAGGTTCATTTGTCTTACTCTCTCAACCACCAAGTCAGGATCTTGATTTCGAGCTATGATCATTGGAGCTACTCTCTCTGGCCCATTTAGGCCCACTTTAGGTTGAAGCTCTCATCTAAGTGCTTCTTTCCCTTCGAGCTCGAGCACATCTGGTCCAGCCCCAAAAACGTCAGCAAGCCTTCCCATATGCCTTGCTAACACTTGATAATTCTGGTTTGTGGTTGCTACCAAAGAAGTTATCACTGTGGCCATTTGGTGGGTTAAGATGTTAACCATGTCATGGTTGCTTTCGTCCATTTGCCGTCTCATGGACTGTAGGGCCACATTGGTAAAGGCACTTGGTTCTAGTTGGTTGGACCACATTTCTGGAGAATTCTTGTTGTTCCTAGGGGGAACGGGAATTGCCAATGCGTTTGTATAAACGTTTTGAGGCATACCTAGAGTAGCCACAATACCCTGAGTTTGAAAACCAGGGGGTGGTCCCTCGACCCTAAGAGGCTCGTATGGCCTTACTTGACTAACCACTGGTTCTTCTGGTTGGGGAAGTGTACCTGTTGGTTCTTCATCTTCCTTATATCTCCCAACTCCACCTGGGGAGTTTTGACTGCCATTATGGCTGCCATAGGAAGCTTCATTGGTTGAGGAATTTCCAGAGGAAGTCCTTGTACCATTCTTGCTCCTGTTTGTCATGGTTTTCCTACCACTTCTTAGATTCATGCAACACTACAACGAAAAGAAGTCCCACTAGGCGTGCCAATTTATTTGTCCTAAGATTTTGTCCAAACAAATGTATCTCAAAGCAATCTAGGATGAGATACGTGCCCTTAAGTGTGTGGGCTCTCTAAGTGTGAAATCTAAGAACAAAGCAAGAAAATGCCAATGTGAACAAAAGAGGCCCCAAAGACGGACCTGAACTTGTATTGAATTTGATTGAAGTAAAGACACAGTAGATGAAAGCGTTGATACAAATCAAGAATACATGAAAGAAATGCGTAAAAACAGAAAAAAAAGGGTGGTCTACATGATCCCTACTTCCTCTTCGCGAACTGGGTGCCAATGATCTCTTGGGTGGATGCTATGGCTTTCAGAGTGCTATGAGTGTCCAGGTTTCCGATCTTTGCTCCCTCTCTCTTTCCCCTATTTATAGGTGCTTCAGATAACCATCCCTGGGCTGCATAACTGCCAAGAACGTCTTCACGTAACCTCCATGAACCCACATTCTTGATATGCTCTTTAAGGGTCTACTTTTGATAACCGCCCTTGATGACATGGAAAATGTCTAAGTTCGTTCGAATTGATAAGGGGAAAGGAGTCTCTTCGAATTAAAAGAAATGATCCTCTTCGAGCTACAGTAAGGACTTTTCTCTTTGAACCCTGATATGCTTCGAACTCATCTAGCTTCCTCTCGATCCTTTCCTTGCCCCAAGGGGCTTCGATCTTCTTGTTGTCTTCTCTTACCCTTCGAAGCATAAGACACCTGTCGGCCAACTTAAATGCCCTTGACCACCGCCCATCTTGGTTAAAGTGATTAAGACTTCCCCTCATTGGCTTATTTGAGTGGCATTTTTAATGTCTTCATGACCTTCATCCATATAAAAGGGTGAACATCCATTTTTGGTTCATCATTCTCCTTCTGACTATGGAGAGATCCCTGATATTGACTGCCCTGTACGACCTGATTCTTCCATTGCCTTTGGATTTCAGGTCGACAGGGTGTCCAACATTAGTGGTCACTTCAACATGGACCTTGACCTCAGGTCGAACAACGCAACCAATTTACAAGGCCATAGCCTTATGTGTGGCCTTGTATTACTCCCACTTTCTTGGTGCCAAACTCGAATCTAAGGCAATGGGTAAGCTCAACGCCTAACGCCCATCCTTCTGATCCTTGGAAGAAGAAGAAGAAGAGGAAGAGGAGGATGAGGAAGAAGAGGGTGAGGAGTTTGTGTCCTTGGGAGTATTTGGAAGATCCAAGTCTTCGAGTTGATCCCCCCTCGAGGCTCATAATGCAATAACACTCCTCTGAAGACATGACACTGGCTTGAAGAACGGAACACCTTTCTCCCGAAAACATGACACTGGCTCGAAGAACGGAACCCCTGCAAGGGCAATTGCAGCAAAGGAAGACTTCAAGCTCGAAGAAAGACATTTGTAGTCTAGCACGATCCCTTTGTAACTATTATTCGAACAAAATATAAAATATTTCTTTCTTTTATATCTTTTATTCGAATCATAATTTTAAAATTGTGAGTAACAGAGGATGACATGTCTAGTTGTCATCGTCCCTAAAAGCTCTTGTCATAAGCTACACTCCAACAACGCTTTCATGTCAACATTCAACAAATTGCTTTCTCATTTTTGCTTGGTGGAGGTGTTTGAAATGTTGTTGATCCATCCTTTTTAGGTATTGTTAGTTCTTAGAAATCTAGTTCTTAGAAATCTAAATTTGTATTCACATTCTCATTTGGTGGACTCTTTTCAGACATGATTAATTGCTACTTTTTGTTGAAATGTAAGTTGTCATCCAAGGATTTCTATATCTTTTTCCAGAGTATGGATTTACTCTCAATGTTATGTGCGTTAAGTGAAATTATCTGTGACTGTAAATGAGATACCTCTTGTCTAAGATATAGAAAGTAAATGGAAGAATGTAAAGGGGATCACAAAAATTAAAAGGATGGGGAGCACAGAAAGTAAATGAGAGAATGTAAAGGGAACGGCAGAAATTAAAAGGATGGGGAGAAATTGAAATTAAATGGCATAAAATTAAAAGCAAAAAAGTAAAGAGATGAGTATATGAACAATTGATATGGGGATCAACAATTAAGAGTTGGAATGGGGAGAAAATGTAGGTGTACGATCTTTGGAAATTCAACAATGCCTCCACTTACCACCCTCTACCACAAACAACAGTTAAAACACTCAAGCAGTTCAAGAACAAGTATGAACACTTATGGAAACTTGATCAAGCAATTAATGAAACACCTAGAGGGGTGAGATTAGCGGCCTAAGAACACTAGCTCAAATCAAGCAACCAAGCAGGAAAACAGAAGTTGCAGTGCAGCAGAAGAGCACCTCGGGCTCAGAACAATCCAAGAGTCCAATAATTACAAGAAAATTGAGTTTGAATACAGGGAAAAACCAACAAAAATAACCGAAAATTCTGCTCCTCTTAGGTGCAAAACCCACGACCAAAAGTGAAGAGGATGACTCCAAACAGCTCCAAAATCAAGAAGCGCTGATTACCAATTTATAGCACCAACTTTCCCGGATCTAGTTTTGGAGCCAAGAGCTGTAAACAAGCAAGAATAATTCGGTCAAGATGAACAATTAGAGCAGCACGGCCACGACCTTCTAGGTATCAAAAAGGGGAAATTAAAAGGAAAAAGTGGAAGATAAAGAGATGAATTGGACGCCACTGAAGCAGGCAACCCTCACAGCACATAAGTCCTAGTGCTAGACGCCAATGATTAAGGAAAATAAGATAAGTCTCTGATTGGTTTAAGCAAGAACCACAAAGTCTTCTCTACTCACAATGAGTAGGAAATTGAGCATAATGTCTTTACTAATGTTCATCAAAGGTACCAAATGAAGAGAGAGCCTCCCTATTTATAAGCTTAAGGGGCGGCCAAAGGGAAAGGAAAATAAGGAAAAATAAAATATGAGTGGAAAGCTATCTAAAGTGGGTCTTGAACGCATGACCCTAAGGTTAATTATCTAAGCTATCACTTGAGCCAATAAAACCTCCTAATTAGCGTCCAGTGTAACGTTCTAATTCCTTAATTCAAGAATAATGTCCGTTGGAAACATTATTCCCTAATCTCTGAAATTATTTCGCACCATTTTAAGTACTGATACACAAGTCACACAATTGCTTAGGCAATCCAACGTTTGCTTAAGCTTCCACAAAATTCATACATCATTACTTTCAACACAGCACCTTAATCAAAACCTAGGGTACGAACCTTCACCTTGGGGTGTTATGGTTCATAAAACTCTTACCGGAAATCCGGCAAAGTTTCCCCTAAAACTGGATAATTCCCAATTTTCCAACTTAACCTGAAATCCAAAAAATTCCACCAACACAGTTGATAATAACATAATACAATATCAACTACAATTAAGCCTCCATGGCCAATCAAAAGTGTCTACATTAATACATCATTAAACTATCAATTACATTTAATCCTTCATTAAGAATCCTTCTCTGACTACTGGGAGCGGATGGATCCACTCCAAGAGCTCCAAATCTCCTTCCAAGCGCATAACTAAAGGATTCTTCATAACTAAAATGTATTCCGCAACATGAGGTGAGACTAGTGTCTCAGTGAGCAAAGCATGCAACAAGTAGTGTGGCGAGGCAGGCATATGGCATGCAACATATCATTCAACAAATCATACATGGTTTAGTTCTATCACATTTCATCATACCATACATAAACTCTTTAAAGGACCACAATACAACTGCCAAACTCAAAGTAAATATGCTATGCATGATCTGTATTACCCGGCAGAGGGGACTTATCATTATCTCTAGGGCTAGACCTGAGCTTAGACTATGAGGAACGTCTTCCTTGGGGACGAATCCCGCCATCACTCTGGGGACCGAAGTCCAATTACTCTGGGGACTGAAGTCCAATCTTGTTTAATTAAGGTGATCTAGAGCCGAAGCCAAAACTCTGGGACCGAAGCCAAAAGTTTGGGGTCGAAGCCATTTTCCTAGGGCCGAAGCCAAATCTCATTTTTCTCTGGGAGCCGAGGATCAAAAATCATTTTCCAATTATCTGGGCCAAAGGCCTTAATGCAATGCACACACACATAACATAAAACTCATGAATCTTGCTAAATCTAAACATTCTCTTTCTTAATCTCTGGGGGCAAAGCCCAAGTGTCTTATTAATCATCAACATATGTACAACACCATCATAATACATGACACATTGAGGAAAACTAACAAAAAGGAGAAAATCCCAATTTGAAACCCTAACATCAATCTCTAATCACAATCTAGATGTAAATCTCCAAGCAAACCCTAGCATCATGCTCATATCTAAGCTACCAGCAATTAAATCACACAACAATGACATATAAGACCTCGAAATGGGGAGAGAAGAGTTAGGGTTCATGAGGGAGAGCATTCATCAAATGAAGTGAAAGTGTGTGAGCTTTACTCACCTTAAATGGAGGAATAATGGAGGAGAAGGAAGGGGATGTTGGAAACCCAAGCTAGGAGATGGTGGAAGATTGCCTCTGCCCAAGCCTTCTCCTTCTTTCTCACTCTTCCTCTCTCTAGTTTCCTCTCTTTCTATCCCTAAAAACCCTAGCCGTGTGTGAAGAATGAGAGGAGGAGGAGCGTGCCCTGTTTTAAAAACGTCTCCGGGTTGCGCGCGCTTCAGCGCACTCCTAGTGCGCTTGAGCGCGCTAATGTACTAAAGTCTTCCCTGATTATGTTGAGCCTCGCGCGATTGGGAACACCTGTTGTGCGCTTGAGCGTGCTTCGAGCAAAAACAACCCCAAGCTAGTGAGGCAAGCGCGGTTGAGCGAGCCTAAGCGTGCTCGAGCGCACTACAAACAGAAGCTACTCCCAACTTGCTGATACGCGCGCTTGGGCGCACCCTGTGTGCGCTTGAGCGCACTCCCTTGCATTCAAATTCTTCCTATTTTCTCCATTCCTAAGACTTAAGCCCTTGGCCCTCAATTCAATATATGGGACTTACTACAACTTAGGTGGTTCTAACTCCTGACATTCCTCACTACTCTTTCCAAAAACCCTGCCATTCCTACTTAGTCCCCCTTCTAGATTTCCCCTTCGAACATAGTCCTCCTTATCTAATTTCCTTCCCACTCTGATCTTCTTCCCTAACCTCATTTCCTTGTTCTTAACCATCCTATTCCTCTCTGACTCAAGGTGTGATCACTTCTAGGTCCAACTTATAGTCTTTTGACTTACCACCTGGTTATTCCTCCAGGAACTCTTACAACTCAACCCTATTAGTTTAGATATCCAATTGTTACTTGATTTCACATTCAAGTCTCCAATTTCCCTTTCTACCCTTGTCCTACTTCTCCTGGTCGGATCCCTAACCTAAGGTTTTCGTTATACCTTTTAGGTCCCAATCTTCGGGTGTTACAATTCTACCCCCCTTAAAATAAATTTTGTACTCAAAATTTGCTCCGGTTACTCCCCCAACATCAGGTCACAATCTTATTTCTAACTATGTTGGTGTACTTGAAACCCCACCAAATTGTCTTCCGATTATTAATACCTCTATTACTCTAGGTGGCTATAGGAAACTAGGGTTCAATTGTATTCCTAAACTTGTCTCCTTAATCCTACCCTCAAGACTACGTCTTGAACGCCACTATCCTCTTACCGTTCCACGCCTAACTCACTCTAGCGCCAAATAATCCTTTCATTCTTCCTTGTGTTATAGACCCCAACCCTAAGCTTCCTCTACCACAACCCTAACATGGGTTCCTAAGGGGGTCTCACCTTGGTCTCCTTACTCTAAGGTAACTTACGACTTGGGTCGACTTGTCTACATAACAGGATTGAAAAGGAAGGAAGGGTCCACAAGGCTCCGTTCCATTTTGTTAATCCTCGCACCAAACCTTGGGGAGTACCTAAAAGTTGTCTAAGTCGTAGGGGTTCCTAGTTCTCTGATACACATATGATGAAGAGTGGACAACTCCGATAGTTCATCCGGAGAAAACCAATCTCATCTAACAGGACATGATAGTGTGTAGGCCTGTTTGAACCTATCATTCCATCATGTGCCCAAAAAGAGAAATCAAAATTATCTATCATTTCAACCTAGGAGACTGAGTATGAACACATGCTTTGTACTATGACCTCAGAAGCTATCGCCTAGAGGAATATCCAATTGCCCTGGTGAGAAACTTTAGAGACAAGAGGAATGGAAGGAGAATATTCAGCACCTAACAATGGATTTAGCACACCAAGCTTAGCACTAATCTTTAACAAAACATTAATTAGATACTGGTCGTTGACGCTCGTAGGAGATATGCACTAAGTAACAATTCCCCCTTCCACAAGAGTTTTCAACCTCCATGAACTATAGAGTTCTTCCGCTCAGGAAGTAGACAGAGAAGAACTAAGGAGTCCAACCTACAGATTTAGCTCTACGACCGATAAATTGAAAATAGGTAACTATCCGGGCACTAACAACATAGTCCCAAACGTAGGTAACTGAAATGCCAACCCGTGGGAAAACAGACAACGATGTACTAAGCACAAACCGATAATTATAAGACTTCTACTCCAAAAATACTTTGACTAAAACAACAAGGAACCTTATTCCTTAAGTGTCAACAACCAAGTAGACCTAGAACCGAAAGGAACTGACCATGATTGCAACCTACTAAGTACCTCTAACCATCCAAG
Organism: Sesbania bispinosa; assembly: GCA_026901365.1. Lineage (NCBI taxonomy): Eukaryota > Viridiplantae > Streptophyta > Magnoliopsida > Fabales > Fabaceae > Sesbania > Sesbania bispinosa. Next base: position 156,005 of record QLOH01000593.1, read on the forward strand.
TTTCTAATGTCACTCACTCCCTTTACATACTTGGGTTTACTCCCTAGCTTAACCAAAACTGATCATGAGGTCCTCACCAAGTGATAGTGCCCAGCCATAAATCAACATGAACAACAAGATTATATCCAAAAAGGGGCCAAAATAATAAGGAAGCTCTAAGGTAGAACAAGATGGGTATTGAGTCATGATCCAAACTTCATTTCCTCTATTGGTTCATTGTATTCCGACTCTTATCATGTTCCTAATAATTTTCAAAAATCAAGACCTGAGTTCTTCTAAGATAGTCTTCACTCTCCATTCTCTAGTCAAGCCCTCTGCGCCTCTTGAGTCATCCTACCCCTAATCCTAAAACTCCAATTATAGGTGTCCCTCAAACCCACACTCAAGGCTCTAAACCATTAACAGTGTTTCCACAACTAGGATGTTAGTTCCTCTATCCTCTTATGAATTCTACTTGCCCTCTACAATCCAACCAAGCAAGAAATCCTCAACTTGCCCTCTACAGGTTTATCATCGTCGGCAACATCCGCGCCTTCCAGACGGGCCGCCTATTGACTCTCCTCCAGAGCCAACTCCTCTGTCTCCTCCGGTCCCACCTCCTCCGGCCCCTTCGGCCCCACCTCCTGAGTCTGATCTCCCTATTGCACTTTGTAAAGGTATATGCTCCACTCGTAATCCTTCACCTCATTATGTCACTCTGAGTTATCACAGGTTATCCCCATCCCATTATACCTGTCTCTCTTCCATTTCCTCTGTGTCTATTCCAAAAACTGCAGGTGATGCCTTAGCCCACCCTGGTTGGAGACAAGCTATGATTGATGAGATGTGTGCTCTTCAAAACAGCGGTACTTGGGATCTCGTTCCTTTGCCTGCTGGGAAATCTGTTGTTGGTTGTCGGTGGATATTCACAGTGAAAGTTGGCCCTGATGGCACAATTGATCGGCTCAAAGCTCGATTAGTAGCCAAAGGTTATACTCAGATATTCGGGTTAGACTACGGTGACACTTTTTCTCTCGTCGCCAAGATGGCTTCTGTCAGATTATTTTTAGCCATGGCTGCTATTCGTCATCGGCCCCTCTATCAGTTAGATGTCAAAAATACTTTCCTTCATGGTGACTTGTTGGAGGAAGTTTATATGGAGCAACCTCCTGGTTTTGTTGCTCAGGGGGAGTCTTCAGCCTTAGTGTGTCGTCTCTGCAAGTCTTTATATGGTCTTAAGCAGTCTCGCAGGGCTTGGTTTGGTAGATTCAGTACAATAGTCCAGTAGTTTGGTATTACTCGGAGTGAGGCTGACCATTCTGTGTTTTATCGCCATTCAGCTGCCGGGTGTATCTACATGGTAGTGTATGTTGATGACATTGTCATTACAGGTAGTGATCACCATGGCATTTCACAGATAAAACAACACCTTTGTCATCCTTTTCAGACTAAAGACCTTGGCAGATTGAGATACTTCTTGGGAATTGAGGTAGCACAATCCAAGAATGGAATTGTAATTTCTCAGAGAAAGTATGCATTGGATATTTTAGAGGAGACTAGGCTAAGGAATTCCAAGACCGTTGACACACCTATGAATCCAAATGCTAAACTTCTACCAGGTCAGGGGGAGCCACTTTTAGATCCTGAGAGATACAGGAGATTGGTTGGAAAACTGAACTACCTCACTGTCACTCGTCCAGACATCTCTTTTGCAGTTAGTATGGTAAGTCAGTTTCTTAATTCTCCTTGTGCAGGTCATTGGGATGCAATCATTCGCATTCAAAATATATTAAAGGAGCCCCAGGAAAAGGTTTGTTAGAATACAACTTATGGATTGTCTTCATACACCCCGCCAGCCTCTCCAAGTGAAAGCCTTCAAAGTATTATTGGACAACCCATTGTGGAAATTTTAAATCCTACAAATCATCATCAAGAAAGAAAAGAGTTAATTGAAAGATTACAGTAAATAAAATAGAACATGATGCAATAAGAGATAAAATAGAAAACGGAAGGGAAATTTAATAATTCTACAACGCAATAATGATTCCTTGATTCAAATAGGAAATTTAATAATTTATTGTACAAAGCAAATTTATTATATAGAAAATTAGAAAGTTCAATCATACCTTGTCAACTTTTTTCAGTTGTAAGGCTGCCAACATCATGCCTAGTCTGGAAAACGAAAAAAAAGACTCACATTAGCATTTGTGTCAGACAAGTTTCAAATTAATGCAAGTCTAGGAGATAGACAAAGTAGGACAAAATAGCAGTATATCTAACTGATAAGTAAGAGCAAGCAATAAACAACAAAAACATGCTAGAGTTATTACTCCCCAATCCTACCACACAGTAATTATTATAGTCAAAAACCACATCCCAAACAAAAACATGCAGACACCTGTCCCACTAGCAGCATGTAAAGAATACCTCTCACACATGTCTAACCAAAGGCATTCATATCACAGTGTTTCTGTCTTTCTTGTCTGATATTTCTGTCCCACAAAGGCATCCATATCATAGTGCTGGTAATTCTAGTGTAAAGTGTAAACACAACTAACTATATAAGCTGAATGGAAACTGTTGAATTTGAAATTTTGTGTTTCTGTGTGTCTTACTCAGACCACACATGCTGTATTTATAATATGTATGCAATAAATACATAAGAACATGATTGCTAAATCTAATCCTAATTAGCAACTAATTAGGGATTGACAGCTAATTATTATTTAGCGTTACTAATTAAAAATAACACGTGACTAATTCTAACACTCCCCCTCAAGCTAAAGCTTACTAAGCTTTAAGCTTGTTACAAATATATCCATGTTAACAAAAGTGAAGATAATAAATCAAGGGCCAGATTGAGTACACTAGAAAGTCGTGGAGCTAGGTAAATTGCACTGGGAAGCCGTGGGGCCAGGTAGATTGCACCTGGAAGCCGTGGGGCCAGGTAGATTACACTGGGATAGCCACGGGACCAGGAAGATTGCACTGGGATAGCCACGGGACCAGGAAGATTGCTTTGGGATAGCCACAGGACCAGGAAGATTGCTCTGGGAAGCCTCGAGAATCATTTCTAGGCTTTGAAAAATCATGGGTAACAGCAAATAAGAGAGAAAATACATCCAAAATAGAAAGGACCCAAGTACTGGACATGAACCAGACGAACGATGCCCAGATCGGGATAGAGGACGAAAGGGCGAGTTTCGCAGCGGTGAGATCGGCCAGAAAGGTTGCCGGACGCGCTGCCACACGCGGGAGACGACGACTGGCAACAGAAAAACGCGCCGGCGAAGCTAGGGCGAGTATAGGCACGTCAGAACGCCGTTCGAGGCGGTTCTGGCAGCGTTGGACTCGTCTCAGAGGGGCGACTCCGGCGGTGTGGTCGCTGGTCGGAGTCGTTGTCGTCTTCAGCGGCGGCAGCAGCTGAAGATAGCGGAAAACGTCCAGGAAATGTCGAAAAACGCGCCGGAAAAGACTACACGGCGGAGGAGAGCGACTGATGGCACTAGACAATGGTCTCAACGGTTGAAGAGCGTTTGAACATGAACAAAGTTCCATACTTGGCAACTCAGCAGCGGAAAAGTGATGAAACAGGTCAAGGTGGATGATACCGCTCTGATACCATGTTGAATTTGAAATTCTGTGTTTCTGTGTGTCTTACTCAGACCACACATGCTGTATTTATAATATGTATGCAATAAATACATAAGAACATGATTGCTAAATCTAATCCTAATTAGCAACAAATTAGGGATTGACAGCTAATTATTATTTAGCGTTACTAATTAAAAATAACACGTGACTAATTCTAACAGAAACCATAATGAATTCCAAGACCACCAAAATTTATGATGATGAGTTACCAGAAATTGTGTAATTCTCACCTGAGCACAATATCTCAGTTTCATGCGTATTCCCCATCCATGGACTAGGTCATTCTGAGAAAATGAAAAAGATACAGTTACCAAAAAAAATTTGAACACTAAAATTACGAAATAGACACAGATAAACATAAAACGAAAATAAAAATGATGCAAGGCAGAAAGTCAATCCACAACCACATCTCTGAAAAGCTATTTGCAAGTGTTCTGTTACCTTAACAAAACTTAATGGCCGAAGAAAAATACCGAATTTTCATTTAAATTTAAAAGTAAAAGTCTGACCAGAGTTTATGCTAGAAGATTCATGCAAGGCACAAGTATGTATGATAACTGAAATAGGGGGCAGGGTATAGAAGTAGTTTCCATAATAGATAATGGGCCAAAAGAAGAGTTAGTTAAGGGGTATAGTAGGAAGAAGGAAGTAATGATGAAAATGAAGAGCTGGAGGGAAGAGAGAGGGCAGAGCCTAACAGAATTGTAGTGGAAGCCTAAAATAACAAATGAAAGAACAAAGAGTAGACAAATTTGTGTAAAGAGTGGTTTTGAGTGAGGGCAGTTCTTTCCCAAGGCTGGGAGTTCAATTCTGTAACTTGATCATTTCTTTCTCAGATGTTCTTGAAAATGGAAAACGTGAATATTTTTCCTTGCATCTACTCATTGGATTCCCATCTTATGTACCCTAAAAAACCAGTAAAACTTAGTTAGAATAACGAAGAGATAATAATAGAGAAAGATCAAGAATGAAGCAGGGAAGCCGAGACATGGTTAAGAATCTTTTACTCACCGTGCACTTTGCAGAGGTGTGGTTCAGGCCAAGAAAAGAGAGGAAAAGCTAAGATAATGAGGAAGCTCCCAGCCAAGAAGGTGATCATGCGGGAGACTGCTGAGTACACAAGAAATTAAGAACAAGACAGCGCTAGAAATTAAATTAAATTAAGGTGATCATGGAATCAGAGAACACAGACAGGTGCAAAGGCATCAGAATGGTCAATGGATTTTAAAATAAATTAAATTAAATATGGAAAGAAGAAATGAAAGAACACAGAAAAATAAAGGGATGGAAATATTGGCAAGGGGGAAAATGATGAGGGGCTGAGGAAAAGAAAAATACAGAGCGTGGAAGGTTCTTACCTATTGAATGTTTGATAGGTTTCACACATCCAGACGTTGATGGGTAACGGAGAATTAGGCTCATCTAATGCATTGTCCACTTTTTCAGTATCCTCAACCTGAACAAATGAAAAGCCGCCAATCAAGCACTTCTTGAAAGGCAAAAAATCGATACTGGTAACAATCTGTCCAGAGACAATTTCCCTCCATTTATGTAAATCGTAACCCACCCAAAGCCTATGCTATGCAGATCAAACATCTCTTTGATAAAGCCCAAGACCAGAGGGATCAACTTTTGGGTCAGTACAATAATGGCCCAAGGACTTGGAGAGTCTACACCAGAAAGAGAAGAGGGACACGTGGCAATTAGCAGACAGAGGAGGCAGTTATGCATATTGTGAATTCTGTTGCAGCAGTAGCAAGGGGTAAAAAGATAGTGGAGGGGAGTAGGAGGAGGCACGGAAAGAATTGAAAGATAGAAACGTTCCGATGAAGATGATGGGTTTGAAACAGAAAACTCCCATGGGTCACGTACAGAGTTTGAGAGCGACAAACATCTAGTCGCTAAACGAGTTGAGTTGCGCCTTTTGAAGGAAGTGATCCGCGTGGCTGGGTTTCTGGGCAGAAACCTATTTTCGTATTCATCAAACTAAACCAGATATGCGCATTTCAATGGCTCAAGTATGCATGGAGGGCAGGCTATTCATTGGTTCAATATTTTGTTGGAGATAAACCCTGATATTTCATGGGATTAGTTTAAGAGTGAATTGATAGATCGATTTAGTGGCCTTGACATTCAAAACCCATACGAAGAACTAGCGGCTCTGAAGCAAAGGGGAACAGTACAAGAGTATATAGCAGAGTTTGAATACCTCTCTGCTTTGGTAACTCGTCAACAACCGGAGCTCCAATATGTGGGTTATTTTTTAAACGGGTTTAATGAAGACATCCAAAACTGGGCCAGGGTTCATAACCCGGAAACCCGTCTCCAAGCCATGAAGTTGGCTCGTAATGTGGAAATTGCACTGAAGAAGCTAAGTGGAGGAGTGGGTCGTAGTACTATACCCTTTAAAAGTGCACATCTAGTGGGCCAAATGAAGCAGGTAAACATATGGCCGAAAAGGCATGGAGCTAACGCTGATTATGGACCTAACAATGACAAAAATGATGGAGGTGTTTTTGGCAATAATAAGTCTGGGGCTGCCAATTTTAAGCGAGGAACTCAGAATTTGACGACAAAGGAATGGGAGGAACGACGACGTAAGGGGTTGTGTTTCCGTTGTGCTCAACCTTATAGTCCAACACACAAGTGCCCAAATCCGAAGCTGCAGGTGATGCTTTTGGGGGAAGACGAGATGGTTAATGAGACGGGTGAGGTTGTTGTAGCAGAAGCTGAGGAAGAATCGGAGACGGAAGAGGGTGAATGCAGTGTTTTGGATTGTAAAAAAATGTGGGATGGTTACAACAGCATGGAGGATAAATCGCAGCCTTTAAAGACCTTGAAATTGGAGGGATCCGTGAATGGAATACCTATTCTCATTCTTGTAGACAGCGGAGCTACACATAACTTTATCTCCCCTAAAGTTGTCAAGGCGCTGGGAATTTCAGTAGAGAAAGCAGATAAGGGATTAGGCATTCGATTGGGAGATGGATCTCGAGCAATCACCAAAGGAATATGTTCGAAATTGGAGGTATCAATGGGGAAATACACCTGCACGATAGATGCTTGGGTTCTAGATATGGGGGGACTTCACTTGATTCTTGGAGTTGCCTGGCTCAGGACTTTAGGAGATGTCACACCAAATTGGGAAACCATGACTATGACGCTTGCAAGTCGAGACAAGAAAGTAGAGTTACATGGATATGATAGTCAGCGTTTTGCAGCTTTACACAGTTTGACTGGGAATGCAAAGATACAAAAAAATAGAGTGAGATGTGGAGTGCAGTGGGAGATGGGTAAGGTCATGGAGCAAGAACAACTGAGTGTATCTCAAACAGATGAATTACGAGCAGTGTTGCAAAAATTTTCAGATGTGTTTCAAGAACCGCAAGGATTGCCTCCACCTCGTAGCTATGATCACGCAATCAATATGATACCAGGACATGGGTCGGTGAATGTTAGGCCTTATAGATACCCACACTTCCACAAGGATGAAATTCAAAGGCAGGTTCAAGAATTACTGCAGCAAGGGATAATACGAGCTAGTACTAGTGCCTATTCTAGCCCAGTCATTTTAGTGAAGAAGAAAGACTTAACTTGGTGAATGTGTGTAGATTTCAGAGCATTAAATAAGGCAACAATACCTGATAAATTCCCAATTCCGGTTGTGGATGAATTATTGGATGAGTTGCATGGGTCTTGCTATTTTTCAAAGCTGGATTTGAAATCCGGCTATCATCAGATTAGAATGAAGCCAGAGGATATTGAGAAAACTGCCTTTCGAACTCATGATGGGCATTACAAATGCCCCTTCAACCTTTCAGGCTGCTATGAATGAGATTTTTAGACCATTCCTTAGGAAGATGGTGCTGGTATTTTTTTATGACATTTTGGTTTTTAGTCAAACGTGGCAGCAACATGTGAACCATTTGGAAATTGTTTTAATGGTGCTACAGCAGAACCACTTTAGGGCTAACCAAAAGAAGTGTCCATTTGGCAAGCAAACTAAAGCATACTTGGGTCACTTGATATCCGGTAAAGGTGTTGCTATGGATCCAGAGAAGGTTAGGGCATTGATAGATTGGCCCGTTCCTAAGAATGTCAAGGGGGTCAGAGGTTTTCTTGGGTTGACTGGGTACTACCGTAAGTTTGTGGCTGGATATGGGAAAGTGGCAAAGCCATTAACAGAATTGACAAAGAAAGATGGGTTCAAATGGGGAGAAGATGCGCAACGAGCTTTCGAGACTTTAAAAAGATTGATGACAACAGCCCCTGTCTTATCATTACCTAATTTCTCTAAGGTATTTGATATTGAGTGTGATGCTTCAGGAAAGGGAATTGGCGCTGTGTTATTGCAAGAGGGTAAGCTAATCGCTTATTTTAGTAAGGCTCTGTCAGATAAAGCATTATCCAAGTCAGCGTATGAGAGAGAGATCATGGCTTTGGCTCTAGCAATTCACCATTGGAGGCCCTATTTGTTAGGAAGGAAATTTAGAGTGTTTACCGATCAAAGGAGCTTAAAGTTCCTATTACAACAACGGATTTCCACCTCAGATCAGCAGAATTGGATAGCAAAACTAATAGGGTATCACTTTGACATTTTTTACAAACCTGGTTGTGATAACAGGGTAGCTGATGCTCTTTCTAGATCTCATGAGGAGGCTGAACTTGCTTCATTATTATATTTTCTCATTTGGAGTGAAGGGCAAGAATTGAACTACGGGGTATCTAAAGATCCACAACTCCAAAAGATCATTGCTGCCTTACAGAATGATCCTTCATCCAGACCCGGTTTTTCACTGAACCAAGGGGTGTTGTATTACAAAAACAGATTGGTAATACCTGCTAACTCTCCTTGGATTCCAACATTAATGGAGGAATTTCATTCCACACCTGAAGGGTGGCATTCAGGATACATCAGAACCTATAGGAGGCTGGCTATGAATCTATACTGGTTTGGCATGAAGAATCGGGTGCAGGAATTTGTGAGGAACTGCAATGTGTGTCAGCAACATAAGTACTCTACCTTATCACCAGGGGGCTTTTGCAACCGTTGGAAATTCCTGAGATCGTGTGGGAGGATATCTCAATGGATTTTATCACCGGATTGCCAAAATCCAAGGGGTGGGAAGCAATTCTGGTTGTGGTGGACAGATTATCCAAGTACTCTCATTTTATTTTACTCAAACACCCTTATACAGCAAAGAACATTGCAGAAATCTTTATAAAGGAAGTTGTGAGGTTGCATGGGGTTCCAAAATCAATTGTAAGTGACAGAGATCCTGTTTTTATGAGCAGATTTTGGCAAGAAACTTTCAAGCTACAGGGGACAAAGTTAAAGATGAGTTCAGCTTACCACCCTGAAACAGATGGGCAGACTAAAGTTGTTAATAGATGTTTGGAAGCTTACCTTCGATGTTTTGCAGCAGAGCAGCCACGTAGTTGGGCCATGTGGATACTTTGGGCTGAATTGTGGTATAATACCACTTTTCATGTATCCATTAATACAACACCTTTTGAGGTTGTATGTGGGCAGAAGCCACCTACAATTTTGAAATTTATAGCGGGGGAGACACGAGTGGAGGCGGTATCTCAAGATTTGATGGATAGGGAAGAAGCACTCAGAAAGCTCAAATTTCATCAACATAAAGCCCAATCCCAGATGAAGAAGGCAGCTGATAAGGATAGGAGAGATGTGAATTTGGAAGTTGGAGAATGGGTCTTTTTATTTTTAAAATTAAGACCTCACAAACAGCAAATAGTAGCAAGAATCAATCAGAAATTAGCCCCTCGATTTTATGGCCCATTCCAAATTACAGCCAAGGTAGGAGTAGTATCATATAAATTACAGTTGCCAGATTCCTCCAAAATTCACCCGGTGTTTCATGTATCTCAATTAAAAAGGGCAGTGGGAAATAGTGTTGTCATTCCCACTCTTCCTGATGGTATGGATGCTGAAATGGGAGAGGTGGTTGAACCAGACCGAATTCTAGGAGTAAGAAAAGAAAGTAAGCATGGGGAAGACACCATTCAATGGTTGATACAGTGGAAAGGCACGTTAGTGGAAGAAGCTACTTGGGAAGATGAATTTACCATGAGAAGCCAATTTCCTACATTCAGTCTTTAGGACAAGACTGATTTTGAAGGAGGGGGCAGAGATAAAGCCCAAGACCAGAGGGATCAACTTTTGGGTCAGTACAATAATGGCCCAAGGACTTGGAGAGTCTACACCAAAAAGAGAAGAGGGACACGTGGCAATCAGCAGACAGAGGAGGCAGTTATGCATATTGTGAACTCTGTTGCAGCAATAGCAAGGGGTAAAAAGATGGTGGAGGGGAGTAGAAGGAGGCACGGAAAGAATTGAGAGATAGTGGGACCTACAGCTTAGGAAAGGGTTGTGAGGTATCCTTTCTGAGAATTCTTTCTGCTGAGTTTTCTTTTACTGTGTGTGTTTTCTTATTACTGAAATCTAAGGTTTCATCAATAGTTAACAAAAAATTTTCAATCCAGAAATTTACCTCTTTAAAGCATGTTCACAAACACCTAATGAGTGCAGCTATTATGCAAGAATACAACTTATGGATTGTCTTCATACACCCCGTCAGCCTCTCCAAGTGAAAGCCTTCAAAATATTATTGAACAACCCATTGTGGAAATTTTAAATCCTACAAATCATCATAAAGAAATAAAAGAGTTAATTGAAAGATTAGAGTAAATAAAACAGAACATCATGCAATAAGAGATAAAATAGAAAACGGAAGGGAAATTTATTGTACAATGCAATAATGATTCCTTGCTTCAAATAGGAAATTTAATAATTTATTGTACAAAGCAAATATATTATATAGAAAATTAGAAAGTTCAATCATACCTTGTCAACTTTTGTCAGTTGTAAGGCCGCCAACATCATGCCTAGTCTAGAAAACGAAAAAAAGACACACATTAGCAATTGTGTCAGATAGATTTCAAATTAATGCAAGTCTAGGAGATAGACATAGTAGGACAAAGTAGCAGTATATCTAATTGATAAGTAAGAGCAAGCAACAAACAACAAAAACATGCTAGAGCTATTACTCCCCAATCCTACCACAAAGTAATTATTATAGTAAAAAACCACATTCCAAACAAAAACATGCAGACACCTGTCCCACCAGCAGCATGTAAAGCATGTCTAACCAAAAGGAACTTCAATCACATAAATCGTGATCAAGGAAGTTTAATATAGTCAATACTTTAAAAAAATCAAAATTAAACTTAAAATAAACGATGAGGCAATTCAAATTAAAGTTGTTCAAAAACATCAGAATCCATGAAGAGTCCTAAAATTGGTCCAATATGTTAATTTGTTCCAGAAACTCAGAATCTGCCGCAGAGCATAGGTCACAAACGGACCGAATTACGCTAGTAGTTTCATGAAGTATTACCCTAGTAGGAAAGTAGCAAACCAGTAATCACTAAATAATGTATCAAGAAGAATTCACATTTATTCAAATAGGTAATAATCATATCATATCCAAATAATGGCGTTACTCACAGTTGATATGATGTATTCTTCAAATGATTCCCGATACTTGACATACAGTTGTTAAGAATAGTCATGAGGGGGCTTTTGAGTGCACATATTATATATGGTTCTGCAATACGATTTAAGGAAAAAGTAGATTCAAATCGGAATTCAATCAACTCAAGAAAACGAACTTAATCTTTAACCAAAACATCTCATAGATGGATACGTGTATAGCATCATATAGTCCTCAGAGCTGAATTGAGGCTCACGTAGCCCTTCTAGAATGTTCTTCTGCTTCAATATGCCCTTATGCATAAAATCCTATCCCTGTTCTAGGTCTACAGTCTTGCGCTCACTCATAGACATGTCACAAAACTAAATTTCTAGCACAGACTCCAAGATTTGCAACCAAATGTTGATAAACCCGTGTGAAAAAAAATCAAAATTTAGACCAAATATAAACAGGGCATTGCATCAGAGAAAAATATTTTAAATGAATATTATCTCTAGTTATATTAATTCTCCTACATGACAATGCAGAGATCCTTAAATAATTAATTACCAGAGAGGTGGCAGGAGATGAACACTATTCGAATGCCTTTGTAGTTAATGCGGATTGCTACGGCTCCTTTCTTTATTCCAATTATGCCTCCACAACCCCCAACAGATTGTTTGTCCACCTTCAATTCTGCTTACCATTAAAATGATGATGATCACTGTTAGAATTAGTCACACGTTGTTTTAAATTAGTAACAGCAAAATAATAATTAGCTGTCAATCCTTAATTAGTTGCTAATTAGAATTAGATTTAGCAATCACGTTCTTATGTATTTATTGCATACATATTATAAATACAGCATGTGTGGTCTGAGTAAGACACACAGAAACACAGAGAAATTCAAATTCAACATGTTATCAGAGCGGTACCATCCACCGTGACCTGTTTCATCACTTTTCCGCTGCCGAGTTCCCAAGTATGTGTTAGTGAACAGCCTCTGTTAAGCCTCTGTTGTATTGTAGCCGCATTGTATTAAGCCCATGTGCTTAAACCTGAGTCAGTTATGCTGACTCAGCTTTCTGTTGATGTATTAGCCCATGTGCTTATTAGAATCTGAGTCAGTTATGCTTACTCAGCATTCTGTTGTAATTGAGAGTGTAACTATAAATACCTCTCTTCTCTTTGTATTCAGTTAAGTATCAAAAATACAAATTACAGATTCATTTCAGAAAACCTTTCTGTTTCTTTCTCTTTCTTTCAGTTTCTATCGTTTTCTATCATGGTATCAAGAGCTTGATCCATGGCTTCCACCCCTGAATCCTCACTTCCTGAAGGTCTTTCGCGCCCTGCGACTACCTTCTCTCATCAATTGTCTGTCAAACTCGATGCTGATAATTTTCTTCAATGGCGGCAACAAGTTGAAGGTGTGATTCGTGGCCACAAACTGCACCGTTTTGTGGTAAATCCAACAATTCCTCTTCGTTTTTTGACTGAATCAGACAGAGATCTCGCGATTGAGAATCCAGCTTACTTAGAATGGGATCAACAGGATTCACTTCTCTGTACATGGCTTTTATCTACGGTTTCAGATTCAATTCTTCCTAAGGTCGTCGTTTGCAGACATTCCTATCAGGTCTGGGATGAAATTCACAAATTCTTTGCCAAGCAAGTGAAGAATCGCTCCAGGCAACTTCGTTCCGAACTTCGTTCTATTACCAAAGGTGACCGCAGCATCTCAGAATTTTTTGCAAGAATTCGAGCTATTTCAGATGCTCTTCTTTCCATTGGTGATCCCATTCCTTACAGAGATCAGTTTGAGATCATACTCGAAGCTCTTCCGGAAGAATATGATTCAATTGTTGATGTTGTTAATAGTAGAGAGGACCTCTGTCCTATGGATGAATTGGAATCCTTGCTGCTTTCCAGAGAGTTACGTATTGAGAAAAACAAGAAGATTGTGCTCAGTGAAGCTCTTCAAGTTAATCTTACTCAGGTCAAGCATCCAGAAACTCCTTCTACTCCACAAACCGAGCCTGTTGAAGCTGATAATTCTGCTTCTTCCTTCCACTCTCAACCATCTTCTGGAAGAGGTAATCCGAACTATAGAGGAAGAGGTCGTTTTGGTCGAGGTCGCGGACGTTTTGGTCGAGGAGGAGGTCGATTTCATAATGTTCAGTGTCAAATTTGCTATAAGATGGGTCATGATGCAAGCATATGCTACTACAGAAATTCTGGACCAGAGATACAATCTGCCTCTCGTCCTCCTTCACAATGGTTTCAAGGTGGCTGGCCTTCCTATCCGTCACCACAATACTCTGCTCCTCATCACACAGTTCCAGCAACTGGTGCTCCTTCCTCGCATCAATTTTCTCCTTCTGCTATGCAACCAAGAGCAGCTCGTCCTCAGGCCTTTCTTGCTGGATCAGAATCTGTTTCATCCTTCAACTGGTATCCTGATTCTGGTGCTTCTCACCATGTCACTGCTGATGGTGAAGTGTTTCATGACAGCATTCCTCTTCCAGGATCAGATCAAGTATTTGTAGGGAATGGTCAAGGTTTGTCAGTAACTGCCATTGGCTCTACTTCTTTCAAATCACCATTTAACATTCATAAACACTTTAATCTTCATAATCTTTTATTAGTCCCTTCCATAACCAAAAACCTGGTTAGTGTGAGTAAGTTTGCTAGAGATAATAATGTGTTCTTTGAATTTCACCCTACTTTCTGTGTTGTCAAATCCCAGGTCACTTCTGAACCACTTCTCCTGGGCACTCTTGGCAGGGATGGTCTTTACTCCTTTCCCAATATGCTTCATTCTCAAGGAACTGCATCTTCCACCAACAAGACTTGCTCTGCTGTTCCTGTTATCAATTCTGTCAATTCTGCTGTATCTGTTAATAATTTTGGTTCATGTTTAACCAGTTCTAGTTCTACCTTGTATTACCTTTGGCATTGTAGGTTAGGCCATCCCAATCAAAATGTACTCAAAACTGCCTTAAACACTTGTAATGTTTTCTTACCTAGCAAATCTAATGTTGATTTTTGTAATGCTTGTTGCTTGGGCAAGGCTCATAGACTTCCGTCTGTTTCCTCAACTTCACATTTTACAGTTCCTCTTGAACTTGTCTACAGTGATTTGTGGGGTCCCTCTCCGGTCCTTTCCTCTCATGGTTATCGCTATTTCCTCACTTGTGTTGATGCTTACTCCAAATTTACTTGGATTTATCCTCTCAAGCAAAAATCAGATGCCTATTCTGTCTTCATTCAATTCAAAAATATGGCTGAATTACAACTTAATGTTAAACTAAAGTCTGTCCAAACAGATTGGGGAGGTGAATTTCGTCCTTTGCACAAATTTCTTACAGATCTTGGTATTGTGCATAGAATCTCTTGTCCTCACACACATCATCAAAATGGTTCAGTGGAACGCAAACATCGCCATATTGTTGAAACTGGTCTCACTTTATTAGCACAATCCAATTTACCTTTCAAATTTTGGGACCATGCTTTCCTCACAGCTACTTACCTCATCAATAAACTTCCTACCCCAGTTCTTCATCTTAAATCTCCTCATCTTGTTCTCTTTGGTCAACATCCTGACTATAAGTTCTTGAAGGTATTCGGTTGTGCATGTTTTCCATTTCTTCGTGTCTATAACTCTCATAAAATGTCTTTCCATTCTAAAGAATGTGTCTTCTTGGGTTATTCCTCTGATCATAAGGGTTACAAATGCCTTGCCTCTGATGGTAGAATTTTTATTTCTAAGGATGTTCTCTTCAATGAGCATCGTTTTCCATACACTGATTCATTTCTCTCCTCTCCTGTCTCAGCATCCAATCTTCCCTGCTCCTTTCCTACCTCCAAAGTTCCTTTATTATCTCCAGCATCCTCTACTCACACTGCACCAGGTTCACCTTCTCTCAACTTACCCACTCAATCTTGCTCTCAACTAGCTCCTGTATCTCACACAGCTCCTCCCACTCCATCTATTCCTCCCACTGATTCTGCACCTTCAGATTCTCCATCCACTCTACAACCTGTATCTCATCCTATTAATTCTCATCCCATGGTTACTCGGGCAAAAGCAGGTATTGTCAAACCGCGGTTACATCCTACTTTACTTCTAACTCACTTGGAACCTACTTCCTACAAACAGGCCATGACAGATCCTAAATGGTTTTCTGCTATGCAAGAGGAATATAATGCACTAATCAAAAATGGGACTTGGTCCTTAGTTCCTCTTCCTGCAGGTAGGCAAGCAATCGGATGCAAATGGGTGTTTCGTGTAAAAGAGAATTCTGATGGCTCTATAAATAAGTATAAGGCTCGGCTAGTAGCCAAGGGCTTCCATCAGCAGCCTGGATTTGATTACAATGAGACCTTTTCTCCTGTAGTGAAGCCTGTCACAGTCAGAACCATCCTCACCTTGGCTGTTTCCAAAAGGTGGCCACTTCAACAGCTTGATGTTAACAATGCTTTTCTCAATGGCATTCTTGAGGAAGAAGTTTTCATGGTTCAACCTCCTGGTTTTGCTTCTTCTGACAGCACCTTAGTGTGCAGACTTCACAAGGCTCTCTATGGTCTTAAACAGGCCCCTAGAGCATGGTTTGACAGACTTGCCTCTACTCTTCTCAACTTTGGCTTTATTTCCAGCAAATGTGATCCTTCTTTGTTTATTCTTAACACTACTACACACTGTGTTTACATTCTGGTTTATGTTGATGACATAATCATCACGGGCAGCTCTTCATCCTATATTCAGCAACTTATTAAGTCTCTCAACTCTCAATTTGCTCTTAAAGATCTTGGACAGCTTGATTATTTTCTGGGTATCAAGGTTCATCATCTCTCCAATGGGTCTCTCCATCTGTCTCAAGCCAAATACATCAATGATATTCTTGCCAAAGCCAAGATGACTGATGCAAACAGTATCTCTTCTCCTATGGTTGCTAATCTCAACCTTTCCAAGCATGGTGCTAATTATGTTGAAGATCCATCTCTCTACAGATCTATTGTTGGGGCACTACAATATGCCACCATAACTAGACCAGAAATATGTTTTGCTGTTAACAAAGTCTGTCAGTTCATGTCTAATCCTCTGGAAGATCATTGGAAAGCTGTAAAAAGAATCCTAAGGTACTTAAAGGGCACTCCTCATCATGGCCTCCTGTTGCAGCCCTCTTCTGCTTCCTCTCTACCTCTTATAGCTTTTTCTGATGCTGACTGGGCTACTGACAAGGATGACAGAAGATCAACTTCTGGTTCCTGCATCTTCTTGGGTCCAAATTTGGTGTCCTGGTGGTCTAAGAAACAGACTCTTGTTGCAAGATCTAGTACAGAGGCAGAATACAGAAGTCTAGCCTCAACCACTGCTGAGCTTCTCTGGTTGGAGTCTCTCCTAAAAGAACTCAAGGTCCCCTATCAACCTCCTATACTTTACTGTGATAATCTTAGCACAGTTTCTCTCTCCTACAATCCAGTTCTTCATGCTAGAACCAAACATATGGAGCTTGATATTTTCTTTGTGAGGGAAAAAGTGCTTAACAAAAGCCTCATTGTTAAGCACATACCAGCAGAGTTTCAGTTTGCGGATGTGCTCACCAAGCCTCTATCTCCTGCTCGGTTTCAAGTGCTTAGATCCAAACTCAGGGTTTTTGACAGGACCACCCTTCCCTGAGTTTGAGGGGGAAATGTTAGTGAACAGCCTCTGTTAAGCCTCTGTTGTATTGTAGCCGCATTGTATTAAGCCCATGTGCTTAAACCTGAGTCAGTTATGCTGACTCAGCTTTCTGTTGATGTATTAGCCCATGTGCTTATTAGAATCTGAGTCAGTTATGCTTACTCAGCATTCTGTTGTAATTGAGAGTGTAACTATAAATACCTCTCTTCTCTTTGTATTCAGTTAAGTATCAAAAATACAAATTACAGATTCATTTCAGAAAACCTTTCTGTTTCTTTCTCTTTCTTTCAGTTTCTATCGTTTTCTATCAGTATGGAACTTTGTTCATGTTCAAACCCTTTTCAGCCGTTGACACCATTGTCTAGTGCCATCAGTCGCTCTCCTCCGCCATGAAGTCTTTTCCGGCGCGTTTTTGACATTTTCCGGACGTTTTTCCGCTATCTTCAGCCGCTGCCGCCGTCGGAGACGGCAACGATTCCTACCATCGACCACACCGCTGGAGTCGCCCCTCTGAGATGAGTCCAACGCTGCCAGAACCTTCTTGAACGGTGTTCTGACGCCCTCACACGCGTTCTATCTTCGCCGCCGTCTGCCGCGCGTGGCGGCGCGTCCGGCCACCTTTCTGGCCGATCTCACCGCCGCCGAACTCGCCCTTCTGTCCTCTATCCCGATTTGGGCATCGTTTGTCTAGTTCATGTACGGTACTTGGGTCCTTTTTATTTTGGATGTGTTTTCTCTCCCATTTGTCATTACCCATGATTTTTCAAAACCTAGAAATGTATCTCGAGGCTACCCAGAGCAATCTTCCTGGCCCCGTGGCTTTTCCAGTGCAATCTTCCTGGCCCGTGGCTTCAGTGCAATCTTCCTGGCCCACGACTTCCCAGTGCAATCTTCCTGGCCCACGGCTTCCCAGTGCAATCTTCCTGGTCCACGACCTCCCAGTGCAATCTTCCTGGCCCCACGGCTTTCCAGTGTTATCTGGGCCCGCGATTTATTATCTTCACTATTGTTAATATGGGTATATGTGTAACAAGCTTAAAGCTTAGTAAACATTAGCTTGAGGGGAAGTGTTAGAATTAGTCACATGTTGTGCACAGTGGTGGTTGCAGCCGCCCTGACCCTCTCTCCCCAAACGGTCACCGCCTCCAATATCGTCGTGATTCCACCATTGTAAACCCCGCAAGACAAAATCCACCTCGCTGCTCTGTGTCCATCGCCTCTGCCGAATTCTCATCATCTCTCTTTCTCTTCTACATTTCATAACCATGCTCATGATTCAGGATTGGATACAAAGAAACCTAAAACATGAAGAGAAAAAAATAAAAAGGTGTGAAGATCTGAAAGAATCCTAAAATTTGCCAAGCAGAAAATAAAAATGAAAAGAAGAAAAAGAAGAAGTATAATAATAAGAGAGGGTGAGAGTACCTGGATGAAGAAATAATGGATTGCAGTCATTTTTTTCCCGGCTTCTACTACCATCGTGCCTCGTCTCCTCCTGTCCTCAATGGCTGTCTCCGCAACAGTTGAATCTTTTATTTTCAATGCATTATTTGAGGGTGGAATAACTTTTTTTTCAAACGGGAGTAACTTCACTTCAACCTTGAGTAGAGAGGTGGAGTAACTTCTATTCCTTGTTATAGTAACTACCGAATTTTTTTCATGGTGCTACAGCAGAACCACTTTAGGGCTAACCAAAAGAAGTGTCCATTTGGCAAGCAAACTAAAGCATACTTGGGTCACTTGATATCCGGTAAAGGTGTTGCTATGGATCCAGAGAAGGTTAGGGCAGTGATAGATTGGCCCGTTCCTAAGAATATCAAGGGGGTCAGAGGTTTTCTTGGGTTGACTGGGTACTACCGTAAGTTTGTGGCTGGATATGGGAAAGTGGCAAAGCCATTAACAGAATTGACAAAGAAAGATGGGTTCAAATGGGGAGAAGATGCGCAACAAGCTTTCGAGACTTTAAAAAGATTGATGACAACAGCCCCTATCTTATCATTACCTAATTTCTCTAAGGTATTTGATATTGAGTGTGATGCTTCAGGAAAGGGAATTGGCGCTGTGTTATTGCAAGAGGGTAAGCTAATCGCTTATTTTAGTAAGGCTCTGTCAGATAAAGCATTATCCAAGTCAGCGTATGAGAGAGAGATCATGGCTTTGGCTCTAGCAATTCACCATTGGAGGCCCTATTTGTTAGGAAGGAAATTTAGAGTGTTTACCGATCAAAGGAGCTTAAAGTTCCTATTACAACAGCGGATTTCCACCTCAGATCAGCAGAATTGGATAGCAAAACTAATAGGGTATCACTTTGACATTTTTTACAAACCTGGTTTTTCAACAACGGAAATGGAGAATATAAAGAAAAAGCAAGTTGTTGTGATTATTACAAAATATTTGCTTTGATTTTATTTGTAATAAATGCTCTGATTTTATTTGTAATGAAATCTGTATCAGTATCAGATTATAATCAAATCGAATTTCTGATCAGATCTTAGGAAATATGATAGTTATTTCTGATTGATTCTGTTTTATTTACTGCAGATTGGTTTCCTTTTTTAGGACCAATCTTGCCTTTAAATTGGTGGCTGTATTTTTCAATTAGTAATAAGAGAAATATTATTCTTCTCTATTCTTTGATGGTATCAGAGCTTCGTGCTCTGAACCTTGCCATTTCCCATGGTGAAAACGGCGATGACCGGCACTAGTACCCGTTCCCATTCCACAGAAGATGAGCGCAGGGAGAAGGAGACTCCACCATGCGCGAACGACAATTTTCCCCAAAACCTGAATATTCCACTCATGATGCACAGGCTCAATGGGAAAAACTATCTCGAATGGGCTCAATCCGTGAAACTGACAATGGAGGGAAGAAGCAGGCTAGGATACTTAACAGGAGAAGTGAAGAAACCAGAAAAGGATGACCTTTCTTGGGCAAAATGGAAGGCTGAAAACTCCCTCATAATGTCATGGTTGATCAATTCCATGGAGCCAGCAATTGGGAAGCCATAATTGTTTTTATCTACAGCAAAAGAAGTCTGGGAAGCTGCTCGTGAATGCTACTTAAATTTGGAGAACTCATCTCAGATATATGATCTGAAAACTCAGTTGTGGCAATCCAAACAAGGTGATCGAGATGTTACCACCTACTATAATTTGATGCTAACCTTGTGGCAGGAGTTAGATCAATGCTATGAAGATGATTGGGAAAACCTCAAAGATGCAGCGCGATTTAGAAAAAGAGAAGAAAATGATAGAGTATACATGTTCCTTGATGGCTTGCATAGAAGTCTATATGAAGTAAGGGGAAGGATTCTTTCTCGAAGGCCTTTACCCTCCATTCGAGAAGAATTCTCCGAAGTTAGACGCGAGGAAGCTAGAAGGAGGGTCATGTTGCATGGATCTGAATCACCTATCACCCAGCAGATATAAGGATCAGTCCTTGCAACAAAGGGGTTTGATTCTGAAAGAAAAAAACCATGGTGTGATCATTGTAAGAAACCATGGCACACAAGAGAAACCTGCTGGAAGCTTCATGGAAAACCAACAAACTTTAAAAAGAAGTCTAACAGAGAGGGCAGCGCATTCCAAACCACCTTTGAGTAAAATAAGGAGCTATCATCTTCTGCTGAAACAACTCCTTTCACAAAGGAACAATTGGAGCACCTGTACAAGATTTTTTCTCCCAAAATGACAGTAAATCCTTCTTGTTCTTTGGCCCAAAAAGGTACTCATCCCATTGCCACTCTCTGTAGTTCATAAATAATCTAAAACCTCTTTGGATCATAGACTCTGGAGCTACTGACCATATGACAGATTGTTCAAAACTTTTTTCCTCCTACAGTCCTTGTGCAGGAAACAAAAAAATAAATGTTGCAGATGGAACCTTCTCTGCAATTGCTGGAATTGGATCAGTTCCTCTGTCTTCTTCTTTAACCTTACATAATGTCCTTCATGTGCCTAACTTATCATGCAATTTACTCTCTGTCAGCAAAATTACTCTTGACTTAAACTGTCATGCTATATTTGATTCCTCTGGTTGCAAATTTCAGGAATTGAATTCGGGGGAGGATGATTGGCAATGCTAGAGTGATTGATGGACTCTATCTGTTTGAAAATGACAATGACTTGAGTAGACAAAATCAAAGTACTTGTCTCCATTGTAGCCTAGTTTCTAAGGCCAGTGAAGTTATGTTATGGCACTATAGGTTAGGCCATCCAAGTTTCAACTATATGAAACACTTGTTTCCTGAATTTTTTAACAAAAATATGTCCTCTTTAAATTGTGAAACTTGTCAATTGGCTAAACATCATCGTTCCCCTTATTTATCACAACATACAAATCATCCAGCCCCTTTACTCTTATTCACAGTGATGTTTAGGGCCCTAGTAGGCATTGAACACCTTCGGGTAAATGTTGGTTCATCATCTTTATTGATGATCATACTAGGATAACTTTGGTGTATTTGATGAAGGAAAAATCTGAAGTTGAATCTATTGTCAAAACCTTTTTCAAAATGGTGACAACACAATTTCAAAAAACAGTTCAGATTTTTAGAAGTGATAATGGTAAGAAGTTTTTTAACAAAAGCTTAAACAATTTCTTCATAGAGAATGGAATTGTACATCAAAGCTCTTGTGTGAATACACCCCAACAAAATGGGGTAGCACTTGCTTGAAATTGTTCGGGCTTTACTCTTTCAAAATTTTGTACCTCAATACCTTTGGGGTGAAGCTATACTTACAGCAGCCTATTTGATCAACGGGATGCCAAGTAAAGTTTTGGATTTTAAAACTCCTTTGGAGGCCTTCTTAAGCATCTTTCCAAAAAATAGGTTGCTATCAACCATACCTCTAAAGGTTTTGGCTGCACTGTTTTCGTTCATAATCATGAACCAAATCGGAATAAACTAAGTCCTAGAGCAAAGAAATGTGTGTTTATTGGTTATTCTTCCACACAAAAGGGATACAAATGCTTTGACCCTAATTCTAACAAAATATTTGTCACCATGGATGCCACCTTCTTTGAGTGTCAACCTTTTTTTACAACTCATCTTCAGGGGGGGAACACATGTGAAGATTTGACACAATTTTTTGAACTTGAAGATAACTCACCATTTGACTGCATTTTAGTTGAAAATAAATTTGAAAATTTCAAGGATTGTGATGTTCGAAGTTCAAAAGATTGTGACGACATCATTGTGCCAAATAATGAGGACGGTGAGGCCATAGGAGCAGGTGGAAATAAGAAGCAAAGAGGCAAAAAAAACATATTGATTTTGTCTACTCAAGAAAGAAGAAAGCTCAAGAAGATGAGTCTAAAGGTCATCCCTTGCATTACCAAGAATCCGAGGAACCACAAGGTAATACTCTTCCTGAAACTATACATAATGGCAACCAAAATTCTGTTAGTGAGTCTCCTATACTAAATGATTCTGATCTTCCCATTGCTATTCGAAAAGGTGTAAGGTCTTGCACCAAACATCCTCTGTCCAATTTTGTTTCATATGATAAACTCTCACCCTCTTTTCGAGCCTTTACCTCACAACTGTCATGCAGGGAAATTCCAAATAATATACAGGATACTCTAAGGGTTCCCGAGTGGAAGGGGGTTGTTTTAGAAGAAATGAAAGCTCTTGAAAAGAATCAGACTTGGGAAATGGTGGAGCTGCCAAAGGGGAAGAAAACAGTGGGATGCAAGTGGGTGTTTACAATCAAGTACAATTCAGATGGTACTCTAGAAAGATACAAAGCCCTCCTAGTTGCCAAGGGTAATACTCAAACCTACGACATTGACTACTCGGAGAATTTTGCACCGGTGGCAAAACTGAACACTATTAGAGTCCTCCTATCTCTACTTGCAAATCTTGATTGGCCCTTACAACAGCTAGATGTGAAAAATGCTTTCCTAAATGGGAATTTGGAAGAGGAAGTACACATGGATGCACCACCTGGCTTTGAACAAGGGCACTATCCAAAGGTATGCAAGCTGAAAAAGGCTCTATATGGACTAAAGCAATCTCCTAGAGCATGGTTTGAAAGATTCACTCAATTTGTAAACAAACAAGGATATTCCCAAGGCCAAACAGACCACACTATGTTTGTGAGGCATTCAACTGAAGGGAAAATTGCTATACTAATTGTCTATGTGGATGACATCATCCTTACTGGATATGATTTACAAGAAATGAGCCGGCTGAAAAATACTCTCTCTGCAGAATTTGAGATAAAGGATTTGGGATCCTTAAGATATTTTCTTGGGATGGAGGTAGCAAGGTCAAGGAACGGTATGAGTGGTTGTAGACCGGCTGACACACCCATTGACCCAAATAAAAAACTTGGAGATGGCAAGGAAGGGCATCCTGTGGACACTTCACGCTACCAAAGACTGGTTGGGAAACTGATTTACTTGTCTCACACAAGGCCTGATATTGCTTTCTCTCTAAGTTTAGTAAGTCAGTTTATGCACTCTCCCCATGAGGAACATCTTGATGCAGTTTATAGAATCCTAAGGTATTTGAAGAGTACACCGGGTAAAGGTTTGTTATTCACAAAAACAACTAAGCAATCAATTGAAGCCTATACTGACGCTGATTGGGCAGGTTCAATTCTGCACTTTTATATGGGGCAACCTTGTCACTTGGCGAAGCAAAAAACAAAGTGTGGTTGTTAGGAGTAGTGCTGAAGCAAAGTACAGGGCAATAGCACAAGGAATTTGTGAAATGGTTTGGCTAAAGGGAGTTCTTGAAGAATTAGGAATGGCCATCAATCTACCCATGAAGTTATACTATGGTAACAAGGCTGCAATCAGCATTGCTCAAAATCCAGTCCAACATGACAGGACTAAACATGTGGAGATTGATAGGCATTTCATTAAAGAGAAGTTGGAAAATGGGGCAGTTTGCATGCCTTTTGTCTCAACTTCACAGCAAGTGGAGGATGTTCTTACTAAAGGACTCTTCAGAAATAACTTTGAATTTCTTGTAAGCAAGTTGGGTATGATAGATATCTACGCACCAACTTGAAGAGTGATTTTATTTGTAATAAAATTTGTATCAGTATCAGATTATAATCAAATCTGATTTCTGATCAGATCTTAGGAAATAGGATAGTTATTTCTGATTGATTCTGTTTTATTTACTACAGATTGGTTTCCTTTTTTAGGACCAATCTTGCCTTTAAATCGGTGGTTGTATTTTTCAATTAGTAATAAGAGAGAAATATTATTCTTCTCTATTCTTTTAGAAGCCATTTGGGATACAAAGCCTGCAAAGTTAAAACGTTCATAGAAACCCAATCAGAGCTCAAGGTAAGCAAGATAGAACAATGCATAAGAATCATCCATCAATTATTTAGTTAACATAGTTAAAGCCCAGTTAAGCCCAATTTGTTAAATTCCAATTAAAACAGTGGATTTAATCATGAATACAGTACAAAATAGCTAAGATTAAAGATACAAAGTGTATGTAAAATTATGCTCATCAAATTCCCCCACACTTGCTCTTTTGCACTCCGAGCAAAATATCATATAAACTAAAAAATCAACTAGGGAGCACAATGCAAATACAAATTGCATAATTATCAAGAGATCCTAGGAATGCATAAGAGTAGGCAAATTACAACATCCAAGGAATCAAAGAAACAAGAAAAATGTGAATGACAAACCTTACAATGTAGCAAACAAGAGAGTCAATCAAATCAAACGGTGAATCAAAGGTGATAGAAACCTCACAAGACATACTCTCCAACACTCAAGTGTTTAAGCTTGTGTATATACACTCAAACCCACTCTTGTAAGCAAACACTACCATAAGCTTGGCAAGACTCTAATATCCACAATTGAATCACATGCAAGCAAAGATCAAGAGGACTTCATAAAGGATGTAATGGGGCCAAGGTAAAGGTAGGGAAAATGAAGAATAAGAAGCTAAAAACCAAAGAGAATAGAGGAGCAATGGGGAATAAACCTAAAAATAAATGCAAGAAGCGTACATCTCAAGATCACAATTATACTCCTCTTTTCTAACTTTTGACCCAATTTTTTTCCTTTTTTTTTTATTTCAAACACTTTATTTAGAAAACTTTTCTTTGAGCTTTTCTTTATTCTTTTTTCTCTTCTTTTTTCCTTTTCCGTTTTTTTCCTATTTTTTAACCAGCCAAAGGTCAACAATGAGTTATCCACATGAGGAGATAAGAAAATGAAGTACACCCCAACACTTATTTAAGAACCTATTCCCAAAACAATTCAAAAGCACCTTTATCCCCTAAGGTAGGGACAAATCATGGTTTTTCTCTTTTAAGGCTTGTAATGAGCTTTAAGAAACAAGGAATAAGATCCATATGCTCAAACGGGCTAACAAGTGGATCAATTATCAAGGTAGGCTCATATGGCTAATAGCTCAATATCAGCAAACAATGTCTCAATCATCTCAATACATGATGTGAATCAAGTTGCAAATTATAGAATCAAGCCAAGTTCTAAAGCACAAGCAAACATTGAAATCACACTAGAAAAAGAGAGAATGGCATAGAATGGTCCATCCAACAATAAGGCTCAAAATCACACCAAGAACAACTCTATCACAAAAGATTCAACCAAATATTTCTCTAAACCAACTTATTCACAAAAATGCAAAGAATCCAAACAACACAAGTCATGAACCTAATTATCCAAGAATTAGGAAAATGCCAACCACTGATACATATCCTAAAAATCAAATGAAAAACATGCTATATGTATTTTTTTACTGTTAAAAATATAATTTTTTCTGTAAAAATCGAATTACTGTCAAAATTTTGTTGTGGGGGAAAAATTCTGCTATCAAAATCCCGCTGTATAAAAATCTGTTGTAAAAAGCAACAGTAAAATTGCAACAACAGCTACAATAAATGCACAAATAGAAACAGCAAAACAGACAGTTTACAGTAATCACAGACAGCATAAAAACAGCAACAACAGCTACAGAATAGCTATGAAGCAGCAAATAACAAAGGGGGAGTTTGTTTCAAGTAATAGAAACATATTCCCGGGAAAGTGAACTTGGGAATGTTACTTTCCCACATTTGGTATAAGTTTTAAAAATCATATTCCCGGGTATTATTGATTCCCAGGAAAGTGATTTACCCATGTTTTAGTTACATTCTATTCCCATGGTGAGGGGTGGGAATCTTACATTCCCATGGGAATGGAAGTTATTTTTAAAATAACCTCCCTCTCTCACCTCATTCTACTATTTTTTTCTATTTTTAATTTTTTTTACTTTTTGAAATAAATAAATGTTAAAAATATTCCCGGGAATATTAAATATCTACCAAACATACTTATAAATTTTACCCGAAAATACCATTCCTGGTAATAGGATTCCCGGGAACATTATTCCCAAGAATATGATCTAAAACCTTGAAACAAACTCCCCCAAAGAAAAAACACAAAACAACAAAGAAAAACAGCAATATAACCTACATTAAACAGTAGAAAGAATAAATATACAGTAAAAACAACAATTTTTTTTTGAATCCTAAAATAAGCATAGAGTTACTAAACAACCTAAAAATTAAAATCCTAGGAATGCGTGAATCATTCGGTACATTGTGCTACGCACCCATGCTTTATATACTAACATACTAATCATAGCAAAACACATGTCAGTGTCATTTTCATGGACATTCAAATAATTAAGATCATTTTTATCTTTCAACCTAGTACTCACATGTTTTATAGATCCTCCAATGGTCATTGCAGCAATCAAATCACTTGATTCTATTTTTTCGTAACGGGCAAATGAAACTGTGTATCAAAAAACGTAAAAGCAAAAATGGGTAACATCAAAGCAAAAAA
This sequence comes from Sesbania bispinosa, assembly GCA_026901365.1. Lineage (NCBI taxonomy): Eukaryota > Viridiplantae > Streptophyta > Magnoliopsida > Fabales > Fabaceae > Sesbania > Sesbania bispinosa. The sequence goes on from QLOH01000593.1 coordinate 182,655, forward strand.
AAAAACACCTTACAGAACGATGTCGATTTCTCTTGATTCAAGCGATACGTGTTTTACCGTCTACAAATAAAATATCCTATAAAGAGATTAAAAACACATATTATGACGTCAGTGACCGGCAAAAAAATTACATGACTTCCAGTAAAGGCTCAAACACGATAGAGTAATACACTTTTGACACACCTGTTTCCACATCCCAAGATGTCAATGAACGAATATTTTTCAAGTGTTTGTCATTCTCCATTGAATAGCCTTCCATGGTTACAAACGTTCTGCCGACTTCTACCTGCCGACTTCTACAGCTTCCTAATGATTAACTAAATTGTCTTAAGGGATCATAACAATTTATAGCAAACAAACAAATAAGATGAGGAATAATCAGTGACATTCTACATTGAAAATGGTAAAGTTCATTTGGAGTGATGTTGTATTCATGCTCCCTTTTATTGTGTTTCACCTAAGACATCATAACATGAGTCATATTGTGCTTAATTTTGTTTAAATTGTTCATAAAACTTTTGTGAAATTTAGAATCTATATCGTTTTCTTGTCGTCCCTTATAATGTGCACTAGAATAATTGAGGTCAAATTGGAGATCAACGGGGAGGCTTAGGCTGTTTCTGGGCACAAGAATTCTTGTCCATTAGAACTGAAAAGTCATAACTGTTCAAATTAAAAACAAGAAACGGTGACAACTGATGGCACTCTTACATTATGGTTTTACTTAAAATTAGCGATGAGAATTGCTAGTATAAACGTAGTAGGAAATTAAGTAGATATGTTTCATCTATTTTTAAACGTTCCTATAATCCATAAATAATCCCAAAACAATATTTTGTTTTTGGACTAACCAAACAAAACTTTAATTAAAGGGTAACTGAACATAGGAGAATATCCAAAATTCCATTCAAATAAGGGAGCACGAGGATGTAATGAATTTAGCAATGTAGATGCAATATTAAGAATTATTCATTAACATAAAATAATATACCTCCTCAAATTTTCCAAGAAAGAGAGAACTCTTCGCAAGTTTTTTGTATGCTTTGGCGCGCTTTGAAAAATTGTTATGCACTCCCTTTCAATCATAAAGAAAGTTTAGTTGTGAATATTTAGAAATTGGGCCCTACTAAGGGGTACTAGTTAAGGGATCCATATATAGAAGATTTTTATTAGAAAGCGTGACATTAATTGTATTTGTAACATTAAATAGTGCACACTCATTAGCATTTCCCTTAGAAATATTATAAGTGATTTTAACAAATATAAAATAAAGTAAAGCTTAAATTGCATCTGTCCTCCAACTATAATTTGGGGGATATAAACTACAAACCAAACATTAATGTGATAATGGCCATGTTATCGTAACTCAGATTAATCTTAATAAGGACAAAATATCCTAACATATACATCTAAAAAATCCTAGCATTTTTCTAGGAGAATGATACTTTAACACTCAAAATTCTAGTATAAGAATTGTAAGAGAGACATAGAAAGAAAAAAAATGAAGAGAAAGTAACAGACATTATAATTGATATGATAGAAAAGGAATAGAATTATAAAGTAAAAAAAAAAGTTGCAAAAGAAAGTGTATAAAATAGGAGTGTGAAATAATCAAATTAATTTACTACTCCAACGTGAATGTGTATCAATGAGAAACGGAATCTTAATCAAATACACTTCCTTTCCACTCCCTAAATTTTTCTAGTATGTATATGTGTGCTAATTAGTTATTAAGAATGTTTGGTTTATAGTTGGGTAGAATTGATTGTGATGGATTTATAGAATCAATGACGGAAGATGAATGATGCACGATTTACGAAGCACGTTGAACAGAAGTGATTTAAAATCAGTTTCAAAAAATTAATTCTGATTGTTCCCAACTGAAAACATAACATACAAAAAAACAATTTGATCCTCATAGTAATTATATTGAAAGTTACATTATTTAGTAGTTTTGCAATAAGAGAGAAATAATGGATTGCAGTCATTTTTTGCCAAGCAGAAAATAAAAATGAAAAGAAGAAAAAGAAGAAGTATAATAATAAGAGAGGGTGAGAGTACCTGGATGAAGAAATAATGGATTGCAGCCATTTTTTTCCCGACTTCTACTACCATCGTGCCCCGTCTCCTCCTGTCCTCCATGGCTGTCTCCGCAACAGTTGAATATTTTTTTTTCAATGCATTATTTGAGGGTGGAATAAGTTTTTTTCAAACGGGAGTAACTTCACTTCAACCTTGAGTAGAGAGGTGGAGTAACTACCGAATTTTTTTCAGTCAACAAGAGTATAAATTAGGGGTATAATGGGAAAGTAAATGTGGACATCAAATTGAGGCATCGCCTTTATATAAAGCTTCTAGGCAAAGCTCTTAAACCAAAACATCTAATGGAAAAATACTCTAACTAAGATGTCTTGTTAAATTTTGTTTAATTTTCATTTTCATTTTTCATTAATAAAAATTTACTATGATAATACATTTAATCAAACTTTTTCTATTATTAATAATAACTACTATACTGAATAAAATCACATTATGGCTTTACATATGCATATTTACAAAACAAGTTTCATTTTCACAACCTTATATTCATTTGTATTACACTCCCTCTCATACTCATTTTTTCTCTCTATCTCTCCATTCATTTTCCATTACATCAATTATCAAATATTTTATTTTTTATAATTTTATTATTTTTTATTTCTATCTATCTCTTTCCTACATTTTTCACATTAAAATTTTAAATGTGGAACTTTTTCATTTACAAAACTCTACCATATTTACAAATCAATGACTACCTTCAAATTATCTCGGGTGCATAGAGTCAACATATCCAGAGGAAAACTCCATAACAAACAGCAGGTAACATTTAAAAAAAATCTCACCTTAAAGTGCTCAGTGGCAAGCCACGATTCAAAATATAGGTTATGTAGTAAGTCACACAAGCCCTCTTTTAACGCTTGATTTCAGGGTAAGAAGCATGAGCTACTGAAAAATGCTGACATATATGTGACAAGATGAAAATCTGAAATCAGAAAAGGCATCTCACTGTTTGTCGTATCCATATGTACTCTAAAATATAGATTATGTAGTAAGTCACACAAGCCCTCTTTTAACGCCTGATTTCAGGGTAAGAAGCATGATCTACAGAAGAATGCTGACATATATGTGACAAGATGAAAATCTGAAATCAAAAAAGGCATCTCACTGTTTGTCGTATCCATATGTACTCTATAAAGGTACCACACATAGCAGACATACTGATCTTGCAGCCAATCTCCAGCTATAGTCCTATAAACGATAATAGTAACTGCAAATCACATATGCAAAATTATAGACAAGCCACAAACAAAGCAATCTCGGCTAACATTTCCAGAGTACAATCAGTGCATTTTCCATTTTGCAATATACCCACTAACTGCAATGTCATGTAAAGCATGACTCAACGATAAAAAATCTAACTAAAATCAGATAAACAAATCAAAAGGCATAAAATCAAATCAACCCCTTTTTAGGGATAATTTGGTTAAAAGAAAACTATAAATTTAATCACGATCTCGACAAACATTATTATAATTTGAGGGATCAAAAACAACGTTTCAATAAAATAGTAAGCTTAACAAAACAGAAGGAATAGTGTAAAATTGTAAATAAGTGAAGTGTACACAACTATTTTCAAACCCTAAAAAAACAAGAGTAATTTCCAGAACCTTAAGACACGCCATTGCATTCACAAGCAACCAAAGCTAAGAAAATATATGGCAGAACCACTGTCCAATTCAAATGCCGAAGTTATACGAGGATCCATCTCAAACATTTTGATTTCTCACTAGTTTCAATTTTACAAACAACTTACAGCTAGAAACAACAATCAATGACTTTTTCTTTTTCTTCTTTCTTTCCTATGGTAATAATTGATTCTATCATGAAGCAAGAAAATCAAATAAGCAAACCAAAAAAAATATGAATTGAATACCCATTACAAATATATATAAAACAATTCCCACGTAACATACCAGTTGGTTCAAAACTTCAGTAAGAACTACAAGTGCTAATGATGGAACACTAGATCAGGGACCTATTGTATGGAATGAGGGTGAGCAAAGCATGGACCGAGAAGTGGACCCAACACCCAAAAGGCCCATCATATGGAAGGTCTATACCCGTAAGCAAAAGAAAGGGACAGGGAGAGAGAAATCATATGCTGCTGAGTTGGCAAGTTAGTTATGCCAAGCAGTAGTGTTTTAGGGAGTGGGGGAAAGGTAGTGGGGGCACGTTTTGGGAAGTTGTTGTTTTGGACAGAGAATTTCCTTCTCTGAGGAGTTGAGGCTCTGTAATTTTGGTTGCCTCTGCCAGAGTGAGGAGGAAAGGAGTTGAAGGAAGTTGAATCCGGATCAACAGAGTCAGATTGTGGAGGTGGATTTTCTGGAGCTTTAGCTTGAGTGAGGTTGACACTGAGAACATCACTGAGTACATTCTTCTTGTTTTTCTCAATTCTCGAGCTAGAAGGAGAGACTCAAGCTCATCCATAGGGCAGATATCACCTCTGCTATTCACAACATCAACAACAGAGTCATATTCTTTTGGTAATGCCTCAAGAATGATTTCAAACTGGTCGCAATAGGGGACAGGGTCTCCAATGGATAGAAGTGCGTCAGAAATATTGCGATCACCTTTTGTGATAGAACGAAGTTCAGATCGAAGCTGTCTGGAACGGTTCTTGACCTGATTGTCGAAGAACTTGTGTATCTCCTCCCATACTTGCCAAGAATGACGGCAAATCACAACCTTAGAGTGAAGAGAATCGGAGATTGTTGAAAGAAGCCAAGTGCAGAGGAGTGAGTCTTGTTGATCCCACTCTGTGTATGCTGGATTTTCAATGCCGAGATCTCTATCGGATTCCGAGAGATACTTCAAGGGAATAACCGGATTTGTGACGAAGCGGTGAAGCTTGTGACCACAAATGACACCTTCTACTTGCTGCCTCCAGTGCAAAAAATTGTTTGCATCCAACTTCACTGAGATTTGGTAGGAAAATGTTGATGCAGAGCGCGCGTCAGGTCGAGCGCCTCCGTCAGAGAATGGATTTTCAAGAGCGGAAGCCATGGATCAAGCTCGTGATACCATGTTAGAATTGCATATAGGAAGAAGAAATGAAAGATAGACTGAGAGAAAAGAGAAAATTCTGATATCTGAAAATTTGTATTATGAATTGTTAAGTGTTGTTACAAGAGCAGAGAGGTATTTATATATACCCTCTGAACAACCTAACAGAAGAAACAGATTGCTGAGTCAGCTTATAACTGACTCAGAATCTGAACAAAGCTAACTGACCTAACTGACCACATGGGTCTTACAAGCATGCGCAGGCTAAGCTTACTAGAAGCTTACAATAGAAAAGCTATTACTAACATCAATCAGCTATCACTAACACACCCATTCTAAATTTTTTAAAGGAAATTTGTCCCATAGAGAAGCGGAGCATTCAAACACCTGGGGTCGACCAAATTTTTCGGGTACGGGTCATGCGGATCACACTCGAAATAATTTGGCCTCGGGTAATTGGGTTCGTCCTCAACAAAAGGCAGCTTCTGCGTCTTTTTCCTCAACAGCCCATAACACTCGAGAAGACAAAAGAGGTAACGGTGAAAGGAGTAGGGGACTCAAGCACTTGACTTACCTAGAGCTTATGGACAGAAAGGCTAGAGGATTGTGTTTTCGTTGCGGAGAGAAGTTCCATCCTTTGCACCAATGTCTTGAGAAACAGTTCAGATTGTTGATACTTGGGGATGATGAGAGTGTCAATGAGGGCGGAGAGGGTGTAACCATTGAAGAGGATGACGTTGCGGAAGATTCACATCTGGAATGCAAAGCTATAGGCCTTTATGGTGTTATTGGTGACACGTTAAATGAGGTGACAACCATGGGGCTGGAAGGAAAATTGAAGGGGATTACAGTATTAGTTATGGTGGATAGTGGTGCATCACATAACTTCATTTCTCCTCAGGTAGCTGCTGCTCTCGAATTACCTATTGCCCCTAGTCACGAATTGGGTGTCACACTTGGTGATGGTCATAAGGTTACTACTATAGGTAAATTTACCAATCTTAATATTCAGATTGATGGCATTGACTTTATAATAGATGCCTATGTGTTGGATTTGGGTGGCTTGGATGTTATATTGGGTGTAGCTTGGTTGCGAACCTTGGGAAAGGTATTAATGGACTGGGAGGAGATGACCATGAATTTCCTGCTTGATGATAAATCAATTGAACTTAGGGGACGGACCAATAAGGCTATTATTCCACAAGGAGGACAAGTATCTAATGTTGACCCAGCATCATTGAAAAGTTTATTGAAAGAAGTTGATGAGGATGATTGGGGGAAGTTGTGCCCAAGTGAATCAGAGAGGGTCTCTACACAGCAGTTGAACCCATTACAGCAAGATGACCTTATGAGATTACTTGACAAGTTTCCAGAAGTTTTTAAAGAAGTATTGGGACTTCCTCCAAGGAGAGACATTGAGCACACTATTGTGTTACAGCCAGGAGCAGGGCCTGTTAGTGTTAGACCCTACCGGTATCCTCATTTGCATAAAAATGAGATTGAAAGACAGGTAAATGAACTGATGCAGCAAGGCGTAATCAGACATAGTTCCAGCTCTTTTTCAAGCCCTGTTATATTAGTAAAGAAGAAGGACTCCTCTTGGCGTATGTGTGTTGACTATAGGGCGTTGAATAAGGTGACTATTTCAGACAAATATCCAATTCCAGTAGTGGATGAGCTCTTGGATGAGCTGCATGGTGCCTTTTATTTCTCAAAATTGGATTTAAAGTCTGGATATCATCAAATACGGGTAAAAGAAGAAGATGTTCATAAAACAACATTTCGGACTCATGAAGGCCACTGAGTACCTAGTGATGTCATTTGGTTTGGTGAATGCTCCAGCAACTTTCCAATCTACAATGAATCAAATTTTTAAGCCATATTTAAGGAGGTTCGTGTTGGTGTTTTTTGATGATATCCTTGTGTACAACAAGGATTGGCAAACACATCTACTACATCTTCAGCAAGTTCTTCAAGTGTTGAGGGAGAATCACTTTGTGGCTAATAGAAAGAAGTGTACTTTTGGAAGACAGCAAGTTGAGTATTTAGGGCATGTCATCTCAGGTGATGGGGTTGCTGTTGATCCTAATAAGGTGAAGAGTATAGTGGAATGGCCAGTTCCTCGAAATGTCAAAGGTGTGAGGGGGTTTCTTGGGGCTGACGGGATACTATAGAAAATTCATTAAGGGGTATGGGAAGTTAGCTAAACCTCTTACAGAGCTAACCAAGAAGGAGGGATCCCACTGGGGTCCAAAGGCTCTAAATGCATTTGAAGAATTAAAAAGAGCCCTCACTTCTGCCCCTGTTTTGGCTCTTCCGGATTTCACTCAACCATTTCAAATTGAGTGTGATGCTTCGGGACGAGGAGTAGGAGCAGTACTTATGCAAGAGGGCAGACCTATTGCGTATTTTAGTAAAGCTCTGGCTAACAACAACTTGTCAAAATCAGTATATGAAAAGGAATTAATGGCCCTTGTCTTGGCGGTTCAACATTGGAGACACTACGTGATGGAAGAAGTTTTGTGGTTTTCACTGACCAAGAAAGTCTTAAACACGTATTGCAACAGAGGGTAGCAAGTTGTGATCAACAATGTTGGGTTTCTAAACTGATGGGCTACAAATTTGAGGTTGTTTATAAACCGGGTCCAGAAAACAAGGCTGCAGATTCTCTGTCCCGAATTCATGAGGAAGGATATCTTAAGGTGTTAATTTCTTCACCCATTTGGGAACAAGGAAGGGAGATTGAACAGGAGGTGCTGAATGATCCAAGTTTGAAACAAATTATTAATGATTTGCAAATGGATTCTACTTCCAGACCGGGATTCCGTCTTCACAAGGGAGTACTTCTTTACAAGAACAGATTGGTACTTCCTTCCAATTCTTCTTTTATTCCCTTGCTATTAGAGGAGTTTCATTCCTCACCTATGGGTGGACACTCAGGTTTCTTGAGGACATATAAAAGAATTGCAGGGAATTTATATTGGATCGGGATGAAGAAAAGAATCCAAGATTTTGTGAAGGCTTGTGATGTATGTCAAAGGCAAAAATATTCTGCTACCTCTCCAAATGGATTGCTACAACCCTTACCCATTCCAACTCAAGTTTGGGAAGATATTTCACTCGATTTTATTACGGGTCTACCCAAGTCCAAAGGCTTTGATGCAGTGCTTGTTGTGGTTGACCGCTTGTCTAAGTATGCTCATTTCTTACAACATCCATACACTGTTCGAAGTGTGGCTGCTGTTTTTGCGAGAGAAATAGTGAGGTTACATGGAATTCCACAATCCATCCTTAGTGATCGAGATCCTCTCTTTGTTAGTATTTTCTGGCGGGAACTCTTCAAATTACAGGGATCGGTGCTGAAAATGTCGTCATCTTATCACCCGGAAACGGATGGACAAACCGAGGTGGTCAATCGTTGTTTAGAGGCATATTTAAGGTGCTTTGCCTCTGAACAACCTAAGAGTTGGTCTGATTGGGTACCATGGGCAGAATTATGGTATAATACTACCTTCCATGTGTCTACAGGTACCACTCCATTTGAAGTGGTATATGGTAGAAAACCACCTGCAGTGGTGCAGTTTGTTCATGGTGAAACTAAAGTGGAGGTTGTGGCTCGTGAGTTGCAAGAGAGGGATGAAGCTTTGAAACAATTGAAGTATAATTTAACTAAGGCCCAAGAGCAGATGAAGAGATATGCAGATAAAAGTAGAAGAATGCAAGTGTTTGAAGTTGGAGAATGGGTTTTTCTGAAGTTGCGCCCACATAGGCAGCAATCTATAGTTCGTAGGATCAATCAGAAACTGGCTCCTCGATAATATGGTCCTTATCAAGTGTTGGAGAAATATGGAAGTGTCACTTACAAGTTGAAGTTGCCTCATACTTCGAAGGTTCATCCCGTGTTTCATGTATCCCAGCTTAAGAAAGCTATTGGTAATTATACAGCTGCGACAGAATTACCAACTGACTTGGAGGTAGAAACCAATGAATCTGTGGTACCAGAGAATATTTTGGCAGATAGGGAAATTGTCAAGGGTGGCTATAGAGTTAAACAGTTTTTAGTGCAGTGGAAAGGTATGACTGAAGAGGATGCTACTTGGGAGGATGAACTACTTCTGTGCAGCCAATTCCCCCATCTCAGCCTTGGGGACAAGGCTGTACTTCCAGCAGCAGGCAGTGATGGAACACTAGATCAGGGACCTATTATATGGAATGAGGGTGAGCAAAGCATGGACCGAGAAGTGGACCCAACACCCAAAAGGCCCATCATATGGAAGGTCTATACCCGTAAGCAAAAGAAAGGGACAGGGAGAGAGAAATCATATGCTGCTGAGTTGGCAAGTTAGTTATGCCAAGCAGTAGTGTTTTAGGGAGTGGGGGAAAGGTAGTGGGGGCACGTTTTGGGAAGTTGTTGTTTTGGACAGAGAATTTCCTTCTCTGAGGAACTGAGGCTCTGGTTTGTCTTTCTGTAAGAGCTCAGGCTCATTTCCTTGGAATTGAATAATAGTTTCATTAATTTTAACACTCAGTGTTTCATCAGCTAACAAGTGCTAAATTTACTCCTAAATTCTACAAGTGCTAAATTGATTGGTCATGAAAGTTTACATCCCCCGCAAACTTAATTGTTCACAAAAATTTACTCCTAAATACTACAAGTGCTAATTTTCAAGAGGGCATAGACCTAATCATCACAAATGAGGTCTTTTTTATTGGATTTTTATGAGAATCTGATAAAAAACGGTGTCATTTAGAACTGTAAACATTATTACGCCTCAAGATTGGTTTTCCTAAAAAAATGTTTGGCAAAGCCTTTGACTACAGTCACATACAACCTAAGCAAGGTGTCTGAGTTCAAAGCCCCTATTAGAACAATTAGACTAACAAGGGACAGAAAACAAGATGATGATACCATGCAGAGGTGTCCTGAAACTTGTAGGGAGCCATATCTGTTATGATTCACTATTTGCAGAATTGGCTATCCATAACAATAATAATATGTTAATCTAAAAATCAGTTAAAGCTCGTACAAACGTCGTAAGATGCAATCAGGCATTTAGTGGACAAATACAATTCTTTCACCTTTCCTGGACCCAAGGATCTCGTTCAAACTATGGAGGAAATCGATAAAGACATGTAAAATATGAAATAGATATAATGATACATTGAAACAGACACAAGATGTTAAACAAATATGCAAAAGGAAATCATGGAGCTAATAGTTACCGAGAAGTCAGATACGGTTTAGGTGCAAAACGAATCATGGAGCTGTTCTGTGAATAGAATTGGTGAATCAAATGCAAGAACTTATAGTACAGTTCATAACCCATTCACAATTTCACATTCATCGAAAACACCGTCCAATATCCATAGAGTGAAAGATACTTGCATTAACAAATATCAACAACAATAGTAAAATTACCTGCACCTAAGTAGCAGCCATTTCAGAAAAAGAAGAGCAAGCAGCGTTTAAAGTAGTAGAGGGAGGAGAAGTGTGAAATTTCTGAAAAGAAAGAAAAAAAGCATTCAAGAATCAAGAAAAAGGCTCTCTGTGTTGCCGTAGAAATTTAGTTAATGGAAAGAAGGAAGAAGGCATATATCTCTGTTCCTTACCATTGTTGCCAAGAATAAAGAGCTAATTGTTAATTTACTAAATAGAAGACCATTGGATCCATACACAATGTAAAAACTAATCCACAAATAAATGTCCTATAAGATTACTTAGCAATCAAATTACCTTGGGTATGTGCGAGAGAAGTAGACGCATGAGGTTGTGTGACAATCTATTCAGAGGCTACTGATGCAAGATTTTCATGTGTTACTTCATCATCAATGAAATGAAAAATATCATTCAATTCAAAGTATCCGTTCTGCCAAGAAGCAAGAAAGAATGTTTCAGCGAAAACTCCATTCCTATTGATATCCTTGATCTTGACAGAATCTGATATCATTACAAGCACACTTCCATCCAATAAATCAAGACAATCGATCTGCCTAAAAAAGGAAAAGCAAAAAATAAGTGCACCAATAACTCCTAGTCATAACTGAAAGAAATATGCAAAAGGAAACAAGGTTTTCAAGTCCAATAGAGGCAGTTATCGGAATGCTCCATGTGATTTTTCTGAACTCACCTGATAGTATTACTGTTGTAGGAAGTTTGAACCCACCTGCCACACACAATTTCACATTAGCCGAAAGATACTTGCACTAACAAACATCACGAAAACAACAACATTAGTACATTACCTGCTCCCCAATACAAAGCAAAGTAGCAGCTAATTATATTACTGAAAAGAAAGAACAAAAAAGAACACTAAAATGAATACAATTAAATGAATACAATTATAAATGAGGATCAGGGGAAATATCAAACAATTTAGTTCTTTCAAAATTACTTAGGATGTTGGGTTAGGGAAAACCATAATTCCAAGTCGGACAAGCTCTCAAAACAATTAAAATAACATACAAGAACAATCTCCTAGTCAAAACTTCTATTCCAAGATTCGAGTAAGAGTTACTTTTTATGAACAATCTCCAAGAATGAACATATACACCTAAAATTGCCAACCTATTTTAAATATAGGCCATGAGGAACAACCTTTTTATGAACAAAAATGGATAGATTACTCCAATGCTGCCTAGTAAAGGCACTAGTGACATGCCTAGGATCACAAAGGGCAGGCAGAAGTCCATCCAGAGAATTGCCTCCAGGGAACTTAGACAAAGGACTTCCCACACAAAGGCTGCTTACCCTTAGCCCCTAGGCATCTGGGGATCTCCCTAAGGAGGGATGACTACTGAGCAAGACTACTGGTAAAGACTAAAGAGGACACCCTTTTGTAAAATAAATGAATGATAAAAATACATTTACCCAATAGTGCTTTTTCCTAAGGGCTGATCCTACGGAAGGTCCTAAGGTTGTTTGTAAAGAAAGAAGAAGAAGGGGTAGGGTGTTATTCAGTGTTATCAAATGGCGGTTATGGCGGCACCATAACGGCGCCATAAAGGCATGGCGACGGCCGCCGCAATACGTTAAGGCCGTTTGGCCTCTGTATGGCGCGCGTCCGCCATTTTGGATATGGCGGCCATTACGGCGGTAACGGCGTGGTGGCGGATGGCGGGCATGGCGGACGTAGTGCCCATTTCGGGCTTTTTTTCATTTTTTTCCGGGTTTGGGCCCGGGTCGACCCGGTTCCCTCCGACACTTGGTCTCCTCCCTGAGTCGTCCACTGCGCGCCACCTCCGATGAGTTCTGTCGGCGCCGCCGCTACCTCCGACGCGACCACCACCGTGTGCGACAGGTTCTGCAGCAGTCCTCATCCTTTTTCTTCTCTTCTCCGCGCGGTTCAGGTTCTGCAGCAGCCCCATCCATGGACTAGGTCATTCTGAGAAAATGAAAAAGATACAGTTACCAAAGATATGGACTACTTCGATCTATTACTAATCCAAATAAAAATTTGAACACTAAAATTACGAAATAGACACAAATAAACATAAAACCAAAATAAAAATTATGCAAGGCAGAAAGTCAATCCACAACCACATCTCTGAACCGCGCGGTATGTATGATAACGTAAATAGGGGGCAGGGTATAGAAGTAGTTTCCATCATAGATAATGGGCCAAAAGAAGAGTTAGTTAAGGGGTATAATGGGAAGAAGGAAGTAATGATGAAAATGATGAGCTGGAAGGAAGAGGGCAGACCCTAACAGAATTGTAGTGAAAGACTAAAAGAACAAATGCAAGAAGAGAGAGTAGACAAATATGTGTAAAGAGTGGTTTGGAGTGAGGGCAGTTCTTTCCCAAGGCTGGGAGTTCAATTCTGTAACTTGATAATTTCTTTCTCAGTAATTTTCTTTCTCAGATGTTCTTGAAAATGGAACACGTGAATATTATTCCTTGCATCTACTCATTGGATTCCCATCTTATGTACCCTAAAAAACCAGTAAAACTTAGTTAGAATAACGAAGAGATAATAATAGAGAAAGATCAAGAATGAAGCAGGGAAGCCGAGACATGGTTAAGAATCTTTTACTCACTGTGCACTTTGCAGAGGTGTGGTTCAGGCTGTTAGATTGTTATTGTTAGTGTATCATATGATAGATATGGGCTTGGGCTTATCACTATGTATATTTGTAAATACACTTTTGTGTATATATATTATTTTCCGCTGTGTATTCTAGACACACGGATTCTATCATATGTCTCTCGTTTTCTCTTCATCTCAACATGGTATCTAGAGCCTAACGAGAGATAACCCTAGTCCGTGCCTTCCCAGTGGACCCACTGTCCATTGGTGTCAAATTTTTTTCCGGAAACAGTGTCTCATTCCGGTTTCCGGTCTGCCCGTGTTGCCGTGTTATTTTTCCGGCACTTTTTCTCTCTTTTCCGCCGCTGCCGCCGCCTCCCGCCGCCGCCGCCCGCCGTGAATTCAACCGGGGCCACCACCGTCGGACTCGCGCCGTCAATCCGAGTCCAACGCCGCCGGAATCGTGTCCATCGGAGCAGCGACGCGCTCTCACGCGCCGTTTCTTCGCCGGAGCGTTTCTCCACCGTCAGCCGCCGTCAGCCGCGCGTGGAGGCGCGTCCAGCCGCCGTTCCGGCCGCCCTCGCCGCCGCCAGACTCGCCTCGGTGTCCTCTACCCCGATCTGGTATTTGTTTGTGAGTTTCAGGTCTGGTCCTCGCGGGTTCTTCCTTTTTTTGGACGTTTTTCTCTCTCCTGTGGCTATTTCTCTCTCCTACAGTTGACCTATGGCTACTCCTGCTGCTACTAAGTCTGATACTCCTATCTTTACTAACTATGTCAATGTCCCACTCTCTATTGACAAGTTAGATGGCAGTAACTATGATACCTGGGCCTCTGATATAAGACTCTGGCTAAAGGGACAGGATTATCTTGATCATCTTACTCAGAAGGCTGATTCCATCAACGAAAAAGATCGCCCCCGCTGGTCCAAAGTTGATGCTCAGATTTGCAGTGTTCTTAAGTCGACTATTCATCCTACCCTGAAGCAGATATTTCGAGCCCATGAGACATGTGTTGGGGTTTGGGAGCAGGCAAGGGTGCTTTACACCAATGATACTCAACGCCTCTATGGTGTTTGCCACAATCTCTTGAGTACCATTGTCCCTAGACGACTTGATGGATCCATGGCTGAGTACTTGGGCATAGTTCATGGTCTTTTACATGACTTCAATGAACTCTTGCCCCCCGCTTCCACTCCTGCCCAAGAACTGGAGCAACGCCAAACTTTCTTTATGTTGATGGCATTGTATGGGCTCCCAGACGAGTATTCTTTGGTCCGTGATCAGATTTTGGGATCTCGGACTGTGCCCACTTTGACCTCCACTTGGTCAACGTTGTTGCGTGTGCCGCCCAAGTCATCTATTGACATACCTTCTCCTATCACCCCTGTTGACTCTTCTGCCTTAGTATCCCAGCGTGATGATCGTAGCCGCTCTCGCAAACCAGGCAAGACTCGTCACAGGTGTGATCATTGCCACAAATTGGGCCACACTATTGATCGGTGTTTTGCATTGCATGGTCACCCTCCTCGGTCTGCTAATGTTGCCCAGGTTGCTCCCTCTGTGCCTTCTGATGTTGATGCCACTTCCTCTGCTCATCCAGGACCGCCGGCTATCTTCAACGACTTCCTTAAATGGTATGAGGATCGTCAGGCCTCCGGTTCCACTGCTTCTGTTGCGCACACGGGTAATTCCTTTGCTGGTCTCACTCACTCCACCTCCCTTGGCCCTTGGGTTCTTGATTCCGGTGCCACCGATCATATTACTGGTAATAAATCCCTTTTCTCTACCCTTTCCACTTCTGGTTACTTACCGTCTGTGACTTTGGCTAATGGCTCCCAGGCCCCATCCCATGGTGTTGGTAGTGTCCACCCTCTTCCTTCTCTCTCCATTGATAATGTCCTTTATGTCCCTGGGTCACCATTTAACTTATTATCCATTAGCCGTCTCACTCGTACTCTTGATTGTGTCATTTCTTTTACTAAAGACTCTGTTTTCTTACAGGACCGGAGTTCGGGACGGATGATTGGCGCTGGATGTGAGTCTCATGGTCTTTATCAGCTTCGTACTTCTGCTCATGCTGGCTCGGTGGTGGATTCTCCCCTTCTCATCCATGCTCAGTTGGGTCACCCTAGCCTTGCCAAGCTACAACAACTAGTACCGAGTCTGTCTAAGTTGTCCACTTTGTCGTGTGAGTCATGTCAATTAGGAAAACATAGTCGTAGTCCATTTCCTAGGAGTGTCAATAACAGAGCTTCGTCTCCTTTTGCTTTAGTTCACTCTGATATTTGGGGTCCGAGTCGTATTAGGTCTACTTTAGGGTTTCGTATTTTGTTACTTTCATTGATGATTATTCTCGATGTACGTGGTTGTTTTTAATGAAAAATTGTTCTGAGTTGTTTTCTATTTTTCAATCATTTTATAATGAAGTGAAAAATCAATTTGGTGTTTCTATCCGTGCTCTCCGCAGTGATAATGCTCGTGAATATCTCTCCCATTCTTTTCAAACATTTATGGCTTCTCATGGTATTCTTCATCAGACCTCTTGTGCATATACCCCACAACAAAATGGGGTTGCAAAGCGCAAGAATAGACATCTCATTGAAACAACTCGAACCCTTTTACTTCATGGTCATGTTCCTCAACAATTTTGGGGTGATGTTGTTCTCACCGCGTGCTATCTCATCAATTGCATGCCCTCTTCTGTCCTAAACAACCAGGTCCCTAACTCTATATTGTTCCCTCATGAGCCTCTCCACCCCTTACCTCCTAGAGTCTTCGGGTCTACGTGCTTTGTTCACAACCATAGTCCTGGTCTTGATAAATTGTCTGCGAAGTCTCATAAGTGTGTCTTTCTAGGTTTCCCTCGGTCTCAGAGGGGGTATAAGTGTTTCTCACCCTCTCTTCGTAGATATCTCATTTCAGCTGATGTCACGTTCTTTGAGTCTTCTCTCTACTTTGAGTCTAGTTCCTTAACCTCTGGGTCTGACTTAGTATCCACCACCACCCCTTTTGTCTTTGATCCCTCAGACATGCCCGTTGTGCAGGGAGATCCACCACCTCAGCCACCTCTACAGGTTTATCATCGTCGGCAACCTCCACGCCTTCCAGACGGGCCGCCTATTGACTCTCCTCCGGAGCCAACTCCTCCGTCTCCTCCGGTCCCACCTCCTCCGGCCCCTTCGGCCCCACCTCCTGAGTCTGATCTCCCTATTGCACTTCGTAAAGGTATACGCTCCACTCGTAACACCTCATTATGTCACTCTGAGTTATCACAGGTTATCCCCATCCCATTATACTTGTCTCTCTTCCATTTCCTCTGTGTCTATTCCTAAAACTGCAGGTGATGCCTTAGCCCACCCTGGTTGGAGACAAGCTATGATTGATGAGATGTGTGCTCTTCAGAACAGTGGTACTTGGGATCTCGTTCCTTTGCCTCCTGGGAAATCTGTTGTTGGTTGTCGGTGGATCTTCACAGTGAAAGTTGGCCCTGATGGCACAATTGATCGGCTCAAAGCTCGATTAGTCGCCAAAGGTTATACTCAGATATTCGGGTTAGACTACGGTGACACTTTTTCTCCCGTCGCCAAGATGGCTTCTGTCAGATTATTTTTAGCCATGGCTGCTATTCGTCATTGGCCCCTCTATCAGTTAGATGTCAAAAATGCCTTCCTTCATGGTGACCTGTTGGAGGAAGTTTATATGGAGCAACCTCCTGGTTTTGTTGCTCAGGGGGAGTCTTCAGGCTTAGTGTGTCGTCTCCGCAAGTCTTTATACGGTCTTAAGCAGTCTCCCAGGGCTTGGTTTGGTAGATTCAGTACAGTAGTCCAGCAGTTTGGTATGACTCGGAGTGAGGCTGACCATTCTGTGTTTTATCGCCATTCAGCTGCTGGGTGTATCTACTTGGTAGTGTATGTTGACGACATTGTCATTACAGGTAGTGATCACCATGGCATTTCACAGATAAAACAACACCTTTGTCATCATTTTCAGACTAAAGACCTTGGCAGACTGAGATACTTCTTGGGGATTGAGGTAGCACAATCCAAGAATGGAATTGTAATTTCCCAGAGAAAGTATGCATTGGATATTTTAGAGGAGACCGGGCTAATGAATTCCAAGTCCGTTGACACACCTATGGATCCAAATGCTAAACTTCTACCAGGTCAGGGGGAGCCACTTTTAGATCCTGAGAGATACAGGAGACTGGTTGGAAAACTGAACTACCTCACCGTCACTCGTCCAGACATCTCTTTTGCAGTTAGTGTGGTAAGTCAATTTCTTAATTCTCCTTGTGCTGGTCATTGGGATGCAGTCATTCGCATTCTAAAATATATTAAAGGAGCCCCAGGAAAAGGTTTGTTATATGAAGACAATAAACATACTCGAGTTGTGGGATACTCAGATGCAGATTGGGCAGGTTCTCCTACTGATAGGAGATCCACTTCTGGATATTGTGTCTTTATTGGTGACAACTTGATTTCCTGGAAAAGCAAGAAGCAAAATGTGGTGGCGAGATCCAGTGCAGAAGCAGAGTATAGAGCTATGGCTTCAGCTACTTGTGAGCTTATTTGGCTCAAACAGTTACTTGAAGAACTGAGATTTGGGGAGGTTACACAAATGTCCCTCATTTGTGATAACCAAGCTGCCCTTCACATTGCCTCTAATCCAGTATTCCATGAGAGGACCAAACATATTGAGATAGATTGCCATTTCATCAGAGAAAAGATTTTATCTGGAGACATTACTACTCAGTTTGTTAATTCCAATGATCAGTTGGCAGATGTCTTCACCAAATCATTGAGGGGTCCTAGGATTGATTATATATGTAACAAGCTTGGTGCATATGATTTATATGCTCCAGCTTGAGGGGGAGTGTTAGATTGTTATTGTTAGTGTATCATATGATAGATATCGGCTTGGGCCTATCACTATGTATATTTGTAAATACACTTATGTGTATATATATTATTTTCCACTGTGTATTCTAGACACACGGATTCTATCATATGTCTCTCGTTTTCTCTTCATCTCAACACAGGCCAAGAAAAGAGAGGAAAAGCTAAGATAATGAGGAAGCTTTCAGCCAAGAAGGTGATCATGCGGGAGACTGCTGAGTACACAAGAAATTAAGAACAAGACAGCGCCAGAAATTAAATTAAGGTGATTATGGAATCAGAGAAGACGGACAGGTGCAAAGGCATCGGAATGGTCAATGGATTTTAAATTAAATTAAATTAAATATGGAAAAAAGAAATGAAAGAACATAAGATTAAATAAAGGGATGGAAATATTGGCAAGGGGGAAAATGATGACGGGCTGAGGAAAAGAAAAATACATAGCGTGGAAGGTTCTTACCTATTGAATGTTTGATAGGTTTCACAAATCCAGACGTTGATGGGTAACAGAGAATTAGGCTCATCTAATGCATTGTCCACTTTTTCAGTATCCTCAACCTGAACAAATGAAAAACCGCCAATCAAGCACTTCTTGAAAGGCAAAAAATCGATACTGGTAACAATCTGTCCAGAAACAATTTCCCTCCATTTATGTAAATCGTAACCCACCCAAAGCCTATGCTATGTAGATCAAAGAGCTCTTCAACAAAAAAATCCATTCATCCAACTCCTAAGACAATAGTTAACATAAAATTTTCAATCCAGAAATTTACCTCTTTAAAGCATGTTCACAAACACCTAATGAGTGCAGCTATTATGCAAGAATACAACTTATGGATTGTCTTCATACACCCCGTCAGCCTCTCAAAGTGAAAGCCTTCAAAATATTATTGAACAACCCATTGTGGAAATTTTAAATCCTACAAATCATCATCAGGAAAAAAAAGAGTTAATTGAAAGATTAGAGTAAACAAAACAGAACATGATGCAATAAGAGATAAAATAGAAAACGGAAGGGAAATTTATTGTACAATGCAATAATGATTCCTTGCTTCAAATAGGAAATTTAATAATTTATTGTACAAAGCAAATATATTATATAGAAAATTAGAAAGTTCAATCATACCTTGTCAACTTTTGTCAGTTGTAAGGCCGCCAATATCATGCCTAGTCTGGAAAATGAAAAAAAGACTCACATTAGCAATTGTGTCAGACAGATTTCAAATTAATGCAGGTCTAGGAGGTAAGTAAGAGAGCAAGCAATAAACAACAAAAACATGCTAGAGCTATTACTCCCCAATCCTACCACAAAGTAATTATTATAGTCAAAAACCACATCCCAAACAAAAACATGCAGACACCTGTCCCACCAGCAGCATGTAAAGAATACCTCTCACACATGTCTAATCAAAAGGAACTTCAATCACATAAATCGTGATCAAGAAAGTTTAATATAATCAATACTTAAAAAAAATCAAAAATAAACTTAAAATAAACGATGAGGCAATTCAAATTAAAGTTGTTCAAAAACATCAGAATCCATGAAGAGTCCTAAAATTGGTCCAATATGTTAATTTGTTCCAAAAACTCAGAATGTGCTGCGGAGCATAGGTCACAAACGGACCGAATTACGCTAGTAGTTTCATCAAGTATTACCCTAGTAGGAAAGTAGCAAACCAGTGATCACTAAATAATGTATCAAGAAGAATTCACATTTATTCAAACAGGTAATAATCATATCATATCCAAATAATGGCGTTACTCACAGTTGATATGATGTATTCTTCAAATGATTCCCGATACTTGTCATACAGTTGTTAAGAATAGTCATGAGGGGGCTTTTGAGTGCACATATTATATATGGTTCTGCAATACGATTGAAGGAAAAAGTAGATTCAAATCGGAATTCAATCAACTCAAGAAAACGAACTTAATCTTTAACCAAAACATCTCATAGATGGATACGTGTATACCATCATATAGTCCTCAGAGCTGAACTGAGGCTCACGTAGCCCTTCTAGAATGTTCTTCAGCTTCGTTATGCCCTTCTGCATAAAATCCTATCCCTGTTCTGGGTCTACAATCTTGCGCTCACTCATAGACATGTCGCCAAACTAAATTTCTAGCATAGACTCCAAGATCTGCAACCAAATGTTGATAAACCAGTGTGAAAAAAAATCAAAATTTCAACCAAATATAAACAGGGCATTGCATCAGAGAAAAATATTTTAAATGAATATTATCTCTAAAGTTATATTAATTCTCCTACATGACATTGCAGAGATTCTTAAGTAATTAATTACCAAAGAGGTGGCAGGAGATGAACACTATTAATTCTCCTATTCTTTTTCTACCACTTGATATTGACTTACTACAACCTAATTGCGACTCACTAAGAAAAGGACACAGGGGATAGTAACTTTATATGCAAATCACCAAAAAGTAGTAAAGATAAATTATGTATGTAGTGGATGAGTTAACCACTACCGATATGAACATCAATGGCAATGAGGAAGATGACCATAAAGCCAAAGAAGAGCAGGGAATAAACAAATATGGAGAGACCGCTTGTTTGGAAATTGAAGAATTCCACTGCCCTGCCTTTTCCTGGCAACTGGAAAATTATTCAAAATTTTAAGCCCGTTTATATAATGGCAAGGGCCAACATGGGGCCAACTTCATTTTTTAAATTGAAATTGTAGAGTATGTGGGAACCGTGGGTCTAATCAGACCATACATTGATATATATATATATATATATATATATATATAAACTGGTGCAGTATAAATTAGAATCCTCATTATAAGAATAGTAAGCTCCTCAACCAGAGTACTACTTGATTGTACTCATACAAATATCAAGTGTGTACCATTGTATAACCTAATGTGTTACATTTAGTTGCCTCGAGAGCCTCTAATACTTTTCAATAATAACTTTAACCCACCTCCATACAATGAAACAAAATAAATTAATAACAATACAGATGAAAACTTCAACAGTCAGGGAACACAAATGAAATGAGTGTGATGACAATTAAATTTGGAGTGTCATTTAATGTTGATCATCAGTTATCCTGTGATTGTTCCAATTATATGATTCTCAAATGTTCAATGGATACCATACAATAATTTAGTGAATATTTGATTTGGTGTTGAGAAAGGAGCTAACTTAATTTTAGACCTCTCAACGCAACTTTTTGCAGTTTTGGAAACATGAGTTAATATCAATTTATTTGTGTTCCAATGCTAAACCAAATGTAGCCTTATCATAGTACCTGAATCTATATCAATTTATAGACTTTCATTATCAAGCAATAATCCTATTCCTATTATAGCTGTAACTCCCTCTTCACATAACCTATTGTCGAGAGAAGTTCCATAGAGAAGATGATGGAACGATTAGTTATTCCACAAAACAAGGCTGTTTTCAATTCCCTAAAAACGATTTTAATTATTTCACATTAATGTTTTTTTTGTGAATGATAACTTTTTCAATACTAATCATTATTTTTACAATTCAAATTCAAATCATAATTGATTTTATTTTATCCTTTTCTAATTTTAATCTGTATTTCTTAATTTAAATTTAAAGTATTATTCTTATCATTTTATCATTATCTATTGAAAATCTTAGTTTTCAATGCATCAAGTTTCATCATCAACAATCTTTCAATTTTAAAAATTAAAAATTTAAAAAAAGGAAAAATTCACAAAATAGGTTACTAAGTTTTTCATTGACAAGAAAAGTTTATAGTTACTAAGTTTCAAATAGATAAAAGAAGTTTGAAATAGATAAAAAAATGCAACTTATCTGTTTTGTGATAATTTTTTGTTCGTAACTATTCCCCTAAAATATTTTTTAAAAACCACAAAAGTTAGTTATTAACTTTAAAATAAAAGTTATTCTACATTCCACACCACTATTATCAATTCACAATTCTAAGAAAAAAAGCAACTGAAAAAAGGGAAGGTGGTTATTCAAAGAGAAGATGAATAATCAAGTTTGAAGAGATCAAGAGAAAGACATTGAAGGAAAAAAGATTTATAAATGTTGAGAAATTTAGCAAAAAGATATTACTACAGAGATCAACATAAAGACGTTGATGAAGTGTAATAAGGAAAAAATGTTCATTAAATGTATTCTTGAATTGGACTCACAATTAAAATAGAAACAAGAATTATAAACAAATAACTTTTAACATTACTAATAATTTAAATTAATTTTATATATAGTATATTATTTTAATTAGTTCATACAAATATGATTTTTCCCAAAAATAAAAAATGGGGATAGACAGGCACCGCGCTAGTATTTATAAAACAAGGACTCTTGTAATAATTCCATTTTAACATGGCATTTTTTTAGTAATGTGAGTTTTAAAATCTTCAGGTTACCGGATAATAATCACTACCGTTCATTAGTTTTTTATTAAATCAATGGTGTCAAGAAGTGCCTTAGGTGGTAGACTATGATAGTTCACCTTAGTCATCACCTTGTTTAACCGCCCAACTCCTCAAACCCACCCCCGCTCACTTCTTTTTTCTTCTCTGCAAGATAACTGCCTAAACCCATTACGCGTGCCTTTAACAGAAACTCAGAAAAACAGCACCCTAACACCATCCAGAATCAGTTCACAAAAACAGAAAAAGAAAAAAACACTCATACAAAATCATTAAAAAATGCAAAATTGATAGACAAAACACTTAGACCAAACCGAAAAATCAAAATTAAAATGATGGGCATGAAGGGAAACTGACCTGGAAGACAGGAACACTCAAGGGATCAAAGCAAAATGGTGGTTTTAGCCGCCTTGACCCTCTCTCCCCAAACAGCCACCGCCTCCAATACCGCCGTGATTCCACCATTGTAAACCCCAAGAGCAAGACCAAATCCACCCTGCGGCTATGCGTCCATCGCCTCTGCCGTATTCCCATCATCTCTCTTTCTCTTTTTCATTTCATAACCATACTCTCTCATGATTCAGGATTGGATACAAAGAAAGAGAGGGTGAGCGTACCTAGATGAAGAAATAATGGATTGCAGTCATTTTTTTCCCGGCTTCTACTACCATCGCGCCCCGTCTCATCCTATCCTCCATGGTTGTCTCCGCAACTATCGAATTTTTTTCAGTCAATAAGAGTATAAATTAGGGGTATAATGGGAAAGTAAATGTGGACATCAAATTGAGGCATCGCCTTTATATAAAGCTTCTAGGCAAAGCTCTCAAACCAAAACATCTCATGGAAAAAATACTCTAACTAAGATTGTTCTTGTTGAATTTTGTTTAATTTTCATTTTCATTTTTCATTAAGAGACCCACCATGCTCAGAAGAAAAAATAAATAGACAAAGTGAAATAATCAATAATCAATAATTGGTATAATAGGAAAGAGAAACGAAAAGAAAAAAATATATAAAGGGTCTTATATATTTTAGAATCAAACTATCAAGTAAATTATATATTAATCAAACATTTTTTTAAATTAAAAAATAACTTTCAAAAAACAATATTTTGTAAGATGAAAATATATTTAATTTTAATTTATTTTTCATAAAATTCCACAATTTTATCAAACATTTTTATAAAATTAAAAAATAACTTTCAAAAAACAATATTTTTTAAGATGAAAATATATTTAATTTTAATTTATTTTTCATAAAATTCCACTATTTTATGAAAATAATTACCCTTAGGGTACTCATTAACATTTCTCGTACTTAAATTATATATAAAAATTTTAAAATATAAAAAAGGAAAGAAAGAGAGAAGCAAAAAGTTTTAGCATTCTTACAATATACTTCGATATGGATAGGAAGACCGGACTATTACTCATATGGCGGTTGCCGCTAAATACCCACTGTAAGGAAAGTTGGAAACTATAATATAGTTAGCTGAGTTTGGTTTTTTAACAACGGAAATGGAGAATATAAAGAAAGGTTAAGGTTTTCCTTACGATTGAATAAATTCCGAAGTGAGAGCAGGAAAGAAGCAAGATCAAGTTTCTCAGAGGAGTATTATATGTCAAGGAGACCCTTGAGTTCTTGCGGTTCAGAATGGTCGACAATGACGACAACAAATAACTCAACGACAGCGTGAAAAGGAAGCCATTTGGGATACAAAGCTTGCAAAATTAAAACGTTCATCGAAACCCAATCAGAGCTCAAGGTAAGCAAGATAGAACAATGCATAAGAATCATCCATCAATTATTTAGTTAATATAGTTAAAGCCCAATTAAGCCTAATTCGGTAAATTCCAATTAAAACAGTGGATTTAATTATGAATACAGTCTAAAATAGCTAAGATTAAAGATGCAAAGTGTATGTAAAATTATGCTCATCAAATTCCCTCACACTTGCTCTTTTGCACTCCGAGCAAAATACCACATCAACTAAAAAATCAACCACGGAGCACAATGCAAATACAAATCGCATAATTATCAAGAGATCCTAGGAATGCATAGGAGTAGGCAAAATACAACATCCAAGGAATCAAAGAATCAAGAAAAATGTGAATGACATTCCTTACAATGTAGCAAACAAGAGAGTCAATCAAATCAAAAGGTGAATCAAAGGTGATAGAATCCTCACAAGACATACTCTCCAACACTCAAGTGTTTAAGCTTGTGTATATACACTCAAACCCACTCATGTAAGCAAACACTACCATAAGCTTGGCAAGACTCTAATATCCACAACTGAATCACATGCATGCAAAGATCAAGAGGACTTCATAAAGGATGTAATGGGGCCAAGGTAAAGGTAGGGAAAATGAAGGATAAGAAGCTAAAAACCAAAGAGAGTAGAGGAGCAATGGGGAATAAACCCAAAAATAAATGCAAGTAGCATACATCTCAAGAACACAATTATACTCCATTTCTAACTTTTGACCCAATTTTTTTTTCCTTTTTTTATTTCAAACACTTTATTTATTTGCTCTTTTTTTTAAAAAAAACTTTTTTTTGAGCTTTTCTTCATTCTTTTTTCTCTTTTTTTTTTTTGCTTTCCTTTTCCATTTTTTTTCCTTTTTTCTTAACTAGCCAAAGGTCAACAATGAGTTATCCACATGAGGAGATAAGAAAGTGAAGTATACCCCCACATTATTTAAGAACCTATTCCCAAAACAATTCCAAAGCTCCACTATCCCCTAAGGTAGGGACAAATCATGGTTTTTCTCTTTTAAGGCTTGTAATGAGCTTTTAGAAACAAGAAATAGGATCCATAGGCTCAAACGGGCTAACAAGTGGATCAATCATCAAGGTAGGCTCATATGGCTAATAGCTCAATATCAGCAAACAATGCCTCAATCATCTCAATACATGCATGTGAATCAAGTTGCAAATTAAAGAGTCAAGCCAAGTTCTAGAGCACAAGCAAACATGAGTGAAATCACACTAGAAAAAGAGCGAATGGCATAGAATGGTCCATCCAACAATAAGGCTCAAAATCTCACCAAGGACAACTCTATCACAAAAGATTCAACCAAATAATTCTCAAAACCAACTTATTCACCAAAATGCAAAGAATCCAATCAACACAAGTCATGAATCTAATTATCCAAGAATTAGGAAAATGCCAACCACTGATACATATCCTAAAAATCAAATGAAAAACATGCTATATGTATTTTTTTCTGTTAAAAATCTATTTTTTCTGTAAAAATCGAATTACTGTCAAAATTATGCTGTAGGGGAAAAATTCTGCTATCAAAATCCAGCTGTATAAAATTCTGTTGTAAAAAACAACAGTAAAAACGCAACAACAGCTACAATAAATGCACAAATAGCAACAGCAAAACAGACAGTTTACAGTAATTACAGACAGCTTAAAAACAGCAACAGCAGCTACAGAATAGCTACGAAGCAGCAAATAACAAAGAAAAAACAGCAAACAGCAAAGAAAAACAGCAATATAACCTACATTAAACAGTAGAAACAGCAAATATACAGTAAAAACAACAACTTTTTTTTGGAATCCTAAAACAATCCTAGAGTTACTAAACAACCTAAAAATTAAAATCCTAAAATTATAAATATCCTCCCCCACACTTAAATCACACATTGTCCTTAATGTAAAAATAGCAAATTATGGATCAACAGATATAATGTAATAAAAATGTGAGAAAAGAGAAACTCCCCTTCAACCAACTCCTGTCCTGGGAATGCTTGAATCATTCGGTACATTGTGCTACGCTCCCACGCTTTATCTACTAACATACTAATCATACCAAAACACATGTCAATGTCATTTTCGTGGACATTCAAATTATTAAGATCTTTTTTATGTTTCGTGGACATGGTTAATAAATCCTCCAATGGTCATTGCAGCAATCAAATCACTTGATTCGGTTTCTTCGTAACGGGCAAATGAAATTGTGTATCAAAAAACATAAAAGCAAAAACGGGTAACATCAAAGCAAAAAAAACACCTTACAGAACGATGTCCATTTCTCTTAATGCAAGCAATACGTGTTTTACCATCTCACCTTGAAGTGCTCAAGATTGGTTTTCCTAAACACATGTTTGGCAAAATTTATTTTTTTTGGTTTAACCACAGGTATCCTCCACGGGAGGCAATCCTGTTCGAGCCAGGAACATCCACATCATGGTGGGGCTAGCTCTCCCAGCGGGGATTTTTTCCATCCACAAGACTCGAACCCGAGACCTTGCTTAAGGGGAATCAAGCATGTACCACTTGAACCAACCCCCGTTGGTATTTGGCAAAATTTATTTATATAAATTTAAATGTATGCATAATTAATTTACATGAATTAATTAAAATTATGTACAACATACTAAATTAAACTAAATTAATCTCTAAGTAAAATGTAAATTTAGTTTATATACATTAAATTAATATCCTAAAATTTATTTATATATATTTATATGCATTAAATTAATTGAATGATATATGCATTTAAGAAAATCTAATAGTTTTTTTTAAGGTAAGAAAATGTAATAGTTGTAAGGGATTAGAGTACCCATTGTCAATCTCATAGTATTTGATAATTTTAATTTGTCACATCTTTTATGTAAGGGGTTAGAGTACCCATTGTACTCCCATTATTTTGATTCTTTTTCCTTAATAAAAAAATAACACGTTAAAATATTTAATGTTTTATATATTGCTAAAAATTTAATCAAATTAAAAAATATAGCTCCTTAATATTTTGATTGAATTTGATATAAAAATATATATTAAATAAAAAATAGATTTAGGAACATAAATACAGATTATTTTAATAAATCTATTTGATATGTAGCTTTGACACAAAGCAGGTTGAATTTGGTATAAAAATACGAAGCATGTTTTAGAATATATAAATATATTTAGTATTATACTATTATGTAAGTAAAGAAATAAAAAAAGAGAGGAATCCCATTCTTGAATATCTTGGAACTGGATATTCAAAAAAAATTTGGCATTGGGGGTACTGCACTCACGCCATAAGAAGAAAAAGATCAACACTAATGATTTAAAATTTTGGTTTTAAAAGTATTTACTCATAAGAATGGTGAATGATTTAGGACTTCACACAAATTCAACAACATCTGTGTCCATATCACAACCAAACTCCAACAACCTTCTTGCTCAACTTGGCTCTGCAACTACCTCTCTGGTCAGTTCCTAAGTCTTAGAATTCTACCTTATCTCTTCTGTCTTTCTTTTTTTTAGATCATTCTTCATGGATTGTTGATTCCTGGTGCATTTCTATGTTTGGGTGCTCAACAAAGTTTCTCTCTTTTTTCACGCAATTTCACTGCAGGAGGTTATTTGGTTACATTATTTCCACAGTTTTGAAACTCCTCACTCTTCAGTTTCACACCTAAGTTTGTAAAGCACCCTATTCTACTTTTTAACTTCTATAAATCAGTTTACAGATCTCTAGCCTTGCTCTTAAAATAAAAAAAACACTGAGCATTGATACTATGACTACATTCCTGCTACCCCTGCATAGGTTGTGCAATTTGATAAAAAATCAAAACCAATGAAGAAGCAGGCAACAACAACATTATCATATCCTAAATTTTTTTTCTTTTTGGATGTCATGGCTCAAATATTATTTGTCTCAATCAAGGATGACATCATTGAGTATTACTGAAGGGCTACATTGTATATGCCTCCACGACATAGTAGGACATAGGACATAGTAGTAGTATTTCTAACTGATCAGCAAGAGCAAGCAATAAACAACAAAAACATGCTAGAGCTATTACTCTCCAATCCTACCACAAAGTTATTATTACAATCAAAAACCAAATCCCAAATCAACACGCTCAATTATTGAACTTTGGAACAATTAAACACGGTGAAAATATGACAGATTAAGGAGATAAATAAGTCAATAAGAAGCAAAATGCATATCTCTGGAAAAGATTATATAACATGAACATAAGGTAAAGCACCTTAGTTGCAGTGGTCTTCAAAGCACTGGCATCACTTCCATAGTCAGGTTCAGTCAAAGCCTAATGATAAGAAAATCACCAATTTAAGAAGTGGCAGTTAAGGAAATGCAAAATAATACAATGCCAAGAAAGTCAACTGACCCAGCATGCTATAGTATGTAACTGTGCCAAAGAAGGCAGATACTTTTGCTTCTGAACTTCTGATCCACACAGTGCTAAACTTGACAGTCAATTAAAGTTATAAAATATCAGGATCGGTTGACAGCAAATCATACAATATAAATGAAACAAAATTTAGAGAATTATTATTAAGAAACAAAGGTATTACCAATAATGAGCATTGCCAAAAATGAATGAACCAAAATAAAAGTCGAACAACTTGCATCAACCCTTGCAACTTCTGCAATAGCTATAGCACTTCCAGTAATGGAAAGACCAGGACAGCCATAACCCTGAGAATCAGAGGTAGCTAATAACTCCTGCAATCATATGTAATACTTTAAAAAAAAATATAAGATAATATGCAGAGAGAGAACCTTGATTGTGCCACCAGTGACACGCAATGCACCAAGCTTTGGAATAACATGAAATGGGAACTTGGCTTTCTCCCAAATGCCCTTTGTTTTATAGTGTCTCAATATTTTTATACTATGTATTGTGTATCATTCCACAGGTCATATCAAAAGAGATAATCAGGAGATTAAAAAAGGAAAATACCTACAAAACCTAATAATATTACTTATGCTTTCTATTACTGCTTCAAGATTACCATGTGAGCATAATGCAGTTCATGATTTAAATAATAAGAAAGTGAAATGAAATCCTAAGATAAATTTCAATTGCCTTGTCAATATATAAATCATACACACTTGAAAATAACTTTAACAGGAGAAGGAGGATTAGCATCTTTTGCAGATACAAATTTCATGTCAGAAATATAATTAGGTGCACAATCCATACAATGGGCTACTTTGCATGTCCACAGCTTTGGCATCACAATTAGATGGAAACGCATCAAGTCCAAGTATATATATAGGATTATGAAAATGTCTGCAATTACGAAGACAGAACACCACCTATGCACAATGCAGAATATGCCTATCCAACTTAAGAGCACCATCTATTCAGAATATAAACAATTTAAGATCACCATCCATGTCATTTAACAAAAATAGGCAAAACCAAAACACAAATACCAATTTCAATACAAAGGGTGTTTGCACTAATATCAGTACAAAAATAGGAGATTTTTTCAAATCAGAAATCAAATATACTGAAACTCCCCTGCACTATTAGCAGTAGGAGAAGAAAGAAAGAGCCATGTAAATTTGGGTGTGTGTTTGAGAATTGTGTATTTTTGCCTATTGATGATGACCTCACATCATGCCTCCAAAGCTAGTTTGAAGAATCCAAGTGAAACTGAGTGCATGGCACAAATTCAGAGAGCTTGATCTGATTTAATCAATATGAAGCTAAAGACAGGAGACTGAACTTCATTCTATTCGATGTTCTGAAAGTGTCAGAAATGGGTGTATGGCTTCTGCGTTGAGGCCCTTGGCCATAACCAGACCCCCTTTCACAATATAATATACTTCAAGATGACATTTCAAAAAGATAGAAACACATGTAGACACAGATAGAAAACATGCATAGAATTCAGCATTCTGGATGGTTTAATAAACCTAGAAAACATGCATGATTTAACCATGCTGAATCACAAAGACACAAAGGTACTTTGCCCAATTCTATTGATACTCCTCACAGTCAATCTTGGACCATATCTCAGCTCCCTTTCTTTTTCGTGCATAAAAATCACCCCCAATTAATTTTCTTTTCTTTTAAAAACAAATAAGCTTATATCATATAAACCTTAAAAGATGAACACACCTTTTGCAAATTCACTACTGCTACCACAAACACAACTATCTATTTGCAAAACACAATTCTTGTATGAACAAAGAACAGAAGCAAAAGAAAGCATATAAATCTCATAATGCTGCAGAAAAAATAGAAAACAAAAGAAAAGTACTTGTGGTTGTTGACAATTTCAAGTGAACGGAGCTATGCGAAGTTTCGCTTCCTCAAAAGGTGAAGGAGAAAAGAGGATGAAGCGGTAGCAAGTGTTGGGGGAACAGTTGTGGGCGGGGGTCGAAAACCGCGATCCATGTGTCAAATATAGTAGTTAGATGTGACCAATTTCTTAAAATGATGATCCGTGTGTACAAAACATGGAACAAATAGATAATAAAAGGGAATTATTTCTTTTAGCGAAAGTGTCAGCATAAAGGTATTTGCCTCTGCTAGAGGAAATATGCATATATGCATTGCTTTTATTGGAGTACACGGTTTCCTTATATATCAATATATATGTGGACCAATATATATGCATTAATGAAAAGAACATACTTCTACAATCTAGTGCAGCATAGGTCATAAACGAACTGAATTATGCTATTCTATAACTTATAAATATATTTATATGTGCTATTTCAGACAGAAGAGTCCACTTGCAATCAATTGTGAATAATAAAAATTAAATCAAGAGTCTAGAAAAATATAGAAAGATTTGTTAGAGAAACTAAACCTTGTATTTGACCATTTGCAATGCTCAAAGAAACATTTTTGTTGGCAGGTTGGTAGCAAGACCCGTTTCCAATATGCACATTCCAAGCAATAATCTGTAACCTATTGAGTACAGCAAGCTATTTTGCATCTGGATCATCATGTTTAAACCAACAGTTAGCAATTCTAATAAAAGGGTTTCAGCAATGAAACTATAATCTTAAAATGCAAGCACCATGCTTGAATCAAAATCAGTTTTTAAACAACATAATTATGAAAAAGACTGTCATAAATAAAGAGGGATGATGCAACAAAACCCCTCTGTTCCACTATTTCAAAAGGCATCCACAGGTTGTCTAGAAAAAATGCTATTGGCAAAATGGAAAGGACAAATAACAATATGAACTACTTTTAGCAGAAAGAAAACCTGAGCCCATTTCAAACCCATTCTCAAACAATGTGCTTTGAATAAAGCACAAATCATCTAAAAATTTCATCCTAAGGTTGTCTCACTTTTTATCTTTTTTCCTACTCCATGTAGTATATCTTGTCATTCATACCCTCTTTTATAAGCTTACAAACTATTTGTTAATGGTGCAAAACAAACAGGGAAATGTGTGGGATTGTTGTTGACGAAAAAGGAAGTTATCAATGGTGGGTTTACGGTTAATGGAAAATGGAAGTTATCGAAGGGCAATTTTGGGAAGTTAAATGTGGAAATGAAAAAGAGGCTATCGCCATGTTATAGATGTTATAGATATATGTTTTTGGACCCATATCAGGTTTAAGGACATGGGCTGGAAACTTTACAGCGATATTAAGAATTTCAGCCCTATACTCTTGGAATTGCATGGAGCGAATAAACTCATCACAATGGTGAGGCAGAAGATCTTCAAATTTATCAGATGGGAGCCAGTCTTTTAGCTTGAGCATCTCTGGCTAGAGATTTATGTATGTTCTTCCCTCTATACTAGCAGATAGACAGGCACTGTCGTGCCTGTCTATCCGCATTTTTTTGGGGGGTAAAGATGTAAAATTTAATAGAGATACTGGTACCATAATCCTAATTAATAAAGAGTACTGATTATAGGAGATGGATGAGCAATAGAATCAGATAAATTTAATAGTGATGAGTGAAAAGTGAAGGCTCATTGCCAGAAAATCCATTCTGGAAATCTGGAAAAGCTACGATCATGTAACATGCAGAAAAAGATCACGCACATTGCTATATATTCAAACAAAAATCACGCACCTTGCAGTTTCAGTGCAATCAAAATATTACTTCCTTCATTTCACTTGCTAGTGATACCATTTATTTTTGAGGCAGGCAGTACATCAAAATCAATAATGTCCAAGGTCTGCATATGAAAAGGATCTACCAGCAATGGGATGATTCTAGGTTCCAGTACGACCCAATGCTTTCCACAAAAAATACAGACATTATAATAATCATAGCATAGCATATCATTCCTCATCAAATCAAAAGAAGCATAGCACTCCCCATCAAAATCAAATCAAATGTGTAAACATGTTACCCCTTGTTTTTTCTACCACTTTTTTTACCATATTTTTTGTATCCTAAATTTGAACCCAGAAGAAGATGGATTTCTATACCACTAAAACACAAAACAAATCCATCCAACTCAGATTCCCTGTCTCTTGTTTATGCACATAAAACAGAACAGACAATTAACTAAGCAAACAATGCAGCTAATAAATCCAAAATCAAGTAATTCTTCATATTCATGTCACAGGCATTTCAAGAGGCATCTCAGGCAAATACAACAGTGCAAGTGTTTAAGAAAATCAGTGAGCGAAATCCTAAACGATGCAATCGAATAAATCCACAACATTGACCTTTTTTTGCTTAGCACCCTCAAAGACTTATAAATTAAGCAATAGCATATCAGCCTTCTATATACAGATAAAGCAGAAGAGGGTAGAAAAAAAAAACTTAATAAAAGTCTTTTCACATTAGATGAGGTTAGCTTCATGGATCAAACAACTTCATAATGTTCTATCATAAATCATGCTTATGACAAACCATTTAAATCTAAATTTTTCTCAATGATTTTTCCTACAATTTTTATTGGTCTCCCTTTATATCTTTGGACTATCTTCCATCTGATATACTCTGTTCAGTGGGGATTCTATACGTCTTTTCCAAACATGCCCATACCACTTAAAGCAAGATTCTACCATTTTCCCACAATAAGGGTACCTCCACTTAAACCTCTGACAAACTAAGCCAATATGACCTAATCATGAATCACTTACACAGAAGGTCATTTCATATTTCCCAAATATCCCCAGGCCCCAGCCCTCGCAAAGCATTGCGACTTCATTAATTTGAGAAGCATTCAGGGCTATTTTATGCTCCCCAATAAGATCAGGTAAATACCAGGCTAAGGGATTATACCTGAGTATATGCATAAACACCAGCTTCTGTAGGTCCAACAGGACTTCCCCTACTAATAAACTTCCCCTCTTTATATATGTAAAGCAATGGTATCCCAGTTGATAATTCTAAATTAATGACCTGTTTGTCAATAGAGGAGTAAAGATCAAGCATGGTCCTATTTATTTTAATACCAAATTAATCATAAACCAGGGTGGGCAATCAGAATAACTGCAGGATGCTACCTCTTGAGAGGTTAATCTGTCAAGATACATTATAATAGACCTCAATGAGTTCCCATGAGCAGCAACCATCATGTGCTTTCCTGATTGTAGTTGGGGTTTAATCTACAATGCATGCTTCTCAGTATCAACTCTCACAGCAATTAAAAATTTTTCAATCCCCAGCAATAAATTAATTAAAGTCATTGAAACCAAATAGAGAACTTCAACATTACAGAGTAAGAAAACTAACACCCTTACAGAATCTTTAAAATAGGCAACAGCTCTCTCTGAACACACTTCGAAGCTCTCGCCCTTGGAAGGTGGAATATCATAACTTCGTTGCCACTCATGCACTTTCTCTTTCCCATATCTTTCTGCAATCTCCTGCTTATTAAGACCCCGTAACTCCCCGTACCTGTAGAAGTAGAATAAAAAGGATATACTATCCATCTAAAACTTATTGGTGCAGCATCTTCAGCTTGATACTTCATATTTTAATTCAAGTGTTTTTCTTGATCATCCTTTTCTGACCCAAATCTCCTGCACAAAACACAATAATTGCAAACTAATGAACAAAATAACATTTAAGGATTGGACTAATTCATATGCACAAATAAAGGCAACTTCTAGGAATAAGTTAACAAAAGCAGATACTTATATATGAAGCATAACAGAATTAAAGTAGCGAAATCAATCAACGTTATGGAAACATTTGTTGTATCTCTATTATGAAGCAAAATACTTATTTATGGATTAAAGTAGCGAAATCAAAGTTCTTACCTACGTTTTTAAGATCAAATAGTAAAGACTTATAAATTAAGCAATAGCATATTAGCCTTGTATATACAGATAAAGCAGAAGAGGGTAGAAAAAAAAAAACATAGAGGTTGCTCATATCAAAGCATATCATCTGCATCAAACCAAAGCATTGTCACAATTTAAGTATGCATGCAGATCAAGGAAAGAAAAGAAGCATACTTTATCCAACTTCTCAAAAGAATCCGCACGCCGTGGCAGCCATCCCTTGATAGCCTCTCCAGCCACTGCTGCCAGCCATGAGGGCCATCCAGCTGCCACCTGCTCTCCTTCCATGGCTTTGGGAACACTACCAATCCCTGGATGTTGAGCAACAGCATATTCTGTTTTTATTGTTGGAGTGAACACAGTAAAAATTTAGTGATCTTTGCTTGGTGACTTGGAGTGAACACAGTAAATGCAAGTCACCAAGCAAAGATAACTAAATTTTTATTGTCCTGTTTTATTCCTCTATTCTATAGGCAGTAAAAATACATTCACATTAGTGTTCACAATGGTTGGATGAGGCATTTTAATGGAAAAACCATATAGTATAATCATCAACCAAAAGCACTATTGGTTTGGTTCAGAAAATTTAGAGTAATGATTGGTTACCTCTTTGAGCTTCTTGTCAAAAAAATGGGATTGCATATACTTGGTAACTCCATCTCCAATTAGAGCATCAAAGATTCCAAAATACCAAAATTCTGTGTGATCCATTTGCTCTCTCTGTATCACAACTGAATCAAAGTCCGAATCATCAGAACCACCTACAATTCCACGATGCTCGACCACATGATGACCATGTGTTATTGGCACCATCCATGAAGGCTTGTTTGTTTGCAATCCCAAGAGTTGTTTTTCTGCCTCTATTCCCTAAGAAAAAACGTTTCAGCCGGAATGCCTGTTCAATTCAGAGGAGAATTCAGTTATTAATGTAATTGTCAATGACTAATTCTTGATGTGAATAAACATTTAAGCAAAATCATGGAGAAGAAAAATCTCAAAAGGGGTCAAGACTCAAAGAACATTTAATGTGTGTTTGTTTGCATGTTGAGGCATAAAGGGGGTCCCAACATCCTTCAATTTCAGAATAAACAAATCAATTGATATTAAAACTACAAAAAAGACTTGAATGAGTAGAAACTGAACAAAAAACGAAAATTAAATCACAAATGAAGGCACCAAACTGAAACTATAAATAAACCCATATATGAAAAACCAAATATTCATCAAAATCATTTTGTCATCATAAAATAAATTTTCAATGAATAGCAAGGACTTGACTGAAAAGATAGGAGATTTTAATGGTAAAAAAAAAACTTACAGAAAAGTTGATGAATGAAATTGAAGCTAGCACCTTCAAAGCAGATCTCCAAGCTAGCACCTTCATCAAACCATTGGAGAGTTTAGGTTAGCAAATCCAATCCATGAGCAACAGAAATTAAAATTTTAACCTGTCAAATGTCTCCTGCTTTCAGGGGAAACCACTTTCCCATGGACATAGCCCTTCAAGTCACGACGCCGCCTCTGTCCCGGTGTTGGAAGACGCCGTCGCGCGTCGCTTGACCCTTCATCGTGTGATTCTCTCCGTCTTCCCTCTTCCCTCTTCACCCCTTTCATCTTTTCCCTCTTTTGCTCTTAACCGAAGAGATGCTCCCCTTTCATCCTTCCCCTCTTTTGCTATGAACCGAAGAGATGCTAGGTTTCTGTGAAGCACCTGTGACAACCACCCTCAAGCCCCTGTCGCCGTTTTCACACTTATGCTTCTGTGAGGGAAGGAAGCAAAATCAAAATGTCCGTTCGAGCACTTTTGGGTTGTGTTTTTACCGGTCTACCCTCCCTCTTTTCTTATTGAAGTGTTTTTTAAAAATTAATTAGGGGCACTTTTGTCCATAAAAAAGTGGAAACCAAAAATTGGCCATTCCCTTTATTAATAGTATAGATAACCTTTAAAAAATTATGTGTATTAATTTTTACCTGCAAAGGTTTTTAGAAGGGTGAATGTTAACAACCCCTTCAAGTCTTCAATCCAACAATATTCACCAATATCAACAGCAAGCTTTACTGCAGACAAAAAAAAAATAGTAAGCTTTGCTATTAAATCAATAACCTTGTTACATGAACTGTTAGCATATGAGCATGACCTCATATTTTTTGCAAGTTTACAGCAGTCTTTCACAATTTCCTTCACCTAAGAATCTGTCTTTGCACTTAACTTCCAAATATTGAATAAAATTTAGCTAAGAGCTTCAAATTCTACAGGGAAGAAACCCAACTACAATTAGGAAAAACAATTTGGTGTCTATACTAATAATAATCATTGAAATTTAGTAATGGCTCTATAATAATGCAATTTAGTATTTCCAAATAAAACAACTCATACTTTCTGTCAACTGAATCTATACTAATAATAATGCAATTTAGTACTTAAAATTTTATCAGTTTAAAGTTCAAATAATCAATTGTTATATAGCATAAGAAAACCATATATTCATCTTACATTAAGAATAGATGGTTCTGGTAACGGGCACTGAATCGGTCTATCATTGTCAAGGGGTTCAGTTGCAGCACTTGTTGCAGCCGCTGCCTCTGAGTTTGGGGGCATTACTTCCCTCTCATCATGCATGATATGAAATCAACACATAATGCAACAAAAAGATTATGTCACCAATCAAAACTCTGTCCACATAACTTAACAAAAATAAACAAACTTCTAAGCCCAATTGCATATAAGTCTTTAATTTTCCAATCCAACAGCGAATCACATGAACAGTTCATTGGACTCGGGGGACGAAATAATGTTTAAAATCATTGAATTTAAATTTAATTGAGTTTTTTCAAATGCACAAAACATGTAGGATTATCATAAGCGGTATTAATTTCTACCTGTATGATTATCAAATGCAACTATGTAGGATTATCAAATGCAACGATGTAGGATTGACATAGAATCATTGAATTTAAGTTTAATTGAGTTTTTTCAAATGCACAAAACATGTAGGATTATCATAGGCGGTGTTAATTTCTACCTGTATGATTATCAAATGCAACTATGTAGGATTATCAAATGCAACTATGTAGGATTGACATAGGGGGAATTTGTCTATAACATATGGTCTGATTAGAGGCACAATTCTATACAAATCAAACCTTAAAAATCTTCTTCTTTTACTAACACTTACGAGTCCAGGAGATTGGTATGGACTGCTATTAAAATCATGATATCTGATATGCACATAGCAATGTAATAATAGTTCAATAATAGGGACAAAATGAAGAGTTAAAAAATCACAAAATTAAATGTGTATAATAGTTTGTCCTGCTCTTTTGTATCATTTACTTCTCATAAGTAAAAGTAAGATGTTGTCGTAACAAACCTGAATTTGCTGGATACCGGTGAGATCCTTGCAGAAATCACTCAACAGGTAGGCCTCACATATGTTTGGAAACATGCTTCAAGCTGGCCAGTGACACTACTCACTATGACAGATGGAAACTCAATTATTTCTTATATACCTATGAACTAACACTACTCATACAGAAAAAAAAAGGTATATAGAATGCACACAAAAAGCATTTTAATTAGCAACAACATGTAATAAAGTCAATTATCCTAATTCATACTGATACAGGGTTCGTAGGAAACCAACATTTTGCAGTTAAGCTGCAATTATCCCACCCAACAAAGATACTCATGATGAGTGTGTAGTGTGTACCACATAAAAGCATCATATTTACATCTTGACATGTGTGCAAAAAAGGGGAACAAATGTGGTTGAGTCAAGAGGGTACCTGAGGAAGCAATCACTTAGAGCAAACTCTGATATAAAAACCGCAAATTCTCACTCTTCCCAGCGACTTTTAACTTCATCATGCCTGATATATACCACAATCAAAAGTTTCAAAACAGAAAATGAGAGATTCAATCTTTAACAACAAAGACAGGAACACAAGCAGAAATTGATGAGAACATAATAAAACATTTGCGAATTGGGAAGCGGAAAAAGGTTCATTTGGGGTTTGGGAAAATCGTATTGAAATCCGATAAAGATTGAAATCCCCAGTAATGGGCACCATAAGATCATCAAAGCAGAAGAACAATAAATTGCACAAAGAAACATGTTAACGGAGAGCGAAGAAGTTGGGATCAAAGCAGAAGACGCTTCTCTTACCAATTCGTAATTGAATTCCCTGGGTCTCAGAGTCGATGGAGCGCCGCGAGAGACCCACGTCTCAGAGTCCAGCCACCGCCCCCTTCGTCACCGTCCCATAACCCAGCAGCATCCCAGCCGCGCACAATCATCCCCGTGGACCATCGTGGTCGCCCATGGCTTCGCGCGCATCCACCTCACACCCACTTCAATTTGTGACTTTCTTTCTATGACAAATCCCAAAATAATAAACCCTTGTACCCATTACCCCTCAACACTGTTGTATGAAAGACCAA
Organism: Sesbania bispinosa; assembly: GCA_026901365.1. Classification (NCBI taxonomy): domain Eukaryota; kingdom Viridiplantae; phylum Streptophyta; class Magnoliopsida; order Fabales; family Fabaceae; genus Sesbania; species Sesbania bispinosa. The sequence continues at coordinate 221,511 of QLOH01000593.1, forward strand.
TGGAAGAAAATATGTGTGCAGGGATCCGTGGAGAGAAGGAAAGACCGAGTGCTATTTGAGAAGAGAAAGAATAAGGTGCCTTTCAAAGAAGTAGTGGGTTTAGGCAGTTATCTTGCAGAGAAGAAAAAAGAAGTGAGCGGGGGTGGGTTTGAGGAGTTCGGCGGTTAAACAAGGTGATGACTAAGGTGAACTATCATAGTCTACCTCCTAAGGCACTTCTTGACACCTTGTTTTATAAATATTCTACTGATTGTGCCCATGTGGCCCTGCCTCGTATAGTCATATTGTTGTTGGCTGCATTTTTTAGCTTTCTAATTTGATTATTAATTTAATAGATTTTAATTTGTTAATTTACCGGTTTAATTATTTTTTATTGTAATGATAGTATTATGTCGTGTACGTGGGGTGCCAATATTATTATAAAACTCAGTTAGAGAATCATTTTGTTCCGTATTTTCATTTTAACGGTAATTAGACGTGTGACCGTGCAATGCATGGGAAGTGATTTATTTTAATAAAATATAATATATATTAATAAATTATGTACATAAACATATAAAAATTTAGTAAGTGGTAAAATAAATTTCCATTAACATATCAATAAAATGATATTAGGAAATAATTTAAAATTACGTCAATATTAAGTATTAGCCAATATTATAAAATTTAATTGCATTTCAAAATTTTAAATACAACTACATCTCATAAAATTATATAAAAGGTAACAAATGTGATGTGCAATTTGAGCTACTACGTAGACTTGCATAAAAAATAAAAGAATTCAAATTACTTATAATAGATCGAATATTAAGATCATACAAAGATAAACATATGAAATTTAGTAAAGTAACCATAGTAATAATTTACTTTATGCAATAATGTCTTAATAGTTTAACAACTGCATGACGAAAAGATGAAGTTAATCAAACTCCTGTAAAATATGTACAATCAAAACTGTAGTTAAATTTTGGAAAACTTTTTATAAATTACATCAGAAGTAGTCGTTGAATCACTGCATTAATAGTCACAAATAAGTATTTTCAAACCACTACGGGGTGTGACTCGAGATATTACAACGTATAAACATTTACCTCTATAATTTAAATTTAAATTTAAATTTTAATACAATTTATTTAAATTTTTTCATCTCAGTGAATCATATTAAAATCTATATACTAATTTGATATTTAATTTATATTAATAAACTACTATGTAAAGATTTATTTCCCACGAAAAAGAAATATTATATGAAAACTTAAAAAAGAAATTTTATTAATATAATCACAATCCAATTTAAAAAGTAATTTTTTATTAATTATTTTTTTAATATTCTTAAAAAAATTAAGTGAAACATTTATAATCAATAAAAATTTATTTAAAAAAGTAATTAAAGTATAATTTTTTCCTGTTAATTTAGATATAACTGAGATTTAGACTAAAGTGTTTATTTCCATGTGATATACTTTTATTTTATAATTTAAAATATACATAAAGACCAATTTATCCATGTAACGTAAATTTAAACATAAATATAATTTATGAAAATTTTTCATTATTAAGTAAATTATATTGATGTGTGGAAGAATGGTTGGCTTCCCTGACAACCTGGTCATCATGTTTGGTCACCTAATTCTGGCCAATTGGAGAATTCTTCAGTGGCATATCTCATAGACCAGGACACCCGGTGTTGGAACCAGGAAAGAGTGCAGGCTTGTTTTCAAGACTTTGAAGTAGAGCAAGTCCTTTCTATACCTCTCCCACGTTACCCCAGACAAGATGTGCTTTGTTGGGAGTCAACCAAGAATGGCATTTACACTGTAAAGTCAGCGTATCACTTCATCCAGCAGCACCTCAATGCTGATGGCTCTAGCCCGAGTAGATTGGATCCCGAGTCTCAAACTAAATGGAAGAAGTTGTGGGGTATTGAAGCGGTGCCCAGGCATAAACAGTTACTTTGGAGGATACGGAAAGGGTGCATTCCTGTCAGGAATAATTTAGTAAAAAGAGGCATGCAGATTTCACAGAACCGTCCCAGTTGTGGAGGGTTGGAAGAAACCGTAGAGCACGTGTTTATGACTTGTCCGTGGGTCCAAGAGGTGTGGTCTCTATCCCCTCTCAGTATGGACATTAATTTAATGCATTCCTCCCTTGTCCCGGTTTGGATTGATGATGTGTTGGACAAATTGGATAAGGAGAGAGTCACAGTATTTGCCTCTATTGTGTATGGTATTTGGACGGCTCGGAATAAATTGGTCTTTGACCAACGTGTAGTTCATGGAAGTCAAATGCTTGATAAAGCCATTCAAATGGCCTGTAACACTCATAATTTCCCCTACCAATATATATAAATAAAATAGAGAAAGTTAAAAAAAAATAATAAAATAATAATAATAATTTAATTATGAGGTATTTAGGAACTATTAATAAACAATCAAATTCATATTTTTGAAATCATCCAACCATAATTATAAATAAAATTTTCTTGAGAGGTGTTTGAGAAAATGACCTAAGATGCCCTTATTAGAAATATTAACATGTAAAGCGCAGTCAGTAAGCGTACCTCTAGAAGCCATTTGTCCTGTGACCGTTTGTCCAGTAGCCATTTGTTATCAAGCACAGAAAATACACAATTAGAGAGTAAAGAAATTTGAGAGAAGTGGAGTCTTCTAGTCTTTGCCTCTGGAAAGCATGTCTTTCGATGGAGCAACACAGGCCATTATATAGGTAAGACCAGGGACCCTTCTCCTGACAAAAATATTGTAACGGTATCCCTTCCATCAAGGGCGATTGATATTATCTTAATTATAGGGATAATTATCAATAAATTAGGAAGACAACTATGATATAAATCAGCAATTAAATCGTAATTGTCAATTAACTTTAATAGAGATGTAACGGTTAATTATAACAATTAATCTCAAATCCTTAATAGACAATTACTCATAATTTGCAATCATGTGGGCCACATATTCTAACATTCTCCCACTTGGCCCACACATAATATAATATATATTACTCCCTATGATTGACAATTAAGTATGGCCATGAGATTTATTGTCAACTTCTTATAATTTGCTCTCACATAGAAATTAACATACATGAATCATGGCGGTCATGTTTTTAAGATAAACACTTCCTTCCATATATTACAATACATGTTCCTTTCTAAGTGAAAACAAAAATAATTTAAACTGGGTCCAAACTTTATGATTCAAATGAATCACAACTTTACATGACAAACTTAATGTGCACAAAGTCATGAAAATTAATATATTGGTCTAAATAATGAAAAGACATCATTTGATTAATGCAAGCCTATGAGACCCATATGAACCACATGATCCTGAAACACTTTAGCCAGCAATCCTTTAGTAAATGGATCACCAACCATTGATTTTGTGTTTATGTGCTCAATAGATATTAATCCCCTTTTGATATCTTCTCTGACAACCAAAAACTTTATGTCAATATGCTTGCTTCGACTTCCACTTTTATTATTCTTTGAGAAGAACACTGCAGCCGAATTATCACAATAAATCCTTATTGGTCTTTCAATAGAATTGACAACCTTAAGACCAGAAATAAAATTCTTCAACCATAATGCCTGTGATATAGTTTCATAGCATCCAATAAATTCTGCTTCCATAGTGGATGATGCAATAATATATTGCTTTTTGCTTCTCCAAGATATAGCACCTCCAGCTAAGAAAAAAAATATAACCTGAAGTAGATTTTTTAGAATCCATACATCCAGCAAAATCTGAATCTGAATATCCAACTACCTCCAAGTTATCAGTATGCCTGTATGTTAGCCGATAATCCTTGGTTCCTTGGAGATATCTCATAACCCTCTTAGCCGCTTTTCCAATGTTCCATGCCCGGGTTACTTTGATATCTACCTTACATTCCTACCGCAAAGGCAATATCAGGCCTAGTGCTGACTTGTGCATACATTAGACTTCCTACTGCAGAAGCATAAGGAATACCTTTCATTTTCTCTTCTTCCAAAGAAGTTTGGGGACATTGATTCATACTAAACTTTTCCCCTTTGACCATAGGTGATGGAATTTGTGAACAATTTTGCATGTTAAATCTTTTCAAAACCTTTTCAATGTAGGCTTTCTGAGAAAGTCCCAATGTCCTTAAGGATCTTTCTCTATGAATCTCTATGCCAATGACATAAGAGGCTTCTCCCATATCCTTCATTTCAAAGTTTTGAGAAAGAAACATTTTTGTATCATGCAATAGACCCAAATCACTACTTGCAAGCAAAATGTCATCTACATATAGGACTAAGAAGATGAATTACTCCCACTGACCTCAAGGTATATACATTGAATCCACCACATTTTTCCTTAAAACCATAACTGGAAACAACATTGTGAAATTTTATATACCATTGGCGGGATGCCTGCTTGAGTCCATATATAGACCTTTTTAGCTTACAAACCAAGGGGTTACCCTTTTCACTTTCAAAACCCTTTGGTTGACTCATGTATACCTCCTCTTCAAGATCCCCATTTAAAAATGCAGTTTTCACATCCATTTGATGTAGCTCTAAGTCAAAATGAGCAACTAATTGCCATGATTATTCTAAACGAATCCTTCTTCGAAACTGGAGAGAAGGTCTCATGATAATCAATTCCCTCTTTCTGGGTAAAACCTTTGGCTACAAGTCTGGCTTTATATCTTTCGACATTACCCGTTGAATCTCTTTTGGTTTTAAAGACCTATTTGCATCCTATAGCAGAGACTCCTTCTGGTAATTCTACTAGATCCCAGACTTGGTTTTTGCCATAGATTCCATTTCATCTTTCATGGCATCATACCACAATTGGGAATTTTCTCCACTTATGGCTTGTGAAAATGTAACAGGATCATCCTTAGGTCCAACATCATAGTCAGATTCTTGAAGGTACACAATGTAGTCACTAGAAATTGTTGATTTCCTAGTCCTTGAGGATCTTCTCACCACTATTGGTTCTTGACCAATAGGTACTATATTAGCAGGCTCCTCATGTGGTGTATCCATAACAGGTGTATCCACAATAGGTGTATCCACAACAGGTGGTATTTGTTGAACCGGTTGTTGTCCAATGAAATCAGGTTGATTACGTTGAACACTAAACAATTCAATTGTTCTTAAGGGTTGCCACAAGCAGTTCCCTTACTTCTTCAAAATCCACTTGTTGGGAATTTTCACTCCCACTAACTCATGATCTTCAAGGAATTTTGCATTTCTAGCTTCAACCACTTTAGGAGTGTGAGAAGGACAATAAAATCTATATCCTTTAGAGTTAACTGCATATCCAATAAAGTAGCCACTAATGGTTCTTGGATCCAACTTTCCCAAACTTGGATTGTAAACTCTTACTTCAACTGACAACCCCATATGTGTAAGTGTCTTAAACTAGGTTTCCATCCATTCCAAATTTCAAATGGCGTCTTTAGAACGGCCTTAGATGGTACCCTATTTAAGATATACATAGCGGTTTTCAATGCTTCACTCCACATGGATATATATAAACCTTTTGTGCTGCTAATCATGCTTCTAACCATGTCCATAAGTGTACGGTTCCTTCTTTCAGCAACAACATTTTGTTGTGGTGTGCCAGGCATAGTATATTGACCAATAATTCCCTCTTCTATAAGGAACTTGGCAAATGGACCAAGTTGTTGCCCATTTTCTGTGTATCTTCCATAGTATTCACCACCCCTATCAGATCTTACAATCTTAATTTTCCTTTCTTTTTGTTTCTCTACTTCTGCTTTATAAACTTTAAAAGCATCAGGTGCTTCTGACTTATTAAACAGAAGATAAAGATACATAAATCTTGAATGATCATCAATGAATGAGATAAAATATCTCTGACCATTTAAACAAGGAGTGGAAAAGGACCATAGATATCTGTATGAATAATTTCTAGAAGCTCACTACTTCTCTTAGCACCTTTAGCGTTCTTTGTTGGTATGCTTTCCCTTTATGCATCCCGCACAAGTACCAAGATCAGTAAAGTCAAGATTCTTTAAGATTCCTTCCTTATTAATCTCTTAATTCTCTTAGAAGAGATGTGCCCTAGTCTTCTATGCCAAAACATGGAAGAACTTTCATCCACAATACTTCGTTTAATGTCGGTATGTAAAGCTATAAGACTTGTTTCAAAAGTAGGATCTAGTTCAAATTTAAACAAATTTTCAAATAATGTTTCCAAAACCAACAACCTTATTATTTTTCAATAAATTAAACAAAAAGTCATGAAAATTAAACTGATAACCAATACGAGTAAGTCTGGAAACAGAAACTAAATTTCTAGAAAATGAAGAAACATAAAAGGTATTTTCCAAATCCAAATTAAAACCATATTTCAAAACAAGTCTATAAGTTCCCACAGCTTCCACATGTGAACCGATCTGATTTCCTGAATAGATGCTTTGTTCACTTCCCACCGGTTTCCGCAGGTTAGAAAGCCCTGCATATTATTAGCAATGTGAATTGTAGAAACCTGAATCAATCCACCAAGTATTGTTAGGAGCTTCAATGAAATTTGATTCAAAACAAGTTAAGGCAAAATTACCTTTCTTTTCAAGCCATTTCTTGTATTTGAGGCAATCTTTCTTCATGTGTCCTATTTTCTTGCAGAAAAAAACAGCTTCCTTTATTGCCTTTCCTCTTCATTTGGACATTCTTGCCTTTTTCAGGACCACCATTTCCTTTCCTTCCATTTCCTTTATTATAGGTCACCATGTGAACACTTTCAAGTGCTTCATTCTGTAGCCTTTCTTCCTCTTGAACACACATGGTCAAAAGTTCATTGATTGACCATTTATCCTTATGTGTGTTATAGGAAATTTTGAAAGGTCCATATTCCGGAGGAAGAGAGTTAAGTATGAAATGGACAAGAAATGACTCAGAATTTCTACTTCAAGGGACTTAAGTTTAGCAGCAGTATCCCTCATTTCCATGATGTGTTCACGCACACCCCTGCTATTCTTATACTTCATGCTTGAAAGCTTCTTCATAGGGTTGCTGTCCAATGACTTGTCAGAGCTAACAAATTGATCCTCAATAGCCTTCATATAAGTTTTAACCTTATCACATTCAGGAATAGAACCCCTTATGCTTTTGCTTATATGAGACTTAACAAGCATCAAATTTAAGTGATTAGATCGCTCCCACCGCTCATAGTTAGCTTTTTCATCTTGAGTACTTTCATTCGTGAGAATGGGTGGCTCATCCACACGAAGTGCCAAGTCCCAATTCCATGCAACCCAAGGTCAAAAGGATTTGTTCTTTCCAATCAGAATCATTATCACCAATCAACAATGGAATACGAGATTCAAGAAAAGCACTAGTAGGAATAACTGCAATACCAAGGATAATATATATTAATACTATGAAATTAAAATTCAAATCCTTAGTAAGTAAATTCAATCCTTCCTGTGGGTAGAGGTGTAAAATATGCATAGAATTTACTTGTAACCTTATAAATGGATATCAAATATCAAAATAAAATTATTCATACCTGTGGGCTTAGAGAAATATTATTATGATATTTAATCCATTTCATCATTCTGATTAATCTTTATAATAATAATCACTCCCCTATGGGGCCAAGTAATTACTATAATATCACTATGCCTAAAATGTTGTGGCTATTTCTAAGCATACATTTTGTTAAACAGAATGATTAAAATATAAATCTGACCACATAATAATATTCCTTATAGGCCAGAATAAAATGAAATTAAATATATATACATATGATTCCTTATAACGTAATCGTAATCCTAATATTAATCAAGTATATATAAATGTTGCATAATATAATTAATTGCCGAAACAGAAATAGAAATGTAATTATTTCAAAAATTATTACCATTTCTGAAAAGCAATTATTTCCAAAAATTAAACTATTACTATCCTGTCACTTTCCGAATGTAACGTTCAAATTGAAACAAATTAAAGTTGAACGTTCAAAATAGAAACAATCAAAGTGTATATAATATCCTGTTACTTTCCAAACGTATTGTTCAAAACGTTCAATTTTTATTAATTTCAAAATATTATGTTTTTAAATTTGTAAACTGTCATTTATATATTAACTTTGAAAACGTATCTCCAGAGTATTGTCATTATTTGGTCAAATTGAATTTGATCACTCCCGCAAATATGAAACATATATAATAACCAATAAAATCAAATTAAAATTGTACCCAATAAAAAGAATTAATTTAAAAATATTTAATCAAACAATATATTAAATTAATATATCCTAAATCCAAATAATGATATAGTAACATTTCTCCATTGAAACAAAGCAAGTAATATCGCAGATAAATCAACAGAAAAATATATATTGCAAAGCTTTGGTCATAGAATGAACGGTCAATAAAGTATATAATCAATATATATTTGACTAAAAGTTTCGCATTATGTAAAACAAACTGACGGGATATGATCAAATGCTGAATAACAAGGCTAAAGGATAGCTCTGATACCACTTTATTAGAAATATTAACATGTAAAGTGCAGTCAGTAAGCGTATCTCCAGAAGCCATTTGTTATCAAGCACAGAAAATACACTATTAGAGAGTAAGAAATGAGAGAGAAGTGGAGTCTTCTAGTCTTTGCCTCGGGAAAGCATGTCTTTCGATGGAGCAAACACAGGCCATTATATAGGAAAGACCAGGGACCCTTCTTCTGACAAAAATATTGTAACGGTATCCCTTCCATCAAGGGCAATTGATATTATCTTAATTATAGGGATAATTATCAATAAATTGGGAAGACAACTCTGATATAAATCAACAATTAAATCATAATTGTCAATTAACTTTAATAGAGATGTAACGGTTAATTATAACAATTAATGTCAAATCCTTAATAGACAATTACCCATAATTTGCAATCATGTGGGCCACATATTCTATCGGCCCTTAGTAATTATACAGTTATGGAAAATATAGATTTAATTATGAAAAATAGCTAAAACTCAAAGGGATCTACATTTTTAGTCAAAATAAGTCTTAATATAATTAATAATGAATTTTAGAAATTTATTTAGAATTATCGGGCACTTTTGGGCAAAAAGACCAAAATACCCCTGGTTAGCAGTGTAACCCTAACCAACATATGAAATTTGTAGAATAATATGGAAAATATACTTTGGACCTTAAAGTGGATTGAAATTATATTTATAACTTTATAGAATTTTTGTGTGTAAAGCCATAATTTTATCTGCTTACTCTTATTAAAAAAATTGACTATTGTATGCGAAAACTGAGAAAATTGGGAAATAAGAAAATTTAAGTGAGAAGTGAGTTCTAATCACATTTTTAGGCTTAAAATAGGTTAGAACAATTATAGGAATTTTTCTAGAATTTTTGGAAAATTTTGATGTGAAAATTCCATTTTTTACCCCTACTCTCCTAGAACTGGGCCCAAATACTCTTGATCCGGGCCAGAAAAATTTGCGTCATCCTTCCTTTTCCCTTCCCTTAAGGCCGTGTAAAGTGAGAGTGTGTGTGCATGAAGGTAGATTTTCCCACACACTTTAATTTCTCAAAGACTAAGTCAAAGAAGTGACATAAAGCCTTAATTTTCATAAAAACTTAAGCACTTGTCCATTTCTTCCTGCCACCCAACATGCAACTTAGTTCCATTCTCTCCATCCTCCCAAATAGAACTGTGAAGCTTCCTCTCCCATTCTCTCCATCCTCCATTTTTTTCTCCTTCACATTCTAAGTTAAAGGTTCCATTTTTTAACCTTAAACTTCAAAATCTAGCCTACACCCTTTGAGAAGATTGCTTGGGAGATCAAGAGGAGCTCCAAAGAGGGAAAAATATTTGGAGTTGCTGCACTTTTTCAAGGGTGATTTTCCTTAGGTAAGGGGGAGAAACCTTGAACTCTAGTAGGATTGGTGACTAGAGTTAAGGATTACCCTTGATCCTTGTCCCTATCCCTTTTTCTTTTGTAAAATGAATTTTTGGAACCTATTTCCTTGAGGAAATGGTTCGGTTGTTTGCATGTGATTCATATGTGTGTTTTAGAAATTTTTATGATGCTTGAAATGTGCTTGTTGGTGATTTTGGATGCATGCAAGTTATGAAATTAGTTGGAAAGGAATTTTTGCCGTTTTTACATAGAGCTGCGGCCGTAAAATAGCGACTGCAGATTCGTTCACCGTTGGATCTGGCTGAAAGTTTGACAGCGGGTTAGGGACATCTGGTTCTTCATTTTGAACGGTTGGATCCACTAGTGCAAAAATGGTCTTTACGACGGTTAAAATAGGCTTTTTACGACGGTTTACAACAACCGTCGTTGATCCAAGCGTCGTAAAAAACTAGATTGTTGACGACGTTTCACAACTGTCGTTATAAATTAGAAACCACGACGGTTGATAAGGGAACCGTCGTTGTTTCTTACATATACAACGACGGTCACAACCGTCGTGGAATGAGGCCAAATGAAGGCCAACTAAAGACACTTTTTACGACGGTTAGGAGAAGAACCGTCGTTGAAAGTGCAAGAAATGACTTGTTGCTGTAGATTAGCTACTGAAATTCCGTAGCTAATCGGAAGCTAATGGTAAGATATTTAAGAGCAGATGAGCCTCTTGGAGCAGATGCTGCTGGAGTTTCTAAATCCCTGCAATCAAGATCATATTAGTAACAGATTCTGTTGTGAACAAGTGTTGTCCATAGTATAAAAGTTCATACCTTTCACCATGTTCCGGGCTGAGTTTCACTGACAGCTTCTTCGTAACTAGGAGGAGCACCCATATGCTAAGAAAGTTTCTGCTCAAGCCTGCCCATTTGTATTGCACATTATCAGTCTTAGAAATTCCTAGCAGCAATGTGTATACATGAGAGAGAGAGAGTATCTCTCTGACAAATTTACAGATAATTCCATAGAAATCATCAGCAGAGAAAGCACAGTACAGCAACAAGGAGGATTATATTATAGAGGGAATTAAAACTACATACTCACCTTCATTCGCTGAAACAACAGACACCGCAAAAAAAAACACCAGGCAAAAACACAAGTAAAATATATAACTTACACTTGTGCCAGTCATGCTTTAGGAAGCTAAACAACTATGATAAAAACAGAATTGAAAGTTCAGGGATAAAAGGTCCACAGCACACTTAAATATTATTTGTAACAAAGTTTTCTCTGCCCCAAAATTCAACCCATACTAAAAAAAACAAATATCTGCTTATGCAATTATGTGCTTATAAAGAAAATACCAAATGACAAAGCTCTTGTAAAAATACCAGACAGAGCACTTTCACTTTAGAATATCTTTACTTCTATTATGCCAGGCACTATAACTATAACCTTCTGTATAGTGATTGCCACAATACAGGAATTTTTATTGCACTAATTCAAGCCTCCTGCTAGCATGAGTCATTGCGTTCAATAGCTAACAAGTACCAGTGTCACAACCACCCAGGGTTCTGTTATTTCTATCACATTGTCATATACATGGTGTGATTGCTTACCTCTTTTAGATAGATAATAAATAGAGACTTTATCAGTATTTCACTAGAGGATGTAGTTCATGATGATAAAAGGGGGAAAAGAGGATAGAGTGTCATATATTGTTCAAGAGTTGCATTAAATTAAATGGTACTATCATCTGTACCTGCTTCGAATATTAACATAGAGGCTGTAAATTATTCTGTCTTCCTCATCAGAGAAATCTCCATGTTTAATGTTGGGCCTGAGATAGTTAAGCCATCACAATCTGCAAGTTTCCCACATCTCTTGAGACCTGACCATATTCACAATCAAATTAAGTACGTTATTAGAGAGAGAGAGTACACACGTATGTGAGATCTCACAAAAAGATTGTCCAGGTTTTGGACAGTAATATAATTTAAATAAATTATTATTTTATCATGATTTCACACAGAGAGAGAGAAAGACATATACACATTAAGTCAAATGAAAGGAAGGACATAGCAATATATATAGAATATAATAGAAGAGAAGTAGAAGGGTACTCAACAAGGTCAGAGAGAAGTTTCTAATGATTCAACGTTGGCGAAGGCAAACTCAATAAGAAAGCATCCAATTTGTAATACACTTTCCAAACACTAGGACCAAAATTACCATTCGCCTAGTTTTCTTCCGCTTACTTTAATTAATTAATATTAATAATAAGACCATTATTTGCTAATGAAATTTGCTAAAAGTAACAACTGCATTTCTTAGCAAAAGACAGTATACAGAAGAACTTGAAAGTTAAGGCATAGACAATTAATTAATACTATTAAATCTTATTAATTATTTCACTAAACCCAAATCTAACTAAAAGATGCATTGGATATAAGGGCGCATCTTAATGTTCATAATGCATACTTTCAAATTCCACTTCCAATACGACATGGATACTTTCTTTTATTTTTTAATTGTTGCATTACTTTATTAGGTACAGTAGACATTTGCTAACTTTATCTTTGTCCATATTGTCCCGGCTTAGTCCTAAAATTAATTCTTAATGTCAAGGTAATATAACTTCTCAATTTATTACTATGCAGTAAACCTTGTGTTTTTTAAAAAATCCATTCATGCACGCATTTTAATAAAATTGCTTGATTACTACGTTTTTTCTCTTCTAGCTGTGCATCAATGTAAACCTTTTTTTTACCTTTTATACATTCTTAAGTATAAGACCTCAATCTGTTTAATGTTTATTATGCTAACAGTTTAAAGTCATATGCCATTTTAAAGCAACTATATAAAGTTTTGTACTCTATATACCATTTATTTGTAACTTACCTTTTTTTATTCACAATGTTATTGGAAATACTATCCAAAATGAACTCCTTATTTTACTCATGCACCCCCCATTTTTTTGCTATTGACACCCATCAAATTTTTTGAAATCCTCTTGTGCCTGTTCATTTCTCTGGCCACCTTCTACGACGGCGTTTAAAAACTTAATTTTTTTTATTTTCCGGGATTTTTCAACGACGATTGTGTTACAACCGTCATTGTTGGTACTTTTAACGACAGTTCCTATTCAAACCGTCGTTAAAACGTTGATTATTCTTTTTTTTATTATTTTCTTGGACTATTCAACGACGGTTGATAGGAACCGTCGATGTATGTACTTTCCACGACGGTTCCCATACAACCGTCGTTGTTTGTTATGCAAATAATTTCAAAAATGCCACAGCGTCACTTTCCACGACGGTTCCCCTCCAACCGTCGTGGAATGACCGTCGTTGAATGATGTTTTCGTTGATATGAAGTTTGGATTCGGAGATATTTGGTTTGCACAGTAGCTGTATATTTAGGGTTTTATTGATGAAATTGCTTGATTAATGTGCTTCTGGATGATCATGCTTGAATTTGGTGAATTTTGGAAATTGTTGGATTTTGGTGTTCTTGATGAACGCTCATAGTGTTCATCCTTGTTCTTCATGTTCTTGAGCATGTTCATGAAAAACTCATGAAAGAATTTGGTTTGATCTTGATTTGGTCAAGAGAAAAATGTTAAAGTGTTTATGGGCCCTAGTGGCCCAATAGGCTAAAAAGCGTAATCATTTAAAGTGGTAACTAAATTAAATGGAAACAAATTTTTGGTAAATCCTATAAACTAAATTCGAGTACAAAAATAAACCCAATTAAAAGTCACCCTAAAACCCACAATATTGGATGGTAAAGTGAAAAATTGGGCTCCTATGGGTTACCTATAGGGATGTCAAAAAAACCCGCACCCGCGGATATACCTGCAATGGGTACCCGCATATTTATTAAATGGGTGGGGACGAATATTATACTACCCGTCCCGCGGGTACCCTCATACTCATTAAAACATATTTTTCTATTAAATATATTTGAATATTAAGATTTTTATTATTTTATGATGAGATATAATTTATTTTATATTAATTTTTGATAATATTTTTAATATATTAACATGTAATGGTATTATATAATGATTGTTTATATATATAGTATGATATTATAATTTATTATATAACATCTCATCTATTTTTTTTAATAAAATTTAAATTCTTAAATATTAATGGGTACCGTGAATACCCGCGGATACCCATTACCCGCATGGGTACCCGTTAATTTTAGCGGGTACCTATACGGTAGGTACTACCCGCACCCGCCCCGCCCCGTTGACATCCCTAGTTACCTAACCATTGGGCCTTTAGTTTAGGCCCAATGCCTTCCAAAAAAGTCAAAAGACTCATCAAAAGTCAACCAAAAACATTTTATGGACTTGGGCTTAGATTAGAGTTGGCTTCAACTCTAATCCAATTAATCATGATCAAAACTTAGAATTTTAATTAGTGGGCTTAACTAACCCAATTTGTATAAGTTGATTAATCTAATCTACTTAAGTTAATTAAGTGAAGAATAATTAATTAAGGCTAAAGTTAATTAACCTTAATGAAGATTAACTCTAACCTTAATCATTAATCAAGTAATTAATACTAATGGTGATTAAGAACTAATTAATTGTGATTAACCTTAATCAATTATAATTAAAAGCTTAATCCAAGATTTAGGAAGAGTGATTAAGGAATAATTAAGAATTAATTAGGATCTTAAGTAAAGATCAAAACTTAATTAATGAGAATTAGGATTAATTATAGCCTAATTAAGGAAGATTAATCATAATTAAGGGTTAAATCTAATCTTAATTAGACATCCAAGATGAATTAAGATAGGTAATACTATTCATAAGACACACCCATAAGTCTTAGTAAAACTATAGGACTTAAGTGAAAGCGGTCATTGACTTTAAGAAAAACATTAGTACAAATTAACTTAAAAGTTTATAACAAACACACCTCTTTCTGCATAAGACTTGAGAAGCTTAGTGAGAGGGTGCGGTTTTAACCCGAGATGGGGTTTGGTTTTCCTTGTGAAGGAAAGACATTGAATCGGGTCGTACCACGGTGAGTGTTGACGTATAATGATTCAATGGGCTTTGTCTATAAGGACTGTGTATTCTAAGAAAGCATTGTTTGGATTTCCTTGTGAAGGAAAGACATTGAATCGGGTCGTACCACGGGGAGTGGTGACGTAGAATGATTCAATGGGCTTTGCCTGTAAGGATGTGTATGCTGAGAAGCATTGTTTATGAGACATGCATCATAAAGCATTGATGATGTTCAAGGTTGATACGTTGTACATATATGGTCGGGCAGTTGTGTGCATTGTGGTGGTGATTTTCCCTGGGCCCTCATACATTGCACGGTACATAGTAGTTGCTTGAGATTCCTTTGTGAATGACGTGATTGTTTGCATTGCATAGGCATATCACATCATTTTATGACGTTGTGACCTTCTATGTGAATGATTGGATTTATTGTTGTGTGAATTGTGTGAATTCCCGCGTCTGTTTGCTTTAGTTATCTTATCTTGCGTTAAGTGAGTTCATGTAAAGTGTTTCTCACCCCCTTGTCTTTCTTTTGTTGTCCGTTATTATTTTGGCACCTAAAAGGGCATGGACTCTGGAAGTATGCACGTTGTTCTGAAGATAGGCGTGGTGTTCAGGTCGAACCGGATCTTGTTTAAGTCAAATGCTAGTGTTTAGAGGTGTGCTTGAGCAGCAATACCTTGTGTAGATAGAGTGTGGTCAAATAGAGGATTCACTTCTTCTGTAGTGTAGCATGTTCAAACTCCAATTTAGTGTGTATTACTTCGATTGTAATTTGGAATAGCAATGAAATTATAATTGTTGTATTGACATGTTCTTTGTAACATCCCAAATTTTATTAAATAAAATAAAATTAATAAAATAAGAGGAGTAAATAAATAATAATATGAGTAAGATCAGTATATTTTATGAATAAGGTTATTTAATAAATAATAAGAATAATAAATAGAAGGATGAGTGGGTTGAGAGTGGGCCTAGCCCAATTAAGTATTTATTTAAGGAGGGGGTTCTCAGTTCACCCTAATCCTTATTCGTAAAATCGTCAGAGAGCGAAACGCTAAGGAGGGGAGAAACGACGTCTCAAGAATGGGTTGCTGGCAAAATAATCATTGGGAATCAAGGATTGTTGCGGTTCGATCTTCACTTCAAGGTACGGTGGGGGAGAGGGTGTTGCTTGTATGTGCATGTGGGGGGTGCTTGGGTAGTAATTTAAGACTATAAATTCGTATTGATACATATTATAATTGAGAATGAGTGATGAAAATTGTTGATTTATGATTGATTGAATGAATCTTGATGAGTTCTTGAATGAGATTGAAGAGTATAGAGCAAAATAGAGAAAGGGGTAAATAAGGGTTTGATGATTTGGGGTTTGATGGGTTAACCGTATAATCTGTGTAAAATTGTTGTTTTTGCTGAGTTTAATCGATATAAACGAATATGATTGAAGTATAAATGATGAGGATTGAGTAGAGATTGAAGAAGGGGAGAAAAGGGGGCAAAACGCAGTATAGTCGCGTTCTGCGTAATCTGCGCTGCAGCGCAGGTTGAGGCGCAACCCTCTGGAATCTGCGCTGCAGGTTGCGCTGCAGCGCAGGTCGCAGATTTCTGTTTTTGATGTGATTTTGATGAGTTCTTTTCGGAGTGAGAATGGTTTTTCCTTAATATATGGAAATTGAGAGTGATATGTACTTAATACAAATGTTATTTTGTGGAATTGATGATATTAAGTGGAAAGTTTAAAGGGTATTGATTGTGGTATGAGTATATGACATATCCTTGATGATAGATGTTTATACTATTGCGATGTATGATGATGATGCTTATGATATTTTATGATGATGATGAATAATGATGTTTATGACGAATTATGATGAGGATGTTTATGATGATGTTTTGATAATAATGATGATGATGATTAATGATGCTTATATGATTATGACTATGATGATGATTAATGATGCTTATGTTATGATGATAACGATGATGATGAATATGATGCTTATGTGATGATGATAATGATGATGATGATTATGATGCTTATATGATGATGATGATGAATATGATGTTATACGATGATATTTAATGATGAGAATGATGATGTATAAAATGATACTTGACGATGTATGATGATGAGGTTTGATGATGATGTATATATATATATATATTTATGATGATGATAATTATGATGACTGACGATATTTATGATGATGGTGATTGGTGATATTTGTGATGATTTATGATGAGAATGATTGATGATGATGATGTTGATGTGGTAACTGAGGCTAACTCATGGAGGTGAATAGTGTACCTGAGTCTAACTTAGGGAGGTGATGATGATGATGATATAACTAATCTTATGATGTTTCTGATGTCTTGAGCATACATGATGTTGTACTTGAGATACACAAGCCCAGTGAGGGGTGGAGTGTAGCTCAGGGAGGTGAGTATTGTACCTGAGTCTAACTCAGGGAGGTGAGTATTGTACCTGAGTCTAATTCGGGGAGGTGAGTATTGTACCTGGGTCTAACTCGGGGAGGTGAGTATTGTACCTGGGTCTAACTCGGGAGGTGATTATGGTACCTGAGTATAACTCGGGGAGGCGAGCGATGATTATAATAATATGGATTGTGGTACCTGAGTATAACTCAGGGAGGTGAGCAATGAGTATGTTAATATTGATTATGGTACCTGAGTGTAACTTAGGGAGGTGAACGATGATTATGATGATATTGAATATGGTACCTGAGTGTAACTCAGGGAGGTGAATGATGATTATGATGATATTGGTGATTATGATGATTATGATGATATTGGTGATTATGATGATTATGATGATATTGTGAGTATGATGATTATGGTGATATTGATGATTATGATGATATTGATGAGTATGATGAGTATGATGATTATGGTGATATTGATGATTATGATGGTTATGGTGATATTGATGATGTTGTTGGTGTATATGATGATGGATGATTATGTCTTATATATGCTGATATAAAAATGAGTTATATGATGATGCTATGATTTTATAATGATGAAATGAGTAATAGGTGCTGAGAATAGAGTAGGCGAATTATTTAGTGAATGGGATAGGAGAATTATATGATGATATTCATGTTTGTTATATGATGAATTATAGGTGATATTATCTGATGAATTATTTGATGTTTGAGTATGTGGTGTGATTGATGATGATGTTGTCTATATGAGGGTGAGGATAGGGTAGCCTCCTATGCGTATGTATGAGTAGTATTCTTTTCCTCACCGTTACACTGTGGTTATTTTACAGGTGATGATGGAGACACAACCGGTGTCGAGTTTTGAGTAAAGGGAGTGTTGCTCTGGTACATGTGACATCAGGGCATATCATTGGGGGTTCTTTCTTTATGTTTTAGTTATGAAGGATTTTACAAACCTTTCATTAAATGCCTTGCACGACGAGTAAGATGTTTTGTTATTTATATTTTGGAGATTCCGCTGCTTAAGTATTTTGAAAACTGTTTCTACTTTAAATTGGTTTACCGTGAAATAAAGGATGTTTTATACGATGAGGATTTGTGAACCTTTTTACCTAGTGTGGGATATTATCTTCCAATATTTCAATTTATTTACTGTATAAGAGTTTGGGGTAGAAGGGTGTCACATTCTTATAGTCCCATCTCAATTATAATTTACTAATATGTTGTAAAAAAATCATTGATTTTCTTCACTTCTTTAAAAAGAGAATTTAACAAATCGCCACCGAGTTAGTCGAGTAATACCCGTCATGGGATGAGGGTGTTACATTTAGTGGTATCAGAGCAGTTCGGTCCAACCGGATTGTGAAGTTCGTGTCTGATGGTCGTATCGAGTCTAGTTTGATCCGGTTTAGGTGTTTTGAAGTCTGGCAAGGCTGATGTGCTTCTAACTACTCTGGTACAGGACAACGGGACTGGCCACCCCAATGGCCTATTCAGGTTAGGAGGGAGTGTGACAACTTGCAGTTGTGAAGGCTGATAATCTCAGCTTGAGTAGTTGTGGAGGTGAGAAGGGATGTCTTGGTCATCTGTATGATGAATGTGAGTAAATAAAGAGATGGAGTCATGTCGTCTATTGGGTTTTGTCTTCTTGTTGATGTCTTGAGTAGAACCCCATGTGTTTGAATTGAGTAATTCTTTTCATGATTTTGTTTGGATTGATGAACCAGTGTGTAAGTGATTGCTTTATGTTGTTTTGTGTGACATTGACATGTTAAACTTTACCTCCTACTTGTATGCAGTAGTTTGCAGCATGCTTGTTGTTTGGATTTGAATTGCGTTTTGAGTTTGAGAAAGAATATAGAAGTTGTATTTGAGTGTTAATTATTTAAAAAACTTATGGATAGTTATGTATATGTAAGGCGCTTAGATATGCCTGTGTTTCTTGCTTGTGAGTCGAATTACCCTAATCCTTATCCTTAGATCTCTCCTCTTTCCCTCATGAGAGTTCCACCATTAAAAGTTAGTTGAATTGAAGAATGAACCAAGTAGTCAACCTTCTAAGAAGGGTTTGCTAAGACCTCTAGGTCCTGATGTTGTACACCAGTATAACCAATAATTGATTTGACTTGTGATTTGAGGTGATGAGTGAAATATCAAAAGTTAGAGTAGGATGACCACTAAGTTTACGTTTCCATTCCTTTAGATGAATGACCTAAGGGATCGATGATGGATTCGACGTTGTTAACTCAAGGTTTAAGATGACTGATCATTGAGGTTTAATCATTAAGGTTTTGATATTGGGGATTGATATTAATAGCTCTTGAGGATTTGATTAAAAAAATTGATTTGATAGAGTGAGTTAGAAAGTGATTGATGACTTGGAGTATACTCAGGATAAATAGTGGAAAGTTAAGGATAGGAATGACATATGTACGATTTGAGATTGGATCTTAGCAGTTAAGGCATATTGGATACCTTGGTGGTTGACTTGAAGTCTGAAAGGGTTTGACTGTGGAATAGGTGCCATGCTTGAAGTTTAATAGATACAATAGAGTATGATTGCTATCTCTAATGGATTGATAACATAAGGGTTTATAGAAATAAGTAAAAAAAAAACACATGATTTAAGACGAAGGAAGCCGAAGTGTTGAGACCAATAGCACAAGATGTGATTCTTAAGAAATTTTAGTCGAATAATAGGACATGACTAAGCAAATGATCTGTTAGTATCAAGATTTCGCAGAGGAGATTGAAGAAAGAAATCTTGGAATAGGAAATTAGATGTATGAGTAAGCACTACAAGAACTACATTTTTATGAATTAAGTAAGGATAACATTTCCATGAGGATAGTAGAAATAATAGATATGACCAACAATGAGGAATTGTTGTATGTGTTAACTTTGATGATTAAGATTGGATTTGGTAAAAGTTATGGTGTGTTGATTGAGTATGATCATACCAATTTACAATATTAGTTTGTGCGTTAATCTTAATGAGCTTAGATTCTCAAGGAAAAGTATTTCAATCAGTAAATATTTAGACAGGGTTTTGAAGATTGGAATAGTACTACACATATGTAGGTGATGTTTCGCGTAAGGATGCCCTAGGGGACAAATACAATCCCCGGAAGTAGAATAACCATAAGGAATAAAATAATAATAATAATATTCTCTAAGATATAGATTACCTCTATCTATATATCGAGACTATAGGTCATCTTACAATCTGCTTTGGACTTTACTATGAATGTTATAGGTGTCTAGTAATTCCATCTGGATTGGTTGTCATTGGTGTTCCTTTTCCTCCTCAGTGAACCCAATATTCTAGCCTCATTCAAGCCAATTTCTCTTCATGCAACGTTCTCACCCATTTCTAGGACCTAGAAGTATGCACAAAATCCCTTGGAACAATCTCAGGGTTAATAATTAGGGACAAGTAGGTTATAAGTGGAACTGTCTAATTATAAACCTTAGTTAGACGGAAGTAAAACCCTTAAGATGCATTTTATTTAGGAAAAGGATACGTGTGGTTATAAAAAGCGTAGTTTTACGGTAAAAAGGACACAAGGTGATGATGAAATGGTGAGACCTTCTTGGGAGTAACAACTTATGGAGTTAAGCCTTGGTTATAAGTGTTGATTGATATTTTAGGTAGGAGGATCCTACAACAATATACAGTGATAGATAAAGCAAAAACAATCTGATTCGTGAATCAGAGGATTTCATCTTAATGGGATAGAGATATATTTAAGATTCTTGGGAGAGAAAGAACTTAGGATTTTTATACAAGGAAGTGATGGAAGATTAACTAGATCAGTAAGAGTGTTGATATTTAGACCAAGGGAACTAATGTAATCATGGGAATGATAAACAACACTTATAACTATTGTGGAATTAGATATTCATACATGGTAAAGGAAAATGAACGTTTTAGAGTTGTAAGAAAACAAGATATTGCGAGGGGTCATTGGGAATCAGAAGAAAATGTTAAGGAAAATAGTTATTGTAAGAAACATACTTTGGAGATTCTTAAGATAATTTTTATAGGAAAATTTAGCGACTTGACTTATGGATTGAAACTATGCGTTTCATTAGGTATTATAACTCTACGTTGATTATAGGCTGAAAGGGAGTGTCTAGTTGCTTGCCAAATACTCGAGGAAGGAGCCGGGGTAGCATAGTAGCACACCTCATAAAGGATTAACTTAGCACTCTAGTTAGAATTAAGGTAGTATGAATGATGGTGGAAAGTTTGATAAGATCTGCTTGTCGAAAATAGATGTTCCTGATCAAATCTTATAGGATATTAGATCTTACCAGAATTTTTTTTGGTAAGGTGTTAGGTAAAGGTTTCAAAATTCGCTATTGGTTGTTAGAGAAGAAGTAAGACTTTGAAAGCTAGGTTGATCTTAATTCAAGATATCATCCCTATATCCACGAGTAGTTTAAAATGATCATCCAACTTTTAGGGAACCCTTAAGGTCTTATATGATTCAACTAGAAGTGTAACTCTTAAAGCTTAAGAAACTAGATTTAGCCCTATCCAACAATAGGAACTTCAAATTTCGAGGACGAAATTTCTTAAAGGAGGGGAGAGATGTAACACCCACAATTTCCCCTACCAATATATATAAATAAAATAGAGAAAGTTAAAAAATAATAAAATAATAATAATAATTTAATTATGAGGTATTTAGGAACTACTAATAAACAATCAAATTCATATTTTTGAAATTATCCAACCATAATTATAAATAAATTTTTCTAGAGAGGTGTTTGAGAAAATGACCTAAGATGCCCTTAGTAATTATACAGTTAAGGAAAATATATATTTAATTATGAAAAATAGCTAAAACTTAAAGGGATCTATATTTTTAGTCAAAATAAGTCTTAATATAATTAATAATGAATTTTAGAAATTTATTTAGAATTATCTGGCACTTTTGGGCAAAAAAGACCAAAATGCCCCTAGTTAGCGGTGTAACCCTAACCAACATATGAAAATTTGTAGAATAATATGGAAAATATACTTTGGACCTTAAAAGTGGATTGAAAATGATATTTATAACTTTATAGAATTTTGTGTGTAAAGCCATAAATTTCTATCTGCTTACTCTTATTAAAAAAATTGACTATTGTATGCGAAAACTGGGAAAATTGGGAAATAAGAAAATTTAAGTGAGAAGTGAGTTCTAATCACATTTTTAGGCTTAAAATAGGTTAGAACAATTATAGGATTTTTTCTAGAATTTTTGGGAAATTTTGATGTGAAATTTCCATTTTTACCCCCACTCTTCCTGGAATTGGGCCAAATACTCTTGATCCGGGCCAGAAAAATCTGCGTCATCCTTCCTTTTCCCTTCCCTTAAGGCCGTGTAAGTGAGAATTTGTGTGCATGAAGGTAGCTTTTCCCACACACTTTAATTTCTCAAAGACTAAGTCAAAGAAGTGACATAAAGCCTTAATTTTCATAAAAACTTAAGCCACTTGTCCATTTCTTCCTACCACCCAACATGCAACTTAGTTCCATTCTCTCCATTCCTCCCAAACAGAACCGTGAAGCTTCCTCTCCCATTCTCTCCATCCTCCATTTTTTCTCCTTCACATTCTAAGTTAAAGGTTCCATTTTTTTAACCTTAAACTTCAAAATCTAGCCTACACCCTTTGAGAAAGATTGCTTGGGAGATCAAGAGGAGCTCAAAGAGGGAAAAATATTTGGAGTTGCTGCACTTTTTCAAGGGTGATTTTCCTTAGGTAAGGGGGGAGAACCTTGAACCCTAGTAGGATTGGTGACTAGAGTTAAGGATTACCCTTGATCCTTGTCCCTATCCCTTTTTCTTTTGTAAAAATGAATATTTGGAACCTATTTCCTTGAGAAAATGGTTCGGTTTTTTGCATGTGATTCATATGTGTGTTTTATAAATTTTTATGATGCTTGAAATGTGCTTGTTTGGTGATTTTGGATGCATGCAAGTTATGAAATTAGTTGGAAAGGAATTTTTGTCGTTTTTACATAGAGCTGCGGCCGTAAAATAGCGACTGCAGATTCGTTCACCATTGGATCGGGCTGAAAGTTTGACAGCGGGTTTGGGACATCTGGTTCTTCATTTTGAACGGTTGGATCATTGATATGAAGTCTGGATTCAGAGATATTTGGTTCGCACAGTAGCTGTATAATTAGGGTTTTATTGATGAAATTGCTTGATTAATGTGCTTGTGGATGATCATGCTTGAATTTGGTGAATTTTGGAAATTGTTGGATTTTGGTGTTCTTGATGAACGCTCATAGTGTTCATCCTTGTTCTTCATATTCTTGAGCATGTTCATGAGAAACTCATGAAAGAATTTGGTTTGATCTTGATTTGGTCAAGAGAAAAATGTTAAAGTGTTTATGGGCCCTAGTGGCCCAATAGGCTAAAAAGCATAATCATTTAAAGTGGTAACTAAATTAAATGAAAATAAATTTTTGGTAAATCCTATAAACTAAATTCAAGTACAAAAATAAACCCAATTAAAAGTCACCCTAAAACCCATAATATTGGGTGGTAAAGTGAAAAATTGGGCTCCTATAGGTTACCTAACCATTGGGCCTTTAGTTTAGGCCCAATGCCTTCCAAAAAAGTTTAAAGACTCATCAAAAGTCAACCAAAAACATTTTATGGATTTGGGCTCAGATTAGAGTTGGGCTTCAACTCTAATCCAATTAATCAAGATCAAAACTTAGAATTTTAATTAGTGGGCTTAACTAACCCAATTTTTCTAAGTTGATTAATCTAATCTACTTAAGTTAATTAAGTGAAGAATAATTAATTAAGGCTAAAGTTAATTAACCTTAATGAAGATTAACTCTAACCTTAATCATTAATCAAGTAAGTAATACTTAATGATGATTAAGAACTAATTAATTGTGATTAACCTTAATCAATTATAATTAAAAGCTTAATCTAAGATTTAGGAAGAGATTAAGGAATAATTAAGAATTAATTAGGATCTTAAGTAAAGATCAAAACTTAATTAAGGAGAATTAGGATTAATTACAGTCTAATTAAAGAAGATTAATCATAATTAAGGGTTAAAGCTAATCTTAATTAGACATCCAAGATGAATTAAGAGAGGTAATACTATTCATAAGACACACCCATAAGTCTTAGTAAACTATAGGACTTAAGTGAAAGCAGTCATTGGCTTTAAGAAAAACATTAGTACAAATTAACTTAAAAGTTTATAACAAACACACTCTTTCTACATAAGACTTGAGAAGCTTAGTGAAAGAGTGCGGTTTTAACCCGAGATGGGGTTTGGTTTTCCTTGTGAAGGAAAGACTTTGAATCAGATCGTACCACAGTGAGTGGTGACGTAGAATGATTCAATGGGCTTTGCCTATAAGGACTGTGTATGCTGAGAAAACATTGTTTGGATTTCCTTGTGACGGAAAGACATTGTCTAGGTTTAGAGAAAAGGATATTTTTATTGTATGTAATTACTGAAAATTACAAAAGGAATTTATAGCCAGAATTGGTTACAAAATAATAACCATTCTGCTACAAATTAGGAGAAAATAAATCTGCTACAAATCAGGAGAAAATGAATCTGCTACAAATCAGGAAAAAAATAAAAAAAGGACTATCTAGCAGAATCTGAAATTAATTCAGATTTTATTCTATTTAAAAGATCCCTAAAAATCCTCTACCAAATAATTCCTTACTAACTTCAACACCCCCCTCAAGTTGGTGCATAGATATCTATCATGCCCAACTTGCTTACAAGAAGTTCAAAGTTAGGTCAAAATAGCCCTTTGGTGAGGATATCTGCCACTTGTTGTGTAGTTGGAACAAATGGCATACAAATAGCTCCATCATCAATCTTCTCTTTAATAAAGTGCCTGTCAATTTCCACATGTTTAGTTCGATCATGCTGCACTGGATTTTGGGCAATGCTTATTGCTGCCTTGTCACAGTATAGCTTCATTGGTAAGCTGATAGGCACACCCAATTCTTCTAGAACTCTTTTCAGCCACAACATCTCACAGACTCCTTATGCCATAGCTCTATATTCAGCTTCAGCACTACTCCTTGCAACTACGTTCTGTTTTTTACTTCTCCATGTCACTAGATTACCCCATACAAAAGTGCAATAGCCTGATGTAGATCTCCTGTCAGTTATAGATCCTGCCCAGTCAGCATCTGTGTAGGCCTCAATTGTCTGCTGTGCTGTTTTTTTGAAAAACAGACCCTTGCCAGGTGAACTCTTTAAGTATCTCAGGATTCTGTACACTGCCTGAAGGTGCTCTTCATAGGGAGAATAGGTTGCTCCTTCTGAAATACTGAACAAATACCTTCAGCAAGCCAAATTTGTTATTCATTAAAACTTTGAGATTGCGAGACATAAAAATATTATTATCCCTTAATAATATATTTAGTCTCAACATTCTCCCCCTTTTTAATGATGACAAATTTGCTTTAAGAAATAAATCAAATATTTGAAGGGAAGTGATAATAGGTTTTTGAGTAAAACTCCCCCTAAATCAGATACTTATTCAGAGCATCACTTCGTCTTGAGTTCTGCTTGTCGATGCTTGAGTATGCTCTCTTAATCTGCTCCCCCTGAATATGAGATCTTCTAAAAAGCACTTAAACTTCAGATTTTGTTATTTTTTCTTAATACTCCCCCTTTTGTCATCAGTCAAAAGGGTAGACAGAATATGAGCGCGTAAGGAAAAGATTCAGGATACTATTTATGCAAATTAAGACATCGTATGAAGTAAGAATAAGATTCAATTATCTGAAATAGTAAGAATACTCAAATTTTGTCTGATAAACTTGAATCTATCTTCAGCAAGTGGTTTAGTGAATATATCAGCCCATTGATGTTCTGTATCAATGAATTGTATATCAATAATTCCTTTCTGAACATAGTCTCGTATAAAATGATGTTTAATTTCAATGTGTTTTGCTCTTGAATGCTGAATTGGATTTTTAGAAAGATTGATTGCACTCGTGTTATCACAGAAGACTCGAATGGATTTAATATGAATATTAAAATTTTCTAGCTGATATTTTACCCATAGCAACTGTGAACAACAACATGCTGCAGAAATATATTCGGCTTCAACAGTTGAGAGGGCTATCGTGCTTTGTCTCTTACTGGACCAGCTAACCAGATTTTCTCCAATGAAGTGAAATCCTCCACTAGTTGATTTTCTTTCTATTCTGTCTCCAACAAAATCAGCATCACAGAATCCTACTAACCTGCAATCCTAGATTTAAATCTTGCACACAGACATGCACTGAATAGAATATCAGGTCTGCTTGCAGTAAGATATAATAAGGATCCAATCATTCCTTTGTACATAGTTGGGTCAACAGATTCTTCTCCTTTATCTTTATTTAAAATAGATGAGGGGTGCATAGGAGTTGCAATAGGCTTGCAATCATGCATATTAAATTTCTTAAGCATCTCTTTTGTATATTTTTCCTGATGGATCCATATACAGACAAAGTCTTGCTTAATTTGAAGACCCAAGAAAAATTTTAGTTCTCTCATTAAACTCATTTCAAATTCAGATTGCATAAGCTTTGAGAATCAGTGCATAGAGAGGAGTTTGTTGATCCAAAGATAATATCATAAAAATATATCTGGACAAGAATCAAGTCTTTGTTAGACATTTTTCTAAAGAGAGTTGTGTCAACTTTTCCTCTTTCAAAACCATTTTGAAGTAAAAAGTTGCTTAGTCGTTCATACCAGGCTCTAGGAGCTTGTTTCAGACCATACAGAGCCTTTTTCAGTTTGAAAACATGATTAGGAAAAGTTACAATTTCAAAACCAGGGGGTTGTCTAACAAATACTTCTTCCTCAATGAAACCATTTAGGAAGGCACTCTTAACATCCATTTGATATAGTTTGATGCTATTATTAGCTGCGTAGGAAAGTAAAATTATAATAGCTTATAACCTAGCTACTAGAGCAAAAGTTTCAGTAAAATCAATATCTTCTTGTTGATTGTAGCATTGAACAACAAGTCTAGCTTTGTTTCTGACGACTTGACCATCTTCAGAGAGTTTGTTTCTGAATACCCATTTGGTTCCTATGATCGTTTTCACATCGGGTTTAGGAACAAGAGTCCAAACATCACTTCGAGCAAACTGATTTAGTTCTTCTTGCATGGCTAGGATTCACCCTTCATCATGCAAATTTTCTCCAATATTCTTTGGTTCAATTTCAGAGAGAAAGGCAAGATTGTTGACTTCCCTTAGCCTCGATCTTGTTCTTACTCCTTCTGAAGTGTCACCAATGATTTGCTCTCGAGGATGATTATTTCTATACCTCCACTCACGCCAGCGAGGGAAGACTTGTATATTTTGAGACTCGTTGTCAGCTTTCTGAAGAGTATCAGTATCAGCAGGTTGAGGGGTTGAGTTTTCAGTGGGTACTTCAGAGGGTCCTTTAGCAGGTGCTTCATCCTTCATTTTTGAAGTCCTTGAGATATGATTCAGCTCCATACCTGCAAAATCATCTTCCAGATCTGATAATTCTCTATCAGACTCTATAGCATCATTAAATCTAACATGTATGGTTTCTTCAACAGTTTGGGTTCTAGAGTTGTAAACTCTATAAGCCTTAGAGGTGTCTGAATAACCAATGAAGAATCCCTTGTCAGATTTAGAATCGAATTTTCCCAGGTCATCTTTGGTGTTAAGTATAAAATACTCAAAGCCAAAGATGTGAAAATATGAAATGTTGGGCTTTCTTCCTTTCCACAATTCATAAGGAGTCTTGTTGAGAATTGGCCTTATCAAAATTCTGTTTTGGATATAACATGTTGTGTGAACAGCTTCTGCCCATAATGACCCTAGAAGATTCCCTGAAATGAGCATGGTTCTACCCATCTCCTGCAAGCATTTGTTCTTTCTCTCAATAACCCCATTTTGTTGAGGTGTTCTGAGCACAGAGAAATTGTGAGAGATCCCACTTTCGTCACAGAACATACTGAAGCTTGAGTTTTCAAACTCACCCCCATGATCACTTCTGATTGTAGATATGCAAAATCCTTTTTCATTTTGCACTTTTTTACAGAATTTTGCAAAGCTCTCAAAAGTCTCATCCTTGCTTTTAAGGAATATAACCCAAGTAAATCTAGAGTAGTCATCGACAATGACCAAACCATACTTTTTACCAGAGAGACTTTCAGTTCTTATAGGACTAAACAAATCAATATGGAGTAGTTCTAGGGGTCTAGTAGTTGAAACAACATTTTTGCTTTTAAAAGAACTTCTAGTTTGCTTCCCCTTTAAGAAGAAGAAGAAGAAGAAGAAGAAGAAGAAGAAGAAGACCAACAACACAAGAAGAAATGAAGAAGAAGATCAACAAAGAGAAGAAGAGGAAAAGCTATCAGAGATCAACAATCAGAAGAACTCAGAGCAATGAAGAATTTCTGGTTGAGAAAGCTATCGAAGAAAAGAAGAGCTACTGAAGACAAGCAGCTAAAGAGAAGTAGAAGAAGAACAATCGGGCAAAGCTAAAGTGAAGATAAACTTAATGCTCAAGGAAGAACAAGGAAAAAGAAAGCAGCAACCGTCTGAAGAAAAGAAGAAGGAACTCGCTGAAGGAAGGAACCTGCTGAAGGCATCTCCACATTGAAGAACTAAATTATGCTGGAGTCAACCAACCTTCTGAAAGTATATGCACAATGAAGTTGAACCTTCTGAACACATACTCACTGATGACGTGGCACTTCAAACCCTCTGAAGAAGAAGAAGAAGAAGCCAGAAACGTCAAGCTACTCTCTGAAGACTTGTGAGTCAATCTGAATGATGCATTAAAAGACTCAAGTCTCAGCAAACGTTAAAGGTGAAGCTATTTTGGTGCAAAGAAAAACAAAGGCCTTCGGGCACAGCTTCATTTCCCGACATAAAAGAGGAAGCCTACTGCAGAAAAGCAAATGGTGGTCAGAGGTAGAGTCAACGTTGCTGCATCACCTACTTTGTACCATCTCTGCAATACACTATTAGAGGCGTGTACCTCAAGTGAGAAGAAAAACAGAACTCACAACGGGACAAAGGAGAAATCTAACGGATCTTAGCGTCCTGCTTCCTTACACTCACGAGAAAAGAAACAAAGAAGAAGAAAAGAGAGAGAATATCAACCCGCTGAAGATCAAAGAAAATCTCTCAAGCAAAAGCAAGATTAAGAGCCTATCTGCTGTGTGTTAGAACTAATTCATCTGCACACATAATCTGCTTAAGATCAGAAGCTACCGATCGAGAAGTTATTTCACAACGGCTCTAAGAGCATTAATCATTTCTTCTCAACGGTAAACTAAACAATCTTCAACGGCTATATTTCCAGAACATATAAATAGCCTCAAGGAAGGATTATGAAGATTGGTGGCATTGACGCCCAAGGCGGCCATGAATTCCAAGATATACTTTGGCAATCCCATATTGAAAAGGGCGAGAATGTAGCCCAAGGGAGCCAATGGTCAAGCCCAAGAGAGAACTGACTGAAGCTCAATTCAACATCTTATCGAGCCAATTCTATGAGGAAGTTATCCCTCACTTAGAGACGAGATTGCACCTAAATTCATACACTTGTATCTTTGTCTTATCCTTGTACTTAGAATTCATTTGATGTGTCCTGAGTAGTACTCAGTAACCCCCTACTACAAGATGAACGCTGTTGGTTTAAGTTTCTAGGAAACTTAAACTTTATGTTGTAAACACTTTATGTGTCTGAGAGCCTGGAGAGGCTTGGTGGAATAAAGAATACTCGGTTGAGCCTGGAGAGGCTTGTCTATAAAAGAATACTTGTTGAGCCTGGAGAGGCTTGTCTGTAAAAGAATATTGCATGTGTTGGCTGGAGAGGCAGTTGAAAACAAAGAATACTCGTTGGGCCTGGAGAGGCC
Organism: Sesbania bispinosa; assembly: GCA_026901365.1. NCBI lineage: Eukaryota > Viridiplantae > Streptophyta > Magnoliopsida > Fabales > Fabaceae > Sesbania > Sesbania bispinosa. Next base: position 251,796 of record QLOH01000593.1, read on the forward strand.
AGTTGTGCAAAGAATATTGCATGAGTTTCCTGGAGAGGCAGTTGAAAATAAAGAATACTCGGTGTTAAGCCTGGAAAGGCTGGGGTAAAAGAATACTTGTAATCTTGCGAGATTAGTGGAAAATCCATTGGAGTTTTGCCCCGGGACTGGATGTAGCTCACTAGGTTAGTGGGTGAACCAGTTTAAATCTTTGGGTTAAGTTCTCTCTTCCCTCACCTCTTTACTTTCCGCTGATATCTGTTTTAATCTAACAAAGGAGGTTTAAAGAAAAGAGTTTTATTAATCTAAACACAAAACAATCTTTTCTTTAAAGGGAAAATTATTTTAGAAATGTTTTAATTCAACCTTCCGAGTGGCATCAGCAGGTTGCTGAACACTCCAATTTCGGAAGGTTGATCAAATATTTTCAAATAAGTTTTGCTTGTTTCGAAAGGTTTTCCAAAATTTGTAAAGATTATTAAAACACTATTCAACCCCATTCTAGTGTTTCCTATGGCCCTAACACCCAACATGCTTACAGAAGGAACTGCTGCAGAATCCACAAGTTTCACATTCTGCAGAAGATAAGTCTCCAGAAGGTGTGACCAATCAACTGTAAAAGTTGTAAACAGCAAGGGATAGCTGCAACCTGATAGAGACAGCTCAAGGAACTTAGTTAGAGGTCCAAGCAACTCTCACACGGCTATTTCCTCAAACCTCCTATAAAAAGAGGACTTCTCTTCAAGTTGAGACACACCTCTCTTTAGAAGAAGCCCAAATACTCAGAATTACACTTTACATCTTCTGGAATATTTTCTCTCTCTTCAGATTCTTGAGTTTCTGGTTTTAAGAGTTATTGAGAGAGAGCTTGCTCATTCTTAGCTTTTGTTGTGCTTTAAATCATCTATTGTGAGCCTTGTATTTTCTATATTCTTCTCTTATTTGTTGTATATTCTCAAGGAGGTTTATAGTAGTTAATACCTCTTGAGATAGTGCTGTGAGAAGGTGATCTGAGAGGTGAATATAGTCATTTGTGTAAAAGAAACCTGTAAAAGGTGTTCTGCAGTGTTTTTGTGATTGTATCTTCTGCAGAAGAAGCTACAATAAGTTCACAGTCTTGTAGAAGTGAAATAATTAGGAGCCTAAAGAGGCTGCAGAAGAATACTAGTGGTAAGGTGTACCCAAGAATTCTGTAACTTGATATTTGAGTGAGTTAATCCTACTTGGTGTAGGGACTGTACGTAGCCTCAAGTTGGAAGAGGTGAACCAGTATAAAATTTGTGTGTGCAATCTTCTCCTCAGGTTGACAGGGATTGGAAAGCTCAATCCAGCATCATAAACGAATTCAAGTGTTCAAGTACTGATATCATAAGAAAACCATCTTATTTTGAGTATTTTCTTTTATACCTCATCCTTTATTTAAATTTTCCTATATTAATGCACAAATGCACATGTAATTCATGTAGACTCATGTAGTATGCTTCTGTTATTTCATATTGCCATTACCCTACAAATTCAAACTTGAATTCTTTAATCCAGCCAACCATCATCTTTCAGTATCCATGTAAATAAATCCATAGACAACATGGCATACTTGATATCTTTGATACATATAATTTCTTGTAGCAGAACCAAATGCATTTGATAGTCATGTAAGACTTCAGGATTGAAGAAGCCAAATACATATAATTATGAATGACAGAAGGAATATATAATATATAATAATTCAAATATGATGGGGCAGAAACTGCTAATAGATTCAAAACAATTTTAGTCCTATACTAAATTAATTGAGAATATGTTTGGTCACCAAACAACATGGATTATGCTCAATTGCTTGAGTCTTTAATTAGGTTTAATTAAGGGCTAGAAAACAGTGCATTTCATTTTGCTGTTAACATTAACCAATGTGTACATGGAATTAACCATGGACAGAAACATCATTAACCATGTGCTAACAGCAGTGCATTCCACACACTGGGTAAGCATAATTAGGCCTTGTCATGGACATGCTTACCAAAGAACAAGGATTAAGCTCAATTGAACCACTCTTTAATTAAGTTAATATATCGGCCAGAAGAAAATTGTGTCTTTCATGATCTCTTCACATTAACCACTTTGTACATGGAAATAATCATTTATAGGAAAAACATTAACCAAGTTGTTACGGCATTCCATTCGACGCAGTGTGTAAGTATTAATAGGACTTGTCGTGGACATGGTCCTCAAACAACAGGGATTGTGCTCAACTGCCTTACTCTTTAATTAGGTTCCATTAACAGCTAAAATGTAGTTCATTTCATATTCTGTTCACATTAACCAATATGAACATGGAATTAACCTTCCGCGGAAACACAATTAACCAGGTGCTAACAACATGGCCTTCCATGCACTGGGTAAGTATAATGAGGCATTGTAATGGACATGGTAACCAAACAACAGGGATTATGCTCAAGTGGTTGAGTGCTTAATTACGTTTAATTAAGGGCCACAAATGAGTGCATTTCATTTTGTTGTTACAATTAACCAATGTGTACATGGAATTAACCGTGGGCAGAAACAACATTGACCAAGTGCAAACAGCACTGCATTCCATGCACTGGGTAAGTATAATTAGGCCTTGTCATAGACATGCTAACCAAAGAAAAGGGATTAAGCTCAATTGAACCACTCTTTAATTAAGTTCATATATTGGTCAGAAGAAAATTTTGCCTTTCATTATCTCTTCACGTTAACCACTTTGTACATGGAAATAACCGTTTATGCGAAAAGCATTAACCAAGTTGTTACGACATTACATTTGACACAGTCTGTAAGTATGAATAGGACTTGTCGTGGACATGGTCACCAAACAACAAGGATTGTGCTCAACTGCCTTACTCATTAATTAGGTTCCATTAACGGCCAAAAAGTAGTGCATTTCATATTCTGTTCACATTAACCAATATGAACATGGAATTAACCTTCCCCGGAAACACAATTAACCAGGTGCTAACAACATTGCCTTCCATGCATTGGGTACGTATAATTAGCCGTTTTAATGGACATGGTGACTGAACAACAGGGATTATGCTCAATGGCTTGTGTCTTTAATTTGGTTTAACTAACGGCCAAAAAATTGTCCATTTCATTTTCCTGTTAAAATTAACCAATGTGTACATGGAATTAACTGTGGACGGAAACACCATTATCCACGTGCTAACAGCACTGCATTCCACGCACTGGGTAAGTATAATTACGCCTTGTCATGGACATGCTTACCAAACAACAAGGATTAAGCTCAATTGAATCACCATTTAATTAAGTTCAAATATGGGCCAAAAGAACAAAATTTTGCCTTTCATTTTCTGTTCACATTAACCACTTTGTACATGGAATTAACCGTTTACGGAAACAACATTAACTAGGTCGTTACGACATTGCATTCCACACAGTGGGTAAGTATGATTAGGACTTGTCATGTACATGGTCACCAAACAACAAGGATTGTGCTCAACTGTCTTACTCTTTAATTAGGTTCCATTAACGACAAAAAAAGTAGTGCATTTCATATTCTGTTCACATTAACCAATTTGAACATGGAATTAACCTTCTGCGGAATTACAATTAACCAGGTGCTAACAACATTGTCTTCCATTCACTGGGTAAGTAATTTATCAACTAAATTTTAACTTTTACTGTGCAAATTTACCCAACAATATTTTTTTAGTTTTTACCATAGGTATCTCCTATTATCAGGAGCAATCCTCTTCGGGGCTTAGTCACGGTTAAGACTTATCACCCCTTTCAAAAACACATTCTTAGAGAGGTGTGAGGAGCCTTAACTATGACTAAGCGTCGTTGTACATGATTGTCCTCGGTAACAATATATATATATATACATATATAAACTTAAAAAGATAAAAGAAAACACTAAAAAATAAACTTAAAAGATAAAAGAAAACAGTAAAATACGCATTTGCAGTCTCACCAAAATGCGCATGCACAGTTTGCAACCCAAAAATTACGCATGCGCAATTGCAGTCTCACCAAAATGTGCATGCGCATTTTGGGTAAGTATAAGTAGGCCTTGGCATGGACATGGTTATGAAAGAAAAGGGATTATGCTCAACTGCACTAATCTTTAATTAAAATCAAATATGGGCAAACAAACTTGGTCTTTCATTTTCTATTCACATTAACCACTTTGTACATAGAAATAACCGTTTACGGAAACATCATTAACCAGGTGGTAACATCATTGCATTCCACGCAGTGGATAAGTATAATTAGGCCTTGTCAGGGATATGGTTACCAAAGAAAAATGATTATGCTCAACTCTACTAATCTTTAATTAAGATCAAATATGGGCAAAAAAACTGGGTCTGTCATTTTTTGTCCACATTAACCACTTTGTACATGGAATTAACCGTTTACGGAAACAACATTAAAAAGGTGGTAACAACATTGCATTTGACGCAGTGGGTAACTATAGTTAGACCTTCTCATGGACATGGTTACCAAAGAGCAGGGATTATGCTCAATTGCACCACTCTTTAATTAAGTTCAAATATGGGACAAAAAAAAGCAGGCCTTTCATTTTCTATTCACATTAACCAATTTGTACATGGAATTAACCGTTTACGGACACAACATTAATCATGTGGTAAAAACATTGCATTCGACTCTGCGGGTAAGTATAAGTAGGCCTTGGAATGGACATGGTTATGAAAGAAAAGGGATTATGCTCAACTACACTAATCTTTAATTAAGATCAAATATGGGCAAGAAAAAACTAGGTCTTTCATTTTCTATTCACATTAACCACTTTGTACATAGAAATAACTGTTTAAGGAAACAACATTAACCAGGTGGTAACAGCATTGCATTCGACGCAGTGGGTAAGTATAATTAGGGCTTGTCATGGACATGGTTACCAAAGAACAGGGATTATGCCCAAATGCACTAATCTTTAATTAAGATCAAATATGGGCAAAAAAAATTGGGTCTGTCATTTTCTGTTCACATTAACCACTTTGTACATGGAATTAACCGTTTAGGAAACAACATTAACCAGGTGGTAACAACATTGCATTCGACGCAGTGGGTAACTATAATTAGGCCTTGTAAGGGACATGGTTACCAAAGAACAGGGATTATGATCAACTGAACTAATCTTTAGTTAAGATCAATTAGGAGCCAAAAAATAAGCAGGATTGTCATGTCCTGTTCAAATTAACCACATTGTACATGGAATTAACCATTTACGGAAACAATATTAACCAGGTGTTAACAACATTGCATTTGACGCAATCAGTGAGTATAATCACGCCTTCTCAGGGACATGGTTACCAAAGAACAGGGATTCTGATCAAGTCCATGACAAGTCCTAATCATACTCATCCACTGTGTGGAATGCAATGCTGTAATGACTTGGTTAATGCTTTTCGCATAAACGGTTAATTCCATGTATAAAGTGGTTAATGTGAACAGAAAATGAAAGGCAAAATTTTCGTCTTTTGACCCATATTTGAACTTAATTAAATAGTGATTCAATTGAGGTTAATCCCTATTGTTTGGTAAGCATGTCCATGACAAGGCCTAATTATACTTACCCAGTGAGTAGAATGCAATGTTGTTTGCACTTGTTTAATGGTGTTTCCGTCTGCGGTTAATTCCATGTACACATTGGTTAATTTTAACAGGAAAATGAAATGGACAATTTTCTGACCGTTTGTTAAACCAAATTAAAGACTCAAGTAGTTCAGCATAATCCCTATTGTTTGGTCACCATGTCCATTAAGACGGCTAATTATACTTACCTAGTGCATGGAAGGCAATGTTGTTAGCAACTGGTTAATTGTGTTTCCGCAAAAGGTTAATTCCATGTTCAAATTGGTTAATGTGAATAGAATATGAAATGCACTACTTTTTTTTTACCGTTAATGGAACTTAATTAAAGAGTAAGGCAGTTGAGCACAAACCCCGTTGTTTGGTGACCATGTCCACGATAAGTCCTATTCATACTTACACGCTGTGTCGAATGGAATGTCGTAACAACTTGGTTAATGTTTTTCCTGTAAATGATTATTTCCATGTACAAAGTAGTTAATGTGAAGAGATCATGAAAGGCACAATTTTCTTCTGGCCGATATATTAACTTAATTAAAGAGTGGTTCAATTGAGCTTAATCCATGTTCTTTGGTAAGCATGTCCATGACAAGGCCTAATTATGCTTACCCAGTGCGTGGAATGCAATGCTGTTAGCACGTGGTTAATGGTGTTTCCGTCCACGGTTAATTCCATGTACACATTGGTTAGTGTTAACAGCAAAATGAAATGCACTATTTTCTGGCCCTTAATTAAACCTAATTAAAGACTCAAGCAATTGAGCATAATCCATGTTGTTTGGTGACCATGTCCATGACAAGGCCTCATTATACTTATCCAATGCGTGTAATGCAGTGCTGTCAACACGTGGTTAATGGTGTTTCCGTATACGGTTAATTCCATGTTCACATATGTTAATGTCAACAAAAAATGAAATGCACTCCTTTTTGGCCGTTAATGGAACCTAATTAAAGGGTAAGGCAGTTGAGCACATTCCCTGTTGTTTGGTGACCATGTCCATGACAAGTCCTAATCATACTTACCCATTGCGTGGAATGCAATGCCGTAACGACTTGGTTAATGCTTTCCGCGTAAACAGTTAATTCCATGTACAAAGTGGTTAATGTGAACAGAAACTGAAATACATTATTTTTCTTCTGATATATGCATAGTATGGAGTATTTACTCATAAGTAACTAATTGTCTCCTCCGTAACAATATTTTTGATAGCAACAAAGGACACCTATCAAGCTAAAACTGTTAACACTAAAATTATTATCACCACCTTCATTTGTGTGGTGCAATAGAGAAATTTAAGAAGAGAGATTTTTTGCATAGAAAAAGAGAAGTATATGACTTTACTTTTATCTTAGTATCACTAACTGACAACTGAAGCTTTATATAGTTGCAAACTTGTAAACTCACAAATCTAGAACCACACACATTACATTTGCACTCACCACATTAAATTTAAATGACAGTACATAACTTCTATAAGAGGTTAAAAAAGAAAACAATTTGAATATGTAAACTTAGTTTGCGAGCCACTTCACCTACAAATTGTTAACAAAATAAAAGTACGATAAACTACATAGAAAGGATCAAGTAACTGTTTCCTAAGATCAACCCACACCAAAATCTAAAACAATTATCAATGCATGCATCTTATTTACTATGGGTGTGAACAAAGACTGTACTAATAATAAAACCACTTCAAAAGTCATTCTTTTATAGTATCATCATATCATTATTTATATATAAATTATGTATCGTGCTAGGAACACACAAAATCCAAACGAAACATCTGAAAGTGCCAATAACAAGGATTGCTACAAGTCAGGGGGCAAAGAATGAAAGTGGTGACCTGCGCAAAGAGCAATTTCAAAGTACTCTTGCCTTGTTTGCTGTGGACGAGATGTTGAAATATCTAGTATCATAATCTTTTGACCTTTTGTTGTGGAACAATCACTGCTAGGGACATCATTCACATCGGAAATTTCTCTTTCACCTTCTTCTGAAAAAGCTTGGGAGCTTATTGTTTAACATCTAAAAGCCAAAACAGTGGCGGCCATGCCTATCTCTTCTTTTTTGCTCTGTTTGTTTTTTGCTCTGTTTCCTATCCAGCTTCTTCTTAAATTGTGTTCTTCTTCTGCTTGTTGTTGTTGTTCTATGTCTTATTCTATGTCTTGTTCTTGACCTTCCACAAAAAGCCATTTGCTTGACAATTGTGATAAACAACAGAAAACCTTGTGGTGTGTTGACAACTGGTAAAGGTTGCCATAAACTAGCATATACAAAAGCTGCAACAACAAGATTTAACACTTATCTCCACTTAGAGAACAATAACAACCAACCTCTATGGTATGACACAAACTTATCATATTGGAGAGTGCTTTGGATTCATCAATTTTGACTCAAAGGTTAGAAGGGGGAGTGGATTGTACAGAAGTTTGTTCACGATGATTCTTCCACTAGGAACTAAACTATGCCCTTCATTCACTTCACTCTTGTCTTGTGTATATAACTGAACTGAGAAAAGTAGATATGCCCACTAACACACTAAAATACCTAAACTCAAGAGAGTTGAACAACAAATCTCCTAGGCAATATGTGCTATCAACACACACTGATATGAACCAACGCCAAATTAATCACTACTACAAACAAAGTGATGATAGGAAAATAACGTGCAGAGTTAGCAGCCAAGTGAAGACTTGGGATTTATAGCCCCAATTTAGGGAGAGGATAGAGGGCACACTTTTCACTACACACATGAATGAAAATGCACAAGCTCCATCAACAATTTTAAGGCAACCAACATTTTAAACCCTAATACACTCTTTAACTAATGTTACCTCTCAACTAACGCATCCATTAAAGCCTTGGTTTCGGTTAAATAGGAAGATCAAACTTGTGGCTTTGGCAATCAAATGTTAACTACAGATCCAATATTTCCAATATCTCGAGTGAATCAATTTCCAAACAGCAAAGACTAAACCCATGAATATTACCTGACAAGGAGAGCAAAAGCAAGTGTTCACTTGTTGTGATTTCATTGCCTTGGAGGCAGAGAACGGAAGAGGGTTCGCCATCACTGACTTTCGCAAGGAGGCATAGCGCGACGTGATTCCTCAACCACTGCCCCTGTGCACGTTTCAAAGCGGCGTATCACAGGCGTGCATCTTAACCTGTCCTGTGTATCCGCTTCATCGTGATGACGGAGACGAACGACATTGGCGTATTGGAAGAATAGGACCACCGAGGCGGCGAACACGGGAGGGACTCAATGGGGAAGGAAAATCGATTTTCTTTTTATTCAATTTCTCTTTCTTACAGGGCTGCATATGCAAATACCTAAAATTCCCTCACATTTCTTCAATTCACATTTTCACCCCCGAGAATTAAAAAAAATGCTTAAAACTGACTGACGGTGCACAACATGAGTAGCTCTTGCACCCTAAAAGCCGCGCTCTTTTTCACTCTTTCTCACTATGTGCATATCAAACAAGGCGCATTTTAAATTGGACCAGTTTTACTTTTGGTCTATCGCAGACCAATCAATTATAGTCGTAGATTTAATATATTATATTGGACGGTTAAGATTAACACGATAACAACTCAGTAAATGTTTATTTTTCAACATTCATTTTTTACCCACTAAAATCATGAGATTTGTTGTGAAGGTGTCGAAAGCATCGTTCAAGTTTGTGCGTGGAAATTAACCATCTCCATCGTTGAAGGCTTTCGTCTTGGTGGGAAATTAACTATCTCCATTGTTGAAGTTTCTGGACTTTTATTATTGAACAGAGATTCCAATCTCCATTTGAAATGTATAGACCTATTGATGTTGAATTAAGTGTTTAAATATTACAGATTTTGGTCTATCCCCTCCCTCCCAAGTTTACAGGTAAGAAGAACCAGATGATTGTATTGGTTTTAAAAATATTAGTTGACGATATGAGAATAAAATTTCATTTGTTGTTGATTGTCTAAGTCTCGGTTGATCTGTGAATGGAATTGCAAGTGATGGCGACACATGTTGATAAAGGTAGATCTTTCTGGTAAGGTCGATGGTATACCTGAAGTTTGAAGACGATGGGTCGCTGCTCATTTATGGGACCAACAAAATTGGTGGAGGACCTTACAGTCTTTTGTTTTTTTGTCAATGAGGACCTTACAGTCAGACTGCACTGCCACAAATATGAAAATCCAGCTATCGCCGGCGCTATCACCGCCCTCGAGCAGAATTTCGGAGCAGAATTTCAGCGCTTCCTGGAAGCGATGAACCGCAACAACGGTCGCGCGCAGAATTTCGGAGATGGAACTTCGGAGCCCAGCAAGACCGGCTTCCTTCTTCTCCTCAATGCGGGCAGCAACGGCAGACTTGCGCTCCAGAATGTAGGATTCGCAGTTGCAGAGAATCTCCTCAACAGTGACAAAGAATTTCTTGCTTGCAGTTGCAGAATGGAGGTTTCGCTACAGATTGGGAATTCTAAGTTACGAGCCCTAGTAAGGGATACACGATAGAGATGGGCCCAAAATGTGAAATTGGATCTTGCATCCTCTTTTTGTTATTTCTAAAATCAGTTTTTTTATTGGTTTTACTGTGGTAAAAATAAAAAAGGGTCTACCATAGACCAAAAGAATAATGGTTCATCCTAAAATTGTCCGTCAAACAAAAGGCTTTCACCTTTCTCTGATTGTCGCACCCTTTCCTCTACCCTAGCATCTCTCTTTCTTCACGGATTTTCTTCACAAATTTTCCCATTTATCATGCTTTTCCACTTCAATCTTCCTTTATTGTATCTGCTCACGCATAACTTCATCTTCTTTTTTTTTTTGCCGTTTGTTGTTCTTTTTCTGCTTTTTGTGCGACTTCTGCATGTGTGCCCGAAATGAGCTTGATAAAAACAGTGGTTTCTTAGCTAGAGTGTCATCGAGCAAGGTAAGGGCTTCTGGATCCTATTCCGCGTCTTTTTATTTTTGATTTTTTAGATTGAAAATTTCACCCTTGAACAGGAGGTTAGAGTTTCTTTCTTCACTGATTTTGCTTTTTTCCCCTATTCCCTTCTTTTACAATTTCTTACCTTTTCTTCATCAACGATCGCTGTAGTGGTGGAACGCAGTCGCTTCGGGTCTGACGAACGGCGCGATGGTGCTCGACCGACGGCTTCGATCTGCAAGCTGGCGACGATGGTGGTTCTGTTGTAGCCTGCGTGCGCAGCAACGTGCAAAGACAGAGGCAAGGGGTGACCGGGTGATGCAGTTGATGCTCGCAGCGATTGCGGACGCGGTGCCGCTGCTCAAAGAGGGTAGCAGAAACATGGTGGTGACATGTGGAGTTCAGGGGGAGACTCGCACGGCGGTGGCGTTGCACCCTTCTCCTTCGCTGCTTCTGGGTTGGGTAAGGGGTGCTCGCTACTCCCCTGTTCTATTTTTTTCTAAGAGTGCTGTCTCTTCTTCCCTATTCTTCTAATTCTGATTTTCATTTGGTTTCAGGATTTGTGTGATTCAGTATTGCTGGAGAGGATGAAGATATGTCTTCCTTAGCCGATTACTAAACAATAAAGGTGAAGGTTTCTGACCCCTATTCTGCTACAATAGGCAACATCAATTTAAAGATTCAAATTTCCCTTTTTCTTCATCACCTTTGAACCGGGCATTAGCGATCTTCTTCCCCGTTTTTGCAGTTTTTTCTTTCACACAAAAATGAAATTATGAATGAGCCCTGTTATGCTTCATTTACTATCTGCAGGAAGTTAAATTTCATTTTTTTTATGTTGCTTTGAAGATAAATTTTGTTGATATTTACCTCTTTCTAGAGACATTGGACTATATAAATTAACAGTTTCTAAGTGAAATTAGATTATTCATGATTTTTAAACTATTTTTCTATAAGATGTCAAATGTTTATTGTATAGTATCATTCGCTGCCTAAAAGCATAGATGGGTTTCCTAGGGGACTGTTCTTTGTGCTCAAACAGCCTACTATATCGATGCGATGTATATGTTTGCCTCTTATAATTGTCAATCTTAAGTGCATTGTGTCTTACTCAACCTGATACTCAATGATATGATGCATCGGGGACTTTTACAAACCATATTACATAGAATTCTTATATTATTTTATATTTGTTATTATAAAAACTTTACTTCCCAAATTCCACCAACGGTTGAGGCAAAAAGGTAAGCAATTTTTTTGATTTATCCTGCTAAGTCTGTTGTGATAGCCTATTCTAATGTACAACAAATTATGAATTGGTTATGTTGGAGTTTCTTATGTCTATTACTTAAAATGGGCTCATGTGTGTTGTTTTCTTTTTAGTATAATTGTTGAAATTACAAGATTTAGGTCGAAAAGGTGGAAAAATTTAGAGATACTATGAATAATGTGAGATTAGATTGAATCTATAATTTTTTTAATGTGAGATTTACAAAGACCATTTCAATTTATTAATAATACAATTTTGGCAATTAATCTATAATTTTTTGCTAATTAATTTGCATTGATAGCTTTGGGGAATTCTTATAGAACACAAAGCTCCTGTGAATATATTCTTTGCACATGTTTTTTTATTCATTTGTGTTCCTTTTAATTAGCAATTACTCATGACTTTCTGTACAAATCTATTTTTGATGTTTATGCTACAAAGTTTGGAGTTTTTTTATTCTTGATGTTTGCTGTTGTGGGGGATTTGATGAATTTCTATTTAAGAATTTTGACAACGAAGACAGGTGCACAAACCTATGAACTTCAGTTTAGAATTTCAAAACCTATAGTTTACAAAACCAATATGATATCATGGAGAAACAATGAAGTATGAATATGTTCAAGAGTTAAACTTCAAAAGTTAATTAAAGAAGGGACTACCACATTAATTAGTGAACGTATAAATAAATATAATGAACCAAGCTCATAGAAAAGAACGTCTTTTCATAGCTTCCTTTGAAGGAAGATGCCATCCTATGAAGTTAAGGTGTAACCATAACAGGAATTACATACTTGATACAAAGTAAACTGCAGCTTCAAAACTTCATTAATAAAATTATGACACAAAGTAAAATTACAAAACTAAAAAATCAATTATAAAGCATGTATAAGTCTTGATATAGTAACATTAGTCAACATGTTCTGATTTTAGTTATTTAGGTACTTTTTCTTATAGTTATTTTTTATATAGTTATTTTATCTCATATGCCTTCTGATTTTAGTGTTATATTGTTTGTCTACTGCTAAATGGAATTTAAATTGTGTGATAGGAGATGACACTGGAAGAATATGAGAAAGTGCTGGCAGAGAGAAGGGAAGTCGTACACAGGCACTCAAGACTGAAGGGATATGAGAATAGGAGATGCTCTTGAGAAGAAGCAGAAATCAAAGAAGGGGCCAATTTCCTCTGCTCAATTATCAAAATTTTGTGACTCCAATACTTATATTTTAAATTCTTATTAGTTGCTTATAGTCTATTTTTTGACCATTTTCGGTCACCTAATGAACAACAATTTAATACATTTTCTAAGCACCAAATTTGTGGTGTAAAATCTTTTTTTTTTACTTATTTGACTGATTTACAGTAATTTGGAAGATGTTGTAATAGTTGTTTTAAGAAATAATAGAAAGTGAGGAAAAACATGTGCGGTTTTGATTTCTAAATTGCTTAAAAAAATTTATTGCCTGAGAGTCCCTGTTTTTGTCTCATTTCAATGTGAAGTGTATTGTGTGGACCTGGAGTGAGCTTGTCACCATATACAGCTAATCGCAACAACTCTGGCCACCGGCCACCGGATGGTGGCGACCCTTGCCATTGGCCTTGCACGGTGGTGCTTCGATGAAAGATGATGGGAATGATGTGCAACGCTGCAACAATATTCCAGCAGGATTTGGTGGCGCTCATCGGTGCCTCAGATTAATTGGTCACATATGGTGGAGTGGGACGGAGCTTCGCGACTGTGATGGGGAATGCTGCTTCGTGAGTGCGAAGGATGGGAGGAATTTAGTCCAGCAAAGATGAAGACGACCAGAGGTGGCACAGGTTTGTCTTGGTAGGGAGGGTCTTCGATGATGAAGTGTTCATTGTGCAACAACAATGATGGACTTGCTGCAAAGGTGAAGCAATAACGTTGGTTTGAGGTTCGATGAGCAGGTAACTGATTGGAGCAATTTGAAATAAGGGTAGATGAAGGTTGGTGTGGGTCACTGGTTTATGAGGGTGAAATTGTAGTGGTGTAGGAAATTACCGTTGGCGATGCATTCTGTTACGTAGAGAAAGAAAGGAGGAGACTCAGTGGTTAAAGGTTGAAGACGGTGATGATTCACTGGATGGGGGAATGAAGTGGGTGAAAATAGATTGATGGTGGTGTGGTTCCAACGTGAAGGAGAGTCTGTGAAAGTGTGTCTACCCCTTCCAATGACCAGTGTTCTTGTCATGATGGTAATGACTTTTTTTTTTTAAAAAAAAGGATGGTCTTGCTACAGAATGTGTGAACGAAGAAGACACCCAAGTCCCATTTCGATGTGTTGTATGTAGGGTGATTTTTCTAATGTTTTGTCATTTATTATTAATTAAATTAATTAAATTAATTTTGTTGACTATAATTATTTTTTTGAAATTATTAACGAGTTAATTAAATAAATTTTAATTATTATGAATTAAATATAATTATTAAGCTTTATGCGTTAATGGCAAATTGAGAGACATTCATTGTAATTGGCTAGCCATGAAAGGGAAGTTTGCAGCTTTTTCGAAAATGGAGGACTGCAGTATTGGCAGTGTCATTGACTCACGGATAAATAAGACAACTTGTGCATATTGGTTTCAATGGACCCCTTTTTGCAAATATTGAAAATTAAACACTTTTAATCCAACAGGTTATTTTACCCACAATAACAGGTTATCCACCTAAAAACAGAGGACTAAACTAGCACATTAGTCCCTGAGATTGCATGGGTCGGGCAGTTTAGTCCCTGAGATTGCAAAATACGCCCGTTAGTCCTTGACATTACAAGACGTCAGGCACTTTAGTCTGAACTGCTTAACTCCGTTAACTTTTGCTGACCTGTCATGTTATATTGACACATGGGATGCCAACAAGGACTCACAATTGCTCTCTCTTCCCAGAAGACCCTTTCTCTTCCCGCGTTTCTCTCTGTGGAGGTATCTTTGTTTCTCCCTTCGTCTTCAAGTTCTGCAACTTCAACTGCTCTCATTCTCACCAAAACTCCTTTGCTGTTGTTGGTAGAATGGATTCGCAGGTAATGGTTACTCTCTCTCCCTATTTCTGTGGTTAGGGTTTCTTCTAGGGTTTTTCGATTTTTTGTGGTATGGCTTTTCTGGATGTAGCTGGGTGATTTGCCTCCTTAATAGGGTTTTGTGTGTGACTCTGTGTTCGATGTCTGGTCTTGTGGTACATGTTGTACATGCACATGTGATTTTACTTCTCACTGGGGATGTTGAACCGGGTCACTTCGTTGGTGGGGTATGGTGATGGGAATCTTGACTCTGTTTTGTAATGTATAGTGTAATAAACAGACATTGTTAATGCTTTTGTATGTTTGTCCCATGTCAGTATTTGTAAGTTGGTCCCATGTGCATTTTGTGCTTTTCTGACAAGTTGTATTAAATAGAGTTTGTTTAATCCTGGTCACTGTTACATTATATTTGAATAATTATGTTAATAAATTAATCAGTTATTTTATATTAACTTTGATTGTGCCTGATCCACAAATTGATTATCCATGCAGAGAATAGATGTGCACATTCACCATGGTGGGGATTTTGATGTGGGAGCTAATGGGGGAAGGGTGAGATATAAATGGGGTAAGGTTGATGTGTGGCCGAATTGTGATGAAGACTGTCTAGATGTCTTTTGGTTTTGGAACTTAAGTAAAGAGCTAGGTTATACTAAGTTGAGTAATGTATATTGGTTAGACAGTTCTAAGAGGTTTAGGGATGGTCTGAGTTTGTTGAAGTCAGATGGTGACTTGTTACAGGCCATACAAATTGCCAAAAAAAATGGTGGAGAGTTGCATCTTTATTATGAGCATCCAGTTGAACAGGCTGAGGTTGTTGACATTTCCACTATTTTGAAGGAGGTTATTGATTCTGTAAGGAAAGAGGGGGAGGGAGTTGCTGTTGGGGGAGATCGGGGAATAGCTAAAGGTGATGTAGGTGGTTGTGTTGGGCAGCAGGGTAAGGCAAGTACAGTTGGAGTGGGTGTTGCTGTTGGGGGAGAAGGAGGAATAGGTAATGATGGTTCAGTTGCAAAACAAGATGGTACTGGTGCTAATGCAGTCGATGAAGGTAGTATGGCTTACTCTTAAATTTGTTATGTTATTTGATATTTATTTTACTTGTGAATTGAAACTTAATTTGCATATTGTAGAACCTGCTGCAACTGGAGTTGAACAGGGTGAAATTGCTTGTGGTCCTGTTAGGTCTGATGGTGATGGTAAGTGGCTTTGTATGGCCCTTATAGCACATTGAACTTTTTTGCATTATGAGGCTGCTAATTATTGGCCCATTTAACAGTTGCTGGCAGACCTGGTAGGAGGGGACTGAGGGTAAAGAGCCCAGCAAGAAGGTCACAACATAATATGAAAAGTCCTGCAAAGAGTCCAGTAGAAGGAGCCAGTGAAAGTGGAGGTAGCAAGAGGGTGCTGATGTTCAAAAGTCCAGCTAAGAAAGGCCCTGGACACAAAAGTCCTGTAGCTAAGGGCCAACCTAGTAAGAAAAGCCCAACAAAAAAGGCCCAAGATGCCGTTAATGCCCAAAAGGGAAAAGAGACTTCTGGTGGAACTCTTAGTGGATCCACATCTGATGGTTGTGAGCTGAGGTCTGGGAAACAGGTTAAAAGGCTAGCTGTAGCAACACGGAATGAGGAAGTTTCTGAAGTTTGTGAGCTGAGGTCTGGGAAGCAAGTGCCTAGGCCTACTATTGTGACACAAGGTGTAGAAGCAGGTGAATCAAGCAACAAGTTTAACACCAATATGAAGCAGAAAAAAGGGAAAGAAAAGGTGAAAGCAAAAGGGAAAGGAAAGGGGAAAGGAAAAGGTAGCAAAGGCAAAAGGGCAGTAGTGGTAGAAGAGTGTGATTCTGAATTTGAAGAGGAGGAGGATGCTGTTGGACACAAAAGTACATATAGTACACATAATAATGTTGGTTCTGGGGCCGATGAAGATGATGCATGGCAGTCAGAAGAGCTGAAGACTCCAGTCACCAGTGATGATGAGCACAGTGATAGGGAGGTTTACCCACAGTTCAATAGAGATGCAACTTTTGGGCATGTAACCTTGGAACTAGGAATGGAGTTCACTAACTTGGAATTATTCAAGCAAGCAGTCAAGGATTACAATATTTGTCTTGGTAGGGAGTTCAAGTGGGTGAAAAATGACAAGACAAGGGCAAGGGCAAGTTGCAAGGTTGAAGAGTGTGGCTGGGAAATATACTGTGCATACAACAATGTGGGGAACTGTTTCCAAGTTAAAACTTTCAAGACTGAGCATACCTGTGGCAGAACCTTTAAAAACTCCCAAGCTCAACAACCATGGGTTATTGGAAAGTTGGTGAAGAAGCTGAGGAAGTCCCCTAACCTGAAACATGCAGAAGTGTATGATTATTTTAAAAGAAAATATGGTGTGCAACTTGAAGACAGCAAGATATATAGATCTACTGTGAGGGCAAGAGAAATAATTGAGGGAAGTGAGAAGGCCCAGTTTGCAAAAATGTGGGATTATTGTGCTGAGTTACTAAGGGCAAATCCAGGTTCAACAGTGAAGATGGATACCATTCCACAGGAAGAAGGCAACCCAATCTTTCACAGAGTGTATATTTGTCTTCAAGGCTGCAAATCTGGTTTCAAGGCTGGTTGTAGGCCAATGATTGGGCTTGATGGGGCTTTCTTGAAGGGGTATTATGGAGGGCAGTTATTGTCTGCAGTGGGCCAAGATGCAAACAACCATATATGGCCCATTGCCTATGCAGTTGTTGATTCAGAGAACAAGGACAATTGGATGTGGTTCTTGAAGCTGTTACAAGAAGATCTAGGTGAATGGAGGCAACATAAGTGGCATTTCATGTCTGATATGCAAAAGGTATGGATCAAACTGCATGATTATAATGCATTCTTAAGGACTAAATTGCATGGTTATTAATATTTCAAGGACCTATTAGCATGATTTTAAAAAACATAAGGACTACGATGCATGATTATTAATATCTATTTTTGCTTGTTTCTATGTGCAGGGACTGATTCCAGCACTTCAAGAAGTCATGCCAGGGGCCCAACACAGATTCTGTGTGTGGCATCTGTGGCAAAATT
Source organism: Sesbania bispinosa (assembly GCA_026901365.1). Classification (NCBI taxonomy): domain Eukaryota; kingdom Viridiplantae; phylum Streptophyta; class Magnoliopsida; order Fabales; family Fabaceae; genus Sesbania; species Sesbania bispinosa. The sequence goes on from QLOH01000593.1 coordinate 269,682, forward strand.
TCACAAAACAGTGGAAAGACAAGGAATTGAGGACCTTGCTATGGGAGTGTGCAAGGTCCACAACTGTCTCACAATTCAATGCCAAGATGTCTGAAGTGAAGAGAATTAATGAGAAAGCATGGAAGTACCTGGATAAGTGGCCTAAGGAGGCTTGGACAAAAGCTTACTTCAGTGATTGGCCCAAGGTGGACAACATCTGCAACAATAATTGTGAGGTGTTTAATTCAAAGATTCTAGTTGCAAGAACCAAGCCAATTATAACTATGCTTGAAGAGGTCAGGTGCTACATTATGACCACCATTTCAACCAACAAATTAAAATTAGAGAAACACAATGGACACTTGGCACCTGTTCAGCAGAGTAGGCTGGAAAAAGAAAAGAAGGAAAGCAATAGGTGGAATGCACTCTGGTCAGGTAATATATCCTGCAATATGTACTCTTTTTGGTTTTTTATAACATCAACTACATACTAACCAAATTATTATTTATTTCTTAGGTGATAATGACTGCAACAAGTATGAAGTCCAATGTTACACTTCAAAAGTAGTGGTGAACTTGGGCAGCCAAAGTTGTACCTGCAGATTTTGGCAACTAACAGGTATTATACTTTAATTATTGGATATAATTATTCAAGTTTGTTTACTTTGAAGTGAATGTCTTTCTTTTGATCATAGGTCTGCCATGCATGCATGCAGTAGCTGCAATTACACACTTGAATGAGAAACCGGAGGACTATTGCCATGGTTGGCTCACCATGGCATTAATCAATGCAACCTATTCACACCATGTCAACCCCTTGCAAGGGGAAGAATTCTGGCATAAAACAGACTAGCTTCCACCACTGCCACCACCAGTCAAGAGGAAACCAGGCAGGCCAAAAAAGCAAAGGAGGAGGGATGGTGAGGGGAAGAAAGAACCTGTCAATGGAAACAAACTGAAGAGGAAATTGCCAGAATTCACATGTTCATTTTGTGGGGGTAAAGGACATACCAAAAAAGGTTGTACTTTAGCAAAAAAACAGAGAATGGAGGAGTTTTTAGCCCAACAGACCAACCAACCTGATGGACACATTGGGCCTTCAAATGTAGCAACAACACAGGAAGCTGGACCTGCTGCAAACCCAACACAGATTGGGCCCACTGAAACTGCTTATGCTGGAAACACATCACAACAGCAAGATGAGATTGATCTTTCCCAATCACAACCCCCACCCATACACCACAGCCCAACAAAGAAGACTAATTTTGCAAGAAGTAAGCTACCCATAAGAGGAAAAGGTGCATCTGCAGCAACTACCCCAAGACAGAGTAGCCCACCACCAACTGCTCCAACTGATGGTGTGGATGATTCATCAAAGGCACAACAATTTATGCCAACTCTTGGGCTTAACAACTTGGCACCTTAACAACTTGGAACTATGGGAGATAATTAGCTTTTTGGGAGATAATTAGCTTTTTGGGAGATGATTTGCTTTTTGGATGAACTATGTTATATTTTGGGATGTAATTACATTATTATGGATTATGGTTGTTGCCACAGTTTGGATATTTAGTTCTTATTAATGTTGTTGATATTTTGGGTTGTAATTTGCTTTTGTTGGATATTAGTGGTCTTACCACTATTGGATGATTGGCACAATTTGGTTGTTTTTCAATTTCATTAGATGGATTATGTGTGTTGCCACAATTTGGATATTTGAGACAGTTTGGAAAATGTCTATTGCTTATTAGGTTTTATACTGGATTGTTGTTAATCTTATCATAGACAACATATAAAGATCACAAAACAGAACACAATTTCATTAGAATTAAAATCAATAACAACATTACATAATATTATGAACATATCCTACTTAAATTACCCTAAAATTAGAAACATATCTAATTTTTCCACAACAGCCCCAACAAAAATCCAATCACAATGCATGACACCATAAGTGTCCAATTAACCCTCTTATTCTGATTTTCCAGTCTCTTCAAGGTCCTAGACACATTCTTCTTCCACACTTCATCATCACTTCCACTCAATCCCATGGTTGATGTACTTTGACTTGCAATTTCTTGTGCCACAAAATCATTCTCCACCCACTTGAAAAAATCACATCTGTCTGCAACCTGCACATTCATTGAAAATTCACAACATTAACTAAGCAGTAAACAACCTACCATAACCCTAAACAACAAAGAACAGAAAATCCCCAAAATAAACACAATAAGCAAAATAACAAAAATACCTTCAATTTAGGGCATGCAAAGAACAACCTTCCTGGGTTTTTTTCAGTTCTAGAAACCCTAATAACTGCCATATGATTGCAATTACATTTCGGCTCATTTCTTCCCCTTTGAGAGATGTGCGAAAAATTTGAACCACCACCGTTAAACCTCCAATCTGTGGTGCTCATGGCTGAAAAAGGTCTGAGATGAGGAAGAATAGACCAACAAACAGCAGCTATACACACACGCAGAAGACCCCAAGAATTGCAACCCTAAACGATGATGGTGCCCAGCGTACAGAACGAGAGAAAGGAGATGAAGATAAATAAGGAAAATGAATGTGACCGTTATAGAGGGAGCAATGGTGTTGTTAAATTCAGGCAAAACGGTGTCGTTTTCATACAGCCCACAATCCCATGTGTCAATATAACATGACAGGTCAGCAAAAGTTAACGGAGTTAAGCAGTTCAGACTAAAGTGCCTGACGTCTTGTAATGTCAAGGACTAACGGGCGTATTTTGCAATCTCAGGGACTAAACTGCCCGACCCATGCAATCTCAGGGACTAATGTGCTAGTTTAGTCAAAAAAAGAGTGTAACACCGGTGATACACCTGTTGGGTGTTTCACCGTAGAACGACCCTAAAATTGTTGTGTGTGCACTTTTTTTAATTTGATATCCGCTGGGAATTGCTTTTTCTATTGATTAGTCATCCCAGGATTTAGGGCCTGTTTGGTTTGCATTTTCATTTTCTGTTTCCATTTTCTGTTTATCGTTTTCTGGAATTTTACAAAGGAAAAACTGGAAATGCTGGAAACAAAACAAAGGAAAAACTAGAAATGCTGGAAACAAAAATTTGCTGTTTCCAGCATTTCCAGTTTTTCCTTTGTAAAATTTCAGAAAACAGGAAACAGAATGAAAACAGGAAATGAAATCAGGAAATAAAAATGTAAACCAAACAGGCCAAAGTTTTTCTCTTTCCACTTTCTGTTTTACGTCTTGGAGTGGTATTACTTTTGATATTACTATTTCACAGTGTGAAACAAATGATAAATCTTATACCTCACTCAACTTGATGCCGAAGCAGCTGTAAGGATGTGTATGCCAGATAATGGAGTTCAATGCTAATGTCCATGTAACTAATTCTTTTGGTAGGAGGTGCATTATTTATCTTAGAAATTGGTAGTTTTGTGGGATGTGCAAGAATTATAAATGAATTGTTGAATAAAACTAAATACATATAAGTATTTTATTTGCTTTAATATTTAGAATTTGAATTATAAATGAATTTTTGAATGAAACTAAATACATCTATCTATTATTTTCCTAAAACATCTACCGACCATTCCTTTTAGGTCTTAGATTACCTTTAATTTCTTATGAGAGAAGAGTATCTATCAGGTTTCAACGCAAGTAGCTTCCAATTGTTATACAATCATTTAAATTACGTGTTATATTATAAAAGTGATCTTAATAATATTTAATATATGAGATAAAATCAAATCACATGGAATGAAAGTTTTACTAAAAAACTTATTAATATTTGAATTAGAGGGTAAAAAATAAATCATACATGAAAAAAAAAATTACATAAAAATGTATTAATATTTAAATTGTTGATGAGTGATATTAATATTAAAGTAAAATACAAATATTAAACTTTTTATTGATTCTATATAAACATTTCGGTTGAAAGCTCATTAATATATAAATTAATATGGTGAAAATTACACTTTAATTTTTTTCAATATATATTTTTGTTGATTATAATTTTTTTATTAATTTTTTTATTAATATCTATTATTTTTTTATTTTTTAAATATATTTTTTTTATTATTAAGTTTCCGTTTTAAGTTTTCTTGTAATATTTTTCCCCACTTAGAACAAATCTTTAATTGTACATAAATAATAATTATAATCGCTTTTGTTTTGCAGATTTACGGAGTAACTCACTTACTCATTCATTTTTATTTGTGTAGTCTTAATACATGAACATGTATTTAATATGTTGAATACAATTACTCATTATATTTGGTAATACTTAGTATTTTCAGTTTTTATTACTCATTTAATGCTAAATTTGACTTATATACTACAAAAAAAATAATTTTCACCTATTATTGAGTTTTTCTTATGCTTAAACATAAGTACAGTTATATACATACACATATATATATATATATATATATATGATGTTTTATTCACCTTATAAATTTTAATTTAGATGAATTGTTTTTAATTGTTCTCTCATATACAATGATAATAAATAAAAATAAGGATAAATTATTTAAATTACAGGTTAAAATATAGGAAAAATTCGATTAATAATTAATATATGGGGTAAAATCAAATCACTCAGTAATAAAAGTTTTACAAAAAAATACTAATATTTGAATTATAGATTAAAAATAAATCATACATGAAAAAATATTTACATAAAAATGTATTAATATTTAATTTGATAGATGAATGATATTAATATTAAATTATAATATACAAATATCAAACAAAAACAAACATTTCAATCGAAAAAACAATAAATATGGTGAAGTATTTCAACAAAACTTATTAATAGTTGAATCATGGGGTAAAAATAAATCACGTGTAATTTAAAATTTACATAAAAAATATCAATATTTAAATTATTGATGAATAATATTAAAATAAAATATGAATTAATTTTTGTGGATTATAAATATTTTTATTTATGTTTTTTTTTCAGATGTAAAAATCTTAGAAAAAAATAAATAAAAATAAATAACTTTTTTAAATTGAGTGGTATTTTATTGATAGAATTTCTTTATAATTTTTTTCTTAGAATTTTTTATGCATCAAATGGGTATAAATATTTACATATTGTTTACTAATATATACATGTTATTTTTTTTATGAATATAAATATTAATTTAGTATATAGATTATAAGAGTTATATTTAAATTAAATTATGATTTTATTGATAGAAAATTTATTTTGAATTTTATTATAATTTTTATTATACATCACGCGGAATAAATCTTTACATAAAGTTTATTAATGTATAAATGTTAATTTAGTAAATAGATTTACACGATGTAATATAATTAGCTAACAAATGTGGCTATTGTGTTCAATTTGTATTTAATGATTATATGACTTTTTTTTTTGCCTTTAGACTCTTTTAGTAAAATAAAGATGGGACAAATAAGAGTAAACCCTCAAATGGTCCCTGAAAAATATAGGGTCGATCACATTGGTCCCTAAAAGATAATAAATTGTAAAAACGTTCCTCAGAGATAGTAACATCAATCAATTAGGTCCTTCTGTTAACTCCCCTCTGTTAAAGTTAACAGAACTGCGAGTAAATCCTCAAAATGGTCCCTGAAAGATATGGGGGTTGGTCACATTGGTCCCTGAAAGATAATAAAATGTAAAAACGTCCCTGAGAAATAATAACATCATTTATAAACCCTCAAAATGGCCCCTGAAAGATATAAGGTCGATCACATTGGTCCCTGAAAGATAATAAATTGTAAAAACGTCCCTGAGAAATAATAACATAATTTATTATGCTTTTTTTCCTCGTTGATTTCATTTCATTCCCAAATATTGTTGGTCGACCACCAAATACATGCATATGTTTCTACTATAATGCTTTACACACCTCTAGTCCGTGTCTGCTATTGTTGGTTTTCTCTCCCTTGACTAATGTATCATGAACTCCAAGTCCTTTGATTTCCTCTTTCACTAGAAGCTCACCTATTGCATCCTCTTCCTCTGCAGTCTAAGAATAAAAAGAAACTCCAAAACCTTTAAGGACAAAGAAAGTGCATGAGTCAAATTATCATCTTCTTGTTGAAGATGACTTTGAGGAAGTCCACCATCAAATGAATCCTGAAATAATATTCCATTGAAGGAGGTGAAAACTTTAGAAAGCACAGAGAAATAGAAGTAAAAATGATATGGCAAGAAAGAGTAAAGGCAAAAGCTTCACACATGAGCTGGATTCACAATTCACAACTCCCTGAACTTTCTCAATTAGAATGGACAATTTATCCAAAGCATCAAGCACGTGCCTCATTGTAGGTCTCTTATCAGGGATGTTATGGACACAAGCCATCACAATTTTCAAAACTGCAATTATATTTTCTTCCTTATCTGCATTTTCAGCCAACTATGGGTCTAATACATCTGAGAGTGGTTTCTTCTCCTCAATGCAGAACTTAATCCATTGAACAAGGTCCATTCATGAGTTACCTTGGATAATGGGTAATCGCCCTGTGATCATTTTTAACAAAATCACATCATATGAATAAACACCCCATATATGTGATGGCTTAACCACTTTCAGTGCTTCTAGAGCCTGATAACCATTTCCCAAAATATTAGTTGCAATTTCAGTGGACAAGCTCTTTTGTCTCTCTTGGATTTTCGATCTCTACAGCCACTCAGTTGGATTTCTTCTAGTGAAAGGGGAAACCAAATGACTTGGAGTTCATGATAGCCAAGGGACAGAAAACCAACAATAGCAGACACGGACCAGAGGTGTGTAGAACATTATAGTAGAAACATATGCATGTATTGGGTGATCGACCAACAATATTTAGGAATGAAATGAAATCAGCGAGGAAAAAGAAAACATAATAAATGATGTTATTATCTCTGAGGGACATTTTTACAATTTATTATTTTTAGGGACCAATGTGATCGACCTCATATCTTTTAGGGACCATTAAATGATGTTATTATTTATCAGGGACATTTTTACAATTTATTATCTTTCAGGGACCAATGTAATCAACTCCCATATCTTTCAGGGACCATTTTGAGGATTTACTTGCAGTTCTGTTAACTTTAACAGAGGGGAGTTAACAGAAGGACCTAATTGACTGACGTTACTATCTCTCAGGGACATTTTTACAATTTATTATCTTTCAGGGACCAATGTGAGCAACTCCATATCTTTTGGGGACCATTTTGAGGGTTTACTCGACAAATAAAATAAAGATGGGACAAATATAATTTGTCTGACAATGAAAAATTTATATTAAATTTATTAATATTTACATTTAAATTATAGGGATAAGTATTTATATCAGTGGGAACAAATAATTTACATGAAAACACATTGTAAAAGCCTGGAGAGGCACTGTAACAAGAATACTCACTGATTTGCCTGGAGAGGCAGTCGAAGACAAAGAATACTGCATGCGTTGCCTGGAGAGGCAGTTGAAAACAAAGAATACTGCATGAGTTGCCTGAAGAGGCAGTTGAGAACAAAGAATACTTGAAGGTTACACTTTTAAGGTCCAAAGTATATTTTCCATATTATTCTACAAATTTTCATATGTTGGTTAGGGTTACACTGCTAACCAGGGGCATTTTGGTCTTTTTGCCCAAAAGTGCCAGATAATTCTAAATAAATTTCTAAAATTCATTATTAATTATATTAAGACTTATTTTGACTAAAAATATAGATCCCTTTAAGTTTTAGCTATTTTTCATAATTAAATCTATATTTTCCTTAACTGTATAATTAATAAGGGCATCTTAGGTCATTTTCTCAAACACCTCTCTAGAAAAATTTATTTATAATTATGGTTGGATAATTTCAAAAATATGAATTTGATTGTTTATTAATAGTTCCTAAATACCTCATAATTAAATTATTATTATTATTTTATTATTTTTTTTAACTTTCTCTATTTTATTTATATATATTGGTAGGGGAAAATGTGGGTGTTACATCTCTCCCCTCCTTTAAGAAATTCCGTCCTCGAAATTTGAAGTTCCTATTGCTGGATAGGGATAAATCTAGTTTCTTAAGCTTTAAGAGTTACACTTCTAGTTGAATCATATAAGACCTTATGGGTTCCCTAAAAGTTGGATGATCATTTTAAACTACTCGTGGATATAGGGATGATATCTTGAATTAAGATCAACCTAGCTTTCAAAGTCTTACTTCTTCTCTAACAACCAATAGCGAATTTTGAAACATTTACCTAACACCTTACCAAAAACAATTCTGGTAAGATCTAATATCCTATAAGATTTGATCAGGAACATCTATTTTCGACAAGCAGATCTTCTCAAACTTTCCACCATCATTCATACTACCTTAATTCTAACTAGAGTGCTAAGTTAATCCTTTATGAGGTGTGCTACTATGCTACCCTGGCTCCTTCCTCGGGTATTTCGCAAGCAACTAGACACTCCCTTTTAGCCTATAATCAACGTAGAGTTATAATACCTAATGAAACGCATAGTTTCAATCCATAAGTCAAGTCGCTAAATTTTCCTATAAAAATTATCTTAAGAATCTCCAAAGTATGTTTCTTACAATAACTATTTTCCTTAACATTTTCTTCTGATTCCCAATGACCCCTCGCAATATCTTGTTATCTTACAACTCAAAAACGTTCATTTTCCTTTACCATGTATGAATATCTAATTCCACAATAGTTACAAGTGTTGTTTATCATTCCCATGATTACATTAGTTCCCTTGGTCTAAATATCAACACTCTTACTGATCTAGTTAATCTTCCATCACTTCCTTGTATAAAAATCCTAAGTTCTTTCTCTCCCAAGAATCTTAAATATATCTCTATCCTATTAAGGTGAAATCCTCTGACTCACGAATCAGATTGTTTTTGCTTTATCTATCACTGTATATTGTTGTAGGATCCTCCTACCTAAAATATCAATCAACACTTATAACCAAGGCTTAACCCCATAAGTTGTTACTCCCAAGAAGGTCTCACCATTTCATCATCATCTTGTCCTTTTTACCGTAAAACTACGCTTTTTATAACCACACGTATCCTTTTCCTAAATAAAATACATCTCAAGGGTTTTACTTCCGTCTAACTAAGGTTTATAATTAGACAGTTCCACTTATAACCTACTTGTCCCTAATAATTAACCCCGAGATTGTTCCAAGGGATTTTGTGCATACTGCTAGGTCCTAGAAATGGGTGAGAACGTTGCATGAAGAGAAATTGGCTTGAATGAGGCTAGAATATTCGGTTCACCGAGGAGGGAAAGGAACACCAATGACAACCGATCCAGATGGAATTACTAGACACCTATAGCATTCATAGTAAAGTCCAAAGCAGATTGTAAGATCACCTATAGTCTCGATATATAGATAGAGGTAATCTATCTTTAAACCTATCTTAGAGAATATTATTATTATTATTTTATTCCTTGTGGTTATTCTACTTCCAGGGATTGTATTTGTCCCTTAGGGCATCCTTACGCGAAACATCACCTACATATGTGTAGTACTATTCCAATCTTCAAAATCCTGTCTAAATATTTACTGATTGAAATACTCTTCCTTGAGAATCTAAGTCCATTAAGATTAACGCACAAACTAATCCTGTAAATTGGTATGATCATACTCAATCAACACACCCATAACTTTTACCAAATCCAATCTTAATCATCAAAGTTAACACATACAACAATTCCTCATTGTTGGTCATATCTATTATTTCTACTATCCTCATGGAAATGTTATTCTTACTTAATTCATAAAAATGTAGTTCTTGTAGTGCTTACTCATACATCTAATTTCCTATTCCATGATTTCTTTCTTCAATCTCCTCTATCTCCTCTACAAAATCTTGATACTAACAGATCATTTGCTTAGTCATGTCCTATTATTCGACTAAAATTTCTTAAGAATCACATCTTGTGCTATTGGTCTCAACACTTCGACTTCCTTCGTCTTAAATCATGTGTTTTTTTTACTTATTTCTATAAACCCTTATGTTATCAATCCATTAGAGATAGCAATCATACTCTATTGTATCTATTAAACTTCAAGCATGGCACCTATTCCACAGTCAAACCCTTTCAGACTTCAAGTCAACCACCAAGGTATCCAAATATGCCTTAACCGCTAAGATCCAATCTCAAACCGTACATTTGTCATTCTTATCCTTAACTCTACCACTATTTATCCTGAGTATACCCCAAGTCATCAATCACTTTCTAACTCACTCTATCAAATCAAATTTTTTTTAATCGAATCCTCAAGAGCTATTAATATCAATCCCCAATATCAAAACCTTAATGATTAAACCTCAATGATCAGTCATCTTAAACCTTGAATTAACAACGTCGAATCCATCATCGATCCCTTAGGTCATTCATCTAAAGGAATGGAAACTTAACCTTAGTGGTCATCCTACTCTAACTTTTGATATTTCACCCATCACCTCTAATCACAAGTCAAATCAATTATTGGTTATACTGGTGTACAATCTCAGGACTTAGAGGTCTTAGCAAACCCTTCTTAGAAGGTTGACTACTTGGTTCATTCTTCAATTCAACTAACTTTTAATGGTGGAACTCTCATGAGGGAAACAGGAGAGATCTAAGGATAAGGATTAGGGTAATTCGGCTCATAAGGAAGAAACACATGCATATCTAAGTGCCTTACATATACATAACTATCCATTTAAGATTTTTAAATAATTAACACTCAAAACTCAATTCAAATACAAACAACAAGCATGCTGCAAACTACTGCATACAAGTAGGAAGTAAAGTTTAACATGCCAAAGTCACACAAAACAACATAAAGCAATCACTTACACCCTAGTTCATCAATCCAAACAAAATCATGAAAAGAATTACTCAATTCAAACACATGGGGTTCTACTCAAGACATCAACAAGAAGACAAAACCCAATAGACGACATGACTCCATCTCTTTATTTACTCACGTTCATCATACAGATGACCAAGACATCCCTTCTCACCTCCACAACTACTCAAGCTGAGATTATCAGCCTTCACAACTGCAAGTTGTCACACTCCCTCCTAACCTGAACATGCCATTGGGGTGGCCAGTCCCACTGTCCTGTACCAGAGTAGTTAGAAGCACATCAGCCTTGCCAGACTTCAAAACACCTAAACCGGATCAAACTAGACTCGATACAACCATCAGACCCAAACTTCACAGTCCGGTTGGACCGAACTGCTCTGATACCACTAAATGTAACACCCTCATCCCATGACGGGTATTACTCGATTAACTCGGTTGGGATTTGTTAAATTCTCTTTTTAAAGAAGTGAAGAACATCGGTGATTTTTTTTACAACATATTAGTAAATTATAATTGAGATGGGACTATAAGAACATATCAATACAACAATTATAATTTCACTGCTATTCCAAATTACAATCGAAGTAATACACATTAAATTGGAGTTTGAACATGCTACACTACAGAAGAAGTGAATCCTCTATTTGACCACACTCTATCTACACAGGGTATTGCTGCTCAAGCACACCTCTAAACACTACTATTTGACTTAAACAAGATCCGGTTCGACCTGAACACCGCGCCTATCTTCAGAACAACGTGCATACTTCCAGAGTCCATGCCCTTTTAGGTGCCAAAATAATAATGGACAACAAAAGAAAGACAAGGGGGTGAGAACACTTTACATGAACTCACTTAACGCAGGATAAGATAACTAAAGCAAACGGACACGAGAATTCACACAATTCACACAACAATAAATCCAATCATTCACATAGAAGGTCACAACGTCATAAAATAATGTGATATGCCTATGCAATGCAAACAACCACATCATTCACCAAGGAATCTCAAGCAACTACTATGTACCGTGCAATGCATGAGGGCCCAGGGAAAATCACCACCACAGTGCACACAGCAACTGCCCGACCATATATGTACAACGTATCAACCTTGAACATCATTAATGCTTTATGATGCATGTCTCATAAACAATGCTTCTCAGCATACACATCCTTACAGGCAAAGCCCATTGAATCATTCTACGTCACCACTCCTCGTGGTACGACCCGATTCAATGTCTTTCCTTCACAAGGAAATCCAAACAATGCTTTCTCAGAATACACAGTCCTTATAAGCAAAGCCCATTGAATCATTCTACGTCACCACTCACCGTGGTACGACCCGATTCAATGTCTTTCCTTCACAAGGAAAACCAAACCCCATCTCGGGTTAAAACTGCACCCTCTCACTAAGCTTCTCAAGTCTTATGCAGAAAGAGTGTGTTTGTTATAAACTTTTAAGTTAATTTGTACTAATGTTTTTCTTAAAGTCAATGACCGCTTTCACTTAAGTCCTATAGTTTACTAAGACTTATGGGTGTGTCTTATGAATAGTATTACCTATCTTAATTCATCTTGGATGTCTAATTAAGATTAGATTTAACCCTTAATTATGATTAATCTTCCTTAATTAGACTATAATTAATCCTAATTCTCCTTAATTAAGTTTTGATCTTTACTTAAGATCCTAATTAATTCTTAATTATTCCTTAATCTCTTCCTAAATCTTGGATTAAGCTTTTAATTATAATTGATCAAGGTTAATCATAATTAATTAGTTCTTAATCACCATTAAGTATTAATTACTTGATTAATGATTAAGGTTAGAGTTAATCTTCATTAAGGTTAATTAACTTTAGCCTTAATTAATTATTCTTCACTTAATTAACTTAAGTAGATTAGATTAATCAACTTAGACAAATTGGGTTAGTTAAGCCCACTAATTAAAATTCTAAGTTTTGATCTTGATTAATTGGATTAGAGTTGAAGCCCAACTCTAATCTAAGCTCAAGTCCATAAAATGTTTTTGGTTGACTTTTAATGAGTATTTTGACTTTTTTGGAAGGCACTGGGCCTAAACTAAAGGCCCAATGGTTAGGTAACCCATAAGAGCCCAATTTTTCACTTTACCATCCAATATTGTGGGGTTTAGGGTGACTTTTAATTGGGTTTATTTTTGTACTCGAATTTAGTTTATAGGATTTACCAAAAATTTGTTTCCATTTAATTTAGTTACCGCTTTAAGTGGTTATGCTTTTTAGCCTATTGGGCCACTAGGGCCCATAAACACTTTAACATTTTTCTCTTGACCAAATCAAGATCAAACTTCGACACAAAAAAAAGATCAAACCAAATTCTTTCATGAGTTTCTCATGAACATGCTCAAGAACATGAAGAACAAGAATGAACACTATGAGTGTTCATCAAGAACACCAAAATCCAACAATTTCCAAAATTCACTAAATTCAAGCATGATCATCCACAAGCACATTAATCAAGCAATTTCATCAATAAAACCCTAAATATACAGCTACTGTGCGAACCAAATATCTCCCAATCCAGACTTCATATCAACGATCTAACCGTTCAAAATGAAGAACCAGATGTCCCGAACCCTCTGTCAAAATTTCAGCCCGATCCAACGGTGAACGAATCTGCAGTCTCTTTTTTACGGCCGCCGCTCTATGTAAAAACGGGAAAAATTTCTTTCCAACTAATTTCATAACTTGCATGCATCCAAAATCAACAAACAAGCACATTTCAAGCATCATAAAAATTTCTAAAACACACATACGAATCACATGCAAACAACCGAACCATTTCCTCAAGGAAATAGGTTCCAAAAATTCATTTTTACAAAAGAAAAAGGGATAGGGACAAGGATCAAGGGTAATCCTTAACTCTAGTCACCAATCCTATTAGAGTTCAAGGTTCTCCCCCCTTACCTAAGGAAAATCACTCTTGAAAAAGTGCATCAACTCCAAATATTTTTCCCTCTTTGAGCTCCTCTTGATCTCCCAAGCAATCTTTCTCAAAGGGTGTAGGCTAGATTTTGAAGTTTAAGGTTCAAAAATGGAACCTTTAACTTAGAATGCGAAGGAGAAAAAAATGGAGGATGGAGAGAATGGGAGAGGAAGCTTCACGGTTCTGTTTGGGAGGAATGGAGAGAATGGAACTAAGTTGCATGTTGGGTGGTAGGAAGAAATGGACAAGTGGCTAAGTTTTTATGAAAATTAAGGCTTTATGTCCCTTCTTTGACTTAGTCTTTGAGAAAGTGTGTGGGAAAAGCTACTTTCATACACACACACTCTCACTTACATGGCCTTAAGGGAAGGGAAAAGGAAGGATGACGCAGATTTTTCTGGCCCGGATCAAGAGTATTTGGGCCCAGTTCCAGGAAGAGTAGGGGTAAAAATGGAAACTTCATATCAAAATTTCCCAAAAATTCTAGAAAAATTCCTATAATTGTTCCAACACATCATCAATCCAAACCAGGGCAAGGGAGGAATGCATTAAATTAATGTCCATACTGAGAGGGGATAGAGACCACACCTCTTGGACCCAGGACAAGTCATAAACACGTGCTCTACGGTTTCTTCCAACCCTCCACAGCGGGGACAGTTCTGTGAAATCTGCATGCCTCTTTTTACTAAATTATTCCTGACAGGAATGCACCCTTTCCGTATCCTCCAAAGTAACTGTTTTTCCCTGGGCACCGCTTCAATACCCCACAACTTCTTCCATTTAGTTTGAGACTCGGGATCCACTCCACTCGAGCTAGAGCCATCAGCATTGAGGTGCTGCTGGATGAAGTGATACGCTAACTTTACAGTGTAAATGCCATTCTTTGTTGACTCCCAACAAAGCACATCTTGTCTGGGGTAACGTGGGAGAGGTATAGAAAGGACTTGCTCCACTTCAAAGTCTTGAAAACAAGGCTGCACTCTTTCCTGGTTCCAACACCGGGTGTCCTGGTCTATGAGATATGCCACTGAAGAATTCTCCAGTTAGCCAGAATTAGGTGACCAAACGTGATGACCAGGTTGTCGGGGAAGCCAACCATCCTTCCACACATCAATATAATTTACTTGATAATGAAAAATTTTCATAAATTATATTTATGTTTAAATTTATGTTACAGGGATAAATTGGTCTTTATTTATATTTTAAATTATAAAATAAAAGTATATCACATGGAAATAAACACTTTGGTCTAAATCTCAATTATATCTAAATTAACAAGGAAAAATTATACTTTAATTACTTTTTTAAATAAATTTTTATTGATTATAAATGTTTCACTTAATTTTTTAAGAATATTAAAAAATAATTAATAAAAAATTACTTTTTAAATTGAATTGTGATTATATTAATAAAATTTCTTTTTTAAGTTTTCATATAATATTTTTTTTGCGGGAAATAAATCTTTACATAGTAGTTTATTAATATAAATTAAATATCAAATTAGTATATAGATTTTATTATGATTCACTGAGATGAAAAAATTTAAATAAATTGTATTAAAATTTAAATTTAAATTTAAATTATAGAGGTAAATGTTTATCCGTTGTAATATCTCGAGTCACATCCCGTAGTGGTTTGAAAATACTTATCTGTGACTATTAATGCAGTGATTCAACGACTACTTCTGATGTAATTTATAAAACGTTTTCCAAAATTTAACTACAGTTTTGATTGTACATATTTTACAGGAGTTTGATTAACTTCACCTTTTCGTCATGCAGTTGTTAAACTATTAAGACATTATTGCATAAAGTAAATTATTACTATGGTTACTTTACTAAATTTCATATGTTCATCTTTGTATGATCTTAATATTCGATCTATTATAAGTAATTTGAATTCTTTTATTTTTTATGTAAGTCTACGTAGTAGCTCAAATTGCACATCACATTTGTTACCTTTTATATAATTTTAAGAGATGTAGTTGTATTTAAAATTTTGAAATGCAATTAAATTTTATAATACTGGCTAATACTTAATATTAACGTAATTTTAAATTATTTCCTAATATCATTTTATTGATATGTTAATGAAAATTTATTTTATCACTTACTAAATTTATATGTTTATGTACATAATTTATTAATATATATTATATTTTATTAAAATAAATCACTTCCCATGCATTGCACGAGCACACGTCTAGTTACCGTTAAAATGAAAACACGGAACAAAATGATTCTCTAACTAAGTTTTATAATAATATTGGCACCCCACGTACACGACATAATACTATCATTACAATAAAAAATAATTAAATCGGTAAATTAATAAATTAAAATCCATTAAATTAATAATCAAATTAGAAAGCTAAAAAATGCAGCCAACAACAATATGACTATACGAGGCAGGGCCACATGGGCACAATCAGTGAAATCTATATCTATACTATTTATAAAGGAGATGGAAGCTTTTTGGTTTTCATTTTTACATACCAAGAATGCCCTTTTAAAACAACTGCCTGACACACTACCCACTCAAGTCACGTATTTTTTTGTAATTTTAACACCCAATCCATACGGTTTTCATTTCCAAAAGACAATTTTCCTTCCAAATAACTGAGGTTTTGGGTCTACGGTTTCCATTTCATCTCTCTGTCTTTGTCACATTCCCATTTCACTTCCCCGAATTACTATCCCATTTCGCTTCATAGCAGAGACTCCATCGTTTACGACAACTGCGACATAGATCTGGTTCGTGCGGCAAAGATATGGCATGCAAGGCCCGATTCCGCCACGCCGATGGTAGAGGTCACGGCGTGCTGCGGTTTACCTACGTTGAGGTCCCTATTTCTCTCTCTCGCTACTCCCTTCACGGTGTACCTACGGTTTACATTAGGGTTTTCAAATTTGGGGCTAAAAAAGGGGCACCCATGAGGAAGGGCCGTGAGCAGCGGCGTGGTGGCTGACAGTAGCGTGCCTGGCGGTGCTCAGTGGTGGAGGTCACTGCGACTGAGGCAGTTTCTGTGACCGACGTCTATACAGAGACGCTGCAACAGGGAGGCGCAGGCACTACACGATTGGGTGACATGGTTGGTCTCATTCTCCTCCTCCACCCCTTTTTAGACTGTTGATGTGGACATCAGTCAGGCAGTCAGCAGACTAGGTGGGCCCATGACAAGGGCACAAGCTAGGAAGGCTAAGGAGGCACTCCAAGTCATCATTAAAGAAGTCCAGACTCAAACTGAGCAAAACATTAATGGAAGTCCTAAGTTCATTAATTGCACTCAAGTTGAAGAGGATAGCTTAATTGATGGAGAATCAGTTGCATTTAATGCAACTGATAATTGAAGCACTTCCAAGCCAATGATGTGGCATTGTGGGCGGCCACATGGGATGATGGTGGGCGGCCATTCTTTCTTTTAATTTGCTGAATGTTGTTTTTAATTTGTTTCAATAATAATAGGGAAGTTACAAGACAATAGACTTAATGGTTTGAATGGTTATGTTTCCTACTTGGGTGGTTACAAAACATGGATGTAATGGCATTAAACTTCATGTTTATAGCCGTTGGAATGGGCTGACTTGGTGCGTGAATCTGGTCACGTTTTTGGTATGAAAGGAGCCTCATGAGTCAGCAAAAGAAGCATGAAACATGTGCAGAATTTTGATGAGTAAAAAGCCATAAAAGAGTTCCAACAAGCCATTGAATTGGAGCATGAATAGCATTGAAGTTGGCAGCCAACTCTTGAAGAATCTTAGCTGTTTGGGGCGGCCACATGAAGGCTGATTCAATAGCCAATTTACTCCATATTTGGTGTTACTTTTCAAGGAATAATTCAGCCCACATGTGCCATAAAAATCTGAATGGAAATTCGGCC
Source organism: Sesbania bispinosa (assembly GCA_026901365.1). NCBI lineage: Eukaryota > Viridiplantae > Streptophyta > Magnoliopsida > Fabales > Fabaceae > Sesbania > Sesbania bispinosa. The sequence goes on from QLOH01000593.1 coordinate 287,336, forward strand.
ATCTAAGCCTAGTTAGGTTGAGTTTTATTAGCTAAATTGTCTTTTAATTTATTTATTTCCTAGAATATGTTTAGGGTTGCATGGGAAGTGTGTAAAGGGGTATTTTGGGGATGATTTAGGCGTGTAACATAGCTGGTTGCACAACCCTAATTTCACCTTGTAAATCCTATAAATACATGCTTCATGCATGCACAAAATAAGATTGAAGTTTATGCAAAATTGCTGTCAAAATTAGAAAGTGAATTTCTTACTTAGAGAGAGTGAATTTCTCTATCTTTCTTGCTAGTCAAGAGTGAAGGTTATCAAAGGTTCATATACCTTTGTGTGATCATCTTCATGGACTTATCTTTCAATTCATGAAAGTGTGACGTCCATTTATCAGTTTTCTAGTTATTTCTTTTACTATCTGATATAATCAGTTACTCTATTTCCTCTACGTTTCTTGATTATTATGTGATTTAATCTTCAAGTATTCCTAAGGATTCTTATTGTTATTGATTATTTCCTTGTCAATTTCTTGTTTTGGTTATTTGGTATACGTACTTCAAAGAAAAGAAAAGAAAAGAAAAGAAAAATAGTTACGTACGTGCGTAAAGAAAAAGAACAAAAATATTGTTTATTTTCCTTGCAAAGCAAGAAGTGTTTACGTAAAGTTCTCTATTATCAGAAAAAAATTCTAAGGTCCATAAAAATAGAACCTCAAGGTTCATATCATTTGGTCATCAGAGCTCCGGTTACTAGAATTTTTTTTTTCTGATTATTCTTTCCTAACTTTTCTTGTTAGCTTTTATTGTTTTATTTTCTTGTTAGCTTTTCTTGTGTTATTTTCTTGGCTAACATACAGGTTGTGAATTGTTTGATTTTCTCCTCATTGACGTGGTAAGAAAAAATAAGAGAAATAGAGAGGAAAAAGGCAAGAGTGTTACATTATAGAAAAAGCCAATTTTTTGTGTGTGATACACGAGTGTTGGTGAGTTCTAAACAGTTAACTCTTATTTTTATTTTTCTCTATTACTTGTTCTTTGTTACTATGACAGAAAAAAAGGTGGAGAATCGTGATCTACAATTGCAAATTACTGCAATGTACCAGCAATTGGAGATGTCAATGAAGCAACAATATGATGAGCTGCATGCTAGATTAGATGCATTGGAAATTAGACCACAATCTGAACGGCAGGAGGAAGAAGAAATACCACCACCACCACCAAGAAATGAAGAAAGGATTCAAGGTGTCAAGTTAACTATACCAGCTTTCAAAGGACGCAGTGATCCAGAAGCATACTTGGAATGGGAGCTCAAGATTGAGCATGTCTTTGCTTGCAACACCTACACAGAAACTCAAAAGGTAAAACTTGCTACTACTGAGTTTTCTGACTATGCTCTTATTTGGTGGAACAAGTTGCAAAGGGAGAGGCGCAGAGATGAGGAACCAATGGTGGAAACTTGGGTTGAAATGAAAAGAATTATGAGGAAATGGTATGTTCCCTCTAGTTTCCAACGTGACTTGAAGCTAAGGTTACAAAGGCTTACTCAAGGGAGTAAAGGAGTGGAGGAGTACTATAAGGAGATGGAGATGCTGTTAACTCAAGCCAACATTGAGGAGGATCCAGAAATTACTATGGTACGTTTCTTACATGGTTTGAGTAGTGACATTAGAGATATTGTTGAGTTACAGGAATTTGTAGAAATGGAGGACCTTTTGCACAAAGCCCTTCAGGTGGAGCAACAATTAAAAAGAAAAGGGGTTGCAAGGAGGAGTTCTAATACTTTGCCTACAAATTGGAGAGACAAGGTTAAAAAGGAGGTTGTAGAGCTAACCAACGAAGGAGCATCAACATCATCTTCCCAAGGGAAGGTACAACAAAAGGACGCTGAACAGGGTACAAAGAAAGGTAGAGATTTGACTTGTTTCAGGTGTCAAGGAAAAGGTCACTATGCCTATGAGTGTCCTACTATTCTTCTTAAGGACAATGGGGAGTACACAAGCGAATCTGATGTTGAGGAGGATGAGCCCAGTGATGATGATACAGGTGCTGTTGTGGGAGAAGTCTACATGATTAGGAGGCTTCTAGGAAGCCAAACCGTGAGCAAAGAAGAGTGCCAAAGAGAGAACATCTTTCACACTAGATGTTCAATCAATGGTAAGGTTTGTTTGGTTATTATTGATGAAGGTAGCTGTAATAATGTTGTTAGTTCCAGATTGGTGAATAAAATGAGATTGGACACACAACCTCATCCTAGGCCATATAAGCTCCAATGGCTTAGTGAAGGAGATGAAGTACATGTGCGCATGCGGGCTGAAATTCCTTTTTCTATAGGGAAATATCAAGACAAGGTACTTTATGATGTGGTACCTATGGAGGCCAGCCACGTTCTTCTTGGGAGACCTTGGCAGTTTGACACTAAAGCTATTCATAATGGCTTTACCAATAAAATCTCTTTCATGTACCAAGATAAGAAAATTGTTTTGAGACCATTAACACCTAGAGAGGTTAGTGAGGATAAAAAAAAATTAAGAGAGAAAATTGTACAAGAAAGATTGATTGAAAAAGAAGAGAGCCAAAAGAAAAAGAGAGAAATACAAGAGGGTAAACAACTTTGTTTAGCAAAAGAAAGAGAAGTGAGGAGAGTGTTATGTACAAGACAGCCTCTTTACTTATTGTTGGATACTCACTTTCTTTTAACTGCTAACCAATTTGAAAAATTTGAATTGCCTTCTGTAGTTAAATCTCTTTTGCAGGAATATGTGGATGTCTTTCCAGAAAATGTTCCTGATGGCTTACCACCTTTGAGGGGAATTGAGCATCACATAGACTTAATTCCAGGAGCCTCTTTGCCAAATCGGCCAGCCTATAGGAGGAATCCTCAAGAGACCAAAGAAATTGAAAGGCAAGTAAAAGAGTTCATTAGCAAAGGATGGGTGAGGGATAGCATGAGTCCATGCGCTGTACCAGTCATATTGGTACCAAAGAAAGATGGAACTTGGAGGATGTGTTCTGATTGTAGAGCCATAAACAACATCACCATCAAGTATAGACATCCAATTCCCAGGTTAGATGACCTTCTTGATGAATTGTATGGTGCATGTTTGTTTACAAAAATTGATTTGAAAAGTGGTTATAATCAGATTAGGATAAGAGAGGGTGATGAATGGAAAACTGCTTTCAAAACAAAATATGGTTTGTATGAGTGGTTAGTTATGCCTTTTGGATTAACTAATGCGCCTAGCACTTTTATGAGATTAATGAACCATGTTTTGAGAGAGTTCATAGGAAAATTTGTGGTTGTGTACTTTGATGATATCCTTATCTATAGCACTTCTTTAGATATGCATGTTGAACATATTAAATCTGTTTTGGATGTGTTAAGAAAGGAAAATTTGTATGCTAATCTTGAGAAATGCATATTTTGTACCAACCATGTTGTTTTCTTGGGTTTTGTTGTGAGCTCCAAGGGTTCAAGTGGATGAGGAAAAGGTGAAGGCTATTCAAGAATGGCCAACACCTAAGAATGTGAGTGAGGTGAGAAGCTTTCATAGCTTAGCAAGTTTCTATAGGAGATTTGTTAAGGATTTTAGCACCTTGGCTGCACCCCTTAATGAAATTGTGAAAAAGAACGTGGGATGCAAATGGGGGGAGAAGCAAGAGGCGGCCTTTGCTTCCCTCAAGGATAGGCTCACTCATGCGCCTATTCTAGCCTTACCAAATTTTGCAAAATCATTTGAATTGGAGTGTGATGCTTCTAATGTTGGAATTGGTGCTGTTTTATTGCAAGAAGGGCATCCAATTGCTTATTTTAGTGAGAAATTAAGTGGACCATCACTTAATTATTCTACCTATGATAAGGAATTATATGCTTTGGTAAGGGCTCTTAAAACTTGGCAACACTATTTACTTCCTAAGGAATTTGTAATTCATAGTGATCATGAATCTTTGAAGTATTTAAAAGGCCAAGGAAAATTAAATAAAAGGCATGCTAAGTGGGTGGAATTTTTAGAACAATTTCCATACGTCATAAAACATAAAAAGGGAAAAGGAAATATAGTTGCTGATGCTCTTTCTAGGAGACATGTTTTGCTTGCTATGCTTGAAACTAAACTATATGGACTTGAATCTTTGAAAGACATGTATTGTGATGATGTGGATTTTGCTGAGTTATATGTGGCATGTGTTAAAAAAATCAGAAAATGGATTTTTAAGGCATAATGATTTTTTGTTTAAGGGAAATAAATTGTGTGTGCCTAAAAGTTCCATAAGGGAAATGCTTGTGAGGGAATCGCATGAAGGGGGGTTAATGGGACATTTTGGAGTGCAAAAGACTTTAGAAATTTTGCAAGATAATTTTTATTGGCCAAATATGAAACGTGACGTTCATAAGATATGTGACCAATGTATTGTATGCAAAAAGGCTAAGTCTAAAGTTAAACCACATGGTTTATATACTCCTTTACCTGTTCCTGAATTTCCTTGGATTGACATTTCCATGGACTTTGTTTTGGGGCTTCCAAAAACAAAGAGTGGAAGAGATTCTGTTTTTGTTGTGGTTGACAGGTTTTCAAAAATGGCTCACTTTATACCATGCAAGAAGGTGGATGATGCTTGCCATGTAGCAGATTTATTTTTCAAGGAAATAGTCAGATTACATGGAATACCAAGAAGCATTGTGAGTGATAGGGACTCAAAATTTTTGAGTCATTTTTGGAGGACTTTATGGGGAAAGCTTGGAACTAAGTTACTATTTTCTACTACTTGTCATCCCCAAACTGATGGACAAACAGAAGTGGTTAATAGGACACTAGGGACTTTGCTTAGAACCATTCTAAACAAAAACATTAAAGCTTGGGAGGATTGTTTGCCTCATGTTGAGTTTGCTTATAATAGGGCTATCCATAGCACTACTAATTGTTCACCATTTGAAGTAGTTTATGGATTTAATCCTTTAACTCCACTTGATATATTACCTTTGCCTAATATTTTTCCATGTTTAAGCAAAAAGAAGCGCAGGCTAAGGAGGTGGTGAGCAGCGGTGTGGTGGCTGACAGTAGCGTGCTTGGCGGTGCTCGGTGGTGGAGGTCACTGCGACTGAGGCAGTTTCTGTGAGCGACGTCTATACAGAGACGCTGCAACAGGGAGGCGCAGGCGCTACGCGATTGGGTGACATGGTTGGTCTCATTCTCCTCCTCCACCCCTTTTTAGACTGTTGATGTGGACATCAGTCAGGCAGTCAGCAGACTAGGTGGGCCCATGACAAGGGCACAAGCTAGGAAGGCTAAGGAGGCACTCCAAGTCATCATTAAAGAAGTTCCAACTCAAAGTGAGCAAAACATTAATGAAAGTCTTAAGTTCATTAATTGCACTCAAGTTGAAGAGGATAGCTTAATTGATGAAGAATCAGTTGCATTTAATGCAACTGATAATTGAAGCATTTGCAAGCCAATGATGTGGCATTGTGGGCGGCCACATTGGATGATGGTGGGCGGCCATTCTTTCTTTTAATTTGCTGAATGTTGTTTTTAATTTGTTTCCATAATAATAGGGAAGTTACAAGACAATAGACTTAATGGTTTGAATGGTTATGTTTCCTACTTGGGTGGTTACAAAACATGGATGTAATGGCATTAAACTTCATGTTTATAGCCGTTGGAATGGGCTGACTTGGTGCATGAATCTGGTCACGTTTTTGGTATGAAAGGAGCCTCATGAGTCAGCAAAAGAAGCATGAAACATGTGCAGAATTTTGATGAGTAAAAAGCCATAAAAGAGTTCCAACAAGCCATTGAATTGGAGCATGAATAGCATTGAAGTTGGCAGCCAACTCTTGAAGAATCTTAGCTGTTTGGGGCGGCCACATGAAGGCTGATTCAATAGCCAATTTACTCCATATTTGGTGTTACTTTTCAAGGAATAATTCAGCCCACATGTGCCATAAAAATATGAATGGAAATTCGGCCATCTAAGCCTAGTTAGGTTGAGTTTTATTAGCTAAATTGTCTTTTAATTTATTTATTTCCTAGAATATGTTTAGGGTTGCATGGGAAGTGTGTAAAGGGGCATTTTGGGGATGATTTAGGCGTGTAACATAGCTGGTTGCACAACCCTAATTACACCTTGTAAATCCTATAAATACATGCTTCATGCATGCACAAAATAAGATTGAAGTTTATGCAAAATTGCTGTCAAAATTAGAAAGTGAATTTCTTACTTAGAGAGAGTGAATTTCTCTATCTTTCTTGCTAGTCAAGAGTGAAGGTTATCAAAGGTTCATATACCTTTGTGTGATCATCTTCATGGACTTATCTTTCAATTCATGAAAGTGTGACGTCCATTTATCAGTTTTCTAGTTATTTCTTTTACTATCTGATATAATCAGTTACTCTATTTCCTCTACGTTTCTTGATTATTATGTGATTTAATCTTCAAGTATTCCTAAGGATTCTTATTGTTATTGATTATTTCCTTGTCAATTTCTTGTTTTGGTTATTTGGTATACGTACGTCAAAGAAAAGAAAAGAAAAGAAAAATAGTTACGTACGTGCGTAAAGAAAAAGAACAAAAATATTGTTTATTTTCCTTGCAAAGCAAGAAGTGTTAACGTAAAGTTCTCTATTATCAGAAAAAATTCTAAGGTCCATAAAAATAGAACCTCAAGGTTCATATCAAAAAATTCCTCCCAAGACTTAATACTTTTATTCAAAATAGTCCTAAGTAATGTGCCTAATGTTCTGTTCACCACTTCTGTTTGTCCATCAGTTTGGGGATTACAAGTTGTAGAAAACAACAATTTTGTCCCAAGCTTTCCCCACAAAGTCCTCCAAAAATGGCTAAGGAATTTAACATCCCTATCACTCACGATGCTTCTAGGCAAACCATGTAGTCTTACTACTTCTTTGAAAAATAAATCAGCCACATGACAAGCATCGTCTACCTTCTTACAAGCTATGAAATGAGCCATCTTTGAAAACCTGTCAACAACCACAAAAACAGAATCTTTTCCATATTTTGTTTTAGGCAGTCCTAAAACAAAGTCCATGGAAATATCAGTCCAAGGAGATTCTGGCACAGGTAAAGGAGTGTACAATCCATAAGGCTTAACAGTAGATTTTTCCTTTTTACAAACAATGCAATTTTCACAAAACCTTTGTACGTCACGTTTCATGTGGGGCCAAAAGAAATGTTCTTGTAAAATTTCCTTGGTCTTTTGAATTCCAAAATGCCCCATCAACCCTCCCTCATGTGATTCACGCAAAATCAGCTCTCTAATGGAACTCTTAGGCACACATAATTTATTGAATCTAAATAAAAATCCATTTTGCCTAAAATATCCATTTTCAGAAGAATTTTCACATGCAACAAAAATTTTAGCAAAGTCTTCATCATTTTCATACATGCTTTTCAAGGACTCAAGACCAAACAATTTAGTTTCCAACATAGATAACAAAGCATGCCTCCTAAAAAGCGCATCAGCCACTATGTTCCCTTTACCTTTCTTATGCTTGATCACATATGGAAATTGCTCTAAATACTCTACCCATTTAACATGTCTTTTGTTTAGTTTTCCTTGTCCTTTCAAATATTTTAAGGACTCATGATCACTATGTATGACAAACTCTTTAGGTATCAAGTAATGTTGCCATGTTTTTAGAGCTCTAACCAAAGCATACAATTCCTTATCATAAGTAGAATAATTAAGTGCAGCTCCACTTAATTTTTCACTAAAATAAGCAATTGGATGTCCTTCTTGTAACAAAACAGCCCCTATGCCTACATTTGATGCATCACATTCCAATTCAAAAGATTTAGCAAAGTTAGGCAAGGCTAATATAGGCGCATGAGTGAGCCTATCTTTAAGGGCAGCAAAGGCCGCCTCTTGCTTCTCTCCCCAATGAAATCCCACACTTTTTTTAACAATTTCATTTAATGGTGCAGCAAGGGTACTAAAATCCTTAACAAATCTCCTATAGAAACTTGCTAATCCATGAAAACTCCTTACTTCACTCATATTTTTAGGTGTTGGCCACTCTTGAATGGCCTTTACCTTTTCCTCATCCACTTGAACTCCCTTGGAGCTCACAACAAATCCCAAGAAAATAACATGGTTGGTACAAAATATGAATTTATCAAGATTAGCATACAATTTTTTTTTTCTTAGCACATCCAAAACAGATTTTAAGTGATTAACATGCTTATCCAAAGAAGTGCTATAGATAAGTATGTCATCAAAGTACACAACCACAAATTTTCCTATGAATTCCCTTAAAACATGGTTCATCAACCTCATGAAAGTGCTAGGAGCATTAGTTAATCCAAAAGGCATAACTAACCATTCATATAAACCATATTTTGTTTTAAAGGCTGTTTTCCATTCATCACCTTCCTTTATTCTAATCTGATTATAGCGACTTTTTAAATCAATTTTACTAAACACACATGCACCATACAATTCATCAAGAAGGTCATCTAACCTGGGAATTGGATGTCTATACTTGATGGTGATGTTGTTTAAGGCTCTACAATCAGAACACATCCTCCAAGTGCCATCTTTCTTAGGCACCAAAATGACAGGAACAACGCATGGGCTCATGCTGTTTCTCACCCATCCTTTGCTTATCAAGTCAGCCACTTGCCTTTCTATTTCTTTGGTTTCCTGTGGATTACTTCTGTAAGCTGGATGATTTGGTAGAGATGCTCCTGGTATGAGATCAATTTGATGCTCAATCCCCCTTAAAGGTGGCAGCCCATCAGGAACATTTTCTGGAAACACATCATGAAATTCCTGCAAAAGAGATTTAATGGCCAAAGGCAAATCATAATTTTCAAATTGGTTAGCATGAAGTAATTGGTTTTCACCAATTAAAAGAAATAATGGACGATTAGCACTAAGCTCCTTCCTAATTTCTTTTTCTCTTGCCAAACACAACTGTTTACCCTCACAAATTTCTCTTTTTTTATTCTTTTCATCCTCACGTGTTTCACTCTCTTTTTCTCTTGCTATCTTTTCTTTCAATTTTCTTTGATCCTCACTCACTTCCTTTGGGAACAAAGGTTTGAGAACCACCTTCTTTTCCTGAAACATGAAAGAAATTTTGTTAGAAAAACCATCATGGATGGCTTTTGTATCAAACTGCCACGGTCTTCCCAAGAGGATATGGCTGGCCTCCATTGGAACTACGTCACACAACACCTTGTCTTGATATTTTCCAATGGTGAAAGGAATTACAGCTTGCCTCTTAACATGCACCTCATCTCCCTCACTAAGCCATTGAAGCTTGTATGGCCTAGGATGTGACTTTGTCTCCATATTCATTTTTGACACCAATCTATCACTGACCACGTTAGTACAACTACCACCATCAATTATAACTAAACATATCTTACCATTAACATAACACCTGGTATGAAATATGTTTTCTCTTTGATTTGCTTCCATAGTCGTGGTTTGGCTTCCAAGAAGTCTCCTAATCATGTAGACTTCTCCAATTTCAGCACCTGTATCATCATCACTTGCCTCCTCTTCATCCTCTGATTCACTGGTGTACTCTCCATTGTCTTTAAGAAGAATAGTCTTCTTGGTAGGACATTCAAAAGCATAATGTCCCATGCCTTGGCACCTGAAACATTTAACATCTCTTCCTTTCTTAGGTACCTGTTCAGCGCCTTTTTGGGGTATCTTCCCTTAGAAGATGATGCTCCTTGATTGGATAGCTCAACAACTTCCTTTTTGACTTTATCCTTCCAATTTGAAGGTAAAGTGGTAGGACTCTTCCTTGTGCCTTTTCTTTTAAGTTGTTGTTCTACTTGAAGCGCTTTGTGTAGCAAATCACCCAACTCCACATATTCCTGCAGCTCTACAACATCTCAAATATCATGATTTAAACCACTAAGAAAACGTGCCATAGTTACCTCAGGGTCCTCATCAATATTAGCTTGCACCATAAGCACCTCCATTTCTTTGTAGAACTCATCAACTCCTTTACTTCCTTGGGACAATTTCTGCAGCTTCAACTTCAAGTCTCTTTGGAAACTAGAGGGAACATATCGTTTCCTCATAATTCTCTTCATTTCAGTCCATGTTTCCACCAATGGCTCCTCATCTCTACGCCTTTCCCTTTGCAATTTATTCCACCAAATGAGAGCATAGTCAGAAAGCTCAGTAGTAGCAAGTTTTACCTTTTGTGCCTCTGTGTATGCATTACAGGCAAAGACCTGCTCTATTTTGAGCTCCCACTCCAAGTATGCTTCTGGGTCACTACGACCTTTAAAAGGTGGTATAGTCAGCTTGACCCCTTGAATCTTTCCTCCATCTCTAGGTGGTCTGTCTTCTCCTTCTGGATTTGGAGTTGGAGTAGGCATTTTCTCCAATTCATCCAACCTATTATGCAACTCATCATACTGCGCTGTTATCATCTTCTCCAGACGTTGAGAAAGTGCTGCAATCTGTAATTGGAGATCACGATTCTCCACTGTCTTTTCTGCCATAGTAACAAAAGTTAAACTGTTTAGAAAATCCTCACCACACTCTAGTGTTTACACTCAACAATTGGCTTTTTTCTATGATGTATCCCTCTTGCCTTTTTCCACTCTATTTCTCTTTGAAATCTTACCAAGTCAAGTAGAGGAAAAAATCAATAAGTTCACCAACCTGTGTGCAGACAAGAACAATTAAAACAAGAAAAGCTAAGAAAAAAAATAAGAACAAATGTTAGACAAAGTAGAAATAGCCTTGAATTTCTAAGAACCGGAGCTCTGATTACCAAATGATATGAACCATCATGTTCGAATTATAAGGACCTTTAGAAATATGAGGCTGGAACTTGTACTTTTCTTGAAACACTTGTATTTTCTTTTCTTTTTTCTATTTTCTTTGATTTTTTTCTTTGCTTGAAATTTTAAAACGTACTAAAATAATGCTTGTGAAAGAACTCTTTTCCTCAACAAGAAATATAACTAGGCCCTTTGAACTTGAATTGTAAATCACTCACATGCAAGCTCTCACGCATAGAAATCTGTTTCTTGAATAAGAATAACAAAAGAAAACAAGAAGAGAAGAAGAAATGGATGTCACACTTTCAAGGTTTGAAAGATAAATCCTTGAGATTAAACACACAAAGGTGAAGAACCTTTGATAAACCTCACACTTGACAAGTCAAGAAATTAAGAGAAACACTCTCTTTTGATTGATAATCTTTAGCAAAAACAATCTAGCCTATTTGCATGGCATGAATGCTCCTTAAATAGCTTCATGAGCTCCATGCAATATTACAAATTAAAGAAAAGAAATAATTTAATTAAACCTAACCTAATTCCCTAATGTGGCCGCCTACTATAGCCTACTATTTAGTCATCTTTCTCCTTGAATTGTAGCAAGCAAACTCGGCCAACAATAGCCTCATTTGGCCTCCCACCTTCCTAAGACAACTCATCAAGACATTCATCAACTCATAGTTTACAAATTGAAAGGAAATTACACCCATTGATCATGTATTGGCCGCAATATTAATGGGTCTTTAAGCTCCCATTTTCATCACATGTTAAACACCCTTTTGATGAGGTTTCATGAGCTTCTTTGGCCGCCCACAATAGGTCTACATTCAGCCTATTTTCTCCTTTGTTGGCCGCAATTTTGATGAGTGTAGATATGTGCTTCAATTGCTTTCACTTTGTAACTGTCAGCATTGGTTGTCTTGTCCCCTTGTAACCGTTGGAGCATCAATTCTCTTCAATTCTCCCTTGTAACCAACCAGCCATATAATGATAATAATTCAGCCACATTATGATTATTGAAAGCATAAAACTAAGCCAAATAATTCAGCTTTTTATTCCTCTTGGCCGCCCCTCCTTCATGGTCGCCCCTTCCCTCCTTTCCTTGTTTTTTTTATGAAGTTTGTTGCATTGATGGCAACTGGACTTCATTGATTGCCATGCTACCATCTTCTTCCTCTTGCTTGAGACAAAGTACAACCTTAAGGAAAGGTTCTTTAAAGCTTGCGCCCTCAACTTGTAAGGATGCCACTAAAAGCTGCAAAGCTTCTTTTGCCTGCTTTGCCCTTGCTCTGGTCATGGGTCCCCCAAGTCCTTCAAGTGCCTTTCTTTGGGTAATATCCTCATCATGTTACCACGCCAATGAGGAGAAAATCAAATAATTCACAACCTGTATGTTAGCCAAGAAAAAATAACACAAGAAAAGCTAACAAGAAAAATAAAACAAGAAAAGCTAACAAGAAAATAAAACAAGAAAAAGTTAGGAAAGAAAATCAGAAAAATTCTAGTAACCGGAGCTCTGATTACCAAATGATATGAACCTTAAGGTTCGAATTTGCTGGACCTTAGAAATACTAGGCTGAACTTGCACTTTCTTTGATAATGAAATATTTTTCTTGAAACATCACGTTTCTTTTTTCTTTTTTCTTTCTTTTTCTATTTTTTTATTTTGATTTTCTTTTCTTGAACTTGATAATATAAAAACAAGATAAAACTTTTCTAAGTAAGAACTTTGACTCAGCCTTTTTAAACCTTGAATTGTAAATCTCATACAACCAAGTTTCCACGCAAGAGAGTAGGATTCTTGTTTAAGAAAGAAGAAGAAGAACGTAAAATAAAGATAGGTGGACATCACACTTTCAAGACTTGAAAGATAAGTCCTTGAGATTACACACACAAAGGCAATGAACCCTTGATAAATCTCGACTCTTAACAAGCAAGAAACTTAGAGAAACACTCTCAAAGATTGGGTAATTTTCTGGATAAATCATTCTTAACTTTCTTGCATGCATGAAGCATGTTTTTATAAGGATTACAAGGCACTCAAAGGTCATGCAACCAGCTAGGTTTACACGCCTATTTCACCCCAAAATACCCCTCATGCAACTCCCATGCAACCCTAAATACATTACTAGGAATTAAATAAATTAAAGCTAATAAAACTCAATCCAAGTAAACTTGTTTGGCCGCATTTTCCAACCAAAATTTTGGGCACATGTGGCTGCATTATTTCTTGAAATGTAACCACCAAACATGGATTAAAATGGCTCATGAATCAGCCAATAAGTGGCCGCATGTAACAACCCACAATCATCAAGTTTGCAATCAAATTGTAACCTCCATCTCATGAATGTTGGCCGCAACTTTGATGGAAATTTACTTAGCCAATTACAACCTTGTTGGCACCTCTTTGATGATTCATTATTCAGCCAATTGATCACATGTTGGCCGCAACTTTGCTCTAGGTTAGAGGCTTCCACGTAGCTCCAAAATTGTCTAGGTTCAGCCGCACCTAGCAAGCTCTTCCAACGGCTAGTAGACAAAATTTTAGTGCAATTAAACAACATTACAACTTTGTTTTGTAACCACCAGAAAATTAATCCCTTGTCTTTGTAACTCCCTAATCTTTATTGATAGCAAATAAAAATAATAATTCAGCAAAATGATGAGTGAGTTGGCCGCCCACATGGCCCCCTCCAAAGCTCTTGATGGTTCTTCAACTTGTAGTTGCATTGATGGCAACTGGTCTTCATTGAATTCCATGCTACCATCTTCTTCTTGCTTAAGACAAAGAACAATTTTAGGGGATTGTTCTTTAATGTTTGCGCGCTTAGTTTGTGGGGATGCCACCATAATTTGCAGAACTCCTTTAGCTTTCCTTGGCTCCCCTTGTTCTCATCAACTTCTTTCTCACACTGCCCCACAGTGAATGTGATCCACGCTTGATTCGGATGAAAACTCGTTGGTAGATGGAGTTTCTCCACCAATCTTTGACTCACAACATTGTTGTCGCTTCCGTAATCATATGCAACTGAACATGGGTGACCTTCGATTAAACACCTTGTATAGTAAATTTCCATCGCAATTCCAAACCCAGAGCTGAAGCTCTGATACCAACTGACGGGAATCCGGAGGGGGTGGATTCGTTTTACGGATCTATCTAGGTTGGAATGCTCATAACTAAGAAATTTGGGGAAATTGTTAAAACAAGAAAAATGGAAAGAGGAAGAAAATGGAATGGAAATTGATAGACATCACACTTCCAAGGATGGAAGATAAGCCTAAGAGTTATACACACAAAGTGATGAAGGACCTTTGATAAAATTCAATTCTTGATTAGCAAGAATACAAGAGAAACACTCTCCAATATAAATTAAAATTATGATTCCAACTTAACTTTTTGCATGCATGTACATGGGTATTTATAATCCTTACAAACCAAGTCTAATAGGGTATGAATGCAGCCATGCAATTCACGCCTATTTCTTCCTAAAATTCCCTCCCCATTCAGCTACCATGCAGCCCACTTAACTCCTACTAAAAGATATTAAACTTAGGAAATAAAACTAATAAAATTCAGCCTACAATCCTCCACACGTGGCCTCACATTTAACATAGATTTTGTAACAACCAACAAAAGAATAATAGGCCTTGATTCAGCCATGAAGTGGCCGCTCCAATTGCTAGACATAACAGCCCCAAAATTAAGTGTTGGTGGCTCCATCAATTTGTAACCTCCATATTGAATGCTAGCCGCCCCTCTTCAAGTGTTGTAACAGCTCTTGAATGCTAGATTATTTTATAACCTCCCTTGTCTCTTGAACCATAATTCAGCCTCAAAATTCATGTAATCTGGCCGCCCTTGATTGGATTCATATCACAATGGCACCAAAGAAATCTGTTGCTGCCTCCAAAGCTTCTGGGAATATAGTGCCCAACAGGGCCTTAAGTCTATCTCCGTTAGCTGTGTATGGGTATGATTACCAAGAGGAATTTGAAGCTGCTGGGTGGTCAGACTTCTTTCGTTCAGTAAACTGTGCATGGCACTCAGGAAGTGTGGTCGAGTTTTGGGAAACTGCTGAAGAAGTTAAGGGCAAAGATGGCTATATCTCCATCAAGGCCAAGGTACTGAATACTATTGTGTTTGTTGATACAGATGTTTTGCAGATTGTAACCTGAACGAAGTGTGAGGGCCTGGAGTTTGTGAAAGACTGGGAAATCCAAAATGGTGGACCTAAAGATGATTAACCAAATGCTGTACGGAGAAGAAAACCCCTCCAACAAGGACTCTACCAAGATGCTCGGAACTCCTCGCATTCTTCATGCCATCCTCGGGTGTTGCATCCTACCCAAGATTGGTGGGAAGAATCATGTCTCCCAGTTGGAAAGGTTCCGTATAGTGAATCTGATGAAGAAGAAGAAGTTGAACCTACCCAAGATCCTTCTTCATCACATGATTCAGATAGTGAAGGATTCCGCCTCCAGTCTCCCTCATAATACTTTAATCATGGGCATTCTGGAGCACTTCAAGGTGCCTGTACACAAACTGTTCGACCACAAGGCTCCTGCTTACTTTGGGTCCAAAACTCTAGAGCAGATGGGCTTTCACATCAAGCCTCCACCTCCCCCTTCTCCTTCTCCAACACTCAAGGAATCTATTGCCATTGGCAAATCTGCTGCTACTGGAAGAACCGTTTTAGAGATTCTTGAAACTGATCTTGGGGGTGACCCAAGAAGGAGTGAGTTTGTGCCATCATCCCCCACTCCCGAGAAGATTATCAAAAAGAAGAGAACCAAAGTTATCAAGAAAGCTGTTCAAGTTCCTGTGGCCGATAGAGTTCAACCCTTTGAAGAGGATGCTCAACCGACATCAACTCCTTTGAAGGTGGCTGATGTAACACAACCCAAAGCTTATAAACCTGTTCAGAAAGTTCAATCAGAAACTACTGAAATTGTGGGTCAGAATGCAGAACGGAGTGGTGCTCAGCCCACCGAGTCTATTTCTCTACGAGAAAGACAGACTGGGGTGTTTGAGCATTCAGATGGGTGATCAGAAAAGCTCATTGAAGCTGTACCCATTGCCGCAAGTAATCCAGACCCTAAACTTCAAAAGGTGGTTGTTATAGCCAAAATGCTTGATGCGAAAGATGCCGGAAAAGAAAAAGAGCAAGAAGAACTGGATTATGCCATTGCTGTTGCAACACAACAGGCACTGCTTGAAGATGAGAGGATAGAACAAGCATCTTGGACAAAGAGAAGAAGGGCTAGCGCACAGAAAAGAAAGGTGAAAAGAAAATTGCTCTCCCCTTTCACTGAGGCACCTCAAATGGTTACGAGAAGCAGATCGATTCAGCAAGCCGATGCTGTAAGATTTCAGCAAGTTGCTGAAGAGGAGAGGAAAAAGAAGCTGGAAGAGCTCAAAAGGAAAAAGGGGAAGGCTCCTGTTGCAAAAGAACCCCCATTCAAGAGAAATTCGGTGATATTCCAAAATCTGAATCCTTCAGATGAGGAAGATTTGAATAATCTTGCACCACCATCTTCACAACAACAATCCGGTGTTAATCCACCAAGTCCTCCTCCATCTCACTCATCATCCTCTGAAACTCCTGAAGAATCTGATGAAACTGAAGGGAGATGCATCTGGAAAGGTAGCAATCTGCCCAGAGAAATATTGCTA
Source organism: Sesbania bispinosa (assembly GCA_026901365.1). Classification (NCBI taxonomy): domain Eukaryota; kingdom Viridiplantae; phylum Streptophyta; class Magnoliopsida; order Fabales; family Fabaceae; genus Sesbania; species Sesbania bispinosa. The sequence goes on from QLOH01000593.1 coordinate 303,770, forward strand.
GGCTGCCGAAAAAACTGGAAGAGACTAAGCAACAACTAACAAAGCTTCAGATTGTGCATTTTGCTGAACGATCTTCCCCCTCCAAAGTGGAAAGACGGAGAAGTCTGGGATGTGGATGCCATCTTATCTCCGCAAGTTGCTTATGTTCAGTGATTTTATCTTATGATCATTTCAAACATTTTGCATACTGATTGATACACTCTTTTCATAGATATCATGGGTTCATGATTATTATTCCGTGCGTATTAGTATTTATTACTCTGATTATATGCTCTTTCCCTACCTGCTGGTTATATCTGTTAAGTATTCAATGCTGTTGTACCCTTTTGACTGATGACAAAAGGGCGAGTATATGACTAACAAATCTCAGAAGAGTTTTTTGAAAAACAGATTCATCTCAGGGGGAGCATTGTTCTAATAAGTATCTGGTTAAGGGGGAGTATCTCTTGCAATTATTCCAAAATTTTCCCTTCAGATATTTGATAGACATAATCAAATTTGTCATCATTAAAAAAGGGGAGAATGTTGAGTCTCAAAAATATTATTAAATATTTAATAACTATTTAAGACTCTCATATCCTAAGTTTTAATGAATAACAAATTTGACTAAGTCAGTTACACATTTTATGCGTAAATTGTTTTATATGTTTTCAGCAAGAATGAATTCAGCACGAAGTAATGTACTCCTAAAAGATCAACCTGCTGAATTATGTAACCTTTATGAAGTGATCAACGTGCTGAAAAAACTGATGTGACTCCAAGGGGGTGGTTTAGGATTCTGAAAGGAAGAATTATGTGCACCAAAATACTCAGAATTATAAACAAGGAATTAAAACAAAAACAATTAAGATGAAAGAAGCGTGAGATTAGATAAAGAAATAATGTGCAGAATACCAATGAGCAAGACAACGTCCAATCAGGTTCTTGTGGTGTAGAATTAAGGCTCAATTTCAACGTCCTATTAGTTCCTTAGTGTGCAGCCAGCGAACATATTATTTTAAAAAAACAAGGAGCAGATTGTTCTTAACAGATTCAGCGAATAAAGTGAACCAATTGAAACAGTTTTTGTACGTGGAACTATATTCAGAATAGGAACAGAATATGTATGAAGAAGTAAGGAAGAGAATGGAATAGAATTGAGGTGGACGCCACACTTCCAAGGATGGAAGATATGTCCAGGAGATTGAACACACAAAGGGATGGAAACCTTTGATAAATCTCAATTGTTGGATTACAAGAACCCTAAGAGAATTCACTTCTCACAACTCAGTTTTTCTTCAAAATCATAATCTGATTTTCCATAAGGTGTGCCCAGCCTTATAAAGGCTTTACAAATTCAGAAAGTTACATAACAAAACCACTAAAATAAAGTAACACTTATTGTGCTTAATAGCTAAATTGTAACTGCCATTTTGATTTACTCAGCCCACTATTATTTGCACCAAGCTGCCAGCCCACTTTTGAAAGAAAGTAACATCAAACAAATGATTTAATTTGCATCACAACTCAACCAATTTAATCATCAATTATTGCCGCTCCAATTCAGCCCAAGTAGCACTCCAAAGTGAGTTTAATTTAAGACAAATAACCCTTCAAATGATCAATTTGTGATTTGCATCTTCAAGGTTTTATTTTCTTGAAATTGAAATAAAATAAAAGGCTTTGCTTCACTTGAAATTGAGACTAGCAAACCCAACCTCCAGGATCAAACACAACTTGTAAAAATTCAGATTTGGTTGTTCTTTCCTTATGCATCAAGGAAGTCTTCCTTTCTGATCTCCAAACCCAAACATCATGATCAAAGGAAATTCTTCTTTTCAAATAAACCTCCAGAATCTCTTTTTCAAACAAAAGCAATCCAACCTAAAAATCAAAAGACTTCATGTGTTTGTCTTCAATATCCTCTTGAGATTGTGTTTCAATAGCGGTCTGGATGTACAAAGGAGCACTGGGAATGATATCAATGTAATTCTTTCTCAAACTTGGCAACTTGTGGTGTGTTTCATTCAAAATTACATCCTCTTGCCCCTGTAAAATAGTATCACAAACATAAGAAGAAATAACATTAGAGTTTAAAATTTCCTTGCTCTTTTCTTTTTCTATTTCTTCTCTCCTCTTTTCCTCTATTTCTTTTTCTTTCTCTTCTCTCATTTGCTCTTCTCTTTCTTTTTCTATTTTTATTTTCAATGTCAACTGATCAACACGTACAACGTCGGATGATAGACAAATCAACTTGACCTTTCGTCCGCCATGCATAAAAGAAATAGAAGGCTTCTCAGGATTTATACTTTTATTGTACAACCATGATCTCCCTAATAGCATATGGCATGTCTCCATGGGTGCTATATCACAAAGAACTTCATCTTCATATTTCCCAATAGAGAATTTAATCGTTGCTTGTCCATTTGCAGTAGGCGGGTGTAATTTCTCAACCACCCTGCTGCTCACAACATTTCTAAAGTTGAATTGATCTACTGCAACCAAGAACAAATGTCCTTCGAAGGAACACCTGGTATAGTAAAATTCCATTGCCATTCCAAACCTAGAGCCGAAGCTCTGATACCAAATGACGAGAATCCGGAGGGGTGGATTCGTTTTTACGGATCTATCTAGGTTGGAATGCTCATAATTAAGAAATTGTTTAAACAAGAAAATGGAAAAGGTCAGAAAATGGAATGGAAATTGATAGACGTCACACTTCCAAGGATGGAAGATAAGCCTAAGAGTTATACACACAAAGGGATGAAGGACCTTTGATAAAACTCAATTCTTGATTAACAAGAACACTAAGAGAATCAAACTCTCAAATTATATTTTTCTGAATCCAAGTTGTTCTCTTACAAGAAATATGCGCCCTATATATAACCTTCAGCTATGCGCAAAATGTACTCTTTTAGTATTCAGCCAACAACTTGAAATTACTACTAAGTGGCTATTAAAATGTAACTGCCTAATAAAAATTAAAACAATCAACCTATAACTAACTCACATGTAGCCACACAATTACAAGCAATTTCGTAACAACCAAAAAGAAATAAAAGGCTTGTAATTCAACCATGAATTGGCCGCCCCTCATTAGAAACATAACAGCCCAAGAATTGATTGCTAGTTGTTCCATCAATTTGTAACCTCCATGTGTTGAATGCTGGCTGCCCTTTTAATATTGTAACAACCCTCTTCTTGATGGCCAAATTAGTTTGTAACTTCCCTTGTCCCTTGAATTTAATTCACTCGCACCATTGTCTTTGTAACCATCCAAATATCATAATTCTACCCGGTTGGATTCACATCATACCCTCCTTCTTCGAGAAGATTCGTCCCGAATCTTAAGGCTTTATTTATTTTGCTAATTTATTTAATTCACTAACTACTGCAGGAACTTAGATGCTTCCTCCTGGGTCGAAGACAACGTGAATAAATTCAGATTTGTTCCTTTCCAATGGTTGCAATCTGTGAAGCACCTCTCTTGGCAACACTCCCTCACCTTCCTGCAAGCAATGATGTTTACCAATACACAACGAATAATAAGTATGCAAAATTTCTTTGTCAAGCACATATGATTCAGCCCCAAAATGTTTATGAAAATATGCAGCTTGGATACTATTCATAAAAACAAATAACTCCATGTGTTGGTTTTCATCATCCTCACGAGGTTGTGTTTCAACAACGGGTTGGATGTACAATGGAGCACTAGGAATGGTCTCCGCACCAACTTCTTTAAACTTAGAGACCTCTTAAAGACCTTGTCAAGGTTTGGAGCTGCTCAGATATCTCTGCACATTCTCTATTTACGCAGAAAGCCTTCTCAAGTTGTTTTAAAAAATGATACCTTAAAGAGGAAGCCTTGTCTGCTGCAAGTACAACTGCTCAGAAAAGGGAGTCAGCTCTGCACACCTACTGCGTACTGTAGAACAAGCCTTCAGAGCTATGTGTCACAACGGGAGAGAATGCATTTAATGCTATTCCAACGGGAATTAAATAGAGTCTAACGGATTTCAAATCCAACTCTATAAATACCCAAGCAGAGCATGTGCAAAACGGAGACGAACAAGCCAACTTGTTGAAACGCTAAAACGCTGAAAAATTATCTGTATATCTTTACTGTACAAAAACTTTCTTATCCTGAGTCTACCTCAGTTTTCTTGTACATTCACAGAGTTTGAGCTTTAAACTTGTGTAGTTTATAAGCTTAGACTTCTGCTTTTAAAACATTGATCTGTATTTGAGCCTGGAGAGACTTGTCTGTAAAAGAATACTCGGGTAGAGCCTGAAGAGGTTTGACAGAAAAGAATACTTGGGTACAGCCTGAAGAGGCTTGACAGAAATGAATGCTTGGGTAGAGCCTGAGGAGGCTTGACAGAAAGGAATACTTGGGTAGAGCCTCTTGGATACAGCCTGAAGAGGCTTGACAGAAATGAATACTTGGGTAGAGCCTGAGGAGGTGACGAGAATCCAAGGGGGGGTGGATTCGTTTTACGGATCTATCTAGGTTGGAATGCTCATAATTAGGAAATTTGGAAAATGGTTTAAACAAGAAAATGGAAGAAGGTAAGAAGATGGAATGGAGATTGAAAGACGTCACACTTCCAAGGATGGAAGATAAGCCTAAGAGTTATACACACAAAGGGATGAAGGACCTTTGATAAAACTCGATTCTTGAATTAACAAGAAAATTAGAGAAACACTCTCCAATATGAAATAAAAATTCTGATTCAAACTTGTCTTGTAAAATTCTGCATGCATGATGCGCCCCTTTTAAAGGTGCCTACAATCCTTGCATGGCTTTTCACATTCAGCCACTTAATTCTCCTAAGAATTATATTAAAATTTAGAAACATAACTACCAACAATTAAACTAATCAGCCTATAACTACCCATGTAGCCCCATTTAATTCTACTAATAGAAAATAAACTTAGGAAATAAAACTAATAAAATTCAGCCTACAATCCTCCACATGTGGCCGCACATTTAACATGGATTTTGTAACAACCAACAAAAGAATAATAGGCCTTGATTTAGCCATGAAGTGCCCGCTCCAATTGCTAGACATAACAGCCCCAAAATTAAGTGTTGGTGGCTCCATCAATTTGTAGCCCCCCACGTTGAATGCTAGCCGCCCCTCTTCAAGTGTTGTAACAGCTCTTGAATGCTAAATTATTTTGTAACCTCCCTTGTCTCTTGAACCATAATTCAGCCTTCATAATCTTTTAATTGGCCGCCCCATGTGATGAATTTGATTCAACCATTTATTTAAAATAAGAAATGAAAGAAAACTTCATTAAAAACCATGTCACCATCTTTTTTTAATTTTACCCGGTTGAATTCACATCATACCCTCCTTCTTCGAGAAGATTCGTCCCGAATCTTAAAGTTTTATTTGCTTAATTTAAATTACTAACTACTGCAGAAACTCAAAAGCTTCCTCCTGGATCAAACACAACTTGTAAAAATTCAGATTTGGTTTTTCCTTCCTGATGCATCAAAGAAATCTTCCTTTTTGATCCCCAAACCCAAACATTATGATCATGTGCAATTCTTCTTGTCAAACAAACCTGCAGGATTTCTTTGTTAAACAAATGTAATTCAACTTCAAAATCAAAAGACTCCATGTGTTTGCCTTCAATATCCTCATGAGTTTGGCTTTCAATAGTGGGCTGAACGTATAATGGAGCACTAGGAACAATATCAACAAGCTTCCTCTTCAAACATGGGAGTTGGTGTATTTCATTCACATGCCCATCCTCTTGTTCCTGTAAATTAACATAACAAACAGTAGAAGAAAAATCATTAACAAATAAAATTTCTTCGCTCTTTTTCTCCTTTTCTTTTTCTTCGTTCTCTCTCTTTTCTTCTTTTTCTTTCTCTTCTCTCATCCGCTCTTCTCTTTCTTTTTCTATTTTTATTTTCAATGTCAACTGATCAGCACGTACAGCGTCGGATGATATACATATCAACTTAATCCTTCGTCTGCCATGCACAAAAGAAATAGAAGGCCTCCCGGGATTTATACTTTTATTAAACAACCATGGCCTCCCTAATAGCATATGGCATGTCTCCATGGGTGCAATATCACAAAGAACTTCGTCTTCATATTTCCCAATAGAGAATTTAATCATCACTTGTCCATTTGCAGTGGGCAGGCGTAACTTCTCAACTACCCTGCTACTCACGACATTTCTGAGATCGAGTTCATCTACTGCAACCAAGAAAATATGGCCATCAAAAGAACATCTTGTATAGTACATTCCCATCGCCATTCCAAACCCAGAGCCAAAGCTTTGATACCAAATGACGAGAATCCAAGGGGGGGTGGATTCGTTTTACGGATCTATCTAGGTTGGAATGCTCATAATTAGGAAATTTGGAAAATGGTTTAAACAAGAAAATGGAAGAAGGTAAGAAGATGGAATGGAAATTGAAAGACGTCACACTTCCAAGGATGGAAGATAAGCCTAAGAGTTATACACACAAAGGGATGAAGGACCTTTGATAAAACTCGATTCTTGAATTAACAAGAAAATTAGAGAAACACTCACCAATATGAAATAAAAATTCTGATTCAAACTTGTCTTGTAAAATTCTGCATGCATGATGCGCCCCTTTTAAAGGTGCCTACAATCCTTGCATGGCTTTTCACATTCAGCCACTTAATTCTCCTAAGAATTATATTAAAATTTAGAAACATAACTACCAACAATTAAACTAATCAGCCTATAACTACCCATGTAGCCCCATTTAATTCTACTAATAGAAAATAAACTCAGGAAATAAAACTAATAAAATTCAGCCTACAATCCTCCACATGTGGCCGCACATTTAACATGGATTTTGTAACAACCAACAAAAGAATAATAGGCCTTGATTTAGCCATGAAGTGCCTGCTCCAATTGCTAGACATAACAGCCCCAAAATTAAGTGTTGGTGGCTCCATCAATTTGTAGCCCCCCACGTTGAATGCTAGCCGCCCCTCTTCAAGTGTTGTAACAACTCTTGAATGCTAAATTATTTTGTAACCTCCCTTGTCTCTTGAACCATAATTCAGCCTTCATAATCTTTTAATTGGCCGCCCCATGTGATGAATTTGATTCAACCATTTATTTAAAATAAGAAATGAAAGAAAACTTCATTAAAAACCATGTCACCATCTTTTTTTTAATTTTACCCGGTTGGATTCACATCAGGAGGCTTGACGAGAATCCGGAGGGGTGGATTCGTTTTTACGGATCTATCTAGGTTGGAATGCTCATAATTAAGAAATTGTTTTAAACAAGAAAATGGAAAAGGTCAGAAAATGGAATGGAAATTGATAGACGTCACACTTCCAAGGATGGAAGATAAGCCTAAGAGTTATACACACAAAGGGATGAAGGACCTTTGATAAAACTCAATTCTTGATTAACAAGAACACTAAGAGAATCAAACTCTCAAATTATATTTTTCTGAATCCAAGTTGTTCTCTTACAAGAAATATGCGCCCTATATATAACCTTCAGCTATGCGCAAAATGTAGTCTTTTAGTATTCAGCCAACAACCTGAAATTACTACTAAGTGGCTATTAAAATATAACTGCCTAATAAAAATTAAAACAATCAACCTATAACTAACTCACATGTAGCCACACAATTACAAGAAATTTCGTAACAACCAAAAAAAATTAAAGGCTTGTAATTCAACCATGAATTGGCCGCCCCTCATTAGAAACATAACAGCCCAAGAATTGATTGCTAGTTGCTCCATCAATTTGTAACCTCCATGTGTTGAATGCTTGCTGCCCTTTTAATATTGTAACAACCCTCTTCTTGATGGACAAATTAGTTTGTAACTTTCCTTGTCCCTTGAATTTAATTCACTCGCACCATTTTCTTTGTAACCATCCAAATATCATAATTCTACCCGGTTGGATTCACATCAAGGCTTGACAGAGAGGAATACTTGGGTAGAGCCTGAAAAGGCTTGACAGAAAAGAATATTTGGGTAGAGCCTAAAGAGGATTGACAGAAAGGAATACTTGGGTAGAGCCTGAAGAGGCTTGACAGAAAAGAATACTTGGGTAGAGCCTGAAGAGACTTGATAGAAAAGAATACTTGGGTTTGAGCCTGGAGAGGCTTGTCTGTAAAAGAATACTTGCGTAGAGCCTGAAGAGGCTTGATAGAAAATAATGCTTATACATGTTCAGATAGTGGAACTTCTTTGCTATTGTGGCATCGGGACTGGACATAGCTCACGGTGGTTGTGAGTGAACCAGTATAAATCTCTGGCTAAGTCTTCTGAACCCTTATCTCTCGTAAATTTAATTATTGCTAACTAAGTGGATTTGAATTTGAAGTTATACAACTCTAAGAAACCTTATAAAAAATTTTAGTTTCATTAAACCACGTTCTGAAGTCAATTCATAGAGTTCTTTACGAACCAACAGATAACATATTTTCATGAAAAGCTTCCAAAACTCCTTAGAGTTTATATAAACACTATTCAACCCCTCTTCTAGTGTTTACCTGTGTTTCTACAGTTTCATATTGTCTGTACCACTATGAGACCTGATGTGAATCCAACCGGGTAAGATTAAAGAAGATGGTGACATGGTTTTAATTAAAGCCCAGTTATCTTAATTCTAGAAGAACAATTCAAGAGGTGGGGGGCCAAGGGGATGCATGGCTGAATTATTTTCTTTGTTTTATTGCTTTCAATAAATCATGTGGCTGTTACAAATATACCATCATGTGGCTGGTTGTTACAAAGGAGAATTGAAAAGAATTAAAGTTGAAACTGTTGCAAGGAGACAAGGAGTTAATAGCATGGAGGTTACAACTTGAGGAATTGTGGGTTGATTCATGAGCCTTCGAATTGCGGCCAACATGTGTTTAATTTGCTGAATTGTAACTGTTTTAAGGACAACCAACAAATGCAATTCAATTAGCTGAATCAAGACTCATAAAAGGGCGACCAACACATGTTAATGAAGCTATTCAATTGGTTGAGTAAAGCTAATTAAGGGAGCGGCCAACACATGCTTAATGCACATTATACTCATTCATTTTGGAGCATTACTTGGCTGATTCACTTGAGGACTTTAGCGGCTAAAAGGAAGAAGTACTTGGCTGAATTTTACTTAGAATCTTGGCTACAACTACAAGGGTGTAATGGGCGACTAAATGGGATAATTAGGGCTAGACTTTTAATTACTTGTTGGTTGTTTCATGTCTTGTTTTTATTATTATTTAGTAGTATTATTAGGAGAGTTACAAGGCTGAATGTAGAGAGTCATGTGTGGTGCGCATGAAGCTATTTAAGGGGCATACAAGCCATGCAAGAACACTTAGAAGTTTGAATTAGAATTTTTATTTCATATTGGAGAGTGTTTCTCTAATTCTCTTGTTAATTCAAGAATTGAGTTTTATCAAAGGTCCTTCATCCCTTTGTGTGTATAACTCTTAGGCTTATCTTCCATCCTTGGAAGTGTGACGTCTTTCAATCTCCATTCCATCTTCTTACCTTCTTCCATTTTCTTGTTTAAACCATTTTCCAAATTTCCTAATTATGAGCATTCCAACCTAGATAGCCGTAAAAAAGAATCCACCCCCCTTGGATTCTCGTCATTTGGTATCAAAGCTTCGGCTCTGGGTTTGGAATGGCGATGGAAATTTACTACACAAAGTGTTTAATCGAAGGCCACCCATGTATAGTTGCATACGATTATGGAAGCGACAACAATGTTGTGAGTCAAAGATTGGTAGAGAAACTTCACCTACCAACTTGCTTTCATCCGAATCAAGCATGGGTCACATTCATTGTGGGGCAGTGTGTGAAAGAAGTATTATGTGATATCGCTCCCATGGACTCTTGTCATCTTCTTTTAGGGTGGTCATGGCTTCGTTATAAAACACTCAATCTTGAAGAACGCTCGCTTTCTTTGAGGCATGGGGGACGTAAGATTAAGTTGAAATTTCTGACACCAAGCCGAGCCAGTGAGTATCAATGTAAGTTGAAGGAGAAAATAAAAAAAAGAAAGGAGAGAAAAAGTGATGAGAATCCACTCAGACTTGGTGAAGAATTGTAGGTTGAGTATTAATAATTTTTGGGCAGTTACAATTTGTTTTTAAGGCTGCCAATTATTAGTTTTTTTATTGTGAGTTCATTAGAGTTTTTTATTGTAACATTTCTGAATGCCAAGGGACATGGGAATAGCACATGTGGCTGAATGTAAAAGGCTATATATAAGCTGCACCTAGGCATAAGAAATCAGATTATGATTTTGAAGAAAAACTGAGTTTTGAGAAGTGATTTCTCTTGGGTTCTTGTAATCCAATAATTGAGATTTATCAAAGGTTTTCACCCCTTTGTGTGTTTAATCTCTAGGACATATCTTCCATCCTTGGAAGTGTGGCGTCCTCTCATTTTCCATTCAACTTCTTTCCTTTCTCAATTTCACGCAAATTCTGCATTTCATCTTTGTAATCCATTTTCCAATTCTTTTCTTCTTATATTTTCATACGCAAGACTGCATCAATCTGACCATACATGTGCGCTTAGTTTGATTGAAATTCTACAAGTTTTCTAGACTTCAAATGGGCGCAAATTTGTGATATAAACCTGCACATTGTTCCCTCAAATTTCATTGCAATCTGTGTGTTCTAAAACTGCAGCTTTGGGAGTAATTTGGGTCGCTGGATTATTCCATTAATTATGGGGCCTACTGTGCGTTGTTTTGGATACAAAATCTGCACCTTTTATTCACTCATTTTGCACGCTGAAAAGGAACTAATTCTGCACCAATTTTAAGCAATCTGATTGGTGTTGAATTGCTCAAATTAACCTCCTTTCTTTCTCTTTTATGTTATGTCAAATTCTACTTATCTTTATTTGATTTAATTGTGTCTTGTTTCATCTCAATCAAGTCAGCAAGCTAAATTCCTAGGGTCCTTGTTCAGAATCCTAAACCACCCCCTTGGATTCACATCAAAAAGAATCAAGAGAGAGTGAAGAAAAAATGAGAGAAAAAGAAGAAAAAGAAAGAGAAGAAATAGAAAAAGAACTAGAGAAAAAGAGCGAGGAAATTTTATTTGTTAACGATTGTTCTTCTACTATTTGTGATGTTAAATTACAGGAACAAGAGGATGAACATGTGAATGCAATACACCAACCCCTATGTTTGAAGAGGAAACTTGTTGATATTGTTCCAAGTGCTCCATTGTACATCCAGCCCGATGTTGAAACACGACCTCTTGAGGATGATGAAAACCAACACATGGAGTCTTTTGATTTTGAAGCTAAATTACATTTGTTTAACAAAGAAACTCTGCAGGTTTGTTTGACAAGAAGAATTGCCCTTATCGTGGTGTTTGGGTTTGGAAATTAATAATGAAGACTTCCTTGATGCATAAAGAAAGAACAACCAAATCTGAATTTTTACAGGTTGTGTTTGATCCTGGAGGTTGGGTTTGTTCGTTCCAATGTCAAGTGAATAAAGGCTTAAGATTCGGGACGGATCTTCTCGAAGAAGGAGGGTATGATGAGAATCCAACCGGGTAAGATTAAAGAAGATGGTGACATGGTTTTAATTACAGCCCAGTCATCTTAATTCCAAAAGAACAATTCAAGAGGTGGGCGGCCAAGGTGATGAGGACATCACCCAAGCAGTCAAATGGCTAGTGGGACCCATGACACGGGCACAAGCTAGGAAGGCTAAGGAGGCACTCCAAGTCATCAATAAAGAAGTCCAGACTCAAAATGTGCAAAACATTAATGAAAGTCCTAAGTTCATTAATTGCATACAAGTTGAAGAGGATAGCTTTATTGATGAAGATACAGTTGCATTTAATGCAACTGTCAGTTGAAGCACTTCTAAGCAGTTGATGTGGCATTGTGGGCGGTCACATGGGATCATTGTGGGCGGCCATGAGTGTGTTTTATTGGCTGAATTATGTTTGTTTATTTGCTTTTAATCAAGAATAAGGAGTTACAAAGACAAGGGAATAAAGTTTCTGGTGGTTACAAACAAGGAGTTAAAGCTTTGTCTACTAGCCGTTGGAGATGGATTGCTAGGTGTGCATGAACCTGGCCACTTTTTGGAGCAACATGAGACTTCATGAGTCAGCATGTGGGGCGTGTAACATGTGAGGAATTGGCTGAATAAAGAGCCTTCAAAGAGTTGCCAACAAGCCAATAAATTGGAGGATGAATAGCTATTAAGGAGGCGGCCAACTCATGAAGAGGGAGGTTACAAAATGAATAACAAATTGATGACTTTGGGGCTGTTTTGTGCGGCCACATGATGGCTGATTCATTAGCCAAATTAATCCATGTTTATAGGTTACAAATCAAGCTTTCATGCAGCCACATGTGCTCAAAAATCTGGTCAAGAATTGCGGCCAAACAAGCCTAGTTAGGTTGAGTTTCTTTAGCTTGAATTGTTTAATTTTCTAGTTAATTATTTAGGGTTGCATGGGAAATGTAATAGGGGCATTTTAGGGCAGACTTGAGCGTGAAAATGCAGCTGGGTGCATGGCCTTTTTCACCTTGTAAAACCCTATAAATACATGCTTCATGCATGCAAGAAAGATTAGATGAATTATGCAAACTTTACCTTACCATTGAAAGTGATTTTCTTTGTTTAGTGAAAGTGATTTTCTTTGTTTAGTGAAAGTGATTTTCTCTAAATTTCTTGCTAGTCAAGAGTGAAGATTATCAAGGGTTCTCTTACCTTTGTGTGGTTATCTTTGATATGAATCCAGCCAGGTAAAATATTGTTAACAGAGTTCCTACAGCCGGACAGCCGAAAAGGAATTCCAGAACCTCTTTGACTATTGACTTTTCAATTCTGTAACGTTTCTTTTAATAGGCATTAATGTAACATGCAATTATTTACATGTGGTAATTGCATGATAGTGGGTTATTTTGATTACATGTTAATGGGGTAGAATTAATATTAGTGGATAATAAATGCTTAGGGGGAAATGTAGTGGGAATTTAGTGTTTCAGCCACTTACTTAGCCTATAAATAGGGGAACTATTGTATTTCAAATCACAACATGAGTTTAATGAAAATTGAGTTTTCTTATTGTGAGAGCTTTATGGAGTTCTGAGTTATATGAACCCGATTTCGATCTTATCAGGTTAACCTGTGGCGATCAACCCCATGACTTATCACTCACCTTCTCATCTTTCTTGAGTGTGGCGTCAATATCCTTCCCCAAAACAAAAATAAAAAAATACATTTTTTCAGTTTCTTTCTTCCAAACCGAAATTCAAGGTGATCCTGTTTCCGTTTCGCACCATTTGGTATCAAAGCTTTGGCTCTGGGTTTGGAATGGAAAAGAATAATTTCTATACGAGGTGTTCCGTCGAAGGTAATGTGTGTTTGATTGCATTTGATTATGGGAGCTACAACAATGTTGTGAGTCAAAGAATGGTGGAGAAACTCAACTTACCAACGCATCTTCATCCTAGACAAACAAAGTTTGGATTCACTATTGGGAAATACGTAGATGAAGTTTTATGTGAAATCGCTCCAATGGAATCATGTCATTTTCTCTTAGGATGGTCTTGGCTGCGAAATAAAAAGCTCAATCCTGATAAACTTTCACTTTCTTTGAAGCATGAGGGGCGCAAGCTTAAGTTGAAATTTCTAACACCAAGCCAAGTTTGTGAGGATCAACGTAAGCTCAAGGAGAAAATGGAAAAAGAGAGAAAAGAGACCGAAGAAAAGATGAGAGAAAAAGAAGAAAAAGAGAATGAGAAAAATTTGATATCTAATGATGTTTTCCCTTCTGTTTGTGATGAACATTTACAGGATCAAGAGGTTGTGTCTCTAAATTATGCACACTATAAATTGCCAAGTCTTATGAAGAAGAACGTTGATATTTTTCCCAGTGCGCCACTGTTCGTCCATTCCACCGTTGTTAACCAAATTCAAAAGGATAATGCAGAGAGAGACATTGAAACTTTTTCTTGGTTATATAATAACCATACTTCATGTTTTCAAAAGCCTTTTAGGTCTGCAATATTTCTGTTTGAAAAAATTAATCTGCAGGTCCAACATAAACGAAGAATTACCCTTGAATTGGGTTATTGGGTTTGTGCATTAAAGAGGAAGAATTCTTTGATGCATGAATTTTTACGAGTTGTATTTGACCCTGGTGGATGGTATTGTTTCGTTTTAATTTATTAGTAAATAAATTCATAGAAAAATAAAGTCTAAGATTCGAGGACGAATCTTTTCGAAGAAAGAGGGAATGATATGAATCCAGCCAGGTAAAATATTGTTAACAGAGTTCCTACAGCCGGACAGCCGAAAAGGAATTCCAGAACCTCTTTGACTATTGACTTTTCAATTCTGTAACGTTTCTTTTAATAGGCATTAATGTAACATGCAATTATTTACATGTGGTAATTGCATGATAGTGGGTTATTTTGATTACATGTTAATGGGGTAGAATTAATATTAGTGGATAATAAATGCTTAGGGGGAAATGTAGTGGGAATTTAGTGTTTCAGCCACTTACTTAGCCTATAAATAGGGGAACTATTGTATTTCAAATCACAACATGAGTTTAATGAAAATTGAGTTTTCTTATTGTGAGAGCTTTATGGAGTTCTGAGTTATATGAACCCGATTTCGATCTTATCAGGTTAACCTGTGGCGATCAACCCCATGACTTATCACTCACCTTCTCATCTTTCTTGAGTGTGGCGTCAATATCCTTCCCCAAAACAAAAATAAAAAAAATACATTTTTTCAGTTTTTTTCTTCCAAACCGAAATTCAAGGCGATCCTGTTTCCGTTTCGCATCAATCTTCATGGGCTTATCTTTCAACTCATGAAAGTGTGACGTCCAATATCTATCTTTCTTTCTTCTACGTTTACTTTTGTTGTTCAAAATCTATATTTTTCCTATACGTCATACTTGATTTCTAAGTGATTTATTTATCAAGTTTTCTAAAGGTTTGAATATTGTTTTGGCCAAGTTACTATTTGTTAGTCTTCTATCTCCTTCATATCGTTGCTTATTTTTATTTGGTTATTAGAAAAAGAAAAGAAAAGAACGTGACAAAAAGAGAAGAAAAGAAAAATATTGAAAAGTTTAGTATAAAGAAAATGGTTGCAAGGACAAGTGTTGTTTACTCAGAAATTTTCTAAGGTCCATGAAAAATAGAACATCAAGGTTCATATCACAAGGGGATGCATGGCTGAATTATTTTCTTTGTTTTATTGCTTTCAATAAATCATGTGGCTGTTACAAATATACCATCATGTGGCTGGTTGTTACAAAGGAGAATTGAAAGGAATTAAAGTTGAAACCGTTGCAAGGAGACAAGGAGTTAATAGCATGGAGGTTACAACTTGAGGAATTGTGGGTTGATTCATGAGCCTTCGAATTGCGGCCAACATGTGTTAAATTTGATGAATTGTAACTGTTTTAAGGACAACCAACAAATGCAATTCAATTAGCTGAACCAAGACTCATAAAAGAGCGGCCAACACATGTTAATGAAGCTATTCAATTGGTTGAGTAAAGCTAATTAAGGGAGCGGCCAACACATGCTTAATGCACATTATACTCATTCATTTTGGAGCATTACTTGGCTGATTCACTTGAGGACTTTAGCGGCCAAAAGGAAGAAGTACTTGGCTGAATTTTACTTAGAATCTTGGCTATAGCTACAAGGGTGCAATGGGCGGCTACATGGGATAATTAGGGCTAGACTTTTAATTACTTGTTCGTTGTTTCATGTCTTGTTTTTATTATTATTTAGTAGTATTATTAGGAGAGTTACAAGGCTGAATATAGAGAGTCATGTGTGGTGTGCATGAAGCTATTTAAGGGGCATACAAGCCATGCAAGAACACTAGAAGTTTGAATTAGAATATTCTTTTTCAAGATTGAGGTTTCACTTTCACTTTGAGAGTGTTTCTCTAAGTTTCTTGCTAGTCAAGAGTCGAGATTTATCAAGGGTTCATTGCCTTTGTGTGTGTAATCTCAAGGACTTATCTTTCAAGTCTTGAAAGTGTGACGTCCACCTTTCTTTATTTTACGTTTTTCTTCTTCTTTCTTAAACAAGAATCCTACTCTCTTGCATGGAAACTTGGTTGTGTGAGATTTACAATTCAAAGTTTAAAAGGATGAGTCAAAGTTCTTGCTTAGAAAAGTTGTTATATTGTTTTTATATTATCAAGTTAAAAAAAAGAAAATCAAAATAAAAAAATAAAAAAAGAAAGGAAAAAGAAACGTGATGTTTCAAGAAAAAATATTTCATTATCAAAGAAAGTGCAAGTTCAGCCTAGTATTTCTAAGGTCCAACAAATTCGAACCTTAAGGTTCATATCATTCCAAAGGAAACCTCAATCTTGAAAGTTATGGTTTGTCATACAATGTTACATATTATAATAATTGTGTGGTTAAAATCATAAAGGAAAATCATAAGCATATTAGGGCTAACTTGTTATGTGATAAAAATGCTTTTCGGAATAATCATTTGAATACTCTTGATTTGTTGCTTATTGAAAATATTCATGGTTATCTCCATTTGGATTTATTTGATTGGTTGATTATGACTAACATGTATAAAGATAAAGCCAAAGAGGAATACAAGAGAATTGTCTACGACCCTCGCGTTTGGGCTTGGTCACTCAAAAAGAAGGCTTCCTTAATGCATAAGGAAGAAAAGACAAAATCAGAATTTGTACAAGTTGTGTTTGATCCAGGAGGATGAGATTGGTTTAGGGGGAGCATCAATATAATTTCTACTTTTCAATATGACTGACTTAATCTTTTTTTTATGCAGATGTTGATGTTTCTGATTTGAGGACAAATCCTCTTCAAGAGGGAGGGAATGATGAGAACATGGGGAGCCAAGGAAAGCTAAAGGAGTTCTGCAACTTATGTGGCATCCCCACAAACTAAGGGCGCAAACATTAAAGAACAATCCCCTAAAATTGTTCTTTGTCTTAAGTAAGAAGAAGATGGTAGCATGGAATTCAATGAAGACCAGTTGCCATCAATGCAACTACAAGTTGAAGAACCATCAAGAGCTTTGGAGGAGGCCATGTGGGCGGCCAACTCACTCATCATTTTGCTGAATTATTATATTTATTTGCTTTCAATAAAGATTAGGGAGTTACAAAGACAAGGGATTAATTTTCTGATTGTTACAAAACAAAGTTGTAATGTTGTTTAATTGCATTAAAATTTTGTCTACTAGCCGTTGGAAGAGCTTGCTAGGTGCGGCTGAACCTAGACAATTTTGGAGCTACGTGGAAGCCTCTAACCTAGAGCAAAGTTGCGGCCAACATGTGATCAATTGGCTGAATAATGAATCATCAAAGAGGTGCCAACAAGGTTGTAATTGGCTAAGTAAATTGCCATCAAAGTTGCGGCCAACATTCATGAGATGGAGGTTACAATTTGATTGCAAACTTGATGATTGTGGGTTGTTACATGCGGCCACTTATTGGCTGATTCAAGAGCCATTTTAATCCATGTTTGGTGGTTACATTTCAAGAAATAATGCAGCCACATGTGCCCAAAATTCTGGTTGGAAAATGCTGCCAAACAAGTTTACTTGGATTGAGTTTTATTAGCTTTAATTTATTTAATTTCTAGTAATGTATTTAGGGTTGCATGGGAGTTGCATGAGGGGTATTTTGGGGTGAAATAGGCGTGTAAACCTAGCTGGTTGCATGACCTTTGAGTGCCTTGTAATCCTTATAAAAACATGCTTCATGCATGCAAGAAAGTTAAGAATGATTTATCCAGAAAATTACCCAATCTTTGAGAGTGTTTCTCTAAGTTTCTTGCTTGTCAAGAGTCGAGATTTATCAAGGGTTCATTGCCTTTGTGTGTGTAATCTCAAGGACTTATCTTTCAAGTCTTGAAAGTGTGACGTCCACCTATCTTTATTTTACGTTCTTCTTCTTCTTTCTTAAACAAGAATCCTACTCTCTTGCGTGGAAACTTGGTTGTATGAGATTTACAATTCAAAGTTTAAAAGGTTGAGTCAAAGTTCTTGCTTATAAAAGTTGTTATCTTGTTTTTATATTATCAAGTTCAAGAAAAGAAAATCAAAATAAAAAAATAGAAAAAGAAAGGAAAAAGAAACGTGATGTTTCAAGAAAAATATTTCATTATCAAAGAAAGTGCAAGTTCAGCTTAGTATTTCTCTAAGGTCCAGCAAATTCGAACCTTAAGGTTCATATCAAGACCACCTGGAGTTCCTGAGTATCACTTTAAGCTTAAGGCATTTCCATTCTCCCTGCAAGATACTGCAAAGGACTGACTGTATTACCTTCCACCTGGATAAATCAATAGTTGGGATAATTTGAAGAGGCTGTTTCTGGAAAAACTTTTCCCCTGCATCCAGAGTGAGATCAATCAGGAAGGAGATTTGTGGTATAAGCATATGGACAAAGAGAGTTTATAAGAGTACTGAGAGAGATTCAAGAAACTTTGTGCAAGCTGTCCACATCATGAGATTCATGAGCAGCTTCTCATCCAGTATTTCTATGAAGGCTTTATATCTATGGATAGAAAAATGATAGATAGAGCTAGTGGAGGAGCTTTGGTGGATAAAACACTAATTGCAGCAAGGCAGTTAATTGAGAACATAAATTCTAATAACCAGCAGTTCAGTACCAGAAGCAATTCAGTGGCCTTGATAGAGGAGTTCATGAGATAGAGACTAGCTATGCTGCTGATCATAGGAAGTTGGAGAACAAGCTAGATGATTTGGCTTCTCCTGATCATTCCACTGATTCCTGATCATTCCACTGATTCTTGTCCCACCTTGCATGAATCTGAAGGTGATGGTGTTGTTCCTCCTCAGGCGTATGTTGCAAATATTTATGGTAATGACAGACCCCCTCAATAGCAGCAGTACAACTAGGATCTTTCTTCTAACAGGTACAGTCCGGGTTGGAGGAATAATCTGAATTTGAGATGGGGTAATTCTTCATAGCAGCAACAACAACCTGTTGTTCTACATCATTCTTTCGATTGAAGGTTGGGACATCTATTTTTACTCCTCTCAATCTGATGCGGACATCAGTCAAGCAGTCAAAAGGCTAGGAGGCCCATGACAAGGGTGCAAGCTAGGAAGGCTAAGGAGGCACTACAACTTGCCATCAAAGAAGTCCAACCTCAAAATATGAACAACATTAATGGAAGTATTCAGTTCATTAATTGCACTCAGGTTGAAGAGGATGGAGCCATTGATGAAGCGACAGCTGCATTTAATGCAACTACCAGTTGAAGCACCTTCAAGAGCAAATGATGTGGCATTGTGGGCGGCCAACTCTTCTTTAATTTAGCTGAATAAATTAGTTCATTTGCTTTCAATAAGAATTAGAAAGTTACAAAACATTTGAGTTATTGTTTTTGTTGGTTACAAGACAAGGTTTTAATGTGATTAAAATGCATTGAATGCCTTGTCTACTAGCCGTTGGAGAATGCTTACTTTGTGCGCATGAACCTAGTCCTTTTTGGGGCTACATGGAGACCTTCCACCTAGTCCAAGGTTGCGGCCAACATGTGCTAAATTGGCTGAGTTATAAGTTATCAAGAAGGGCCAATAAGGTTGTAAATTGGCTAATGAATTGTCATCAAAGTTGCGGCCAACATTCATGAGATGGGGGTTACAAATTGAAGACAAACTTAACCACAAGGGGCTGTTATGGGCGGCCACTTTGATGTGAATTGATGAGGACATGAAGGACAAGAAGCTTGAAGCATTTGAAGGGCTTGGAGGACCTATGACAAGGGCAAGAACAAGAGAGCTAAGGAAGTTATGCAACAAGTGTTGGCAGGCCTTTTTCAAAGAGAACCAAATCTTGCAGAATTGAAGGATAAGATTGTCAATTGCATCATGATTAAAGGGGAGGATACATGGATCTAATGGAAGGGAGAAATTGGAGAGGCCAGCATCTTTCTAATAAGTTGGCCGATTTTATTAATCATGTTATTTTCAAATGTTTTGTTTATAGGGCTATTACAAAACCCTTATAAGTGGGCGGCCAGCTTTGGGCAAATAGTGGGCAGATTTGTTTTAATTATTTGAACAGTTATATTAGCATTTTTAGTGGGTAATTATTTGGTTTTATTAGGAGGGAGGCTGCATCAAATTGAGAAGGCAATCAGCCTTAAAATGAGCGCCCAGCTAGGGGAATAGGCAGAATACACTTTTGTTAAAAAAACTGGTTGAGTTCATTCTCTCCTTGGGTTCTTGGCAATCCAAAATTCTGAGGTTTATCAAAGGCAATTTCATTTCCTTTGTGTGTGCAATCTCAATTGGTTTATCTTCATCCTTGAAGTGTGACGCCATTCCTTTCACCATTCCTTGATCTTATTATCCATATTCTGTTTGGTATTTCTTGTTCTATTTTGAAGCTATTTTCTCACGCTGAATTGTGTAGGGTTTGCTGTTCTTGTTTCTAAAATTCTGCACTTAATTATATGTCAAATCAAGTGTTTAAATTGTGAATTCCAAACTGATTAGGGTCTGGCTGTTTTTGTGCGCAGAATCTGTCCCATTTGTTAAACACTTGGTGCGACATTTTTTGGGGCTAAAATTCTGAATCATTGAGTTAATTTTCAATTAACTAAAATTCTTACAAATTCTTCTTTCCCTATTGATTGTTATTGAGCGCTGAAATTCTTCATGTCGGAAATAAATTCTGGTTCTTTGTGCTTATTTTATTTAATCAAAATTCTGGTTATTCAAGGCTGCCTTCATAATTCTTAGGGGTCCATAGTCAGAATCCTAATTACAGCAAGAGGATTCATATCATGAATCCTCTTGCTGGAATAGGATTCTGAAAATTGGACCTCTAAGAATTATAGCGGCTGCCCTTAGAATTCAGAAAATTGGGTTAATTAAATTAGACACAATGAACCAGAAATTTCAGTCCCAAAATGTCGCAGCAAGGTTTAACAAAATGGAACAAATTGTGCGCTCAAAAACAACCAGAATCATTCAGTTTTTAATTCTCAATTTAAACACGGGGAATGATTGGAAATTAGGAACATAATTTTTTTAGGAACAAGAACAGCAAAAACCATACAATTCAGCGTGAGAAAAAGACCCCAAATGAGAACAAGAAGAAAACAATCAGAATATGGATTTAGAACAGAAAATGGTGAAGATGAAGGCGTCACACTTCAAGGATGAAGATAAGCCGATTGAGATTGCTCACACAAAGGAAATGAAATTGCCTTTGATAAACCTCAGAATTCTGGATTGCTAAGAACCCAAGGAGAGAATGAACTCAACCTATTTTTTTAACAAAGTGTATTCTGCCCTTTCTCTTCTTAGCTGGGCGCAAATATAGGCTGTTTGCCTTCACTAATCAGATGCAGCCACCAGCCCATAATTTCCACATAATTGCCTAATAAAATACTATTGTAACTGCCCAAAATAATAAAATATTTAGCCTACAATTTCAAACAAAGCTGGCTGAATTATTACATGAGTTTTGTAACAGCCCTTTATTAATTTATTTGAATAAAAAAAAAAACTCAGCTCACAATTTATTTAAATGGCCGCCCACCATTCAGCTAAATAGCTCTCCAAATTGTAAGTTAAATTTATAGCAAGCTGCCCATCCATTTAGGTCATGCATCCTTCTCTTCAATCAAGAGACAATTAACCATTTTAATCTTCATTTCTCCAGCATTTGGTTCTCTTTGAAAAATGGCTGCCAACACTTGTTGCATAGCTTCCTTAGCTCTCTTTGTCCTTGCCCTTGTCATAGGTCCTCCAAGCCCTTCAAGTGCTTCAAGCTGCTTGTCCTTCATGTCCTCATCACTCACCCCCTCTTGAAGAGGATTTGTCCTCAAATCAGAAACATCCTCATCTGCATCAAAGAGAGTCAAATCAGACACATTAAAAGTAGCACTAACGTTATATTCACCAGGTAGATCAATCTTATAGGCATTGTCGTTGATCTTTTCTATAACTTGAAAAGGACCATCTGCCCTTGGTTGGAGTTTTGACTTTCGTTGCTCAGGGAACCTTTCCTTTCTCATGTGTACCCAAACCCAATCACCAGGTTGAAATACCACCTTCTTTCTTCCCTTGTTAGCATGCCTTGCATAGCTTTCATTTTTCTTTTCAATTTGAGCTCTCACTTGCTCATGCAGCTTCTTCACATACTCAGCTTTAGCCTGTGCTTCTTTATGCTTAAACATAGAAATGTTAGGCATAGGCAACAAATCAAGAGGAGTCAAAGGATTAAATCCATATACAATCTCAAATGGTGAACAATTAGTTGTGCTATGGACAGCCCTATTATAAGCAAACTCAACATGAGGTAGACATGCTTCCCAAGATTTAAGATTTTTCTTTAAAACAGTCCTAAGCAAAGTGCCTAAAGTCCTATTGACTACCTCGGTTTGACCATCAGTTTGTGGGTGACAAGTAGTAGAAAACAACAATTTAGTACCAATCTTACCCCACAAGGTCCTCCAAAAGTGACTAAGGAATTTGGCATCCCTATCACTCACAATGCTTCTCGGCAGCCCATGAAGTCTCACTATTTCCTTGAAAAACAAATCAGCCACATGACAAGCATCATCTACCTTCTTGCAAGGTAGGAAGTGTGCCATCTTAGAAAACCTGTCAACAATCACAAACACAGAATCCTTTCCATTCTTTGTTCTAGGCAGCCCCAAAACAAAGTCCATAGAAATGTCAGTCCAAGGGTATTTAGGAACAGGCAAAGGAGTATACAATCCATGAGGCTTAACCTTAGATTTAGCCTTTTTACAAACAATGCAGTGATCACAAAATTTATGCACATCACGCTTCATATGAGGCCAAAAGAAATGCTCTTGTAAAATATCCAAAGTCTTTTGAACCCAAAATGACCCATCAAACCCCCCTCATGTGATTCACTCACAAGCAACTCTCTAATGGAACATTTAGGCACACACAATCTATTAGCTTTAAACAAGAATCCATTATGTCTATAATATCCATTTTCAGAAAGCTTTTCACATGCAGCAAATATTTCAGGAAAATCCACATCATGCTTATACATATCTTTCAATGATTCAAGACCAAACAATTTTGTTTCAAGCATAGAAAGCAATGCATGCCTCCTAGAAAGCGCATCAGCCACTACATTCCCTTTCCCCTTTTTATGCTTGATGACATATGGAAATTGCTCTAAAAATTCTACCCACTTAGCATGCCTCTTATTAAGCTTACCTTGTCCTTTCAAATATTTCAAGGACTCATGATCACTATGAATGACAAACTCTTTGGGTAACAAATAATGCTGCCAAGTTTTTAAAGCTCTAACCAAATCATACAATTCCTTATCATAAGTAGAATAGTTAAGGGTAGCCCGACTTAACTTTTCACTATAATAAGCAATTGGATGTCCATCTTGCAACAAAACAGCCCCAATACCCACATTTGATGCATCACACTCTATTTAAAATGATTTTGAAAAATTAGGCATGGCAAGAATAGGTGCATTAGTTAGCCTATGCTTAAGGGCAGCAAAGGCCTCCTCTTGTTTCTCTCCCCATTTAAATCCCACATTCTTTTTAACAATTTCATTCAAAGGTGCAGCCAAGGTACTAAAATCTTTAACAAATCTCCTATAGAAACTTGCTAAACCATGAAATCCCCTTACCTCACTCACGGTCTTAGGTGTAGGCCATTCTTGGATGGCCTTAACCTTTTCCTCATCAACTTGTACCCCCTTAGCACTAACAACAAAGCCCAAAAAAACCACATATCAGTACAAAAAATGCATTTTTCCAAATTGGCATACAATTGTTCTTTTCTAAGCACACTCACAACAGCTCGCAAATGTTCAACATGCAATTCAAGACTAGTGCTATAGATCAGAATATCATCAAAGTACCACAACAAATTTTCCAATAAACTCTCTTAAAACATGATTCATTAATATCATGAAAGTACTAGGTGCGTTGGTCAATCCAAATGGCATAACCAACCACTCATACAATCCATATTTAGTTTTAAAAGCAGTTTTCCATTCATCTCCTTCTCTAATCCTAATCTGATTATAGCCACCTTTCAGATCAATCTTAGAAAACACACATGCACCATATAGTTCATCAAGAAGATCATCTAACCTGGGAATTGGATGCCTATACTTGATGGTGATGTTGTGATGAGGACATGAAGGACAAGAAGCTTGAAGCATTTGAAGGGCTTGGAGGACCTATGACAAGGGCAAGAACAAAGAGAGCTAAGGAAGTTATGCAACAAGTGTTGGCAGGCCTTTTTCAAAGAGAACCAAATCTTGCAGAATTGAAGGATAAGATTGTCAATTGCATCATGATTAAAGGGGAGGATACATGGATCTAATGGAAGGGAGAAATTGGAGAGGCCAGCATCTTTCTAATAAGTTGGCCGATTTTATTAATCTTGTTATTTTCAAATGTTTTGTTTATAGGGCTATTACAAAACCCTTATAAGTGGGCGACCAGCTTTGGGCAAATATTGGGCAGATTTGTTTTAATTATTTGGACAGTTATATTAGCATTTTTAGTGGGTAATTATTTGGTTTTATTAGGTGGGAGGCTGCATCAATTTGAGAAGGCAATCAGCCTTAAAATGAGCGCCCAGCTAGGGGAATAGGCAGAATACACTTTTGTTAAAAAAATGGTTGAGTTCATTCTCTCCTTGGGTTCTTGGCAATCCAAAATTCTGAGGTTTATCAAAGGCAATTTCATTTCCTTTGTGTGTGCAATCTCAATTGGTTTATCTTCATCCTTGAAGTGTGACGCCATTCCTTTCACCATTCCTTGATCTTATTATCCATATTCTGTTTGGTATTTCTTGTTCTATTTTGAAGCTATTTTCTCACGCTGAATTGTGTAGGGTTTGCTGTTCTTGTTTCTAAAATTCTGCACTTAATTATATGTCAAATCAAGTGTTTAAATTGTGAATTCCAAACTGATTGGGGTCTGGCTGTTTTTGTGCGCAGAATCTGTCCCATTTGTTAAACACTTGGTGCGACATTTTTTGGGGCTAAAATTCTGAATCATTGAGTTAATTTTCAATTAACTAAAATTCTTACAAATTCTTCTTTCCCTATTGATTGTTATTGAGCGCTGAAATTCTTCATGTCGGAAATAAATTCTGGTTCTTTGTGCTTATTTTATTTAATCAAAATTCTGGTTATTCAAGGCTGCCTTCATAATTCTTAGGGGTCCATAGTCAGAATCCTAATTACAGCAAGAGGATTCACATCATGTTGTTTATGGCTCTACAATAAGAACACATCCTCCATGAGCCATCCTTAGGCACCAGAATCACAGGTACAACACACGGACTCATGCTATCTCTTACCCAACCTTTGCTCACAAGCTCAGTCACTTGCCTTTCAATCTCTTTGGTCTCTTGTGGGGTTACTCCTATAGGCTGGCCGATTAGGCAAAGAAGCTCCCGGAATGAGATCAATGTGATGCTCAATTCCCCTCAAAGGTTGCAAGCCATCAGGTACATTTGCTGGAAACACATCTTCAAATTCCTGCAAAAGAGACTCAATACAAGAAGACAATTCAAACTTGTCAAACTGATTAGCATACAAAATCTGATTTTGACAAAACAATAAGTAGAGGGGCTGCCTTGCGCAAAGCACCCTCCTTACCTCCCTTTCTCTTGCTAAACACAGCTGTTTGCCCTTAAGTGTTTCACTCTTATTCTTTTCTCTCTTTTTCCTTTGAAGTGTTTCACTCTTCCTCTCAAGTGTTTCACTCTTTTTCTCATTTGCTATTTTTTCTCTCATTTTTAATTGATCCTCACACACCTCTTTAGGAGACAAGGGCTTTAGAACCACCTTTTTATCCCGATACATGAAAGAAATTTTGTTAGTGAAGCCATCATGAATGGCTTTGGTATCATACTGCCACGGCCTCCCCAAAAGAATGTGACTGGCCTCCATGGGAACCACATCACATAAAGCCTTATCTTGATATTTCCCAATTGAGAAAGGAACTTCTGCTTGCTGTTTCACTTGTACTTCTTCTCCTTCACTAAGCCATTGAAGTTTATATGGCCTAGGATGTGGTGTAGTGTCCATTTTCATCTTTGACACTAATCTTGAACTCACCACATTGGTACAGCTCCCTCCATCAATTATTACCATGCACACATTACGATTAACTGAACATCTTGTATGAAAGATGTTCTCCCTTTGAGATGCATTCTCAGCCTTGACTTGGCTGCCCAACAACCTCCTAATCATGTACAACTCTCCTTCATAAGCCTTCAATTTTTCATCACTCTCCTCTTCTTCATGTTCACTAGCATCAGATTGGCTTGTGTACTCCCCATCATCCTTGAGAAGAATTGTCTTCTTTGTAGGACACTCATAGGCATAATGTCCTAAGCCTGAACATTTGAAACACTTCACGTCCCTAGTCCTCTTAGGTGGATTATCATCTTTCTTTTGAGGCGCTTTCCCATGGCTAGAAAGCGTTGGATTGCTAGAGGAGGCAGTATTTTCTTTCTTGCTCCTTTCCCTCCAATTTGAAGGATTAAAATTGGTAAAACTCCTTCTTGCTGTACTCTTTCTTTTTATTTGCTGTTCTACCTGAATGGCCTTATGTAAAAGGTCCTCCATCTCCACAAACTCCTGCAACTCAACAACATCTCTAATGTCATGATTTAAACCACTAAGGAAGCGAGCCATAGTTACCTCAGGATCTTCTTCAATTTTGGCTTGGATGATAAGCACCTCCATCTCCTTATAATACTCCTCCACTCCCTTGCTTCCTTGAGACAATTTCTGAAGTTTTAATTTTGAGTCCCTATGGAAACTAGAAGGTATATACCGCTTCCTCATGATCCTCTTCATTTCAGTCCAAGTGTCCACCATAGGCTCCTCATCTCTAATCCTCTCCCTCTGCAACTTGTTCCACAAAATTAAAGCATAATCAGAAAATTCAGCAGCTGCAAGTCTAACCTTTTGTTCTTCACTGTATTCGTTGCAAGAAAAGAAATGCTCAATCTTGAGCTCCCACTCCATATATGCCTCTGGATCACTCCTACCCTTGAAAGGAGGTATTTTCAGCTTGACTCCTTCCATTCTTCCCTCATTCCTAACCGTCCTTATTCCCCCTAAAGGTTGTCTCATATTCTCCATTTGATTCATCCTCTCATGGAACTCATCTTGTTGTTGCTTCATCAATCTCTCAAAATTTTCAGCTAGTGTAGCAATTTGCGCCTGAAGGTCATTGTTGTTGTTTCTTTCTGCCATTGATAAACAAACAAATCAAAGGTAACAAGAACAGAAATATAGTTACTGTTTAAAAACAAATTCCTCACCCACTCAAGTGTTTGCACACACAATTTGGCTTTTACTATAATAAAACTCTCTTGCCTTTTTAACACTCTATTCCTCCTTATGTTCTTAACAAACCAAAAGAGAAAAACTCAAAGACAATCTCCAATCTGTGTGCAGCAAAACAAACTCAAGAAAAGCTAACAAGAAAGACACAAAAGACGCACAAAAGACAGCCACAAGCAACCAGAATTTTTTTTTTTTAATAAGCACCAACACAAGACAGAATTTTGGTTTAAAATGAAGCCAATTAGGTGCAGCAAATTTCCAGAAAAAAAATGCGCAGAACAGGTGCAGCCAAAACAGCAACAGAAAACAGAATTTTGGCTTAAAATAAAGCCAATAGGTGCAGCAAATTCCAGAATTGTATACTAACAAGGTGCAGTATTTCTTCCTCAAATCAATCATTATATTACCTTAAAATAAGCAATTTTCTAGCATGAACCATTCAGCCAATTCCCTTTTTTTTTAACTCATTTTTGTATACTTTCTTTCACTTCTATTCTTGTTCTATATTTTTTTAAATTCAGAATTTTCTAAAGGCTTAACTTTTGCAATGGTTCAGCCTATGAACAATAAAAATAAGGTAATATGATGATATGATTAAAAACAAGGATAGAAATTACCCGGAGTGCAGCCTTGCAATTCCTAGAAACCGGAGCTCTGATACCAAATGATGTGAATCCTCTTGCTGGAATAGGATTCTGAAAATTGGACCTCTAAGAATTATGGTGGCTGCCCTTAGAATTCAGAAAATTGGGTTAATTAAATTAGACACAATGAACCAGAAATTTCAGTCCCAAAATGTCGCACCAAGGTTTAACAAAATGGAACAAATTGTGCGCTCAAAAACAGCCAGAATCATTCAGTTTTTAATTCTCAATTTAAACACTGGGAATGATTGGAAATTAGGAACATAATTTTTTTAGGAACAAGAACAGCAAAAATCATACAATTCAGCGTGAGAAAAAGACCCCAAATGAGAACAAGAAGAAAACAATCAGAATATGGATTTAGAACAGAAAATGGTGAAGATGAAGGCGTCACACTTCAAGGATGAAGATAAGCCGATTGAGATTGCACACACAAAGGAAATGAAATTGCCTTTGATAAACCTCAGAATTCTGAATTGCTAAGAACCCAAGGAGAGAATGAACTCAACCTATTTTTTTAACAAAGTGTATTCTGCCCTTTCTCTTCTTAGCTGGGCGCAAATATAGGCTGTTTGCCTTCACTAATCAGATGCAGCCACCAGCCCATAATTTCCACATAATTGCCTAATAAAATACTATTGTAACTGCCCAAAATAATAAAATATTCAGCCTACAATTTCAAACAAAGCTGGCTGAATTATTACATGAGTTTTGTAACAGCCCTTTATTAATTTATTTGAATAAAAAAAAAAACTCAGCTCACAATATATTTAAATGGCCGCCCACCATTCAGCTAAATAGCTCTCCAAATTGTAAGTTAAATTTATAGCAAGCTGCCCATCCATTTAGGTCATGCATCATTCTCTTCAATCAAGAGACAATTAACCATTTTAATCTTCATTTCTCCAGCATTTGGTTCTCTTTGAAAAATGGCTGCCAACACTTGTTGCATAGCTTCCTTAGCTCTCTTTGTCCTTGCCCTTGTCATAGGTCCTCCAAGCCCTTCAAGTGCTTCAAGCTGCTTGTCCTTCATGTCCTCATCACACTTGATGGCTGATTCAATAGCCCAATTATTCCATGTTTTGGTGGTTACAATTCAAGGGTTAATGCAGCCACATGTGCCAAGAAATCTGGCTGGTTCTTGCGGCCAAATAAGCTAGGAATAGGCCTAGTTTTAGTTAGTTAAGTTACCACTTTCCTTATTTATTTTTAGTAATTTAATTAGGGATGCATGGGAATTGTATGAGGGGCATTTTAGGGATATTTGGGCGTGTAAACCCTAGCTGGTTGCATGACCAATGAACCACTTTGTAACTCTTATATAAGCCATGCTTCAAGCATGCAAGAAGGCTAGAATGTTTATGCAGAAAATTACCTTTACTTTGAGAGTGTTTCTCTAAGTTTCTTGCTAGTCAAGAGTGAAGATTATCGAAGGTTCTTCACCTTTGTGTGTGTATCTTCAAGTACTTATCTTTCAAGTCTTGAAAGTGTGACGTCCACCATCTATCTCTTCTATTTCTTCTACGTTTTCTATTTGTTCAAAACCTAATTTTCCTATACGCATTACTTGAATTATATGTGATATATTCTTCAAGTTTTCAAAGGATGAATTTCGTTTTGGCAAGGTTACTATTTGCTACTCATCTATCTAATTTTAATTGGTGTTACAAAATCAAGAAAGAAAAACAAAAGAATATAGAAAAAGAAAATATTCGCAAAGAACAGAAAAAGTGCTTGTCAAGAAAAGTGATATTTTTATTCAGAATTTTCTAAGGTCCATTCAAAATAGAACCTCAAGGTTCATATCATTTGGTCATCAGAGCTCCGGTTGTTAGAAATTTTCTGAATTCTTTTCCTAACAAATACTATTTTTTCTTCTTAGCTTTTCTTGTTTCATTATTTTTTTCTGACTACACGCAGGTGAAGAATTATTTTATTTATTTTCCTCATTGGTGTGGTAAGAAATTCAAGAGAAATATAGTGGAAAAAGGCAAGAGAGTTACGTTATAGAAAAAGCCAAATTTTGTGTGCAAACACGAGTGTGGTGAGTTTCTAAACAATTAACCATAATTTTTTTCTCTGTTACGTGTTTCTTTCCTTTTACTATGGCAGAAAGACAAGTGGAGAATCGTGATCTTCAGGCACAAAATTGTTGCTCTTTATCAGCAATTAGAGTTGGCAATGAAAAAGCAGTATGATGAGCTGCATGTTAGGTTGGATGAGTTAGAAGTCAAACCATCACCTGATGAAGAAGAAAGACCACCAATTCGAAATGAAGGGAAAATACCAGGTGTCAAGTTAACCATACCAGCTTTCAAAGGTCACAGTGATCTAGAAGCTTACCTAGAGTGGGAGCTCAAAATTGAGCACATTTTTGTGTGTAACACCTATACAGAAGCACAAAAGGTAAAGCTTGTTGCTACTAAATTTTCTGACTATGCACTTGTTTGTGGAATAAGTTACAGAAAGATAGAGTTAGAAATGAAGAACCTATGGTGGAGACTTGGGTTGAGATGAAGAGGAATTATGAGGAAACGATATGTTCCCTCCAGTTTCCAACGTGATTTGAAGCTGAGATTACAGAAATTGACTCAAGGCAGTAAAGGAGTGGAGGAGTACTATAAGGAGATGGAGATGTTGCAAATTCAAGCCAACATAAAAGATGATCCTGAAATCACTATGGTACGTTTTCTAAATGGCTTGAGCAATGACATTAGAGACATTGTTGAGTTACATGAGTATGTGGAAATGGAGGACTTGTTACATAAGGCCCTTCAAGTGGAGCAACAACTAAAAAGAAAAGGAGCTACCAGAAGGAGTTCTACTAATTTGCCTGCAAATTGGAAGGACAGAATTAAAAGGAGGTGGCTGAATCCTCAAGCCATGCAGCGCCTAGTCCTCAAGGTAAATCCACTAACAAAAATGTTGAACAGGTTGCAAAGAAAGGGAGGGAAGTGACTTGTTTCAAGTGCCAAGGAAGGGGGCACTATGCCTATGAGTGTCCAACTAAGAAGACCATTCTTCTTAAGGACAATGGTGAATACACAAGCGAATCAGAGGATGAAAGGGAGGAGCCCAGTGATGAGGACACACGTGCTGATGTGCGAGAAGTCTACATGATTAGACGACTTCTAGGAAGCCAAACCGTGGGCAAGGAGGAAAACCAAAGGGAGAACATCTTCCACACTCGATGTTCAATCAATGGTAAGATATGTTTGGTGATTATTTGACGTGAATCCGGAGGGGTGGATTCGTTTTACGGATCTATCTAGGTTGGAATGCTCATAACTAAGAAATTTGGGAAATTGTTTAAATGAAAAAAATGGGAAAAAGGTAAGAAGATGGAATGGAATTTGATAGACGTCACACTTTCAAGGATGAAAGATAAGCCTAAGAGTTATTCACACAAAGGGATGAAGGACCTTTGATAAAACTCGATTCTTGAATTAACAAGAAATTTAGAGAAACACTCTCCAATTCATAAAATTCTGAATAAAACTTAACTTATGTTTTGCATGCATGTGGCATGACATTTATAGCCCATGCAATCCTTGCAAGGACTTTTACAATCTGCTATGTAGCCGCACAAATTCACCCAATCAGCTTCCATGCACTCCTAATTAAATCCTACTAATAAAACTTATGCAAAAACTACCACCAAACAATTAACTAACAATTACTTACATGTGGCCGCCCCAATTAAAACAATTTGTAACCTCCCAACAAGAAAATAAAAAGGAAAATAATTCTGCCATGTGTTGGCCGCCCCAAATTAAAAACATAACAGCCAAGTAATGAATTCTGGCCGCCCTCTTCAATTTGTAACAGCCCAAGTGTTGATTGATGTCTCCTCTCTTTAATTTGTAACAGTCAACATTTTTTTGGAATTTTATTTTGTAACTCCTTTTGTCCCTTGTATTCATTCAGCCGCAATTCTCATTTTGTAACTATCCAAGCTTCACAAATCAGCCAATGAGTCCAAGCTGGTCGCTCACCATGTAGCAAGTTGTAATAACCAATTATGCCATTATTTAAAACAAAATAATTCAGCCTACTGTTCTTGCACCAACCTGGTTGGATTCACATCATACCCTCCTTCTTTGAGAAGATTCGTCCCGAATCTTAAGGCTTTATTTATTTGCTAATTTATTTAATTCACTAACTACTGCATGAACTCAGATGCTTCCTCCTAGGTCGAAAACTTCTTGCTTGTAACCATCTTTAGCTTCATCTGTTGGTAAGCTATTAATCATTAACGAAACAAATAAAATTCTTCAAAATCATAACCACTAACATTCTCAATGAATAGGAATTGAATCCAATTAAAGTGGTAACTCTGGAAAATAGTAACTTCAAACAACAAATCAACCCCACTCTCCAGGTTCATGGTCTCTTGAATTTGATTCTGAAAGGTGGGCTGAATGTATAAAGAAGCACTAGGAACAATATCAACAAACTTCCTCTTCAAACATGGAAGTTGATGTATTTCATTCAAATGCCCATCCTCTTGTTCCTGTAAAATAAAATCACAAATAGTAGAAGAAAAATCATTCACAAATAAAATTTCCTCGCTCTTTTTCTCTAGTTCTTTTTCTATTTCTTCTCTTTCTTTTTCTATTTCTTCTCTTCTCTTTTCTTCTTTATCTCTCATTTTTTCTTCACTCTCTCTTGCTTCTTTTTCTCTCCTTTCTTTTTCTATTTTCTCCTTCAACTTACATTGATACTCACTGGCTCGGCTTGGTGTTAGAAATTTCAACTTAATCTTATGTCCCTCATGCCTCAAAGAAAGCGAGCGTTCATCAAGATTGAGTGTTTTATAACGAATCCATGACCATCCTAAAAGAAGATGACAAGAGTCCATGGGAGCGATATCACATAATACTTCTTTCACACTGCCCCACAGAGAAAGTTATCCACGCTTGATTCGGATGAAAGCAAGTTGGTAGGTGGAGTTTCTCAACCAATCTTTGACTCACAACATTGTTGTCGCTTCCATAATCGTATGCAACTATACATGGGTGGCCTTCGATTAAACACCTCGTATAGTAAATTTCCATCACCATTCCAAACCCAGAGCCGAAGCTTTGATACCAAATGACGTGAATCCGGAGGGGTGGATTCGTTTTACGGATCTATCTAGGTTGGAATGCTCATAACTAAGAAATTTGGGAAATTGTTTAAATGAAAAAAATGGGAAAAAGGTAAGAAGATGGAATGGAATTTGATAGACGTCACACTTTCAAGGATGAAAGATAAGCCTAAGAGTTATACACACAAAGGGATGAAGGACCTTTGATAAAACTCGATCTTGAATTAACAAGAAATTTAGAGAAACAATCTCCAATTCATAAAATTCTGAATAAAACTTAACTTATGTTTTGCATGCATGTGGCATGACATTTATAGCCCATGCAATCCTTGCAAGGACTTTTACAATCAGCTATGCAGCCGCACAAATTCATCCATTCAGCTTCCATGCACTCCTAATTAAATCCTACTAATAAAACTTATGCAAAAACTACCACCAAACAATTAACTAACAATTACTTACATGTGGCCGCCCCAATTAAAACAATTTGTAACCTCCCAACAAGAAAATAAAAAGGAAAATAATTCTGCCATGTGTTGGCCGCCCCAAATTAAAAACATAACAGCCAAGTAATGAATTCTGGCCGCCCTCTTCAATTTGTAACAGCCCAAGTGTTGATTGATGTCTCCTCTCTTTAATTTGTAACAGTCCGCATTTTATTGGAATTTTATTTTGTAACTCCTTTTGTCCCTTGTTTTCATTCAGCCGCAATTCTCATTTTGTAACTATCCAAGCTTCACAAATCAGCCAATGAGTCCAAGCTGGCCGCTCACCATGTAGCAAGTTGTAATAGCCAATTATGCCATTATTTAAAACAAAATAATTCAGCCTACTGTTCTTGCACCAACCTGGTTGGATTCACATCATTATTGATGGTGGTAGCTGCACTAATGTTGTTAGTTCCAGATTGGTGAATAAGATGGGATTGGACACACAACCTCATCCTAGGCCATACAGGCTCCAATGGCTTAGTGAGGGAGATGAAGTGCACGTGCCCAGACAAGCTGAAATTCCTTTTTCTATAGGAAGGTGCTTTGTGATGTGGTACCCATGGAGGCCAGCCACATACTTCTTGGGAGGCCGTGGCGGTTTGACACTAAAGCTATCCATGATGGCTCTACAAATAAAATCTCTCTCATATACCAAGATAAAAAAAATTGAGACCATTGACACCTGGAGAGGTTAGTGAGGATCAAAATAAATTCAGAGAAAAGATTGCCCAAGAGAGGTTGAGTGAAACACTTGCAAAAGAAGAGAGTCAAAAGAAAAAGAGTGAAATACAAGAGGGTAAACAACTTTGTTTAGCAAAAGAAAGAGAAGTGAGGAGAGTCTTATGTACAAGACAACCTCTTTACTTATTGTTTGACACAAACTTTCTTTTAACTGCTAACCAATTTGATAAATTTGAATTGCCTTCTGTAGTAAAATCTCTCTTGCAGCAATATGAGGATGTCTTTCCAGAAAATGTTCCTGATGGCTTACCACCTTTGAGAGGAATTGAGCACCACATAAACCTCATCCCCGGAGCTTCATTGCCAAATCGGCCAGCCTATAGGAGTAATCCTCAAGAGACCAAAGAGATTGAGAGGCAAGTAAATGAGCTCATTAGCAAAGGATGGGTGAGGGATAGCATGAGTCCTTGCGCAGTAGTACCAGTCATTTTGGTACCAAAAAAAGATGGAACTTGGAGAATGTGCTCAGATTGTAGGGCAATCAACAACATCACTATCAAGTATCGTCATCCTATTCCCAGGTTAGATGACTTACTTGATGAACTTCATGGTGCATTCATTTTTTCCAAAATTGATCTTAAAAGTGGTTATAATCAAATATGTATAAGGGAGGGGGATGAGTGGAAAACAACCTTTAAAACTAAATATGGGTTGTATGAATGGATGGTTATGCCATTTGTGTTGACTAATGCTCCTAGTACTTTTATGAGAATGATGAACCATGTCTTGAGGGAATTTATAGGAAAATTTGTGGTTGTGTATTTTGATGACATTCTTATCTATAGCACTTCTTTGGATATGCATGTTGAACATTTAAAATCTGTTTTGGATGTGCTTAGAAAAGAAAATATGTATGCCAACCTTGACAAATGCATATTTTGTACCAACCATGTTGTTTTCTTGGGTTTTGTTGTGAGCTGCAAAGGAGTTCAAGTGGATGAGGAAAAGGTGAAGGCTATTCAAGAATGGCCAACGCCTAAAAATGTGAGTGAGTTGAGAAGTTTTCATGGCTTAGAAAGTTTTTATAGAAGATTTGTTAAGGATTTTAGCACCTTGGCTGCACCCCTAAATGATATTGTTAAAAAGAATGTGGGATATAAGTGGGGGGAGAAGCAAGAGGCGGCCTTTGTTGCCCTTAAGGATAGACTCACACATGCGCCTATTTTAGCCTTACCAAATTTTGCAAAATCTTTTGAGTTGGAATGTGATGCATCTAATGTTGGTATTGGTGCTGTTTTGTTGCAAGAGGGGCATCCAATTGCTTATTTTAGTGAAAAACTAAGTGGACCACCACTTAATTATTCTACTTATGATAAGGAATTATATGCTTTGGTAAGGGCTCTTAAGACTTGGCAACATTATTTACTTCCTAAAGAATTTGTAATTCATAGTGATCATGAATCTTTGAAGTATTTAAAAGGCCAAGGAAAATTAAATAAAAGGCATGCTAAATGGGTTGAATTTTGGAACAATTTCCATACGTCATAAAGCATAAAAAAGGAAAAGGAAATATAGTTGCCGATGCTCTTTCTAGGAGACATGTCTTGATTGCTATGCTTGAAGCTAAATTATATGGACTTTAATCTTTGAAAAGCATGTATTTTGATGATATAGATTTTGCTGATTTGTATGTGGCATGTATAAAAAAAATCAAAAAATGGATTTTTTAGGCATAATAATTTTTTGTTTAAAGGAAATAAATTATGTGTACTTAAAAGTTCAATAAGAGAAATACTTGTGAGGGAGTCACATGAACGGGGATTAATGGGACATTTTGGAGTTCAAAGACTATAGAAATTTTGCAAGATAATTTTTATTGGCCTAATATGAAATGTGATGTTCATAAAATGTGTGACCAATGTATTGTTTGCAAAAAGGCTAAGTCTAAGGTTAAACCTCATGGTTTATATACTCCTTTACCTGTTCCTGAATTTCCTTGGACTGATATTTCCATGGACTTTGTTTGGGGACTTCCAAGAACAAAGAATGGAAAAGACTCTGTTTTTGTTGTGGTTGACAGGTTTTAAAAAATGGCTCACTTCATACCTTGCAAGAAAGTGGATGATGCTTGCCATGTAGCAGATTTATTTTTCAAGGAAATAGTCAGGTTGCATGGAATGCCAAGGAGCATAGTGAGTGATAGGGACTCGAAATGTTTGGGTCATTTTTGGAGGACTTTGTCGGGAAAGCTTGGAACCAAGTTATTATTTTCTACTACTTGCCATCCTCAAACTGATGGACAAATAGAAGTAGTTAATAGGACACTAGGTACTTTTCTTAGGACAATTCTGAACAAAAACATTAATTCTTGGGAGGATTGTTTGCCTCATGTTGAATTTGCTTATAATAGGGCTGTTCATAGTACTACCAATTGTTCACCTTTTGAGGTAGTTTATGGATTTAACCCTTTAACCCCTCTTGATATTTTACCTTTGCCTAACATTTTTGTGTTTAAGCATAAGGAAGCACAGGCTAAGGCTGATTTTGTCAAGAAGATGCATGAGAAAGTCAAAGCTCAAATTGAAAAGAAAAATGAGAGTTATGCTAAGCAAGCAAATAACGGAAGAAAGA
Source organism: Sesbania bispinosa (assembly GCA_026901365.1). Classification (NCBI taxonomy): domain Eukaryota; kingdom Viridiplantae; phylum Streptophyta; class Magnoliopsida; order Fabales; family Fabaceae; genus Sesbania; species Sesbania bispinosa. Next base: position 340,636 of record QLOH01000593.1, read on the forward strand.
AAGTGGTGTTCCAACCAGGAGATTGGGTATGGATACACATTAGAAAAGAAAGGTTCCCAGAACAAAGAAAGTCAAAACTTCAACCTAGGGGAGATGGACCTTTCCATGTGCTTGAAAGGATCAATGATAACGCCTACAAGATAGACTTACCTGGTGAGTATAACGTCAGTGCAACCTTTAATGTTGCAGACTTAACTCTTTTTAATGCAGGTGAGGACCCTTCAGATTTGAGGACAAATCCTTTTCAAGAAGGGGGGCGTGATGTGGACATCGGTCAAGCAGTCAAAAGGCTAGGGGGCCCATGACAAGGGCGCAAGCTAGGAAGGCTAAGGAGGCACTACAACTTGCCATCGAAGAAGTCCAACCTCAAAATATGAACAACATTAATGGAAGTATTCAGTTAACTAATTGCACTCAGGTTGAAGAGGATGGAGCCATTGATGAAGTGACAGTTGCATTTAATGCAACTACTAGTTGAAGCACCTTCAAGAGCAAATGATGTGGCATTGTGGGCGGCCAACATGTGGCATTGTGGGCGGCCAACTCTTCTTTAATTTTGCTGAATAAATTAGTTTATTTTCTTTCAATAAGAATTAGGAAGTTACGAAACATTTGAGTTATTGTTTTTGTTGGTTACAAGACAAGGTTGTAATGTGATTAAAATGCATTGAATGCCCTGTCTAAGAGCCGTTGGAGAAGGCTTGCTTTGTGCGTATGAACCTAATCCTTTTTGGAGCTACATGGAGACCTTCCACCTAGTCCAAGGTTGCAGCCAACATGTGCTAAATTGGCTGAGTTATAAGTCATCAAGAAGGGCCAACAAGGTTGTAAATTGGCTAATAAATTGTCATCAAAGTTGCGGCCAACATTCATGAGATGGGGGTTACAAATTGAAGAAAACTTAACCACAAGGGCCTGTTATGGGCGGCCACTTCATGGCTGATTCAATAGCCCAATTATTCCATGTTTTGGTGGTTACAATTCAAGGGTTAATGCAGCCACATGTGCCAAGAAATCTGGCTGGTTCTTGCGGCCAAATAAGCTAGGAATAGGCCTAGTTTTAGTTAGTTAAGTTACCACTTTCCTTATTTATTTTTAGTAATTTAATTAGGGATGCATGGGAATTGTATGGGGGGCATTTTAGGGATATTTGGGCGTGTATACCCTAGCTGGTTGCATGACCAATGAACCACTTTGTAACTCTTATAAAAGCCATGCTTCATTCATGCAAGAAGGCTAGAATGTTTATGCAGAAAATTACCTTTACTTTGAGAGTGTTTCTCTAAGTTTCTTGCTAGTCAAGAGTGAAGATTATCAAAGGTTCTTCACCTTTGTGTGTGTATCTTCAAGGACTTATCTTTCAAGTCTTGAAAGTGTGACGTCCACCATCTATCTCTTCTATTTCTTCTACGTTTTCTATTTGTTCAAAACCTATTTTTCCTATACGCATTACTTGAATTATATGTGATTTATTCTTCAAGTTTTCAAAGGGTGAATTTCGTTTTGGCAAGGTTACTATTTGCTACTCATCTATCTAATTTTAATTGGTGTTAGAAAATCAAGAAAGAAAAAGAAAAGAATATATCAAAAGAAAAAAAAAGAAAATATTGCAAAGAATAGAAAAAGTGCTTGTCAAGAAAAGTGATATTTTTATTCAGAATTTTCTAAGGTCCATTTAAAATAGAACCTCAAGGTTCATATCACAATCCTTGTTCCCTACTAGGCTCCTCATCCCTCCTAGGTTCTCTCCTATGTCTCCTTAGCTTTTCTTCATAATATTCTTCTCTTTCTTCTCTAGGCTCTTCTCTTCTTTCATGCCTCCTATTCTTAGGTTACTAATGTCATTCTTCATTATCCTTGCTAAGTTGTGAGACATAGCCTCTAACTCAGCCCTATATTTTAGAGTTCTAGGTGATGAAAGGGGTGAATTTCTACTAGCCATTGTTTTTAAAATTTTTGTTTTTAAGTTATTAAAGGACTTTACCACTCTACTAAGTATTTACACTCAAAAGAATGTATTCACTCGTGTATGTCATTCTTTTTGGCTTTTTCTATAATGAAACACTCTTGCTTCTTCTACTCGAGTAAGGTTTGTTTGGTTCTTGCAAAGACCAAAGTGAGACTCAAAGTAATTGATGTGAATCCACCCAGACACAACAGTAAGAACGGTGTATAACTTGAGCTACAGATATCGGAATTTAGCATTTCCAAAACGAGGTGAAAGTACACAAATTAAAACTCAAATTTGGCTCATGAATCACCATAAAAGGATGAGAAAATCGAGAGTTATTAAGCTAAATATGTGCGGCCAGAATTAAGAAGAAATTGATGATTTATTGCTTCAAATTAAAATTGCAAGTGGCTGTCACAAATTGGCTGAGTTATTCTCCACATCATGAAATATGGCTGTTACTTTCTCTATTAAAGGGGCGGCCAAATGATATGAATTTTGGCTGAGTAAAATAACATAATTGGGCTGTTACATTGCTATAATAATGTGGCCGATTGCTTTAAAAGTGGGCTGTTACATTGCTAGACAAATGCGGCCAGACCTCATCATAAAGTGGCTGAGTTATAACACATTAATATTATATTGTGGAGTGGCTGTTTGCTATTAATTATTCTAGGCAATTACACTTAGTTTTATTATTAGGAGTTTATTTTGTAACTTTCTGAATGTTAAGAGACATACATTGTGCGCAGAGGCTAAATGCTTGAAGGCTATATATAGGGCGCATATTTCATGTAAGGAACAACTTGGAATTCAGAATTTATGTAATTGGAGAGTGTTTCTCTTATTTTCTTGTTAATCAAGAATTGAGTTTTATCAAAGGTCCTTCATCCCTTTGTGTGTATAACTCTTAGACTTATCTTCCATCCTTGGGAGTGTGACGTCTATCAATTTCCATTCCATCTTCTTACCTTTTCCATTTTCTCGTTTTAAACAATTTTCCCAAATTTCTTAGTTATGAGCATTCCAACCTAGATAGATCCGTAGAAAGAATCCACCCCCCTTGGATTCTCGTCATTTGGTATCAAAGCTTCGGCTCTGGGTTTGGAATGGCGATGGAATTTTACTATACCAGGTGTTCATTCGAAGGTCATTTGTTCTTGGTTGCAGTGGATCAATTCAACTTTAGAAATGTTGTGAGCAGCAGGGTGGTTGAGAAATTACACCTGCCTACTGCAAATGGACAAGCAACAATTAAATTCTCTATTGGGAAATATGAAGACGAAGTTCTTTGTGATATTGCACCCATGGAGACATGCAATATGCTATTAGGGAGATCATGGTTGTACAATAAAAGTATAAATCCTGAGAGGTCTTCTATTTCTTTTGTGCATGGCGGATGAAAGATCAAGTTGATTTGTCTATCATCCGACGCTGTACGTGCTGATCTGTTGACATTGAAAATAAAAATAGAAAAAGAAAAAGAAGAAAAGAGAAGAGAAGAAATAGAAAAAGAAAGAGAAGAGAGGATGAGAGCGGGGTGTGAAAAGGAAAAGAAACATAAAGAGGAAGATGACAACTCTAACGTTAAATTTCTTTCTTTTGATGTTTTAAATTTACAGGAACAAGAGGAAAGTTTTCTTGTTTGAAGAAGCAAGTCGACATCATTCCAAGCGTACCTTTACAGCCCACCTTTCAGAATCAAATTCAAGAGACCCTACATCTGGAGAGTGGGTTTGATTTGTTGTTTGAAGTTACCGATTTTCATAGTCACCACTTGAATGAGATTCAATTCCAATGCATTAGGTATGTGCGTGGTTATGAGTTTGAAGATGTTTTGTTTGTTTCGTTGACGATTAATAGCTTACCGACATGTGAAGCTAAAGATGGATACAAGCAACATGTCTTCGACCCAGGAGGGAGCAATTGAGTTCTTGCTGTAGTTAGTGAATTAAATAAATTAGCCAACAAATAAATCCTTAAGATTCGGGACGAATCTTCTCGAAGAAGGAGGGAATGATGTGAATCCACCAAGACACAACAGTAAGAACGGTGTTTAACTTTAGCTACAGATATCAGAATTTAGCGTTTCCAAAACGAGGTGAAAGTACACAAATTAAAACTCAAATTTGGCTCATGAATCACCATAAAAGGATGAGAAAATCGAGAGTTATTAAGCTGAATATGTGCGGCTAGACCTCATCATAAAGTGGCTGAGTTATAACACATTAATATTATATTGTTTGTTACTTTCTTACTTTGGTGGCTGGGCGGTCAGCTTGAAGCAAAGAGTGGCTGTTTGCTATTAATTATTCTAGGCAATTACACTTAGTTTTATTATTAGGAGTTTATTTTGTAACTTTCTGAATGTTAAGAGACATACATTGTGCGCATAGGCTAAATGCTTGAAGGCTATATATAGGGCGCATATTTCATGTAAGGAACAACTTGGAATTCAGAATTTTTATAATTGGAGAGTGTTTCTCTTATTTTCTTGTTAATCAAGAATTGAGTTTTATCAAAGGTCCTTCATCCCTTTGTGTGTATAACTCTTAGACTTATCTTCCATCCTTGGGAGTGTGACGTCTATCAATTTCCATTCCATCTTCTTACCTTTTCCATTTTCTCGTTTTAAACAATTTTCCCAAATTTCTTACTTATGAGCATTCCAACCTAGATAGATCCGTAAAAAGAATCCACCCCCCCCTTGGGTTCTCGTCAGTAACTCTACCCAAACTAGGAAGCGCACGAGCAAAAAAGTTACCTAAAGGAAGCTAGAAGTTGCCTAAGTAAAAATAATTGACAAGACAACCAAGAAAAGTTAGCTATGAAAAACGCTTATACACAAGAATAGAGAGGTTCAAACAAGAAAAACAAACACACAAGAAACTGAAAAGAGAATTGTTTTGGGCTTAAGTTTTCATTCAAAATGAAATTTTCCAAAATTTTGGAAAGAAACAGCAAATTCAAACTCAAAAATAAAACAGATACAACGAAAATGAAAAATTACAGTAAACAGGGTAACTGTATTGTTGGGATTTTTCTTAACTATTTTTTTCTTTTCATTTTTCTTCTTTTCCTTTTTTTTAAAGTGGATTGGGGAAGAAATTTAGGTGAACGGTCTCTGGAAAATGAAGATAGCAATGCCTCCACTTACGACAATCCACCACAAACATGCATTTATATGAAGAACAGTTCAAGAACAATCAAGAACAACTATCAACATTTGAGCAAGAATTTCAACGAACTGAAGTTGGCTGGATGTCTCTAGAAGGGGGGTTGAATAGAGACTTTAAAATTTTGTTCCTGAAAGACCACTCAAATTCAAGATGAGACGTGATCTCAAGTCTGATGACTTGGAGTCTCAAGTATGTTAGATAAGATGATGTCTTACTTTCAATGGGTAATACCTTTGTAACTTAGTAAAATTAATTCTTTAACTATTGAAATCAGATTTTAATAGAATGTTCAATTATATTTTATCAATCAAGATGTGAGAGGTGAGTTATGCAGAGTGTAAGTGATGTGAATCCAACCGGGTAGAATTATGATATTTGGATGGTTACAAAGACAATGGTGCGAGTGAATTAAATTCAAGGGACAAGGGAAGTTACAAACTAATTTGGCCATCAAGAAGAGGGTTGTTACAATATTAAAAGGGCAGCCAGCATTCAACACATGGAGGTTACAAATTGATGGAGCAACTAGCAATCAATTCTTGGGCTGTTATGTTTCTAATGAGGGGCGGCCAATTCATGGTTGAATTACAAGCCTTTTATTTCTTTTTGGTTGTTACGAAATTGCTTGTAATTGTGTGGCTACATGTGAGTTAGTTATAGGTTGATTGTTTTAATTTTTATTAGGCAGTTACATTTTAATAGCCACTTAGTAGTAATTTCAAGTTGTTGGCTGAATACTAAAAGACTATATTTTGCACATAGCTGAAGGTTATATATAGGGCGCATATTTCTTGTATTAGAACAACTTGGATTCAGAAAAATATAATTTGAGAGTTTGATTCTCTTAGTGTTCTTGTTGATCAAGAATTGAGTTTTATCAAAGGTCCTTCATCCCTTTGTGTGTATAACTCTTAGGCTTATCTTCCATCCTTGGAAGTGTGACGTCTATCAATTTCCATTCCATTTTCTGACCTTTTCCATTTTCTTGTTTAAACAATTTCTGAATTATGAGCATTCCAACCTAGATAGATCCGTAAAAATGAATCCACCCCTCCGGATTCTCGTCAGTAAGAGATAAGAGAGATAGAGAGAGAGAGATGCACACAGATCTTATCCCGGTTCACCCACACCTTGGGCTACGTCCAGTCCTCACAACACGTGAGATTTCCACTATTGACAATCACAACCAATTACAAGTATTCTTACAGCCTCTTCAGGACGTCTCTCACACCAAGCCTAGGCACTCCTATCTTGGCTGAGCCACAAGTATTCTTACAGCCTCTTCAAGATGCTCACACTCACACTGAGACTAGGCTCTCTCTTATCTCAGTTGAGACTGGTTATAAAGGTTGATAAAAGATGGTGGTTCTAGCTTACAATATACAAAGTATGAATAAATAGTGAGTTTAGCTAAATATACTCTCTTCTTACAGATATGGTAAACTTAGGAGCTGAGAAGAGAGGGAGAATTGAGATTACTAGAGGTTCTCAAGTTGAGATCAGATCTTAAGATGAAATAGACTTGAGATGTAGACTTAATGATATGAACCTTGAGGTTCTATTTTGATGGACCTTAGATAATTCTGAATAACCAACACTTTTCTTGATAACAATTCTTTTTCTTTTCTTTTCTGAACTTTCTTTTTGATATTTTCTTTTTCTTTTCTATTTTCTTTTCTATTAAAACGTATCTCAAGAAATTGAAATAAACAAAGGCAACCAAAATATCCTTTTCAAAACGAAAATTCAGCTATGAATTCTTGAAGAATACGTCACATACAATTCAAGTAATCACGTGAAGAAAATCAGGTTTTGTTCGAGGAAAACGTAGTATAAGCAAATTTAAGAAGAATAAGGAAGATAGGAAAGGACGTCACACTTTCAAAGACTTGAAAGATAAGTCCCTGAGAACATACACACAAAGGAAGGATCCCTTGATAAATTCTCAACTCTTGACTAGCAAGAAACTTAGAGAAACACTCTCAAAGTATAGGTAATTTTCTGCATAAACATTCTAACCTTTCATTCATGCATGAAGCATGTATTTATAGAGTTTACAAGGTGAATTAGGGTTATGCATTCAGCTGCATGTTCACGCCCCAAATCTCCCAAAAATACCCCTTACACACTCCCCATGCAACCCTAATACATTACTAGGAAATAAATAAATTAAAGACAAAATTAGCTAATAAAACTCAACCTAAGTGTGCTTGTGTGGCCGCATTTTCCCAACCTGAATTTTGGCACATGTGGCTGCAATAAACCTTAGAAAATAACCACCAAACATGAAGTAAAGAAGCTATTCATGAAGCAATAAAAATGGCTGCACAAAACAGCCACCATTCATCAAGTTTCCATTCATTTTGTAACCTCCCTCTTCATGACTTGGCCGCCACTTTAATGGCTCTTCATTCTCCAATTTATAGCCTTTGATATGAACCTTGATGTTCTATTTTTCATGGACCTTAGAAAATTTCTGAGTAAACAACACTTTTCCTTGCAACCATTTTCTTTATACTAAACTTTTCAATATTTTTCTTTTCTTTTCTTTTTGTCACGTTCTTTTCTTTTCTTTTTCTAATAACCAAATAAAAATAAGCAATGATATGAATGAGATAGAAGGCTAACAATTAGTAACTTGGACAAAACAATATTCAATCCTTTAGAAAACTTGATAAATAAATCACTTAGAAATCAAGTATGACGTATAGGAAAAATATAGATTTTGAACAACAAAAGTAAACATAGAAGAAAGAAAGATAGATATTGGACGTCACACTTTCATGAGTTGAAAGATAAGCCCATGAAGATAACCACACAAAGGTAAGAGAACCCTTGATAATCTTCACTCTTGACTAGCAAGAAATTTAGAGAAAATCACTTTCACTAAACAAAGAAAATCACTTTCAATGGTAAGGTAAAATTTGCATAATTCATCTAATCTTTCTTGCATGAATGAAGCATGTATTTATAGGGTTTTACAAGGTGAAAAAGGCCATGCACCCAGCAGCATTTTCACGCCCAAATCTGCCCTAAAATGCCCCTATTACATTTCCCATGCAACCCTAAATAATTAACTAGAAAATTAAACAATTCAAGCTAAAGAAACTCAACCTAACTAGGCTTGTTTGGCCGCAATTCTTGACCAGATTTTTGAGCACATGTGGCTGCATGAAAGCTTGATTTGTAACCTATAAACATGGATTAATTTGGCTAATGAATCAGCCATCATGTGGCCGCACAAAAGAGCCCCAAAGTCATCAATTTGTCATTCATTTTGTAACCTCCCTCTTCATGAGTTGGCCGCCTCCTTAATAGCTATTCATCCTCCAATTTATTGGCTTGTTGGCAACTCTTTGAAGGCTCTTTATTCAGCCAATTCCTCACATGTTACACGCCCCACATGCTGACTCATGAAGTCTCATGTTGCTCCAAAAAGTGGCCAGGTTCATGCACACCTAGCAATCCATCTCCAACGGCTAGTAGACAAAGCTTTAACTCCTTGTTTGTAACCACCAGAAACTTTATTCCCTTGTCTTTGTAACTCCTTATTCTTGATTAAAAGCAAATAAACAAACATAATTCAGCCAATAAAACACACTCATGGCCACCCACAATGATCCCATGTGGCCGCCCACAATGCCACATCAACTGCTTAGAAGTGCTTCAACTGACAGTTGCATTAAATGCAACTGTATCTTCATCAATAAAGCTATCCTCTTCAACTTGTATGCAATTAATGAACTTAGGGATTTCATTAATGTTTTGCACATTTTGAGTCTGGACTTCTTTATTGATGACTTGGAGTGCCTCCTTAGCCTTCCTAGCTTGTGGTCGTGTCATGAGTTCACCGGGGAGGTTCGCATCATTATCACTCATCCTGGCCTCCCGCTCGTACCAGAGATGGATTTTATCATACGAGTGACCCTCGAGTTTCCAACGCCACCTAACTTGGTGCGCCATACCACTTACCGTCCTTCACGTCGTCGCCCTGCGTCATCTGTGGCATCGCGAGCATCCAGGATGGAAGACTTGGTGGGAACCAACTCGCCTAGGTATTCGCCTGCTTTAGAGGCTCCGTCGTTTCTCCGTTCCGACACACGGAACTACTCTCTTTCTGACGAACTTGATTTGATTGTCATTGAAGACTCGTTAGAGGAGGAGGAGGATCCGGAGGAGGAGCCAGAGGAGGATCTTCCCAGCGACGAGTAGGACTAGTATGGTTTGAGTCTAGGTAGTAGCAACTCTGATTTGGCGACCTCTTCTTTTGTATTTATCTGAGGTCTTGTTTATTTTAGCTTACTACTAGAACTCATATTTTGATGTAGATATCAGGTGACTCGAGAGGTACACTACTTTTATGCATGTTGTATATATCTCATGATCTTTCTGTTTCCTTATGCTGATTTTATAAATGCGTGTATGTTGTGTATGTGCGCGATGCGGTAACTGTCTAGACATTTTTGGAAAACAAGTTTCAAAAGTAAGGAAAGGATATTTCATAAATACTTAAAATAAAATTAGAGATGTAGTAGGTTGACAACGACTAAAACCTTTTGCAAAAAAAAAAAATATTTCCGCATTTTTAACGTTTCTAAAAACAGTAATTCCGTTGGTCACGTGTAACATATGTGATATTCTTAGTAGTAAAACTAGGGGTGTCGCAATTAGGTGGTATCAGAGCTGTTCTTTCCTTTTGGCCTCGGGTATGGTCTATAATACCCTTCAATCTGTGTTTACTCTGTGATTGATTATTTGTTTGTGTGAATTGCTTGCTCTTGTATTACTATCTGTATAAGAATAGTAATATGAGAATCTGTGTAGTGTTTCTCATTCTTGCTTTAATGGTTCTGCATGAAACGAAAGGTGCTAAACTATTTTGTGAATGCAGGATTCCATGTGATATGAACCTTAAGGTTCTAATTTTCATGGACCTTAGAATTTTCTGATAAAAAGGGTTCTTTTCTTGGCAAACACTTTTATACTAAAGTAATCAATATTTTTATTTCCTTTCTTTTGCTACGTACGTAACTTTTTCTTTTCTTTTCTTTTCTTTTCTTTTCTTTTCTTTTATCAAACTTGATAACCACGTAATAATCCTTTCCAAAAATAATACTCACCCTTAGAAAAACTTGATAAACAAATCACTCATAAATCAAGTATTACGTATAGGAAAATATGGATTTGTGGACCAAAATAACAATAGAAGTAGAAAACTGAAAATAAAGAAGAAATGAGAAGATAGAAGAGGACGTCACACTTTCAAAGACTTGAAAGATAAGTCCCTGAGAACATACACACAGAGGAAGGAACCTTTGATAAATTCTCAACTCTTGACTAGCAAGAAACTTAGAGAAACACTCTCGAAGTATAGGGTTTTTTTTAGCATAAAACATTCTAACTTTTATTCATGCATGAAGCAAGTATTTATAGAGTTTACAAGGTGAAACTAGGGTTGTGTAATCAGCCATGTGACACGCCCAAATCATCCCCAAAATGCCCCCTTACATACTTCCCATGCAACCCTAAACACATTCTAGGAATTAAATAAATTAAAGAGACAAATTAGCTAATAAAACTCAACCTAAGTGAGCTTGTATGGCCTCATTTCTCAACCAGAATTTTGGCACATGTTAGGTACATTAAACCTTGAAAAATAACCACCAAACATGAGATAAAGAGGCCATTCACTCAGCCATAATGTGGCCGCACCAACCAGCCACCAATCTTCAAGATTCCATGCATTTTGTAACTCCCTTCTTCATGACTTGGCCGCCACTTTAATGGTTCTTCATTATCTCATTTACAACCTTGTTGGCCCCCTTTTTATGACTTAGAATTCAGCCATTTTTAGCACATGTTGGCCGCAACATGTAGCTCCAAAATGAGGCTAGGTTCATGCGCTCAACAAGCCTTCTCCGACGGCTATAAGACAAGGCTTTCAATGCCTTTTAACAACATTATATTCTTGTCTTTGTAACCATCAAACTAATAACTCAAAGTTTGTAACTCCTAACTTTTTATTGAAAGCAAATAAACAATAATAATTCAGCAATATAAAAGAGCACATGGCCGCCCACCATCATCCCATGTGGCCGCCCACAATGCCACATCATTGGCTTGGAAGTGCTTCAATTATCAGTTGCATTAAATGCAACTGATTCTCCATCAATTAAGCTATCCTCTTCAACTTGAGTGCAATTAATGAACTTAGGACTTCTATTAATGTTTTGCTCAGTTTGAGTCTGGACTTCTTTAATGATGACTTGGAGTGCCTCCTTAGCCTTCCTAGCTTGTGCCCTTGTCATGGGCCCACCCAATCTGTTGACTGCCTGATTGATGTCCACATCAACTTGGAAAGGTCCATCTCCCCTTGGTTGAAGCTTTGATTTTCTCTGTTCTGGAAACCTTTCTTTTCTCATGTGAACCCATACCCAATCTCCTGGTTGGAACACCATCTTCTTCCTCCCCTTATTTGCTTGTTTGGCATAGCTCTCATTTTTCTTTTCAATTTGAGCTTTAACCTTCTCATGCATTTTCTTGATAAATTGAGCCTTAGCCTGCGCTTCCCTTTGCTTAAACATATAAATATTAGGCAGAGGTAATATATCAAGTGGAGTTAAAGGGTTGAAACCATACACTACCTCAAAAGGTGAACAGTTAGTAGTACTATGAACAGCCCTATTATAAGCAAACTCAACATGAGGCAAACAATCCTCCCAAGAATTAATGTTTTTATTCAAAATTGTCCTAAGCAAAGTACCTAGGGTTCTATTAACCACTTCTGTTTGCCCATCAGTTTGGGGATGGCAAGTAGTAGAAAATAGTAACTTAGTGCCAAGCTTTCCCCACAAAGTCCTCCAAAAATGACTCAAAAATTTTGAATCCCTATCACTCACTATGCTTCTTGGTATTCCATGCAGCCTGACTATTTCCTTGAAAAATAAATCTGCTACATGACAAGCATCATCCACTTTCTTGCAAGGTATAAAATGAGCCATTTTTGAAAACCTGTCAACCACAACAAAAACAGAATCTTTTCCATTCTTTGTTCTTGGGAGCCCCAAAACAAAGTCCATGGAAATATCAGTCCAAGGAAATTCAGGAACAGGCAAAGGAGTATATAAACCATGAGGTTTAAATTTAGACTTAGCCTTTTTGCAAACAATACATTGGTCACATATTTTATGAACGTCATGTTTCATATTTGGCCAATAAAAATTATCTTGCAAAATTTCTAAGGTCTTTTGCACTCCAAAATGTCCCATTAATCCCCCTTCATGTGACTCTCTCACAAGCATCTCTCTTATGGAACTTTTAGGCACACACAATTTATTTCCTTTAAACAAAAAATCATTATGCCTTAAGAATCCATTTTCTGATTTTTTTAAACATGCCACATACAAATCAGCAAACTCCACATCATCACAATACATGCTTTTCAAAGATTCAAGTCCATACAATTTAGCTTCAAGCATAGCAAGCAAGACATGTCTCCTAGAAAGAGCATCAGCAACTATATTTCCTTTTCCCTTTTTATGCTTTATGACGTATGGAAATTGTTCCAAGAATTCAACCCATTTAGCATGCCTTTTATTTAATTTTCCTTGGCCTTTTAAATACTTCAAAGATTCATGATCACTATGAATTACAAATTCTTTAGGAAGTAAATAATGTTGCCAAGTTTTAAGAGCCCTTACCAAAGCATATAATTCCTTATCATAAGTAGAATAATTAAGCGCTGGTCCACTTAATTTTTCACTAAAATAAGCAATTGGATGCCCCTCTTGCAATAAAACAGCACCAATTCCCACATTAGAAGCATCACACTCTAATTCAAAAGATTTTGCAAAATTTGGTAAGGCTAAAATGGGCGCAAATGTGAGCCTATCCTTGAGGGCAGCAAAGGCCGCCTCTTGTTTCTCCCCCCACTTATATCCCACATTTTTTTAACAATTTCATTGAGGGGTGCAGCCAAGGTGCTAAAATCTTTAACAAATCTCCTATAGAAACTTTCTAAACCATGAAAACTTCTCACCTCACTCACAGTCTTAGGCGTTGGCCATTCTTGAATAGCCTTCACCTTATCTTCATCCACTTGAACTCCCTTGGAGCTCACAACAAATCCCAAGAAAACAACATGGTTGGTATAAAATATGCATTTTTCAAGATTAGCATACATATTTTCTTTTCTAAGCACATCCAAAACAGATTTTAGGTGATTAACATGCATATCCAATGAAGTGCTGTAGATAAGAATATCATCAAAGTACACAACCACAAACTTTCCTATGAATTCTCTCAAAACATGGCTCATTAGTCTCATGAAAGTGCTTGGAGCATTAGTTAATCCAAAAGGCATAACTAACCATTCATATAAACCATATTTTGTTTTAAAAGCTGTTTTCCATTCATCACCTTCTCTTATCCTAATCTGATTATAACCACTTTTTAAATCAATTTTACTAAACACACATGCACCATACAATTCATCAAGAAGGTCATCTAACCTGGGAATTGGATGTCTATACTTGATGGTGATGTTGTTTATGGCTCTACAATCAGAACACATCCTCCATGATCCATCTTTTTTTGGTACCAAGATGACTGGTACTGCGCATGGACTCATGTTGTCTCTCACCCATCCTTTGCCAATGAGCTCACTTACTTGCCTCTCAATTTCTTTAGTCTCTTGAGGATTACTCCTATATGCTGGCCGATTTGGCAATGAGGCTCCAGGAATGAGGTCTATGTGATGCTCAATTCCTCTCAAAGGTGGTAATCCATCAGGGACATTTTCTGGAAAAACATCCTCATATTCCTGCAAAAGAGATTTAACTATAGAAGACAATTCAAATTTATCAAAAGTGTTAGTAGTCAAAAGATGGTTAGTACTAAACAACAAATAAAGTGGTTGTCTTGTACATAACACTCTCCTCACTTCTCTTTCTTTTGCTAAACAAAGCTGTTTGCCCTCTTGATTTTCACTCTTTTTCTTTTGGCTCTCTTCTTTTTCACGTTTTTCATTTTTTCTCTCTTGAGCAATCTTTTCTCTCAATTTTTTTTGATCCTCACTAACCTCCCTAGGTGTTAAAGGTCTCAAAACAATTTTTTTATCTTGACACATGAAAGAAATTTTATTGGTAAAGCCATCATGGATAGCTTTAGTATCAAACTGCCACGACCTTCCAAGAAGTATATGGCTAGCCTCCATGGGAACCACATCACAAAGTACCTTGTCTTGATATTTCCCTATAGAGAAAGGAATTTCAGCTTGACTGTGCACTTGTACTTCATCTCCTTCACTAAGCCATTGGAGTCTATATGGCCTAGGGTGTGGTTTTGTATCCAAACCCATTTTGTTCACCAATCTGGAACTCACAACATTAGTACAGCTACCACCATCAATAATCACTAAGCAAATCTTACCATTGATTGAACATCGAGTATGAAAGATGTTCTCCCTTTGGTTTACCTCCTTGCCCACGGTTTGGCTTCCTAGAAGTCTCCTAATCATGTAGACTTCTCCCACATCAGCACCTGTATCATCATCACTGGGCTCCTCCTTTTCATCATCAGATTCGCTTGTGTACTCACCATTGTCCTAAAGAAGAATGGTCTTCTTAGTAGGACACTCATAGGCATAATGGCCTCTTCCTTGACACCTGAAACAAGTCACATCCCTTCCTTTCTTTGCACCCTGTTCAACATTTTTATTAGTGGGTTTACCTTGAGAAGTAGATGCTGCTTGGCTTGAGGTTTCTGCTACCTCCTTTTTAATTTTGTCCTTCCAATTTGCAGGCAAATTGTTAGAACTTCTCCTGGCAGCTCCTTTTCTTTTTAATTGTTGCTCTACTTGAAGAGCCTTATACAACAAATCCTCCAACTCAACATATTCCTGTAACTCCACAACATCTCTAATATCAGAACTCAAGCCATTTAGAAAACATACCATGGTGATTTCAGGATCTTCTTCTATGTTGGCTTGGATGAGGATCATCTCCATCTCTTTGAAATATTCTTCCACGCCTCTACTACCTTGAGTGAGTTTTTGCAATTTCAATTTTAACTCTCGTTGGTAGCTAGAAGGTACATACCGTTTCCTCATGATCCTTTTCATGTCAGTCCAAGACTCCACCTCTGGTTCTTCATTTTTGCGCCTCTCCCTTTGTAAATTATTCCACCATATGAGAGCATAGTCAGAAAATTCTGCTGCAGCAAGCTTGGCCTTCTGCGCCTCTGTATAGTTGTTGCAGGCAAATAGATGCTCAATCTTGAGCTCCCACTCCAAATAGGCTTATGGGTCACTACGACCTTTGAAAGGTGGTATAGTCAGCTTGACCCCTTGTATTCTCCCTTCATCTCTTGGTGGCCTTCCATCCTCAGGATTGGGGGTGGAGGAGGTGGGGGAGGTGTTTTCTCCAATTCATCCAACCTGTTGTGCAACTCATCATACTGTGCCCTTATCATTTTCTCCAAACGTTGAGAAAGTGTTGCAATCTACAACTGAAGGTCACGATTCTCCACTTGTTTTTCTGCCATAATCAAAGAAAGAAACACGTAACAGAAAAAGAAACAAAAATGATTAACTGTTTAGAAACTCACCACCCTCGTGTTTACACACAATACTGGCTTTTTCTATAACGTAACACTCTTTGCCTTTTTCCACTCTATTTCTCTTTAGGTTTCTTACCACACCAATGAGGATAAAAAATCAAAGAAATTCCACCACCTGCGTGTAGTCAGAAAAAAATAATAAAACAAGAAAAGCTAAGAAGAAAAGTAATATTTGTTAGGAGCATGAATAGCATTGAAGTTGGCAGCCAACTCTTGAAGAATCTTAGCTGTTTGGGGCGGCCACATGAAGGCTGACTCAATAGCCAATTTACTCCATATTTGGTGTTACTTTTCAAGGAATTATTCAGCCCACATGTGCCATAAAAATCTGAATGGAAATTCGGCCATCTAAGCCTAGTTAGGTTGAGTTTTATTAGCTAAATTGTCTTTTAATTTATTTATTTCCTAGAATATGTTTAGGGTTGCATGGGAAGTGTGTAAAGGGGCATTTTGGGGACGATTTAGGCGTGTAACATAGCTGGTTGCACAACCCTAATTTCACCTTGTAAATCCTATAAATACATGCTTCATGCATGCACAAAATAAGATTGAAGTTTATGCAAAATTGCTGTCAAAATTAGAAAGTGAATTTCTTACTTAGAGAGAGTGAATTTCTCTATCTTTCTTGCTAGTCAAGAGTGAAGGTTATCAAAGGTTCATATACCTTTGTGTGATCATCTTCATGGACTTATCTTTCAATTCATGAAAGTGTGACGTCCATTTCTCAGTTTTCTAGTTATTTCTTTTACTATCTGATATAATCAGTTACTCTATTTCCTCTACGTTTCTTGATTATTATGTGATTTAATCTTCAAGTATTCCTAAGGATTCTTATTGTTATTGATTATTTCCTTGTCAATTTCTTGTTTTGGTTATTTGGTATACGTACGTCAAAGAAAAGAAAAGAAAAGAAAAGAAAAATAGTTACGTACGTGCGTAAAGAAAAAGAACAAAAATATTGTTTATTTTCCTTGCAAAGCAAGAAGTGTTTACGTAAAGTTCTCTATTATCAGAAAAAATTCTAAGGTCCATAAAAATATAACCTCAAGGTTCATATCAAAACATTCCTCCCAAGACTTAATACTTTTATTCAAAATAGTCCTAAGTAATGTGCCTAATGTTCTGTTCACCACTTCTGTTTGTCCATCAGTTTGGGGATGACAAGTTGTAGAAAACAACAATTTTGTCCCAATCTTTCCCCATAAAGTCCTCCAAAAATGGCTAAGGAATTTAACATCCCTATCACTCACTATGCTTCTTGGCACTCCATGTAAGCCTCACTATTTCTTTGAAAAATAAATCAGCCACATGACAAGCATCATCCACCTTCTTGCAAGCTATGAAATGAGCCATCTTTGAAAACCTGTCAACAACAACAAACACAGAATCTTTTCCATACTTTGTTTTAGGAAGTCCTAAAACAAAATCCATGGAAATATCAGTCCAAGGATATTTTGGTACGGGCAAAGGAGTATACAATCCATGAGGCTGAACCTTTGATTTTGCTTTCTTACACACAATGCAATTTTCACACAATTTTTGCACATCACGTTTCATGTGGGGCCAAAAAAATGCTCTTGTAAAATTTCTAAAGTCTTTTGTATTCCAAAATGACCCATCAATCCCCCCTCATGTGATTCATGCAAAAGTAATTCTCTAATGGAACTCTTAGGTACACACAATTTACTCATTTTAAACAAAAATCCATTTTGTTTATAGTACCCATTTTTAGAGAATTTCTCACATGTAGCAAAAATTTCAGCAAAATCTTCATCATTCTCATACATGTCTTTCAAAGACTCAAGACCAAACAATTTTGTTTCTAACATAGATAATAATGCATGCCTCCTAGAAAGCGCATCAGCTACTATGTTCCCTTTACCCTTCTTATGTTTGATCACATATGGAAATTGCTCTAAATACTCTACCCATTTAGCATGTCTTTTATTTAGTTTCCCTTGTCCTTTCAAATATTTTAAGGACTCATGATCACTATGTATGACAAACTCTTTGGGTATCAAGTAATGCTGCCATGTTTTTAGAGCTCTAACCAAAGCATACAATTCTTTATCATAAGTAGAATAATTAAGTGCAGCTCCACTTAATTTCTCACTAAAATAAGCAATTGGATGTCCTTCTTGTAACAAAACAGCCCTTTGATGCATCACATTCCAATTCAAAAGATTTAGAAAAATTAGGCAAGGCTAATATAGGCGCATGAGTGAGCCTATCCTTAAGAGCAGCAAAGGCCGCCTCTTGCTTCTCTCCCCAATGAAACCCCACATTTTTTTTAACAATTTCATTTAATGGTGCAGCAAGAGTACTAAAATCTTTAACAAATCTCCTATAGAAACTTGCTAATCCATGAAAGCTTCTTACTTCACTCACATTTTTAGGTGTTGGCCACTCTTGAATGGCCTTTACCTTTTCCTCATCCACTTGAACTCCCTTGGAGCTCACAACAAATCCCAAGAAAATAACATGGTTGGTACAAAATATGCATTTATCAAGATTAGCATACAAATTCTCTTTTCTTAGCACATCCAACACAGATTTTAAATGATTAACATGCATATCCAAAGAAGTGATATAGATAAGTATGTCATCAAAATACACAACCACAAATTTTCCTATGAATTCCCTTAAAACATGGTTCATCAATCTCATGAAAGTACTAGGAGCATTAGTTAATCCAAAAGGCATAACTAACCATTCATATAAACCATATTTTGTTTTAAAGGTTGTTTTCCATTCATCACCCTCTTTAATCCTAATCTGATTATAGCCACTTTTTAAATCAATTTTACTAAACACACATGCACCATACAATTCATCAAGAAGGTCATCTAACCTGAGAATTGGATGTCTATACTTGATGGTGATGTTGTTTAAGGCTCTACAATCAGAACACATCCTCCAAGTTCCATCTTTCTTAGGCACCAAAATAACAGGAACAGCGCATGGGCTCATGCTGTTTCTCACCCATCCTTTGCTTATCAAGTCAGCCATTTACCTTTCTATTTCCTAGGTTTCTTGGGGGTTACTTCTATAAGCTGGACGATTTGGTAGAGATGCTCCTGGTATGAGATCAATTTGGTGCTCAATTCCCCTTAAAGGTGGCAGCCCATCAGGAACATTTTCTGGAAACACATCATGAAATTCCTGCAAAAGAGATTTAACTGACAAAGGCAAATCATAATTTTCAAATTGGTTAGCATGAAGTAATTGGTTTTCACCAATTAAGAGAAATAATGGACGATTAGCACAAAGCTCCCTCCTAATTTCTTTTTCTCTTGCCAAACACAACTGTTTGCCCTCATAAATTTCTCTCCTTTTCTTTTTAATCTCTTCACTCTCTTTTTCTTTTGCTATCTTTTCTCTCAATTTTCTTTGATCCTCACTCACTTCCTTTGGGGACAAAGGTTTGAGAACCACTTTCTTTTCCTGAAATATGAAAGAAACTTTGTTAGAAAAACCATCATGGATGGCTTTAGTATCAAACTGCCATGGTCTTCCCAAGAGGATATGGCTGGCCTCCATTGAAACTACGTCACACAACACCTTGTCTTGATATTTCCCAATGGTAAAAGGAATCACAGCTTGCCTCTTAACATGCACCTCACCTCCCTCACTAAGCCATTGAAGCTTGTATGGCCTAGGATGTGGCTTTGTCTCCATGTTCATCTTTGACACCAATCTAGCACTGACCACGTTAGTACAACTACCACCATCAATTATAACTAAACATATCTTACCATTAACAGAACACCTGGTATGAAATATGTTTTCTCTTTGATTTGCCACCAAGGCCGTGGTTTGGCTTCCAAGAAGTCTCCTAATCATGTAGACTTCACCAATTTCAGCGCCTGTGTCATCATCACTTTTCTCCTCCTCACCTTCTGATTCACTGGTGTATTCCCCATTATCCTTAAGAAGGATAGTCTTCTTGGTAGGACATTCAAAAGCATAATGTCCCATGCCTTGGCACCTGAAACACTTAACATCCCTTCCTTTCTAAGTCACCTGTTCAGCGCCCTTTTGAGGTTCCTTTCCTTGAGAAGATGATGCTCCCTGATTGGATAGTTCAACAACCTCCTTTTTGACTTTATCCTTCCAATTTGAAGGTAAAGTGGTAGAACTCTTCCTTGCTCCCTTTCTTTTAAGCTGTTGTTCTACTTGGAGAGCTTTGTGTAATAGGTCCTCCATCTCCACATATTCCTGCAGTTCTACAATGTCTCTAATTTCATGATTTAAACCACTAAGAAAACGTGCCATAGTTACCTCAGGGTCCCCATCAATATTAGCTTGCATCATAAGCACCTCCATTTCTTTGTAGAACTCATCAACTCCCTTACTTCCTTGTGACAACTTCTGCAGCTTCAACTTCAAGTCTCTTTGGAAACTAGAAGGGACATAACGTTTCCTCATGACTCTTTTCATTTCAGCCCATGTCTCCACCAATGGCTCCTCATCCCTACGCTTCTCCCTTTGCAATTTGTTCCACCGGATAAAAGCATAGTCAGAAAACTCAGTAGAAGCAAGTTTTACCTTTTGCGCCTCTGTGTATGTATTACAGGCAAAGACATGCTCAATCTTGAGCTCCCATTCCAAGTATGCTTCTGGATCACTGCGTCCTTTGAAAGCTGGTATAGTTAACTTGACACCTTGAATCCTTTCTTCATTTCTTGGTGGTCGTGGTGGTGGTGGTCTTTCTCCTTCCTCCTGCAGTTCAGGTTGTGGTCTAACTTCCAATGCATCCAATCTAGCATGCAGCTCATCATATTGTTGCTTCATTGACCTCTCCAATTGCTTAGCTTGCATCATAAGCACCTCCATTTCTTTGTGGAACTCATCAACTCCTTTACTTCCTTGGGACAACTTTTGCAGCTTCAACTTCAAGTCTCTTTGGAAACTAGAGGGAACATATCATTTCCTCATAATTCTTTTCATTTCAGTCCACGTCTCCACCAATGGCTCCTCATCTCTACGCCTTTCCCTTTGCAATTTGCTCCACCAAATGTGATATGAATCTAGCCAGGTAAAATATTGTTAACAGAGTTCCTACAGCCGGACAGTCGAAAAGGAATTCCAGAACCTCTTTGACTATTGACTTTTCAATTCTGTAACGTTTCTTTTAATAGGCATTAATGTAACATGCAATTATTTACATGTGGTAATTGCATGATATTTTGATTACATGTTAATGGGGTAGAATTAATATTAGTGGATAATAAATGCTTAGGGGGAAATGTAGTGGGAATTTAGTGTTTCAACCACTTACTTAGCCTATAAATAGGGGAACTATTGTATTTCAAATCACAACATGAGTTTAATGAAAATTGTGTTTTCTTATTGTGAGAGCTTTATGGAGTTCTGAGTTATATGAACCCGATTTCGATCTTATCAGGTTAACCTGTGGCGATCAACCCCATGACTTATCACTCACCTTCTCATCTTTCTTGAGTGTGGTGTCAATATCCTTCCCCAAAACAAAAATAAAAAAAATACATTTTTTCAGTTTCTTTCTTCCAAACCGAAATTCAAGGCGATCCCGTTTCCGTTTCGCATCATTTGGTATCAAAGCTTCGGCTCTGGGTTTGGAATGGAAAAGAATAATTTCTATACGAGGTGTTCCGTCGAAGGTCATGTGTGTTTGATTGCATTTGATTATGGGAGCTACAACAATGTTGTGAGTCAAAGAATGGTGGAGAACTCAACTTACCAACGCATCTTCATCCTAGACAAACAAAGTTTGGATTCACTATTGGGAAATACGTAGATGAAGTTTTATGTGAAATCGCTCCCATGGAATCATGTCATTTTCTCTTAGGATGGTCTTGGCTGCGAAATAAAAAGCTCAATCCTGATAAACTTTCACTTTCTTTGAAGCATGAGGGGCGCAAGCTTAAGTTGAAATTTCTAACACCAAGCCAAGTTTGTGAGGATCAACGTAAGCTCAAGGAGAAAATAGAAAAAGAGAGAAAAGAGACCGAAGAAAAGATGAGAGAAAAAGAAGAAAAAGAGAATGAGAAAAATTTGATATCTAATGATGTTTTCCCTTCTGTTTGTGATGAACATTTACAGGATCAAGAGGTTGTGTCTCTAAATGATGCACACTATAAATTGCCAAGTCTTATGAAGAAGAACGTTGATATTTTTCCCAGTGCGCCACTGTTCGTCCATTCCACCGTTGTTAACCAAATTCAAAAGGATAATGCAGAGAGAGACATTGAAACTTTTTCTTGGTTATATAATAACCATACTTCATGTTTTCAAAAGCCTTTTGGGTCTGCAATATTTCTGTTTGAAAAAATTAATCTGCAGGTCCAGCATAAACGAAGAATTACCCTTGAATTGGGTTATTGGGTTTGTGCACTAAAGAGGAAGAATTCTTTGATGCATGAATTTTTACGAGTTGTATTTGACCCTGGTGGATGGTATTGTTTCGTTTTAATTTATTAGTAAATAAATTCATAGAAAAATAAAGTCTAAGATTCGAGGACGAATCTTTTCGAAGAAGGAGGGAATGATATGAATCCAGCCAGGTAAAATATTATTAACAGAGTTCCTACAGCCGGACAGCCGAAAAGGAATTCCAGAACCTCTTTTGACTATTGACTTTTCAATTCTGTAACGTTTCTTTTAATAGGCATTAATGTAACATGCAATTATTTACATGTGGTAATTGCATGATAGTGGGTTATTTTGATTACATGTTAATGGGGTAGAATTAATATTAGTGGATAATAAATGCTCAGGGGGAAATGTAGTGGGAATTTAGTGTTTCAGCCACTTACTTAGCCTATAAATAGGGGAACTATTGTATTTCAAATCACAACATGAGTTTAATGAAAATTGAGTTTTCTTATTGTGAGAGCTTTATGGAGTTCTGAGTTATATGAACCCGATTTCGATCTTATCAGGTTAACCTGTGGCGATCAACCCCGTGACTTATCACTCACCTTTTCATCTTTCTTGAGTATGGCGTCAATATCCTTCCCCAAAACAAAAATAAAAAAAAAATACATTTTTTCAGTTTCTTTCTTCCAAACCGAAATTCAAGGCGATCCCGTTTCCATTTCGCATCAAAATGAGAGCATAGTCAGAAAACTAAGTAGTAGCAAGTTTTACCTTTTGCGCCTCTGTGTATGTATTGCAGGAAAAGACATGCTCAATCTTGAGTTCCCACTCCAAATATGCTTCTGGGTCACTACGACCTTTAAAAGGTGGTATAGTCAGCTTGACCCCTTGAATCTTTCCTCCATCTCTAGGTGGTCTTTCTTCTCCTTCTGGATTAGGCTGCTCAGGTTGTGGTTTAACTTCCAGTTGATCCAACCTAGCATGCAACTCATCATACTGTTGCTTCATGGAGTTCTCCAATTGCTGGTACATAGCAGTAATTTGCAGCTGGAGATCACGATTCTCAACTTTCCTTTCTGCCATAGTAACAAAGAACAAGAAACAGAAAAATAAAAAGTTAAACTATTTAGAAACCTCACCACACTCGAGTGTTTACACTCAACAATTGGCTTTTTCTATGATGTATCCCTCTTGCCTTTTTCCACTCTATTTCTCTTTGAAATCTTACCAAATCAAGTAGAGGAAAAATCAATAAGTTCACCAACCTGTGTGTAGACAAGAAAAATTAAAACAAGAAAAGCTAAGAAAAATAAGAACAAATGTTAGAAAGAGTATAAATAGCCTTGAATTTCTAGAACCAGGCTCTGATACCAAATGATATGAACTAACATGAACAACGTAAGGGACCTTTAGAAATATGAGGCTAATTTTGTACCTTTCTTGATAACACTTGTAATTTTCTATTCTTTCAATTCTTTTTTTTATTTTCTTTTTGAATATCTTTTCTTTTATCACAATAAAAATACTATATTGAAACTTGAAAATGATAATCTTTTCTCAACAAGAAATGTAACTAGGCCCTTATGAACTTGAAAGTATTTCGCATACAGAAAAGCTCTTCACGCATAGAAAGGATTCTTGGTTAAGAAATTAAAAAGGAAAATAAGAAGAGAAGAAGGGTAGGATGTCACACTTTCAAGGTTTGAAAGATAAATCCTTGAGATCACACACACAAAGGTGAAGAACCTTTGATAAACCTCAACTCTTGACTAGGCAAGAAAATTAGAGAAACACTCTCTTAATTTGATTAATTTGCATAAAACTTCTAAGTGTTCTTGCATGGCTTGCATGTTCCTTAAATAGTCCCATGTGCTCCATGCAATATTACAAAATAGAAAAAAAGAAAATAATTAAACTAATCCTACTAGTTTCCTATGTAGCCGTCTACTCTTGCTAACCCTGGTGGCTAGTCTTCAAAACTTTAATTGAAACAATAAAACTCAGCCACCTATATCCCTTTATTGGTCGCATATTACAAAGAAAACAACTCAACAAAATTGTTACAAATTGATTGGAATTAACACTCATTGATCATGTGTTGGCCGCACCACTTAATGGGTCTTTAAGCTCCTAATTTGATCACATGTTAAACACCTTTGGATGGCTCATGAATTAGGCTTTTATTCCCTTTCATTGGCCGCACAAAATAGGTTTGTATTCAGCCAAATTCTGCACCATATGGCCGCAAGAAGATGAGTATTAAGCTCCTCCATCAAGTACCTCAATGTGTAACTGTCTGCTATTAATGTTGTGTCCCCTTACAACGGTTTCATCTTTTAATTCCATCAATTCTCTTTGTTTATTCAGCCACTTGATTACACTTTATAACAGCCACATAAAACTTATTGAAAGCAATAAAACAAGAAATTGATTCAGCCATAACCTCCTTGGCCGCCCCTCTCACTTGGCCGCCCATCTCCCTCCCTTTCCTTATCTTCAATTGGATTTGGACTTCATTAATGGTAACTGGACTTCATTGAATTCCATTTTACCATATTCTTCCTCTTGCTTAATACAAAGAACAACTTTAGGTATTTGTTCTTTAAAGTTTGCGCCCTTAGCTTGTAGGGTTGCCACTAACAACTGCAAAGCCTCTTTTGCCTTCTTTGCCCTTGCCCTAGTCATGGGTCCTCCAAGTCCTTCAAGTGCCTTGCTTTGGGTCATGTCCTCATCATCAATTCAACTTTAGAAATGTTGTGAGCAGCAGGGTGGTTGAGAAATTACACCCGCCTACTGCAAATGGACAAGCAACGATTAAATTCTCTATTGGGAAATATGAAGACGAAGTTCTTTGTGATATTGCACCCATGGAGACATGTCATATGCTATTAGGGAGGTCATGGTTGTACAATAAAAGTATAAATCCTGAGAGGCCTTCTATTTCATTTATGCATAGCGGACGAAAGATCAAGTTGATTTGTCTATCATCCGACGTTGTACGTGCTGATTAGTTGACACTGAAAATAAAAATAGAAAAAGAAAGAGAAGAGCAAATGAGAGAAGAGAAAGAAAAAGAAGAAATGAGAAAAAAAGAAGAAAAGAAATAGAAGAAAAGAGGAGAGAAGAAATAGAAAAAGAAAAGAGCAAGGAAATTTTAAACTCTAATGTTATTTCTTCTTATGTTTGTGATACTATTTTACAGGGGCAAGAGGATGTAATTTTGAATGAAACACACCACAAGTTGCCAAGTTTGAGAAAGAATTACGTTGATATCATTCCTAGTGCTCCATTGTACATCCAACCCGTTGTTGAAACACAACCTCTTGAGGATGATGAAAACGAACACATGGAGTTATTTGTTTTTACGAATAGTATCCAAGCTGCATATTTTCATAAACATTTTGGGGCTGAATCATATGTGCTTGACAAAGAAATTTTGCATACTTATTATTCGTTGTGTATTGGTAAACATCATTGCTTGCAGGAAGGTGAGGGAGTGTTGCCAAGAGAGGTGCTTCACAGATTGCAACCATTGGAAAGGAACAAATCTGAATTTATTCACGTTGTCTTCGACCCAGGAGGAAGCATCTAAGTTCCTGTAGTAGTTAGTGAATTAAATAAATTAGCAAAATAAATAAAGCCTTAAGATTCGGGACGAATCTTCTCGAAGAAGGAGGGTATGATGTGAATCCAACCGGGTAGAATTATGATATTTGGATGGTTACAAAGACAATGGTGCGAGTGAATTAAATTCAAGGGACAAGGGAAGTTACAAACTAATTTGGCCATCAAGAAGAGGGTTGTTACAATATTAAAAGGGCAGCCAGCATTCAACACATGGAGGTTACAAATTGATGGAGCAACTAGCAATCAATTCTTGGGCTGTTATGTTTCTAATGAGGGGCGGCCAATTCATGGTTGAATTACAAGCCTTTTATTTCTTTTTGGTTGTTACGAAATTGCTTGTAATTGTGTGGCTACATGTGAGTTAGTTATAGGTTGATTGTTTTAATTTTTATTAGGTAGTTACATTTTAATAGCCACTTAGTAGTAATTTCAGGTTGTTGGCTGAATACTAAAATACTACATTTTGCGCATAGCTGAAGGTTATATATAGGGCGCATATTTCTTGTAAGACAACTTGGATTCAGAAAAATATAATTTGAGAGTTTGATTCTCTTAGTGTTCTTGTTAATCAAGAATTGAGTTTTATCAAAGGTCCTTCATCCCTTTGTGTGTATAACTCTTAGGCTTATCTTCCATCCTTGGAAGTGTGACGTCTATCAATTTCCATTCCATTTTCTGACCTTTTCCATTTTCTTGTTTAAACAATTTCTTAATTTATAGCATTCCAACCTAGACAGATCCGTAAAAACGAATCCACCCCTCCGGATTCTCGTCACTTTCCATACTTTGTTTTAGGCAGTCCTAAAACAAAATCCATGGAAATATCAGTCCAAGGAGATTCTGGTACAGGCAAAGGAGTATACAATCCATGAGGTTTAACTGTAGATTTTGCTCTTTTACAAACAATGCAATTTTCACAAAATCTTTGCACGTTTCATGTGGGGCCAAAAGAAATGTTCTTGTAAAATTTCCATGGTCTTTTGAATTCCAAAATGTCCCATCAATCCCCCCTCATGTGATTCATACAAAAGTAATTCTCTGATGGAAATTTTAGGTACACACAATCTATTCATTTTAAACAAAAATCCATTTTGCTTAAAGTACCCATTTTCAGAGAATTTTTCACTTGCAGCAAAATCCTCATCATTTTCATACATACTTTTCAAAGGTTCAAGACCAAACAATTTTGTTTCTAACATAGATAATAATGCATGCCTCCTAGAAAGCGCATCAGCCACTATATTCCTTTACCTTTCTTATGCTTGATCACATATGGAAATTGCTCTAAATATTCTACCCACTTAACATGCCTTTTATTTAGTTTTCCTTGTCCTTTCAAGTATTTCAAGGACTCATGATCACTATGTATAACAAACTCTTTAGGTAGCAAATAATGTTGCCAAGTTTTTAGAGCTCTAACCAAAGCATACAATTCCTTATCATAAGTAGAATAATTAAGTGCAACTCCACTTAATTTTTCACTAAAATAAGCAATTGGATGTCCATCTTGCAACAAAACAGCCCCTATGCCTACATTTGATGCATCACATTCCAATTCAAAAGATTTTGCAAAGTTAGGCAAGGCTAGAATAGGCGCATGAGTGAGCCTATTTTTAAGGGCAGCAATGGCCGCCTCTTGCTTCTCTCCCCATTGAAATCCCACATTCTTTTTAACAATTTCATTTAATGGTGCAGCAAGGGTACTAAAATCCTTAACAAATCTCCTATAGAAACTTGCTAAACCATGAAAACTTCTTACTTCACTCACATTTTTAGGTGTTGGCCATTCTTGAATAGCCTTTACCTTTTCTTCATCCACTTGTACTCCTTTAGAACTCACAACAAATCCCAAGAACACAACATGATTGGTACAAAAAATGCATTTATCAAGGTTGGCATACAAGTTTTCTTTCCTAAGCACAATCAAAACAGATTTCAAGTGTTCAACGTGCATATCAAGATTGGTGCTATAGATAAGAATATCATCAAAATACACAACCACAAATTTTCCAATAAAATCCCTCAAAGCATGGTTCATTAATCTCATAAAGGTACTAGGAGCATTAGTTAACCCAAATGGCATAACCATCCATTCATACAACCCATATTTAGTTTTAAAGGCTGTTTTCCACTCATCTCCTTCCCTTATACGAATTTGATTATATCCACTTTTAAGATCAATTTTAGAAAATATGCATGCACCATGAAGTTCATCAAGTAAGTCATCTAACCTGGGAATAGTATGACGGTACTTAATGGTGATATTGTTGATGGCTCTACAATTAGAACACATTCTCCAAGTTCCATCCTTTTTAGGCACCAAAATAACAGGAATAGCGCATGGACTCATGTTGTTTCTCACCCATCCTTTGCTTATTAATTCAGCCACTTGCCTTTCAATTTCTTTGGTTTCTTGTGGATTGCTTCTATAAGCTGGACGATTGGGTAATGATGCCCCTGGAATGAGATCAATATGATGCTCAATCCCTCTCAAAGGTGGTAATCCATCAGGAACTGATGAGGACATCATAGCAGTCAACAGGTTAGGTGGGGCCATGACAAGGGCGCAGTCTAGGAGGGCTAAGGAGGCACTACAACTTGTCATCAAAGAAGTCCAACTTCAAAACATGCAAAGCATTAACGGAAGCTCATAACTCATTAACTGCACTCAAGTTGAAGAGGAGGAACCATTTGATGAAGAGACAGTTGCATTTAATGCAACTACCAATTGAAGCACTTCCAAGCTGATGAGGTGGCATTGTGGGCGGCCACACATGGTCCATTGTGGGCGGCCACATGGAGTCTTTTATGCTGAATTATTATTGTTTATTTATGCTTTCAATAAGGGTTAGGAGTTACAAAACATTTGATTAATACTTTGATGGTTACAAGACAAGGTTGTAATGAGTTTCAAAGTGATGAGAACAAGGAATGAAGCAAAGCCTTTTATTTCGTTTCAATTTCAAGAAAATAAAAGGCTTGAAGACACATGGCTGAATTTTTATTCCAAATAAAAATTAAGTAGTTTTTATTTTTTTCCTAATAATAAGCAGCCAGAATTATTTAATTTGGTGGGCTGCATATTATAATTTTGGGCAGTTACATTTAGATTTTTAAGGCTGTCAATTATTTATTTAATTAGAGTTTTAATTTTGTAACCTTTCCTGAATGCCAAGGGGCTATATATAGTGTCTAGCCAAGGCATAGGAAATCAGAATTTGATGGTGAAGAAAACTCAGTTTTAGAGAAGTGATTTCTCTTGGGTTCTTGTTAACCCAAAGTTTGAGATTTATCAAAGGATTTCCACCCCTTTGTGTGTTCAATCTCCGGGCTTATCTTCCATTCTTGGGAGTGTGACGCCTCTACTCAATTTTCCATTCCATTTCTTTCCTTTCTCATTCGCATAATTCTGCCTGGTTATCATGAAATGAGCGTCTATCCAATTTAATCATATTATACCAATTTCTGATTCAGTTCTATGCGTTGCATTTGGGAGTATTCTGCACCTTAATTGTCTTTCACTTTATTGGCCGCTAAGTTGTCAAACTCTTCTTTGATTCAATCATACATATAGAATCTGTTTTGCATCAATTTCACAGCCAATGCCTTCATTCTTATTCAAATTTTCTTGCATTGGAATATTAGCAAACTGCACTTTAATTTTCCTTCAATTAAATTGCATTTTGATTGGTATAAAATCTACTTATTCTTGACCAATTTGTACGCTGAATATTTGAAAGAATTCTGCACCTAATTGATAACTTGTTTCACACAGAATTGACACTAAATTACTACCTTTCATCCTCTCTAATTACCTTCAAATTGCGCCCCCTTTCTGTTTGACAAATTGTGTCTTCTTTGTGTTAATTTTCCAAGGCAGTAAGCATAATTCCTAGGGTCCTTAATCAGAATCCTAAACCACCCCCTTGGATTCACATCACAAAGGCATTAAAAGCCTTGTCTACTAGCCGTTTGGGAGCTAGCTTGTGCGCATGAACCTAGTCCTTTTGTGGGCTTCATGGAGACCTTCTATTTGCTCTAAAGTTGCGGCCAACATGGATTAAAAGGCTGAGTAAAATACCATCAAGAGGGGCGGCCAACATGTGCATAATTTGGTGAGTAAAGTATCATTAAATATGTGCTATCAAGTGAGTAACTTGGCTGAATTGTAAGCCATCATTTGGGCGGCCAACACATGCTACACATGGCTAAAATAAGGTGATTAAGAAGGTGATAAATGGATGGTTCAATAGCCATCAAAGTGGCAGCCACACTCATGAAAGGAAGGTTACACATTGAAAGCACACTTGAAGAAAGAAGGCTATATGGTGCGGCCACTTATTGGCTGAATCAATGGCTACTTTAAGTCATGTTTTATGGTTACATTTCTTGTATTATGGCAGCCACATGTGCATCCAAAGAGCTGGTAGGGTTGTGGCTAGGATAGTTTCCGATAGGTGCATTTTTATTAAGTTTTTATTTAGGGTTTTTATCAATTAAGTTATAATAGTTAACTAGGGTTGCATGGGAAATGTATGGAGGGTATTTTAGGGACAATATGGGCATGAACATGCAGCTGAATGCATGACCTAATTGATCTTGTAAAATCCTATAAATTCATGCTTCATGCATACAATAAAGGACAGAATGAATTATGCAGAAAATTACCTATACTTTGAGAGTGTTTCTCTAAGTTTTTTGCTAGTCAAGAGTTGAGAATTTATCAAAGGATCCTTCCTTTGTGTGTATGTTCTCGGGGACTTATCTTTCAAGTCTTTGAAAGTGTGACGTCCTTTCCTATCTTTCCCATCCTTTATTTCTTCTTCTTCTAGTTTTTTTTTACCTTTTGTTTTTGTGCTCAAAATCTATATTTTTTCCTATACGTTAAACTTGGTTTCTAAGTGATTTATTTATCAAGTTTTCTAAAGGGTGAATTGTTTTTTTGGCAAGGTTACTACTTGGTTCTCAATTTTTTTATCAAAGAAAAAGGTATTATCAAAGAGAAAAAGAAAAGAAAAGAAAAAGATACGTACGTGACAAAAGAAAAGAAAATAGAAATGATGAATTTTTGATAGAAAAGTGTTTGTCAAGGAAAGTGCTCTTTTATTCAGAAAATTTCTAAGGTCCATGAAAAATAGAACCTCAAGGTTCATATCAGGAACATTAGCTGGAAACACATCTTCAAAATCCTGCAAAAGAGATTTAATTGACAAAGGCAAATCATGGTTATCAAATTGGTTAGCATGAAGTAATTGATTTTCACAAATCATTAGGTAGAGAGGTTGTCTTGTGCAAAGCTCTCTCCTCACTTCTTTTTCTTTTGCTAAACACAACTGTTTGCCCTCAAGTAATTCTCTCTTTTTCTTTTTAGTTTCCTCACCCTCGAGTGTTTCACTCTCTTTTTCTTTAATTATCTTTTCTTTCAATTTCTTTTGATCCTCACTCACTTCCCTTGGTGACAAAGGTTTAAGGACCACCTCCTTATCCTGAAAAATGGAAGAAATTTTGTTAGTATAACCATCATGGATGGCTTTTGTATCAAACTGTCATGGTCTTCCCAAGAGTATATGGCTGGCCTCCATTGGAACTACGTCACACAACACTTTATCTTGATATTTTCCAATAGAAAATGGCACTTTGGCTTGCCTCTTTACATGCACCTCATCTCCTTCACTAAGCCATTGAAGCTTGTATGGCCTAGGATGTGGTTTTGTGTCCATGTTCATCTTTGACACCATTCTAGCACTGACCACGTTAGTACAACTGCCACCATCAATTATAACAACATATCTTACCATTGACAGAACATCTGGTATGAAATATGTTCTCCCTTTGGTTTGCTTCCATGGCCGTGGTTTGGCTTCCAAGGAGTCTCCTAATCATGTAAACTTCTCCAACTTCAGCACCTGTGTCATCATCACTTGCCTCCCTCTCATCCTCTGATTCACTGGTGTACTCCCCATTGTCTTTAAGAAGAATAGTCTTCTTGGTAGGACATTCAAAGGCATAATGTCCCATTCCTTGGCACCTGAAATATTTAACATCCCTCCCTTTCTTAGGTACCTATTCAGCGCCTCTTTGAGGTAGTTTCCCTTGAGAAGATGATGCTCCTTGATTGGATAGTTCAACTACTTCCTTTTTGACTTTGTCCTTCCAATTTGGGGGTAAAGTAGCAGGACTCTTCCTTGCTCCTTTTCTTTTAAACTGTTGTTCTACTTGAAGAGCTTTGTGTAACAAGTCATCCATCTCCACATATTCCTGCAGTTCTACAATATCTCTAATATCATGATTTAAACCACTAAGAAAACGTGCCATAGTTACCTCAGGGTCCTCATCAATGTTAGCTTGCATCATAAGCACATCCATTTCTTTGTAGAACTCATCAACTCCTTTACTTCCTTGGGACGACTTCTGCAGCTTCAGCTTCAAGTCTCTTTGGAAACTAGAGGGAACATATCGTTTTCTCATAATTCTTTTCATTTCAGTCCACGTCTCCACCAATGGCTCCTCATCTCTACGCCTTTCCCTTTGCAATTTGTTCCACCAAATGAGAGCATAGTCAGAAAACTCAGCAGTAGCAAGTTTTACCTTTTGCGCCTCTGTGTATGTATTACAGGCAAAGACATGCTCAATCTTGAGTTCCCACTCCAAGTATACTTCTGGATCACTACAACCTTTAAAAGGTGGTATAGTCAACTTGACCCCTTGAATTTTTCCTCCATCTCTAGGTGGTCTTTTCTTCTTCTTCTGGACCATGTTGTTCAGGTTGTGGTTTGACCTCCAATTGATCCAACCTAGCATGCAACTTATCATATTGTTGCTTCATGGTGTTCTCCAATTGCTGGTACATAGCAGTAATTTGTAGCTGGAGATCACGATTCTCTACCTTCCTTTCTGCCATAGTAACAAAGAACACGTAACAGAGAAAGAAAAATAAAATTTAACTGTTTAGAAACCTCAGCACACTCTAGTGTTTATACTCAACAATTGGCTTTTTTTTTATGACGTATCCCTCTTGCCTTTTTCCACTCTATTTCTTTTTGAATTCTTACCAAATCAAGTAGAGGAAAAATCAATAAGTTCACCAACCGGTGTGCAGACAAGAAAAGCTAAGAATAATAAAATA
Source organism: Sesbania bispinosa (assembly GCA_026901365.1). NCBI lineage: Eukaryota > Viridiplantae > Streptophyta > Magnoliopsida > Fabales > Fabaceae > Sesbania > Sesbania bispinosa. Next base: position 373,496 of record QLOH01000593.1, read on the forward strand.
AGAACAAATGTTAGAAAGAGTAGAAATAGCCTTGAATTTCTAAAAAACAGAGCTCTGATGACCAAATGATATGAACCATGATGTTCGAAATAAGGGACCTATAGAAATATGAGGCTGAAATTTGTACTTTTCTTGAAACACTTGTATTTTCTTTCTTTTTTTTTTATTTTCTTTGATTTTCTTTTCTTGAATTTGATTAACGTACTAAAATGATACTTGAAGATAACACTCCTTTTCTCAACAAGAAATGAAACTAGGCCCTTATGAACTTGAATAGTAAATCACATACAATCAAGCTTCCACGCATAGAATTAAGTTTCTTGTCTAAGAAAGTAGAAGAATAACAAAAAGAAAGAAAAGTTGGACGTCACACTTTCAAGGCTTGAAAGATAAGTCCTTGAGATTAAACACACAAAGGTGAAGAACCCTTGATAAACCTCACTCTTGACAAGTCAAGAAAATAAGAGAAACACTCCCTTTTGATTGATATTTTTAACATAAACATTCTAAACTTCTTGCATGGCTTGCATGCTCCTTCAATAGCCTCATGCACACCATGCATGGCTCTTAGTGTTCAGCCCATTACAATAAAAAGAAATAAAAATGCTTAATAAAGTAATTAAACTATGCCTAAATCTCCTATGTAGCCGCCCCCCTTATTACACCCTTGTGGTTATTCATCTTTCTCTTAATTAAGGCAATTGAAATTCAGCAATTAGAACCCTAAGATGGCCGCCCATGTGCCTAAACAATTCAGCTACCATATGTTACAAATTGAAAGAAATTAACCCACATTAACCATGTGTTGGCCGCCCACCATAAGTGGTCTTCACTCTCTCAATTCATCACATGTTGGACACCCTTTTAATGATCATGAATGAGCCATTTTTGTGCACATGTTTTTCGCCAACTTTAGGTTTAGAAATCAGCCAAATTCATCACTTGTTGGCCGCAACAATGAGAGCCAAAAGTAACACCCAACAAGTGCTTCATTGTCACTAATTCCTTGTCTCTTTGTAACCGTTTTGACTTCAATTCTTTGAATTCTCCTTTGTAACTAACCAGCCACATGAATGGGCATGTAACAGCCACATAATGCTTATTGAAAGTCATAAAATGAGGAAAACAACTCAGCCATGTATTCCCTTGGCCGCCCCCTTCTCCCCCTTTCCTTACCTTTAAGTGGTTTGATGCATTAATGGCAACTGGACTTCATTGAATTCCATGCTACCATTTTCTTCTTCATGCTTGAGACAAAGAACAACTTTAGGGAATGGTTCTTTAAGGTCTGCGCCCTTAGTTTGTAGGGATGCCACTATTAGCTGTAAAGCCTCTTTTGCCTGTTTTGCCCTTTCCCGGGTCATAGGTCCCCCAAGTGATGAAGAAAGGATTTTATTTCCTTTCAATTTCAAGAAAATAAAGGCTTGAAGACACATGGCTGAATTTTTATTCCAAATAAAAATTAAGTAGTTGTTTATTTTTTTTCCTAATAATAGGCAGCCATAATTATTTAATTTGGTGGGCTGCATATTATAATTTTGGGCAGTTACATTTAGAATTTTTTTTAAGGCTACCAATAATTTATTTAATTAGAGTTTTAATTTTGTAACCTTTCCTGAATGCCAAGGGGCTATATATAGTGCCCAGCCAAGGCATAGGAAATCAGAACATGATTTTGTAAGAAAAACTCTTTTTGAGAAGTGATTTCTCCAGGATTCTTGGCAATCCATCTATTGAGATTTATCAAAGGTTCTTCCACCCCTTTGTGTGTTTAATCTCCGGGCTTATCTTCCATCCTTTTGGGAGTGTGGCGTCCTATCAATTCCATTCCATTTTTTCTGCCTCTCCATTCACTCATAATTCTGCCCAGTTTCATCCATGTATTGAGCGCTCATTTGATGAACAAAAATCTGCATCAATTTTGGTTTATTTAGCGTTGTTCTGGATTCCAAAATCTGCACCAATTATATGTCAACAAAGTCACGCCAGCTACACTTTAATTTTGTGATCAATTGACGTTGAGTTATCATACAAACTGCACCTTATAGTCTCAATTGATTTTGCATGTTGGCAGCGCAATTTATGTCCTTTTTTTTATCGCTTAAATTGACAAAAATTTTGCGCTTATGATTGTATTTTGTGGCTGAGTTTTGATCACACAAACTGCATCCATTCAATCAATTGTGTTCACGTTGAGTTTGCATCTTTTGTTTCCTTTTTTTCCCCTTTTTATTCACGCCTATTTCTGCCCATTCTCTGATTGGATTAATTTGAATTTTCTTTGTCTAAATTTCCAAGGCAGCGGACTAATTCCTAGAGGTCCTATTCAGAATCCTAAACCACCCCCCTTGGATTCACATCACATAGTCCCAATGTTTAAAAAAAGGTTTAAGCTTAGGAACTACAATCCAGTTCTTAGCTTAAACACAAGTTTGTACAAAAGACTGAATAGAACTCAGGATATGAAAGTTGTGCACACATCAAATGAAATTAAATCAGAGTTTGATTTTCCTAGGAAAATTTGGCAGCGTAAGAGCTTCTGAATATTACGCGTTCATTGATATTGTTCGTCTGGAGCAAAGCTCTATTTATAAGCATTGGTTGAGGTTCGTTTAAAAACATCCGTTGTGAGATAGCATTAAATGCTATTAAGTCCGTTTTGAGATGTTCTTCTAACACAGTACAAGGTTTCACTACTGTGTTGACCTCTGCAAAAACTGCGCTACAGAACTTTCCTTATTTGTGTATGTAATTCAAACATGCTGAAAAGTTTTGTTCTGCTTGACTCAGAATGGTATTCTAAAAACGTGTTGGAGAAGGAGGAGAAAAGGTCTTCAGTCAAATTGATGTCCACGTCAGATATCTTCAGAGGGCTTCACTTTTTAGATAACATCAGTCTATAGACATTCTGATGTCCACGTCAGATATCTTTAGAGGGATTCAGTCCTCAAATAGCTTTAGTCTTCAGAAAATCTGATGTCTTCAGATAACTCCTTCAGAAAGCTTGACCCTTCAGATGGCTTCACTTCTTCAGATAGTTTTCCACTTCAGAAAGCTTTAGAATTTTAAAAGGCCAACTGTACTGAAATCAGAATAAACCATTAGTAGCATAAGCAGTTTTGCATAGTGTTAAGAACTAAATTTGTAGTCATTAAAACATGGAAGATGAATTAGTTCTCTTTAGAAATTTTTAATAATTTTTTGAGACTCAACATTCTCCCCCCTTTTAATGATGACAAATTTGTTTTTAACAATAAAATCTGAGAAGGGTAAAATGAAATATTTAGTTAAGAAATTCCTCCTCCTAAATCAGATGGCTTAAGTTCTTTAGATAACTTAAGCTTTTCGTTTGATTTTCTTAAGTTCAGATACTCCTTTTTTTGCTTCTGAAAATCATGAACACTTCAGATTTTGTTAGTTTAATTTACTCCCCTTTTTGTCATCAATCAAAAGGGATCAAAGCAAGCAACATATGATCAGTTTAACAAAATAAATGTATTAGATCAAAATAAATGTATCAGAGTATACACTCATAATATATCAGAGCAAAGAAACAATCAAACAAAAAGTTTTAGAGCATAAAACAATCAGACATAAGAATTAACAAAAATATCATATTATTGAAAGAGTTTGGCAGTTCATCCTAGACAATGACTATCCATCCTTTTTTAACAAAGCCCCTTTAATTAAATCAAACAGTTCGTCACGAGCTTTGTCAATCTGGGGCAGAACAACAGTCTTCAGATCTTCTTGCCCTGCTCTGAGCTTCTCTTGCTGATCAAGAACTTTATCATGCTTGGATGCTAACTCAACGTGCTTTGATCTACAGCTCTTGAATCTCTCTTCTCAGACTTACATTTTCTTCCTCAGCATCTAGCAGTGGCTCAAAGAAAATGATTGAAATGTGCTTGAAGGTGAAATTGAAGTAATGGAATCCCTTGGGCAACCCATACTTAGATTGATTTTGAACAGCATAGAAGTATTCCCTAAAAGGACTTGGACACCAAAGAGTCCATGCTTCATTAAGGGGTGCAGATAAAGGGAATTGACCTCTGAAGTTGTTGTGCTTCTCCAAAGCAAATACTCTTGTGTAGGTCATGTAGTCTTCATCTTGCCCTGAAGTCCTAGAGGCTGAACCAGCTTGCTCTCTGATGTTCCAGTAAGATGACTAGACCCATTCCCTGTACAAATGGTCAAGTCCTCCCCCTTGCCTTTTCAGATAAGCAGGGAGTTTTCTCCATTGATCTACTGTCAGAGACATGGAATTTGTTGGGTAGCTTGGGTAGACCTTGGGATCTTTCAGCTTGTCCTCAGGTCCTTCAGCTAAGGGATACCTTGGAATAATTTTGTCAGGTTGCACTAGATTTCTTGTGGATGGTAGAATTGATACTGGAAAAGGTGGCTTGAAGTATCTGAGGCTTTATGCTCTTGTAATGTGCCTCTCAAACAGCTAAGCTTTAAGACATAGATTCCTCATAGCCATCCACTCCTCATCAGATAGGAGAGCTTGTTCCTTAGCAAAGGGATCTATCAGATTCCACTTATGACAAGGTGGCTGGACACCTCTTCTGAGCTTCTCAAGCTGATCAGGCAACAATGATTCTTCCTCTCATTGCTTCTTCTGAGTGAGCAGTCTTCTGTTCCTAGCTTCTTCCACAGATTCTAAGCACAACCCCTAGTGAGTAACAATAGGGGGACCATCCTTGAAGTACACCAGTTCTTCAAACAGGTTAAGGAACTTGGGAACCCTCAAACTTTCTTCTACAGGCTCATCATATGCCTTATGAGGTACTTCAGAAGCAGCCTTCAACTCTGCTGCAGTTGTTGGTTGTAGTGCAAGGTCATAAGATGGCTCAAGAATATAGACACCGGCTTTGACCGCCTGACGCAAATGCTGGGGTAGATTGCTTCCTTTCCAAACCACTTCAGCTGGTTGAGAGTGGTTGGAACTTCCTTCAGATTCAGACTCAGGTGAGTCAGACTCTGGAGATGGAATCTTCTCTTCAGATGATGCAGTCACATTTCTAAAGATCACCTTCATCTTTTTCTTGGGAGGTTCAACTTCCTCTTTATCTTCTTCCCTTCTTGGGCTTGGACTGATTGAATCTCTCATCTTCTAGGATTTCCTGCTATGCAGCAACAATAATGGCATAGTCTTGTGCTCTTGCTCCTTTTCTTTGGCCATCTCTTCATCTTTCAAGGCAGTTGCCAGAGTAGCAACTTGTGCAAGCTCAGGATCAGGATTCCTAGCTGCAATAGGCATTGCTTCAATGGTTCTCTCAGAGGAACCTTGTTCATATTCCAAATTGATCACCAGTGTTGCAACACTACCCTGATTAGCCACATTGACCTATCCCTCTGGAAATGAGGTAGGCTCAATGAGCTGAGCAGAAGGTGCCTCAGTTATCTGACCCACAATTTCAGAAGGTCATAAGGGGACTTTCTGAACAGGTTCAGATGGTCTGAGTTGTGCCTGCCCAACTTCATATTGTCCAGCTTCAGACATTTGTACTTGAATTTCTTCTGTATTTTTCTGAGATGCCTTGGTTCTATTCTTTTTCACCAAGGGCTTTGTTGGGGTCTTCTGAGTCTCAACAAACTCAGCCTTCCCAAGGTCTCCTCTCAGCTCATTCTCTAGAATGTCAATTGCACTCCTCCCTGTAGCTTCAACTTTGTGTAGGGCAAAAGACTCTCTCACAGTAGGTTCAGGAGGAGGAGGCAGAACATCAATGCGCATCTGCTTGACATTTGTTATAGTGAAGAATGCAGGAGCCTTGTGGTTATACAACCTTTCTATAGACACCTTAAAGTGCAACAGAATCTTCTGAATAAGAGTGTTGTGGGGGTAGCTACTTGCAAAATCAGTTATCTTCTTCTGCATGTGAGTCATGATGATTCTGAGAATATCTACCTTCTTCTTTTGTATGAGATGGATGAGACAGAAGCGTTCCAACTCAGACACATGGTTCTTGCTCCCCATTTTAGGGATTATTGTGCTCCTTAGAATGGCATGTAGAATCCTTGCTTTAGGAAACATGCTTGAAGAGTTCATGTTATCTAGTTTCTCTTCACCATACAACAACTTGTTGAATAACCTGGGGCCACCATGCTTGCTTTCCTAGTCTGGATAGAGCACAGCTCCTTCAGACTTGACTCCAATAAATTTTGAGATGATATCCCCATTATAGTTGCTCTTATAGATTTTTAAATTCCTTAAGTGTTTCGAACTCCACGTGCAGTCTACCAGAAGTCCAGCACACTTTGCTCATGCCAACAATAGTTGACATGGTCGGAGAAAGAGGTCCAACCGACTGCTTCAAATTCTACAGTGAGGTCTATTATTTAAGTATTCAAATTAAAAGACTCATTACCCTTGGTTTTAATGTTTAATAAATTTGATTGCAAAAGAAACAGATGCTTCTAAGAAAGGTAGTTTATCTTTGATGTTTCAGGTACTCTAAAAAGAACACATCTTCATGTTGATGCAAATATCTAAAGGATTGGTCAACCTGCTGAATGTATATGCGTGTTGTATTAGAACCTACTGAACTCATACTCTCTGAAATATCACTTGATGATGTGGCAACTCAAGTTCTCTATAATGACGAACTCTCTGAAATGCTTGAAGCTGTTGAAGACTCTCTCAACCTTCTGATAACGTGCTCAAATCTTTAAGCTGACACTACAAGAAAAAGCGTTTTTGGCTGCAAATATTAGCGTAGGCCACGAGGTCTTGGCTAAATTTTTTCAAATAGCACAAGTCAGCCTAGGCTAGATGAACGCTACTTGGCCATGCTCTTTTTTTCAATGAATAAAATTTTTAGCGTAGCCCGGTCAACGCTATTAACAAAATTAGCCAAGGCCATTTGGTCTACGCTTAGAGTTATAGGCTAGCCAAGGGCATTTGGCCTACGGTTACTGATGTTAATGTGAGCTTTTCTCAGATCTATTCACTCTCCTCTCTGCTCACTCAAACAATCTCTCTGAACCCTAACCTTTGCGAATCACTCAGTCTCTCACTCACTCACTCAAGAACCCTCAAGAACCCTAACCCTAACAATCTCTTTGCTCACTCACTCCACCACCGCAATTGGGAGCTCTGCCACCGTAGCGGAGAAGGAGGCTCGCGATTAGTGTGACCACCATCTCATTGAAGGAAACATCTGAAAGGACCACGCCGTGGGAAAGCATATGCACCTCGTCGGAGAGATTCTCCTTGACGGGTGCATTTTGTTGATGAAGTCTCTCTCACTTCGTTCCCGTGCCTTCCCAAGGTACTTCCTTCATTGATTCCCCTCTTCAATTTTTTATTTTTGGTACCCATTTTCTTCCTCATTGTACATTTTATCTCAAAATTTCCTTTTTTTTTGTTGGTATTGTTCTCGTTGCTGTTATAGTTTTTCTGCTACTGAAATCGGAACAAACCGTAGATGGGCACCATTCATATGCTACTGAAATCGGAACAAACCGTAGATGGGCACCGATATCTGGAGCTAATGCTACTAAAGGAGCCCTTCCAGAAAAAGTAGTAGTTAGTAGGCCATAACAGGACAGGGATATTCTTCCAAATGGAGATAAAGAGGCTCATGCTCAAGCTATTGCTAATTTTGGATCTCAAGAGGATCCTGAGAAACTCAAGCTTATAGAAGCAGCTATAAAAGTTCAGGCTGCTTCTAGAGGCTATCTGGTAATTACTCCCTTATAATTATACAGTCCTACTATATTAGCTTACATAATTCTCAGTTATAGTTATTTGAAGGACTTCATGGGCATTCCATATATCAATGCATTAGAATTGTTTGCAATGCAACCACAGTTATTTCTTTATTTATGATTAACAAATGCTTAAAGTGATTTTTGCATAACTTCATTGAAGGCTCGTCGGGAATTTCAAACACTCAAAGGTGTCATACAACTGCAAGCTATTATTCGTGGCCACTTGGTTAGAAGACAAGCTGTTTCTGCTTTATACTGTGTGAAAGGAATTGTTAAATTTCAAGCATTGGCTCGTGGTTACAGTGTTAGGCGTTCTGCTATTGGGCGCGAAGTCCTGAAAATTCGCAAGGTAAAAGTTCTTTGATTAAGTCAATCAATGCAATGCACTGTGCATTGTTCTCCCTGACTTTCTGGGTGCAAATGTTGGAGGTTTCTCATTTAATTAGTATCCAAAGGTGTTTTCTATCATATGATTGGCCCGTTCTAGTGATTTATAGAACGTATTCCATGATGTGGATGAAAAGGTAAATGCTATCAATTGCATGCTCCCTGCCCTTTTATTGCTTCACTGACTGCTTCTTCAACATATTTTTGTCAGGATACTCAATGTTCAAATTCTATTGGGGTTGTTACATCCACACAGGCAGAGAAGCTGTCAGAAAATGTCTTTGTTCACAAGGTAATAACTGCTAAGAAATGCCTATATAGAGGATAAATAGATTCTTTTAATTACAATTCCAAGATATTATCATCAATTGATAATTTTCTGTCCATGGAATATTTCTTTCCCTTATTATGTGTGAGCTTGGTGCTCTTCAGTCTTCACTATTTTTTATCTTACCTGCCATAGTACTTATTGCCTTAAAAGAAGATAAAATCATCTTGATTCTCATTCTACACTTTTGGGTTCCTATATTTGTCTCTTGTTATATGTACTAAGTGATGAGGACCTCACCCAAGTAGTCAAATGGCTAGTGGGACCCATGACACGGGCACAAGCTAGGAAGGCTAAGGAGGCACTCCAAGTCATCAATAAAGAAGTCCAGACTCAAAATGTGCAAAACATTAATGAAAGTCGTAAGTTCATTAATTGCATACAAGTTGAAGAGGATAGCTTTATTGATGAAGATACAGTTGCATTTAATGCAACTGTCAGTTGAAGCACTTCTAAGCAGTTGATGTGGCATTGTGGGCGGCCATGAGTGTGTTTTATTGGCTGAATTATGTTTGTTTATTTGCTTTTAATCAAGAATAAGGAGTTACAAAGACAAGGGAATAAAGTTTCTGGTGGTTACAAACAAGGAGTTAAAGCTTTGTCTACTAGCCGTTGGAGATGGATTGCTAGGTGTGCATGAACCTGGCCACTTTTTGGAGCAACATGAGACTTCATGAGTCAGCATGTGGGGCGTGTAACATGTGAGGAATTGGCTGAATAAAGAGCCTTCAAAGAGTTGCCAACAAGCCAATAAATTGGAGGATGAATAGCTATTAAGGAGGCGGCCAACTCATGAAGAGGGAGGTTACAACATGAATGACAAATTGATGACTTTGGGGCTGTTTTGTGTGGCCACATGATGGCTGATTCATTAGCCAAATTAATCCATGTTTATAGGTTACAAATCAAGCTTTCATGCAGCCACATGTGCTCAAAAATCTGGTCAAGAATTGCGGCCAAACAAGCCTAGTTAGGTTGAGTTTCTTTAGCTTGAATTGTTTAATTTTCTAGTTAATTATTTAGGGTTGCATGGGAAATGTAATAGGGGCATTTTAGGGCAGATTTGGGCGTGAAAATGCAGCTGGGTGCATGACCTTTTTCACCTTGTAAAACCCTATAAATACATGCTTCATGCATGCAAGAAAGATTAGATGAATTATGCAAATTTTACCTTACCATTGAAAGTGATTTTCTTTGTTTAGTGAAAGTGATTTTCTCTAAATTTCTTGCTAGTCAAGAGTGAAGATTATCAAGGGTTCTCTTACCTTTGTGTGGTTATCTTCATGGGCTTATCTTTCAACTCATGAAAGTGTGACGTCCAATATCTATCTTCCTTTCTTCTACGTTTACTTTTGTTGTTCAAAATCTATATTTTTCCTATACGTCATACTTGATTTCTAAGTGATTTATTTATCAAGTTTTCTAAAGGTTTGAATATTGTTTTGGCCAAGTTACTATTTGTTAGTCTTCTATCTCTTTCATATCGTTGCTTATTTTTATTTGGTTATTAGAAAAAGAAAAGAAAAGAACGTGACAAAAAGAAAAGAAAAGAAAAATATTGAAAAGTTTAGTATAAAGAAAATGGTTGCAAGGAAAAGTGTTGTTTACTCAGAAATTTTCTAAGGTCCATGAAAAAGAGAACATCAAGGTTCATATCACTAAGAGATTGAAGTCTTCAAGTTGTTTTGGTTATATTTCTAGGTTCATTATCTTACTTCACTGTATATGCTTTCACTGAAGTTTTCCATTATGTAATATCCAATTTATTATCGAACTGCCTGTATTTGCCATACATTGTGAAGAATGACATTAATGTGTACGAATAGCTCCAGTAATTGTTAATGTTGAGTGACAGGTTATTTTGGTCACTGAACCAGTGGAACTCATGTTGAGTGTTGATTAGAAATTGATAACTTGCAGCAAATTTGTTGTCCCTTCCCGTAACAGGGCATATGGACCGTAGGATTCTTCTGAAGCTCGTGTATCTTTTATAGCGATCATAGCCATAGTGATAAAAAAGAGTACATGAAATTGTTTTAAAAGGGTATGATTTGAAGACCATAAGCTGATAAAAAAGAGAGAGCTTTTCAAGACATGTCAATGTTGGATCTCAATGTTGACATTATCCATGCTGGTGCTGATTCAACCTGTTCTCAAAAGGGGTTGCTACTGCAAAGTTTTCCACCTGAACTTGTATTCTTTAGGTAGTGTTTTGTCACACAGACCAATAATGTTCTGACTAATTCTAACATGTTTACCAAATGTTACCTTAGCTGTCAATTTTCATGTGTGTTTCTGTTAATTAATGAATGCAGTACCCTATTGTTGTTATAAATTGTTTGGTGACCTCACTTCATTGAGTTATTTCTTTTTTGTGACTGTGAATGCAGGGATTGTGGGAAACAGGTCTATTTGGGTAAGTGGATACTTGATTTGGTTGGTGATTTAATAATTGGTGTAGTTTTCATTAAAATATTGGTTGAAAGCTACTCTTGTGGCTGATTTTTTTTTTGTTGGTTGAACTTGGTAATTTGATTTTTGTTAGGTGGATTTGACACTGCTCATGCTGCTGCAAGGTAAGGACTATTGAGTATTGCTTTATTTATCTATAACACTTGTTCAAAAACTTGTTATGATTCCCTGTACAGAGCGTATAATAGGGATGCTATTAAGTTTAGGGGAGTTGATGCTGATATAAACTTTAGTTTGAGTGATTATGAGGAAGATTCGAAGCAGGTATTGGATAAAAAACTTGGATGACTATCAAAATGTTCTATTTGATTCTCTATTTTGAGTGTGGATTAAATTCATTGTTTGATTGGTATGCAGATGAAAGGTTTGAGTAAGGAAGAATTTGTGCTCATGATTCATCGACAAACCAATGGAATCTTGAGGATAAGTTCAGCATACAGAGGTGGATTAGCTCTTCACAAATATGGTCAAGGAGCAAGAATGGGACCATTTGTTAGCAAAACGTGAGAACTTCTGTTTCAAGCAATATAAGCCTTATTTAAATTTTAGTCATATATGCATTGTTCCATGAAAATGTGGAATTGGCATACATTATTTCTAGTGCCTTATTATTGAAACAATGATGTGGAGTTTCTTTAATTATTTTGGTAGTGAAAACACAGTGCCTGCTTAACTGTCATTCTTAAATGTGTGTTGATTGCCTAATTCACAAGTTTATGGTAATAAATATTCTGCTGACATGTTCAAGATTTTGGTGATTTATAGTCTATCAGAGGCATGAATGAAATCGTGTTTTCTTGTTGGTTCTCTGTTTTTATAGCCAACAATAAATATTTACTTTATGAATTTATTCTCCACTATAGGACTAATTAGAGCAACATGATACACTTGAAATATTAATGTGCTTCCACGTTAATTATTTTTCTGAACAGTGTTACTGGCTAAACCACATGTTTCTCTTTTTCTTTTCTTATTTTTCTATGTCAATGCGTAAATAGGGTGAAAGAGCAGAATGGAGGGGATTCTAAATTGTTATTATTGGATAACTGAACATTAGCTCAGTTGCAAAAGGGGGATACCCTGGAAGGAGCATTCTCTCCTTATCTTTTTAGATTTGTTTTCTTTCTCTCTTCTCTCTCTATTTCTCAGCTCTCTCTTACTTGTAGGTTTGTAACCCAAAAAAATAAATAAATAACCAAAAGAAAAGAAAGTTATGTTTGGAATAGAAAGAGTTTATTAACTTCCATGAAAGTTCACTTTCACCTTGATCATTTTGTCAATGGGTGTGTATATAACTTACGCAGAAAACTATATTAAGTAATAATATGCAAACTACAAAGTGCAATTGCAAAACTTGATATTATACATGGACTGATAAACAAAAACTTAGGACCTGATGTGAAGGAAGGATGTAAAATTTAGCTCTTCAATCTTACACATTTCATCCAAGATTTTGTTTGACGAATTTGATTCATAAATTTAATTTTGTATGAGTTAATTACATAATGGCACCCAATGAGCTAGCTTGTCAAGCTTCAGTATGTTGTGTGTTATCTGTCTTGTTCTGGTCCAAGAAGAGCTTGAGACACGTGAATTTTTGGGCTTTTAAATAGTAGTTGATGTTGAAATTTCATCTTGAACTTATTTCACCTTCTCTTTTGCAGCTGAACATTTGTTTATACTGTTTGGAATATGAAAAACAGTGAACTGATCCATGAGGTACATTATTGGTACAGTATTTATATTCTCATGGAAGTTTTCTTTTGGAGCAACTTCCTCTGAACTGTGAAAGCACATGATATCCATGATATCAAGAGACAGTAGGCCCTAATTACTAGGGAAACATGTCGTGCATTCCAGCCTCATACAAATTCTTTAACTTCTTTCTGATTGTCCCGCAGAAGCTGAGAAGGTATACCATTAATAAGGTTCAAGTTTGTATATACAATAGAGTATAGACTTTGCTTCTCCATTTATAGTATTCAATATGAATAAATGCTGTGGAGGTACCAAAAGTACCTGAGGAAGTAAATTTCAAGAATTGATTTTTGTTAATTTGATTCCAAAATGCATTTTCCTATACTAAGAGAAGTAAAATTAGGAGATCTGGAGCTCCACTGAGTGGTTCTATAACAAAAGCAAGGATTCTGTTCTCTACTTTTGTTTTGTGCCCTTCTCTCCATATGGGAATCTGATAAAAATGCCACAACCAGCTAGTGATCACGTAAAAATACTGATTCCTTTCAGTGATATCTTTAAATCTTAATGCTGCTATTGTTTTCCGCACAATAAGATTTAGAAACTCATTCATGTTTAGTTTTTTAAGAATTAATTACGTTTATCTTCATGCAATGTTTTCACTGCTTGGTTTGGGTAATTTTGTTTATTATGGATGCTTGTAGCAGAATGGTGCTTATATTAGCCATGTAAGTCATGATTAATAGTCCCTTTTTCAATTTCCAGGTTTTCAATTATGCATTCTTGTTTAAAGCCTCTGGGAAGAAGCATGGTAGTAATTCAGAGAACATTGATGAGGATGAAGCTTTGAGGCAGGTCAGGTAGTTTTCTGTTTAGATCCTCTTGGTTTTGTTTATTATACAATTAGCATTATGGCATGCTGCTGATTAGAATAATGTTGTGAATAGAAGCATCTTAATTCTTAACTGTAGGATATAATATCTGTTGATAGGCAATTGCTCTTTCCTTGCAAGACTCTGAAGCAGTTTCAAATTGCTCTAACAAGAATGTAGTGAGCGTCAGCAAGGCTGAGAAAAAGGGAAACATTCACATTCAAGAAGATAAGGGAAGAAAGAAGAACAAAAAATCGGTTTGTATTGAGTTTGTTGTTCACAGAATAATCTTTCCTTGTAATTATTTTAGTTTATATTGGAATTTTTTCTTTCTAAACTTTTTTAGTAATTGTTTGTGTCAACAGTTTACAAGTCGGCGTATAATGACTGAGGATGAACTCATTGTACACTTCTACCAGATTGATGGTAATTCGATAATTACTGTTGTTGCTACTTTTTGCTTGTTGAGTGCAAGGAATAGTGGTAAGAGATCCATTGGAAGATTCATACTTATATCACCTATGACCCATCCATCAAAGAGGGAGCATGTTTTCCTTTTAAGTTTCAGTACATCATACCCATGTAAAAACTGCATTCGTTAAGGCAACTATTTTGATTCATTCATTTTAAATGGGAGAGAATGATATACCATCACTTTCAACTTCTAGAAAAGATAGAAAATAGTTTTATTTTAAAATTTTTCCAAGAGCATATAAAGCAATCCAGTCAGAGAAGCCACTTTTTTGCCCTTACAATGATATAATTAATTGTTATTATATGAGCAATTGATATGATTCTCTTCTTGAGCATCTATAGATGCACCATAATTTCAATTTGTAAGTGTATATCTGGTGTTTTGAAATATCAGAGATTTGTCATTGGTTTAGATGAGCTTGAAAATCTGGTTCCTTTCAAAAAAAAGTTTACATTAGCGTAGGCTGGCCGACGCTAATTTAGCGTCCGCCAAACCTCCTCTACATTAGCGTCGGCCATTTAGCGATTGGTTAGCGTCTACGTAGCGCCATGTTAGCATGGGCTGGCCGACGCTACTTAGCGACGGCCTTGCAACAAAAATTTGCCTCGAGCGTTTTAGCGTCGGCCAACACTAATTTAGCGTCCGTTTTTGCTGATTAGCGTGGGCTTTTGGCCTACGCTAATCAGCCTTTTTCTTGTAGTGTGAGAAGTCTTAAGGTCGGGCAAGAAGCTATTTGTTAAGGCAAAAGACTCTGTGCAAAGGATTAAAAGGTCTCTAAACGTCTTCTGCCATCATCTACAAAAGGAAGTCTTTGTAGAGGTCTTTCCACATGTTATGCAACTTCGTACACGAAAAGGGAACCTCTGAATCTGCTGTGTGTCATAGCAGTGCTACCTCTGCACACCTACTCTATTCGAGTCAAAAGCTATCTCTCAACGTCTTTATGCTCAACGACTATTTTTCTAGATGCTATAAATAACTTTTTTACAAGAACTTGAAGGTGTCGGCCATACTATCAAAATATATATTATAAAGTTGCTGACCAACAAGAGAGAAAAAAAGGGTCTGCCAAAGAGAAGATATCAAGAAAAGAAAAGCCCGTCAGAAAGAAAAGGTGAAGAAGTTCAACAAAAAGAGTGAATCAACCATTCAAAGAGAAAATACTTTCAAGCCAATACACTTTGTTGAAACAAATCTCCTTGTACTTAAATTTATCTTGTGTATCCTGAGTTTTACTCAGTTATCCCCTTGTACAAGAAGAACCTGAGCTTAAGTTTCTCAGAAACTGAACCTATCCTTTTTTGTAAACACTTTGAGTGTCTGAGAGCCTGGAGAGGCTTGGTGGAACAAAGAATACTCGGTTTAGCCTGGAGAGGCTGAGTGAACAAAGAATACCTGGTTTTCAGCCTGGAGAGACTGGGTGTACAAAGAATACTTGGTTGAGCCTGGAGAGGCTTGTCTGTAAAAGAATACTTGGTTGAGCCTGGAGAGGCTTGTCTGTAAAAGAATACTTGGTTGAGCCTGGAGAGACTTGCCTGTAAAAAGAATACTCATTGGGCCTGGAGAGGTCATGTGTGCAAATAATACTCGTTGTAATCTTGCGGGATTAGTGGAAAATCCAGTGGAGTTTTGCCCTGGGACTAGATGTAGCTCACTGGGTTAGTGGGTGAATCGGTATAAATCTCTGTGTTAAGTTCTCTCTTCCCCAACCTCTTTACTTTCTGCTGATATCTGTTTAGACTAACCAAGGAGGGTGAAATTAAAGTTGTTTGGTTAATCCGAGCAGAAAAAAATCTTTTCTTTAAAGAGAAATTAATTTCAAAAAGGTTTTTATTCAACCTTCCGAGTTGCATCAGCAAGTTGCTGAACTTCCCAATTTCGGAAGGTTGATCAAATATTTTCAAATCAGTTTTTCTTAATTTGAAAGGTTTTCCAAAAATCTGTAAAGATTATAAAAACACTATTCAACCCCCCTTCTAGTGTTTCCTGTGGTCCTAACAGTTGGTATCAGAGCTTAACCCCTGGTTAAGCATCTAACATATGCTGAGGAAGAAGATCCAGATGGAAACCTCAACAAGCTATGATGTATACATCTCAGAAGGAGCGTCTATAACAAGACCACCAATCTTCAACAGAAAAGATTATCTTTTCTGGAAAGAGCATATGAAGCTATTCATGGACTCCAATGATCTAGATCTCTGGGATATAGTTACTGATGGTAATTATATTCCCATGAGAAATGGAACACCAATTTCCAGAGGTGAGTGGTCCTCTGAGCAAAAGATCAAAATTCAACTCAGTACTCAAGCCAAGCTTTGCTTGATTTGTTCTCTGAACAAAAATGAGTATGAATTGGTTAAAGGATTCAACTCTGCCAAGGAAATTTGAAATTGGCTAGCCTCATACTCTCTAAATGGAGAAGAAGATGTTGAGCTGTCAGAAGAACAACCCACTATAGGTGAAGAGGATTCATCAAAAGAAGTGATAGCAGGATAGTTGTAGGATCTAGAATTGAGCAAAAACAACCGATTAGAATAAAAAATTAGCACATAAATCACGAATTATAGTGGCTGGGCAGCAGCTATAATGCGTGAGAAAAATGAGAGAAAATGAGAGAAAATGAAAGAAAAAGTGGAGAGGAAGAGATGGTGAGGACGCCACTGAAGCAGGAATCCATCCACAGCAGATAAGTCCAATGCCAAACGCTACTAATTCAGGAGAATTAGATAAGTCTCAGTATGGTTTGAGAAACAACCACCAAGCCTCACTCATCACTCAACTCACCAAGGGAGGAGAAATTTGGGCATAATGCCTTACTTAATTCATGCAAGTGTTACAAATGAGGGAAGCCTCCTTATTTATAGAGTTTTGGGCAGCCACCCAAAGAAAAGGGGAAAAAAGATGACTCAAAAACCACCTAAGTTGGGTGTTGAACCCATGACTCCTACCCCAACTAGCCTAGCAACCTCCCAACCAATAAAACCACTAAAAATAGCGCCCATCTAGGAGGAATTAAAAGAAATTACAAAAAAATAAAAAGAAAATACAGGAGAGTCCTAATTAAGGGTGGTCCATAGGACAAGGGTCCTATCCAGGGTCAAGGTGTCCTTCCGTAGGGTAGTGACCCTTATTTTGTAGGGTAGTGACCTTTATTTGTAGGACACTAGTTTCTCCAACTCTTCCTTGCTTGAAGCTCAGGCTTGAAGTTGGTGCATATCCTCCAGTGTGGGTCTTGCAGGTCCAAGCTTCTAGCAGAGTGCTATCATTCCCTCCCCCTTGAAAAGGATTTGACCTCAAATCTGAAAATTCAGAAAAAAGCCATAAGAATAATGAACTGGGTAGAAGAAGGAGATGGATGACAAAATTTAGGAAGTAAGAAGATACTCCCCTTAGCCCTTGGAGAGTAGTGTTAGAGGTCCATAAGTTGAACATCTTCCTTGAGCCTAGACAACAATAAGATCCATGAGTATTATTCCCAAGCAAGCAAAGTGAAGACTCATAACAAAAATACTTGGGAATCATAAACATAGGTAGAATCACAACATAAGAAATGAACAAGTGGTAATATATATAAGGGTTATGAAACTCCCTCAATGAAGATTGAACCATCTTGTCCATGAAATCTGTAGAACGAGATCCTGGGTCAAAGACCATTCTTTTGAAGCCTTTCCTATCAAGTAATTGAAATGGGTAATTATAAGGAAGACTTAAGAAGTGGTCTTCACAACAAGAAATTTTTATTTTATCAAAATATTCCACAATATGCTTCCAAATGAATGCACATGTGAAACTATGTGGCATAAACCTATTAATATGTTTCCATGTCATCTCGACATGCCCTATGATTTTATCACATGCACCTTGTTTGTAATTGTTAGAAGCATATTGCATATGATCATGCCATGAATTATTTTTAAAAGTTATTTTAAGAGGCATATCAATATGAATGTACTTACTCAAATAGAAAGATGATATCACCTTAAAAGTGTCATGATATTGCATGCAAGGTGAAACAATTAAGGATCCATATTGAGCAAGCATATGAGGTATATCATCATGTGATGCATTTGACATACAAGTATTTTACATGTGATAACCTTATCCATATTTCTATCCTTTTTCAAAACTAGTTTAAGAGCATCATACACATCTTTATGAGATAAAGAGATTAATATAGAATGTGCATGCAAGTCAAGTATACAAACTGATGTGAATCCAACCGGGTAAAATTAAAAAAAAGACGGTGACATGGTTTTTAATGAAGTTTTCTTTCATTTCTTATTTTAAATAAATGGTTGAATCAAATTCATCACATGGGGCGACCAATTAAAGGATTATGAAGGCTGAATTATGGTTCAAGAGACAAGGGAGGTTACAAAATAATTTAGCATTCAAGAGCTGTTACAACACTTGAAGAGGGGCGGCTAGCATTCAACATAGGGGGTTACAAATTGATGGAGCCACCAACACTTAATTTTGGGGCTATTATGTCTAGCAATTGGAGCGGCCACTTCATGGCTAAATCAAGGTCTATTATTCTTTTGTTGGTTGTTACAAAATCCATGTTAAATGTGCGGCCACATGTGGAGGATTGTAGGCTGAATTTTATTAGTTTTATTTCCTAAGTTTATTTTCTATTAGTAGGATTAAATGGGGCTACATGGGTAGTTATAGGCTGATTAGTTTAATTGTTGGTAGTTATGTTTCTAAATTTTAATAGAATTTTAGGAGAATTAAGTGGATGAATGCGAAAAGCCATGCAAGGGTTGTAGGCACCTTTAAAAGGGGCGCATCATGCATGCAGAATTTTACAAGACAAGTTTGAATCAGAATTTTTATTTCATATTGGAGAGTGTTTCTCTAATTTTCTTGTTAATTCAAGAATCGAGTTTTATCAAAGGTCCTTCATCCCTTTGTGTGTATAACTCTTAGGCTTATCTTCCATCCTTGGAAGTGTGACGTCTTTCAATTTCCATTCCATCTTCTTACCTTTTTCCATTTTCTTGTTTAAACCATTTTCCAAATTTCCTAATTATGAGCATTCCAACCTAGATAGATCCGTAAAAAGAATCCACCCCCCTTGGATTCTCGTCATTTGGTATCAGAGCTTCGGCTCTGGGTTTGGAATGGCAATGGGAATTTACTATACAAGATGTTCTTTTGACGGCCATATTTTCTTGGTTGCAGTAGATGAACTCGATCTCAGAAATGTCGTGAGTAGCAGGGTAGTTGAGAAGTTACGCCTGCCCACTGCAAATGGACAAGTGACGATTAAATTCTCTATTGGGAAATATGAAGACGAAGTTCTTTGTGATATTGCACCCATGGAGACATGCCATATGCTATTAGGGAGGCCATGGTTGTTTAATAAAAGTATAAATCCTGGGAGGCCTTCTATTTCTTTTGTGCATGGCGGACGAAGGATTAAGTTAATATGTCTATCATCCGACGTTGTACGTGCTGATCAGTTGACATTGAAAATAAAAATAGAAAAAGAAAGAGAAGAGCAGATGAGAGAAGAGAAAGAAAAAGAAGAAAAGAGAGAGAAAGAAGAAAAAGAGAAAAAGAGTGAAGAAATTTTATTTGTTAATGATTTTTCTTCTACTGTTTGTTATGTTAATTTACAGGAACAAGAGGATGGGCATGTGAATGAAATACACCAACTCCCATGTTTGAAGAGGAAGCTTATTGATATTGTTCCTAGTGCTCCATTATACGTTCAGCCCACTATTGAAAGCCAAACTCATGGGGATATTGAAGGCAAACACATGGAGTCTTTTGATTTTGAAGCTGAATTACATTTGTTTAACAAAGAAATTCTGCAGGTTTGTTTGACAAGAAGAATTGCCCACGATCATGATGTTTGGGTTTGGAAATCAAAAAGGAAGATTTCTTTGATGCATCAGGAAGGAAAAACCAAATCTGAATTTTTACAAGTTGTGTTTGATCCAGGAGAAAGCTTTTGAGTTTTTGCAGTAGTTAGTGATTTAAATTAAGCAAATAAAACTTTAAGATTCGGGACGAATCTTCTCGAAGAAGAAGGGTATGATGTGAATCCAACCGGGTAAAATTAAAAAAAAGACGGTGACATGATTTTTAATGAATTTTTCTTTCATTTCTTACTAGTGATAATACCCGTGCGTTGCACGGGTTTATTTATATTTATTAGTAAAAATTTTATTTGATGGTAAAGTATAAGAATATTTATGTAAGTAATTTTAATTTTTATTAATTATAGGAAAAAAAAAATTAAAATGAAATATCTGTGTAAAAAAAGTAAATATATGAAATGTAATGATATTGGAGAAATTCATTAATCTTCTAAGTATAAATAATATAAAATCATTTGAATTTATTGTTTTAGTATTGTTTTAAAACATTATATAATTTAATATGAGTATTTGAAATTTAGAATTTATTATTTGTCATAATATTTTTAATATGTACTAATATTAATTATATAATATGAAATAATTGTAAGAGATATTTAGTATTTCATACGTTATATTTCATGAATACAACATTAATAGTAATATTTAAGTTTATTTATATAATTTTTTAATAATATTAATTACATAATATAAATTAATTGTAAGAGATATTTGGTATTCCTCATTTATTTTTAAAATGATTACTAATAAAATTTAAACTTAATATAAAAACTGAAGAAGGAATATGAAAAAATAAATATAAAAGATTAAAAAAATACAATGTTGAATTCATGTTCCAAAACTGAAAAGTTGCACGGGTTTATTTATATATAATAATAAGATTTTTATTAGATGGTTAATTTAATGAGAAATTATGTAATTATTTATAATTTTATGCATTTGAGTTGTCTATTTATTAATTTGTGATTTATTTTAATATTTTCATATATGAGTTTTGATAGTTTTCTGTACCATTTACTAATTTTTGAAAATGTATATTTTATGCTTTTATACGTAATAAGAGTAATAATGAGTGAGTGAAAGTAATTATTTTAATTTAGAGACAATTTATAAATATTTGTATAAATATTTTAAAATAATATAAATTAATAAATGTATATTTTAATGCATGTTATTTGTTGGATAGTAATTAGATTGTTTTTTATCACTGGAATAGTAGATTTGTGGTCTTGGTATGATTTGTTAATTACATTGTTGGATGATTGTGAATAGTTAAAAAATGTAAATTGATTGTTTTTTATATTATAATTTATTATTAAGAATAAAAGTTTACGTACATGATATGAGTTTGTTGGTATTTTATGTTTTTATTTAAATGTTATTGTTTTTTAATTGTATAATAAGAAATAATTTATTTTAAATTATAAATTTAATTTTATTTTTTTATATATTGATGACTTAAGAAAGAAAATTAAAATAATTAGTTAAGGAATAAAGGTAGTGGCAATGTATTGGTTATAGCGGTGGTAAAATCAAAAATTATAATGATCTTAACAGTGTGATTATATTATTTTGTTTTGTGTTTTTTTTTTGTGACGATATTATTTTATTTTCAAACAATGGGATTTAATTGTTTATTTGGTCGGACCAATGAGAATAAATTATGTTTTGTCTTTGGGAGTCAATTTGGGCCGGTCCTTGGTTGAGAGGTGAAAAGGCAAGCCCAAGTGATGTTAATTACAATTAAAAGGAAATAGGTAGATTATGTCATAAGATGAAGAATAGTTTTACGTACAGAGAAGAAAAAGAAGAAAACCTCTTTGGCGGAAGGTGGAAGGCAACGCTACACATGTGATCGGAAGTATGACTTGGCAGCTTGTAATGGCGATCGATTTTGTCAGGTGCACTTGTGTTTTGTTTTTTTTAAATAGATGATCGAACTTGTATTTTTTTTTGTAAGTTTTGTTATTAAATTATATAAAATTGTTTGATGAGAATTGTTTTAATTTATTGAGTTAATACTGTTTTTGAGTTGAAATAAATGTTTAATTTAAGAAAAGTTAATGCCCATTTGATTGACATTGAAGAGAACCTCCGTTTTTTTTCCTGTTATAGGTTTTAGGGTTTTCATTTTAATTGAAAAAGTGTGAAGTGTTAGGGACTTTTGACGTAAATGAGTTGAATCATTCTATATTTTTATCAGTCTGTGCTTGTGTTGAGGTATACTGTATTTCAAATGGAGTTGATGGAAATGATATTAGAGGGAATAAAAAGTTTTTTGTGAGATGATTGTGTGATTGTTCGAAAGGAAGAATTTTTTTTTATTGTTGTATTGTCGTTGCTATTGACATAAGAGGGACTAAGAGGAACCACCGCTTGTGAGGAAGAGGAGATCGAATTGCCTGACATATTTATTGTATTATTCTGTCCTGTTTTGCGAATTTTGGATAGACCCACAACGGGAAAGGATTTAAAATTTGGGAACCCGAAGAGAAACCCAGAAGGGGAATTGGGGGAGGGGTATATTTTAGAAGACCTTTAGTGGGCGGATGTTGGCGTGTGAGGAGGAGCCGAGTTTTGTTTTGTAGGAAATGAAAGAAGAAAGAAAGGATTTGTGAATTTATGTTTTGAATTTAGTTTGAACGATTTATTTTGTGTTGTTGTTTATTTTGTTAATTATCATTATAGTTAATTATTGGTCATTCGAAGTGAGGTGGTTGATTTGTTGCACCAAGAGTTGGTATTATGTAAATTTGAGGAGGTAGAAGGCGTCTGAAGAGATTTGATAATAAATTGTCATGACTGCAATATGTAAGTCATGTTGATAACTCATTGTACCAAGTAAATTTGAAACTTGAATTTAGTTGTTAGGTTGTTGTGGACGTTCTTTTTTTACCTGAGGTAATAGCTAATGATTTTGTCTTTGATTTTGTATTTAATTTATATATTTATAGAATTAATGTTTTCTTCAAAACTGTATGGGGTATGATTTTGTCTTTGAGAACATTAAATATGTATATAAATATTGTATTTATATATATTTAATGTAGAATTTATAAATAATCATAATAAAATATATATGAAATGTAATGATCTCAAAGCAGTCCATTAAAAACTTCATGGTACACAACATTTTTAGTGTACTCAATATATCTATCATCTTGCTCAAAAATAAGGATTCGCAAACCTAACGGTGAAGTTACTCTTGACAATGCAACATATAATTGTCCATGACAAAATACAGGTTTTGGCAAATATAATCCCATGTAGTTCAATGATTGTCCTTGACTCTTGTTTATTGTCATTGCATAGCATACCTTTATTGGGAATTGTTTTCTTCGCAAGACAAATGGCCACTTTGAGTCAGATGCTGTTAAAACTATCCGTGGGATAAGTACCTTTGCACCAATGTTGGTTCCTGTAATTATTTTTGCTTCTATTATCCAATTTCCTAGATGCATGATAAGGAGTCTTGTTCCATTGCACATTCCCAATGCTGGATTTATATTCCTTAATAACATGATTGGCATTCCTTCTTTGAGGTTCAAGCAATGATTTGGAATTCCAGTAAAATTTAAGGAATTTAAAAATTCTACCGGATACATAAGCTCTTGTTCGATAATGTTGTCAGTTGCCTTGTCAATCTCGTCTGAGCTTCTATATTGTTTTATCGATCCTTCAATCATGTCAATAATATAATTGTTGATTTCATCACCAGTGTCATTTAAAGGAGTGAGTATTGCTCTTTCTCTGAGGTATTCTTCATTCCATAGATGTTGTTGTAAATTTGGATATGTGATTTCCACAATTTGTTTGAGTGAATCACCCATTGGGGTTAATAGGTATTGACTTGGTATTCTTGTCCATGACGGAACCTCTTCTCCTTCTCTACTAATGGTTGGTATTTTTCCATCACCAATTTGAAGAAGCCATGTATTAAACTCACGTGCTAAAGAGTTTAGTTCACCCGAAGAAGTATTATCACTAACTCTCATGCTTTTACATAGCTTGAACATTTTGCAATGATCCCACAAATAAGAGTTGTTAATACATGCTTGCACTATGTCCTGCCTTTGTCCTTTTGTTATTACAGGCAATATTTACCTAAAATCTCCGCCAAGAAGGATTGTTTTTCCTCCAAATGGATCTGTGGCTTTGTCTGGATACTTGTAACCAACAATGTCTTGTAGTGATCTATGTAGTGCTTCAAATGCTAATTTGTTTGTCATTGGTGCCTCATCCCAAATAATGAGATCTGTTTGAATCATTAACTGAGCAAGTTGAGTATTTTGCTTGATTGAGCAAGTGCTGTTTTCAAAAATATCTAATGGTATTTGAAATCTACTATGGGCTGTTCTGCCTCCAGGGAGTAATAATGATGCAATACCTGCAAGAAATAAGATGGAAAAAAATTGATTGTAAGTAATAAGTTTTACATGTATTCATTTAATAGGTTTTATATTTTATTATTTTTATATTATTTAATACTACATGCTTTAAATTTATAAATAAATTTTATATGCTAATTTGTTAATTAATTATGTAAAAGTTTCCATTATGCTGAACACATAATTTTTTTTACTAATTTTAAAATAGTTTTGTATTTTTGTTACTAATTTAGTGGAGTTGGAAGTGTTTTGGTTACATTTTAGTTTCAATTTAAGTTGTTTATTAATTATTTATTTTATATTTTTTTAAGATTGAATTATATATATTCATATTGTTAAAAATATATATTGGGTTAAATAATTTGAATATATAAAACTATTTTGTACATTTTTTATAAAGAAGATTAGTGTGATAAAAGTAATTAAAATAGTTATAGTAAATGGTTTTTTGTATTGTGTTTTTTCATGTTTTGAATTCCTCAATGGGTAAAAATTATGAAAGAATAATTTGATATATAACATTAATAATAATAGTTATAATAGAATAATTAGTTGTAATAATATTAATATTATCAATATTGAGGCTTATTATGACATGTTGAATAGTATAATTTTTATATTTTGGTGTTTTTTTTTATGAAGTGCCATTATTATAATCATAAAGTTTAAGTCATTTTTTCTACTTCTCATTCTTTTCGTACCAGGATTTGCTTAAATATTAATAAAATGTGGTTTGTCTTAAATAAAGAGAGTGGGAAATAATGAGTTACCTGATGAAGCAACAGCAAGCACTATTTTTTTTTTTCTGACCTGAGTTTTGCAATGATTGTCCTATACAAAAAAGTCTTCCCAGTGCCTCCGTGCCCATAGACAAAGTATAGTCCACCTGTGTTAGTGTTGACAGCATGCATAACAACATTATATATTTCACTTTGTTCCTGATTTAGTAATGGATAACATCTTGTATGTTCATTTTCCAATTCTTGAATATTATAATTCAGCTCCTCCCTAATTAGTCTATTATCCATAGGTTCCACTGCTGACTTATCTGGCAAAGGCATTCCATTGAAATCAGATAGCTCTTTCCCATTCTTGATTAAAAGCTTTTCAATTTCAATCAAGCAATATGTTTTGATTTGTTCAACAGTGAGCTCTAAACCAAAATGATGAAATAAGCGTCTTTTGTTGTAGAGAATATCATCAGACAATAGTTGCCAACTGTTTTTCCAAAATTGTTCCACATTTGTTACTTCACCGAAAGAAGAATAGTGACAAATAACTCCCTCAACTGAGAACCTGAGGCCCAATGGGCTGCTTCATTCAATGCAACATTCCACTCTTTGTCGTCATTCAATAGCCCTAAAGCGTAACATGCTTCTTTGAAAGTTGTATAAATTAAACCACCCACTGTCCTAATTTGTTCATAGTTTTGTGGTCCTCGAACAATATTTAACAAAATTCTCAAGTAATATCTTTCACCAGATGTTGGGTGTGCATAATAAATTCTTCCAATTGTTCTCCCAATTTGCCTTTGTTTCCATATTTTTTTTTCTTTGATCCCAAACAAATTTGGTTGGGAATTCAGAATATGTTAATGTACGTGCTTCAGGACTAATTGAATTCATCCTCATCCATTCTGTAAACATGGTATGTTCAATCCCATCTCTTCTTATGACTGATGACAAAGGTTGGGAGTCTCTTAGAATGAGTGAGTTTTCTCCGGGTAAATGGAATGTCAATCTTATTACCGATGGACTTCTATAATGTATATCAAAATTAAATATTCTCCAACATGCTTCACATGCGGAGACATACCTGCAAGTAATATTGTGAAATGGATGAAATTATTATAATATATATGGTTCTGTGTGACAATTATTGTATTGAAAATTTTATTTGAAATGAAATATGTACAACAAAGAGATTTGTTTCATTATAAATAAAGTCACCATCATAAAATAAAGTAATTAGTAAATTATGATTAGATTTGGAAAATAGAATAATATGATTTTTATTTTAATTATAAGGAAACAATGCATTTTATAACTTTAATACAAATCAAATGATATGTATATTAATTATTTGAACTATTACTAATTAGTAATAGTATTAATTATTAAATATAATGTATTATTTTTTAGAATAAAGTGTGGTATATTTATAGAATTATGTATCGGTAACCAATAAATTAAATTAACAATTTAAAAGGCATTTACATACCTGCAATCCAAATATGTTTTGATCTCATCAACTTCTCTTATCTCAGTTGAGTTTGATGTGTTTGACACAGAAACATTTTCTTCTATTAGGATTGTTGCTCTATCAGGCCCTTTGTGTAGATACTTAAAGAGGTACTTGATAGCTCTGGACTTATTGCACCATTCAACATTTAGGTGTGCCTGGAATTTTAGCAATAAATCCCTATTATATGGAACAACAAATTGGTTGTCTAAGTTGATATCTCCCTTTTTCACATGTCTTCCATCATCCCTCCTTCTATAAGTAGGAAAGCCATCCTTGTCTATGGTTGTTTCATTACTGAATTTTTTGGGGTAATTTCGGCTGCAAAAACCATCAACCATGCAAGGTGCATTTTTGTTTCCACTTCCACATGGTCCATGCAACATGAATTGTGTGACAGCATTAAAACCCATTGGATCATCTTCTTGAGATGGTAATTCTGCTGTAATTATTCTATCAATATCCTGTGGGGTTGGATATTTATTACTTTGGTGCAGCCATAACAAAATGTGAGCGTGAGGTAGGCCTCTTTTTTGGAACTCGATTGTGTATATGACTGAAAATAAAACAAAAGTTATGATTAAAGAAAACATTAACAAAACATTGATAAAGTTTCTATTACTGATGTTTTGTTTTAATATTATAAATAGATGAACCAAATTATATTGATATTTTATTCACATTCATATATTATTTATAATATTGATTTAAAGGAATTTAGTTGAAGAAAATGTATAGTAACCTGATATAGTTTGACCAAAATATTGTCCTTCAACTATGTGCTTCATTAGTTGATCAACTTTCATCTTGAAGACTCTAGTCTTAATGTCTGGTCTATCATCAGCTGATTGTCGTGGAACTTGATGAAATATATACTGAATCTCAGGCCACTTTGGATTGGCAGTAAATGTCATGAAAATATCTGGATTTCCAAAGGTTCTACATATAGCCATAGCATCTTGATAGTTTTGGACCATATATCGAGGACCACCTGTAAAAGAAGAAGGTAAAACAATTCTCTTACCAGTAGCAGCAGCAATAGTATCTCCACGAACTACTGCATCACATACATTCTTGTACAACTCCGTGCGTAGCACTGTTTGATTTTGTTTAATCCATCTCAATCGATCTTCTTCTATAGCCGTGTATGCATCAACAATATATTGTTGGAATAATCGACCGGCGGAAATAAGAGTCTTTGCCTCTAAGCCTCTTTGTTGTATGCGGTATGCGTAATATTCTCTCATTGTCACATTTTCTCGCTTTGTTTTATTCCCCCCATCATTTTGACAATAAGAAATGTCTAAGTGAAACC
Organism: Sesbania bispinosa; assembly: GCA_026901365.1. NCBI lineage: Eukaryota > Viridiplantae > Streptophyta > Magnoliopsida > Fabales > Fabaceae > Sesbania > Sesbania bispinosa. The sequence goes on from QLOH01000593.1 coordinate 401,279, forward strand.
CATCTTCACCATATGGAAATAATAATGGATATTGCATAGCCATAAATGAAGGTTGTAACTCTGATATTCTTTGGAGGCCATCTGTTTTATGCTCTATTACTATATCTCTTGTTCCAATTGATTGTCCCAAATCTCCAACAATTAGAGCTGCAATTTCTGTTGAGGAGGGTTTGTTATATTGCCGCGATTCTATTGATCTTGTTCCAAGTAACTTGATATGTACATTGTTTGTTTGAGATGTAGATAATCTGTCTCTTGCCATTCTGAATACTTGGGCAATGGGATTATACATATCAAGCATTTCTTTTAAGCTTTGAACAATAGTTGGATCAAGATCCTCAGCAATTTTGCCATGATTTAAGGAACGTAGTCTATTTTGGACTTCATTTTCAGTATCATGGACATAAAGCTGGGAGAACTTTGGCTGATTTCCTTCTTCAGGTATGAGTCCTCCAATTCTGTGATAATTTTGACCACTAATTTTGAACACATAAGGACCAGGCCGTAAGTTGACTGTGTTGTCTATTTTAGCACCCATGGATGTGAAAGCAAAAATAGAATTATACGCTCTTATTTTTTCCCTAAACTTCATAGAGTGTCGACCGCCTTCAAAACTTAAAAGTGCTTTCAAAGCTTCTGGTGGTTCTTCAAGAATAGGCAGTTTTACTTTTCCTCGTTGGCAGCATATAGAAAATTTTGGTTTTTTTGGTCGATGTGGTTTATCTGTTCTTTCTTCATACCACATGGTGCTTCCACATTCTTCACATGCAAAATTTGGAGGTCCAAGATCCATATAAGTTGGTCCGTCACCTGCATTTGTGTAATAAAATAAAAACACTTAGTAATTTGTACCTTTATTTGATGTTAAAAATATTTAGTTTTACTAACCATTTATGTGTTCCAGTAAATGCAAAGGTGCTTTATTTCTTTCATTTTTCTTTCTTTTTATGTTTCTTTCTCCTGTGACTTGTTGATTACATAACATTGTGCTTTCTGCAATATTAGAACGGAAAAATGATTAGTAAGTAAAAGTAATTACAATTGTAGTGTATCTATTTAAAACTTAATTTGTAAAAATTATAATAAAAAATAATACCTGAATTTTGATTCATGTCTTTAGAATGAAAACTAAATCCATAAAATGAGTGTTTATCTCCAGCAAGAAATTATTTGTGATCGTCGTTGAGTGTTGTGTACAAATTATGGGTGAATGAAGGTTCCACCTCTGTTTGTACCTTATCTGTAAGAATTATTTAAATCTTAAGCTATGGAAAATTGAATATACGAAGATAGACACTGGAGTGTTTGATGAATAGATCCTACACCCTAAATTAAGTAGGGTAAATTATAAATGTGAAGAAGTGAACAAAGCATGTCATTTTTTCATTTGAAATAAGAAGCTCTGCATAAGAAGAAGTAATAATTAAGTGATTTATATTTTCTTGCATTGTATATGCAGTTTTATTGCTTTAGATGTTGAGAACATAATATATTCTTTTTATGACAATATGCAGACTATCAATGCAAATATGGTTATTGAGACTTCACATACCTGTTATGAAGAATTGCTGTTATGAAGAAATGCACCTTTTGTCTTCCATTCTCTGGTAAAAAAAAAAACACAGGTTGGTCTTCTTGAAGGAAATTCCTATTTTTGATTGCATTTACCGTTAAATTTGAATATATTATGAAGTAATCATTGAGGAATCTGTGTTATAATGAAATTTTAATCAGTTATGAATTTGAAACTAAATTATTAAATGATACTAATATTTCTTATTAATATTATTTGGCTGTTATGTATTTAAGGCAATGATGCTATTTATTATTATTATTATTAATATTATTATTATTATTATTATTATTATTATTATTATTGTTTGTTAAAATAATGTAAATAAATAAAATGTTAAACATGAACGTCAATTTTATTTCAAAAAATAAGTGGAATTTAAATATATGTTGTAAAAGTTACTATTTTATATTTTAAAAAAATTCCAATTTTTTCATTAAAAAATTACAAACGTAAATGAAAAAAATAGAAATATATTTAAATATCCATATATATTTATATTTTATAGTTGTTTGCTATTAATAGTTATACGGTATTCATTTAGTTATATAATGAAATATTTTCATAACACTGTTATTTCCTAAATTAATTCTATATGAATTAATATATGATTTGTATTATTTTGTGAACAAATAACATTATAAAAATTAATATAAACTTCAATAACCTTAACATAATGTGCATCATACTAATTAAAAAATTATGAACTTACCATTTCTTTTATCATAAATTTAATTTGTTGTTCATTATGTGAAGGTTTATTCTTAGTGATTGTTCCGTCTTCTTTATGAAAGGAAAGGGAACCAACGGAAATGATTACCTGATCACTTTTCATGTGAATAAATGGTACGTATTACTATTTATTTATTTTATGTAGTTTAATATTTCATAATTATATTTTTTAAATATTGAATAAATGTGCGTGAAATAGTATGTTTGTATATTTGTAAGAATGTTGTTAACATGAGAAATTATATGCGTCAGAGTCTTAATGAATTAAATTATTGAATTCATAATAAGATGATATGTCAACACCTAAAAATTAATAACATAATATGATGAAATAAATCCGTTTTGACAAAAATAAAGATGTCTATTACAATTAAACCTCTAAATAAACTTTAAAAAGTCATTGAAAAACAATTTTTTCATTCATCTAATTCTTCCAAAATCTCATTTTCGTTGCTTGTATCATGATTCTTCATCATCTGACTGCAACCTGAAAAAATATTACATATTTTAGGTCAAACGTTTCAAAGAATGATTTCAATTTTATTTTTGACCTACCTTAACTTTCTCCTCTTTTGTGGTGAATTTATTTTTTTTGCATCTGAAGATCCATTTAAGGAAGAAACAATCTTTTCCAATGTATTTTCCTTTGATTTGGCACCTGAGGTTTCTTTCGTATCTTCGTCCTCAATCTGAAATTCTTAAAATTAAATTATATAATCTATGATTATTCACTAAGAAAATTTAAACATTGTTATATTCATCACCTTAACAACTGGCTTGAGAATTTTATTTGATGTGAAACTGCGCCTTCCATAGCTTTCAAAATAGGTGCTCATTTTTATTTGGAAGACATGGGTAGTACCTATGATTTTTAGGAGTTGGGGTGGCAGGTTCAAATCATCACCATTTTCCTATATCAAATAGGCACCGACATATAAGTAGTTCAAGTGACATGTTTTGGTTTAATACATGATATAATTTTCCTTTTTTTAAAGAAAATACTTACATTTTCAAAGGTTGTGGCATGGTCTCCTAAGTTCAATTGTGTTAATTGTTCAGCAACTTCATGAAATAGAACAAATATGGTAGAATCTGTTGAATCTTTGACATCAAGCTCCAAACGCAACCTATCATTTATTATATACAACACAGATAACATATGTATTATTTGTTAATATTTAATTAATAAATTTAATGTAGTAGGACATTTATTTAAAAATGGAATAATTACCTTGTCATTGGATACTCAACAACTTTGTGGCAATGTTGACAACTGAAATTTGTAGTTGTCCTATCAGCCTTTTTTTTGCAATGAGGGCAACAAACATAATTCCAACCATTTTTCAGCAAGATATCGTTTACAGTAGCAGCACAACAATACACATCATTCTACAATTTAAAATGAATCAAATTAATATGTATCTTTCCTTGAAAAATAAATTAAGAAGTGAAAATTCAAAAATTAATTTTTTTACCGTATTACTCTTTAAACTTGCCATGGACAGAAGTTCAGCTATAGTCTTCACTGTTTTAGGACAGACACCATCCTTTGACACCTCAAAGTTACCAACTATAGGTTCATCACTTGAATCCCTATAATAATTTTATAATGTCTAATATAATACTGGTCTCATGATGATTTTCTTAAACATTGTGATGATATACAATTTAGACAAAGGCTTACTTGAATGATTGTATGAGCTCATTAGATTCTGGTATGTCTATGTTGACATAAATATTTGTTGATCTTGATGTGGAAATAGACAATTCACCTACAAATGGAATTATTTATATTAGTTTGAATAAAAATTTTGATATATTTGACATAATTGAACATCTCAAACAAATAAAAAACAATGATAATGTTACCTCGAAATTCTTTAATTATAGTTGATGTGAAAATTGCAACAGTGACTTGAGGATCTTTAGACACATTTTCTTTCAATTTCTGCTCAAATAGCTTTACATATTCATCCCATATTGTCACTTTAACCCTATTTCCCCTGTAAATAATATAAGTAATATGACTTATATATTTTAAACTCAGTGGGTGTTTTTAAAATAAGTCAATGTTGTACCTTATGTCTTGTAAGTGAAGTGTCAAGGTATCAACGCTGCCCCCAATAGTCCTCTTCTCTTCAATTGGACCAACTTTTGTGATAACTCCAATCACATCTAATGAATATAAAAGAAAAGATATTTATATTAAAGTATTTTAAATTTTAGTATAAGCAACAACATAATCTATATATGAAAAAGTTTGAAGACCAATTCACCTGTCAACACATCCTTTCCACACCGACTTTGTAAATCATCAAGATTAACAAATTCAAAAACATGGTGAGGAATGATGCTTTCATCACAACCTGCATCTTTCACAATTGTTGTGGCACAAAAATGTAACATTGAAGGGTTCTTTTGGACCACTGGGAATTTTTCTTTATTGTTTGTCACCTCAAAATTTTTAATGGTGTAAATTTTTCCTTCCTTTAGAAGAGGCTTGAACTTATGAGCAATATTTCTCCCTATAGAAGCATGTATGTAATTGCTCTGAAAAGGGAAAAAATGGGATTAAACAAAAGTAAGTGTATCATGAGCAAATAAAATGGTAAATAGAAATGGTGACCTTTTCATCAATTAGCACCATGTCTGTGCTAATTAATTCTTTCTTTCGATGTATGTTGAGTGTGTCCCATATACGTGAAATCCTCACTTTTATGTTCAGATTATCTGGGTTGGTGGATAGATTGTTGAGAGACACATATTTTTCTTCATTGCTGGACAACATTCTCCTGAAAAAAAAAACAAAAAAAATAAGAAATGTGTGTATTGAATATAAAATAATCAGTTCAAATGCATTACCTACTTGTTAAGATAGGCACTAAGAGTGGACATGGTTTTTTTTAATGTCAATATGCAGACTATCAGTGGGATGCTTGGATGGAGTTGCAATTTTTGTCGTTGACTGTAGGTGAAAGGAAAAAGTGGTTGACGTGTATTTTATAATAGCATGTTATTAGCAGTTATGAAGATGTTATAAAATGATTATATTATGTCAATAATTGTGGCAAAATGACTGTTAATCTGTTATGAATATTAAAAAATGGGAGTGTGACTTATTTTGGCAGTGGTTCTTAGTTCTTCTGAAATTCCATAACTGTCAATTGGTTGGCCAACCATATCATTAGATACAAATAGATATTTTTGTTAAAACAAATTAATGCAATGGTAACTGTTATGGGAATGTCTGTTTAGTGTTTTCAAACTGAACAATTCTAAATAACTTTAATAATTAATTATAATATGAATAGTTATACTATGTAATCAATGTTAATGAAATGATAAATGTTCAGGGAATGTGCAAGCGTTAGATTATGTTATTCTATGTTAGATTATATTATTCTACGGGGTGTGCTTTAAAATATTCATATTGTTGAAGATTAAATAACGTTTTTTTCAGGAAGTATTATCCACGGGTTATACTTATTCTTCAAAATTGGTATTGGCATAAAATTTTGCAGATTGTTAAAGATAAATCATACAAAACAAATTAATGCAATGGTAACTGTTATGGGAATTCCAAATCAATGTTTTCAAACGGAACAATTCTAATTAACTTTAATAAATAATTATATTATGAATAATCATACTATCTAATCAATGTATTAGTTCAAGTCTATTTTACATAGATATATAGATTTTTAATAAATGGTTGAATCAAATTCATCACATGGGGCGACCAATTAAAAGATTATGAAGGCTGAATTATGGTTCAAGAGACAAGGGAGGTTACAAAATAATTTAGCATTCAAGAGCTGTTACAACACTTGAAGAGGGGCGGCTAGCATTCAACATGGGGGGTTACAAATTGATGGAGCCACCAACACTTAATTTTGGGGCTGTTATGTCTAGCAATTGGAGCGGCCACTTCATGGCTAAATCAAGGTCTATTATTCTTTTGTTGGTTGTTACAAAATCCATGTTAAATGTGCGGCCACATGTGGAGGATTGTAGGCTGAATTTTATTAGTTTTATTTCCTAAGTTTATTTTCTATTAGTAGGATTAAATGGGGCTACATGGGTAGTTATAGGCTGATTAGTTTAATTGTTGGTAGTTATGTTTCTAAATTTTAATAGAATTTTAGGAGAATTAAGTGGATGAATGCGAAAAGCCGTGTAAGGTGATGTGAATCCTCTTGCAGAAATAGGATTCTGACTATGGACCTCTAAGAATTGTGTTTGCTGCCTTAGAAAATTGGACCAAAGAAGAGAAGAATTTATCACTCAATACAAACAGAAAGAGATTTAGAATTGTGAGAATTCCTGTTGAATAAAAATTAACTCAAAGATGCAGAATTATATCCCAGTAGCTAGCGCATATTAACAAACAGACTGTAGGCAGATTTTAATTCACAATTGGGCGCACAACGTACAAACAGAATTGGGTGTGATTGAACATGTAATTCCAGCCTTCTAATAGGCAGATTGATATGTCAAAGAGGTGCAGTTTTTATACCCCAGAACAGCGCTCAAATATAGCAATCAAGAGAGAAAATTAATACATGAGGAAGGTAAGAAAGAGATGCAGAATTCTAATTAAAATTTAGCGCACAATTAGAGCCAAGTTGTGCAGCCAACGTGCCATTCAATAACAAGCATAATGAACAGCAAGATTACCAATTAAATTGAAGAACTATTGTGCAGATTTTTTTTATCAAAGAATCAACGCTCAAACATGGGCAGTAAGTCAGAATTTCATGATTATGGAAAGGAAAGAAGATGGAATGGAAAATGGTGAGGACGCCACACTTCCAAGGATGGAAGATATGGAGGATCCTAATTAACAAACAAGAAAATAAAACAAAACTGAAAATAATTAAAAACTTTAAAAATCTCTGGGTTGCCTCCCAGGAAGCGCTTGTTTAACGTCTGATAGCTCGACGCCTGTTCTCTTAAGGTGGCTGAAACTGAAATACTTTGGTGAGCTTGTGTGCTGCACCCTTCCTTTTTCTGGCCCATAGACCTCCCCATAATCTTGCCTTAGAGCAATCTGTCCTTTTCTTTATTTTCTTGCTCTCATGTGCATGAGTCTTCTTTTCCTGAAGCTTGAATGATTCACAAATGATTTCTCTCAATTTCTTTGTTTCGGGGGGTTCTTTGATATGGAACACACCTGACCACTCGATCTTCAATCTGGGAGGCTCTGAATTTAATTCTAGCTTGACTTTTCTTCTCTTTGTGATGAGAATAAGGAATGATGCAAAGCCTTTTATTTCATTTCAATTTCAAGAGAATAAAACCTTGAAGATGCAAAGCACAAATTGATCATTTGAAGGGTAACTTGTCATAAATTCAACTCAAGAATGCAGGCTTACTTGCTAAATGGGGTGACCAGCATTTTATAATTATTTGGCTGAGTTTCAAATATAATTTGGGGCTGTTACAAATTATTTAAAATGCAGCCAGCTTGGTGAAGAATTGTAGGCTGAGTATTAATAATTTTTGGGCAGTTACAATTTGTTTTTAAGGCTGCCAATTATTAGTTTTTTATTGTGAGTTCATTAGAGTTTTTATTGTAAAATTTCTGAATGCCAAGGGACATGGGAATAGCACATGTGGCTGAATGTAAAAGGCTATATATAAGCTACACATAGGCATATGGAAGGCAGAATTTGATTGTGAAGAAAACTCAATTTTAGAGAAGTGATTTCTCTTGGGTTCTTGTTAACCCAGAATTTGAGATTTATCAAAGGATTTCCACCCCTTTGTGTGTTTAATCTCCGGGCTTATCTTCCATCCTTGGGAGTGTGACGCCTCTACTCAATTTTCCACTCCATCTTCCTTCCTTTCCATTCGCATAATTCTGCTCTAATTCTGCTTGGTACATGTGCGCTAATTTTCATTGCAAAGCTGACTCAATTTTGGTCATTATATTACAGGAGCAAGATACATAATAATCTGCACCATTTTTGGTCCAATCAAGCGCTGACTTTAAACACTATTTCTGCACCTCATTCTGCTCCAATTAACACATTGTGTTTGCTCATAATTATGCACCTTTATGTCAAGTAATTTTGTTCCTATTTGGACGCTGAATTGCTAAAAAATTCTGCACATCCAAATCCAATTGTCTCGCTGAATTGGGTCACAAGGCTGCACCTTTTTGTGTTCCTTTCATTCATGTTGAATTGTTCTTTCTTTCTTTTAATTCATGGCTTAATTTTTTTTTTTTGAATGAATTCTGACTCTGTGCATTTAACTCCTTGTCCTTTGTCTAATTTTCCAAGGCAGCAAGAATAATTCCTAGGGTCCATATTCAGAATCCTAAACCACCCCCTTGGGTTCACATCATCTCCTATCTTCTTATTTCTTCTTCTTTTTCATCTTTCTTTTACGATTACTATTTGTGTCCAAAAATCCTTATTTTCCTATACGTATTACTTGATTTATGAGTGAATTGTTTATCAAGTTCTTCTAAGGGTGAGTATTGTTTTTGGCAAGGTTACTATGTGGTTCTCAAGTTTTATCAAAGAAAAGAAAAGAAAAGTAAAAAAAAAGATACGTACGTGATAAAAGAAAAGAAATAGAAATATTGTATTTTTTTTGTAGGAAAGTGTTTGCCAAGGAAAGTACCCTTTTAATCAGAATTTTTCTAAGATCCATTCTAAATTGAACCTCAAGGTTCATATCATGTACCCCTTGTAACATCCCAAAATTAGGATCTAGGATAATTATAATATTTGAATTTGAGTATGTATAAGGATCGTACAAACAAGGATAGTGCAGTATCATGGATTATAAATAATTAAATTAAGGAAATTGATGTGAATCCAAACGGGTAAAATTATGATATTTGGATGGTTACAAAGACAATGGTGCGGCTGAATTAAATTCAAGGGACAAGGGAAGTTACAAACTAATTTGGCCATCAAGAAGAGGGTTGTTACAATATTAAAAGGGCGACCAGCATTCAACACAATGAGGTTACAAATTGATGGAGCAACTAGCAATCAATTCCTGGGCTGTTATGTTTCTAATGAGGGGCGGCCCATTCATGGTTGAATTACACGCCTTTTATTTCTTGTTGGTTGTTACAAAATTGCTTGTAATTGTGCGGCTACATGTGAGTTAGTTATAGGCTGATTATTTTAATTTTTATTAGGCAGTTACATTTTAATAGCCACTTAGTAGTAATTTATGGTTGTTGGTTGAATACTAAAAGACTACATTTTGCGCATAGCTGAAGGTTATATATAGGGCGCATATTTCTTGTAAGAGAACAACTTGGAATTCAGAATTTATAAAATTAAGAGTTTGATTCTCTGATGTCTTCTTGTTATACAAGAATTGAGTTTTATCAAAGGTCCTTCACCCCTTTGTGTGTATAACTCTTAGGCTTATCTTCCATCCTTGAAAGTGTGACGTCTATCACTTTCCATTCCATTTTCTTCCTCTTTCCATTTTTATTTTAACAATTTCCCAAATTTCTTAGTTATGAGCATTCCAACCTAGATAGATCCGCAAAACGAATCCACCCCCTCAGATTCGCGTCATTTGGTATCAAAGCTTCGGCTCTGGGTTTGGAATGGCGATGGAATTTTACTATACCAGGTGTTACATCTGCCTACTGCAAATGGACAAACAATGATTAAATTCTCTATTGGGAAATATGAAGACGAAGTTCTTTGTGATATTGCACCCATGGAGACATGCCATGTGATATTAGGGAGGTCATGGTTGTACAATAAAAGTATAAATCCTGAGAGGCCTTCTATTTCTTTTATGCATGGCGGACGAAGGATTAAGTTGATATGTCTATCATCCGACTTTGTACGTGCTGATCAGCTGACAATGAAAATAAAAATAGAAAAAGAAAAAGAAGAAAAGAGGAGAGAAGAAATAGAAAAAGAAAAGAGGAGAGAAGAAATAGAAAAAGAAAAGAGCAAGGAAATTTTAAACTCTAATTTTATTTCTTCTTTTGTTTGTGATACTATTTTACAGGGGCAAGAGGATGTAATTTTGAATGAAACACACCACAAGTTGCCAAGTTTGAGAAAGAATTACGTTGATATCATTCCTAGTGCTCATTTGTACATCCAGCCCGTTGTTGAAACACAACCTCTTGAGGATGATGAAAACCAACACATGGAGTTATTTGTTTTTACAAATAGTATCCAAGTTGCACATTTTCATAAACATTTTGGGGCTGAATCATATGTGCTTGACAAAGAAATTTTGCATACTTATTGTTCGTTGTGTATTGGTAATCATTATTGCTTGCAGGAAGGTGAGGGATTGTTGCCAAGAGAGGTGCTTCACGGATTGCAACCATTGGAAAGGAACAAATCTGAATTTATTCACGTTGTCTTCGACCCAGGAGGAAGCATCTAAGTTCCTGCAGTAGTTAGTGAATTAAATAAATTAGCAAATAAATAAAGCCTTAAGATTCGGGACGAATCTTCTCGAAGAAGGAGGGTATGATGTGAATCCAAACGGGTAAAATTATGATATTTGGATGGTTACAAAGACAATGGTGCGGCTAAATTAAATTCAAGGGACAAGGGAAGTTACAAACTAATTTGGCCATCAAGAAGAGGGTTGTTACAATATTAAAAGGGCGGCCAGCATTCAACACAATGAGGTTACAAATTGATGGAGCAACTAGCAATCAATTCTTGGGCTGTTATGTTTCTAATGAGGGGCGGCCAATTCATGGTTGAATTACACGCCTTTTATTTCTTGTTGGTTGTTACAAAATTGCTTGTAATTGTGCGGCTACATGTGAGTTAGTTATAGGCTGATTATTTTAATTTTATTAGGCAGTTACATTTTAATAGCCACTTAGTAGTAATTTATGGTTGTTGGTTGAATACTAAAAGACTACATTTTGTGCATAGCTGAAGGTTATATATAGGGCGCATATTTCTTGTAAGAGAACAACTTGGAATTCAGAATTTATAAAATTAAGAATTTGATTCTCTGATGTCTTCTAGTTATACAAGAATTGAGTTTTATCAAAGGTCCTTCACCCCTTTGTGTGTATAACTCTTAGGCTTATCTTCCATCCTTGGAAGTGTGACGCTATCACTTTCCATTCCATTTTCTTCCTCTTTCCATTTTTCTTGTTTTAACAATTTCCCAAATTTCTTAGTTATGAGCATTCCAACCTAGATAGATCAACAAAACGAATCCACCCCCCTCTGATTCGCGTCAAAGAGGATGATATATCATCCTTTAGGAACAATTTTTGTCCAAAGAAGAACTTTAGAGTGAAGGGAAGGACGAAAGCCAATGCAATGGGGAGGAAAGTACCATCCTTCTTCCCAATGTTCACTCATTTTCCTTAGAGAGAAAGAGGATGATATATTATCCTTTAGGATGACTTTTGTTCCAAAGAAGAACTTTAGAGTGACGGGAAGGATGAAAGCCAATGCAATGGGGAGGAAAGTACCATCCTTCTTCCCAATGTTCGCTCCTTTTCCTCAGAGAGAGAGGATGATATATCATCCTTTAGGAACAATTTTTGACCAAAGAAGAACTTTAGAGTGAAGGGAAGGATGAAAGCTAATGCAATGGGGAGGAAAGTACCATCCTCCTTCCCAATGTTCGCTCCTTTTCCTTAGAGAGAAAGAGGATGATATATCATCCTTTAGGAACAATTTTTGTCCAAAGAAGAACCTTACAGTGACGGGAAGGATTGATGAATAAAAGGATTTTATTTCCTTTCAATTTCAAGAAAATAAAGGCTTGAAGACACATGGCTGAATTTTTATTACAAATAAAAAAATTAAGTAGTTGTTTATTTTTTTTCCTAATAATAGGCAGCCAGAATTATTTAATTTGGTGGGCTGCATATGATAATTTTGGACAGTTAAATTTAGATTTTTAAGGCTGCCAATTATTTATTTAATTAGTGTTTTAATTTTGTAACCTTTCCTGAATGCCAAGGGACTATATATAGTGCCCAGCCAAGGCATAGGAAAATCAGAATTTCATTGTGAAGAAAACTCAGTTTTAGAGAAGTGATTTCTCTTGTGTTCTTGTTAACCCAGAATTTGAGATTTATCAAAGGATTTCCACCCCTTTGTGTGTTTAATCTCCGGGCTTATCTTCTATCCTTGGGAGTGTGACGCCTCTATCGAATCCATTCCATTTTCTTCCTCTTTCCATTCGCATATTTTAGTCCCTATATTTTCTAATTGTGCGCTGGTTCTTTGTTTCAAAATTGTTTCAATTCTGATCCAGTTTTGATCAATTAAATGTATAGAGTTTTCAATTTTATTTGCAAGCTGGCTGAATTCATTTGGACGTTTGGATTATAATCAGAATTCTGCTCCAAGTCTGTTCCATTCAAGCGCTGATTTTTATTCAATTTTGCACCTTTGATTCATACAGATTCTCACGTTAAATTATCCTCATTATTTGAAAGCTGGCTGCATACTTTGGGTCCCATTTTGGATGCTGAATTTAGATACAAATTCTGCCCAATATCGTTGTTAATTATGCGCTATTCTTGTGATAAAAATTGTATCAATTCTTGTTATATTTTCATGTGCAAGGCTGGCTCTTTCTGACCATACATATGCGCTATTTTGAATGATACAAACTGCACCTGTTCAGACATTTATTTCAAGCTCAAACAACCATGTTTTGGTCTCTTAATTTGTTGGGTTTGTGAATTAAATTCTGCACCAATTTGCATTTTGTTTTACGCAGAAATTGGCACCAAATTGTTTCCCATCATTATCTATAAAGTATTGAACACTTGTTGTTTGATAAATTGTTTCTTCTTGGTTTAATTTATTCATGCCAGCAACTGCAATTTCCTAGAGGTCCTAAACAGAATCCTAAACCACCCCCCTGGGTTCACATCATTTTGTAATCAGAGCTCCGGTTTCTAGGAATTGCAAGGCTGCACTTCGAGTAATTTCTTTCCTTAATTTTTATCATACCATCAAATTACCTTATTGTTATTTTCTTTGGCTGAACCATTGCAAAAGTTAAGCCTTTGAAAAATTCTGAAAATTAGAACAAGAACAATAGTGCAAAGAAAGCATGCAAATGAGTAAAAAAAAATTGGGCTGAATGGTTCATGCTATTAAAAAATTTTAAGCTCATTTTTAAGGTAATATTGTGGTTGATTTGAAGGAAAAATTACTGCACCTTGTTAGTTGTCAATTCTGAAATTTGGCCGCACTTTCTTGGTTGCAATTGTGTAAATTCCATTCTGTTTTGGCTGCACATTTTCTGCTCAAAATTATGCTTGTGGCTGCACCTTTTGTTGAGCTTATTTTGTTCAAGTTTTGAGCTTATTTGTGGCTGTTTTGTGTCTCTGTTTGTGCGCCCAGTTCTGTCCAATTTTTTTTTGTTGCTTCTTTTGTGCTTCATTTGACTCTTTTTGTTAGCTTTTCTTGTGTTTAATTGGCTGCACACAGATTGGTGAATTTCTTTGTGTTTTCTCTTCTTGGTTTGATAAGAATTCAAGGAGGAATAGAGGGGAAAAAGGCAAGAAGAGTGTTTCATTTTTGTAAAAGCCTAAATTGTGTGCAAACACTTGAGTGGGAAAGGTTTCTCAAACAGCAACTACATGTTATCTTGTTACTTTTAATTTGTTTGATTTACAATTGCAGATTCTAAAAGGATCTTCTATTCCAGGTGTTTAGTGGAAGGTAATGTGTGTTTGATTGCTTTCGATTACGGAAGCTACAACAATGTTGTGAGTCAAAGATTGGTGGAGAAACTCAACTTACCAATTACACATCTTCATCCTAGGCAAACAAAGTTTGGATTCACTATTGGGAAGTACGTAGATGAAGTTTCATGTGAAATCGCACCCATTGAATCATGTCATTTTCTCTTGGGATGGTCTTGGCTGCGAAATAAAAAGCTTGATCCCTATATGCTTTCACTTTCTTTGCATCATGAGGGACGTAAGCTTAAGTTGAAATTTTTAACACCAAGTCAAGTATGTGAGGATCAACAAACGTTGAAGTTGAAAATAGAAAGAGAAAGAAGAGAAAAAGAAGAGATTGAGAGAGAAAGAAAAGAAAGAGAGAAAATGGGTAAGGAAATTTTAAATTCTAATGTTATTTCTTATCTTGTTTGTGATACTATTTTACAGGGGCAAGAGGATGTAAATGTTAATGAAGCACAACACAAGCTACCATGTTTGAGAAAGAATTACATTGATATCATTCCCAGTGCTCCTTTGTACATCTAGACCATTACTGAAACACAACCTCAAGAGGATATTGAAGACAAACACATGAAGTCTTTTGATTTTTAGGTTGGGTTGCTTTTGTTTGAAAAAGAGACTATGCAGGTTTATTTGAAAATAAGAATTTCCTTTGATCATGGTGTTTGGGTTTGGAGATCAGAAAGGAAGACTTCCTTGATGCATAAGGAAAGAACAACCAAATCTTAATTTTTACAAGTTGTGTTTGATCCTGGAGGTTGGGTTTGCTAGTCTCAATTTCAAGTAAATAAACCCTTTGATTTGAGGACGAATCTTCTCGAAGAAGGAGGGAATGATGAATAAAAGGATTTTATTTCCTTTCAATTTCAAGAAAATAAAGGCTTGAAGACACATGGCTGAATTTTTATTACAAATAAAAAAATTAAGTAGTTGTTTATTTTTTTTCCTAATAATAGGCAGCCAGAATTATTTAATTTGGTGGGCTGCATATGATAATTTTGGGCAGTTACATTTAGATTTTTAAGGCTGCCAATTATTTATTTAATTAGTGTTTTAATTTTGTAACCTTTCCTGAATGCCAAGGGACTATATATAGTGCCCAGCCAAGGCATAGGAAAATCAGAATTTCATTGTGAAGAAACTCAGTTTTAGAGAAGTGATTTCTCTTGTGTTCTTGTTAACCCAGAATTTGAGATTTATCAAAGGATTTCCACCCCTTTGTGTGTTTAATCTCTGGGCTTATCTTCCATCCTTGGGAGTGTGACGCCTCTATCGAATCCATTCCATTTTCTTCCTCTTCCCATTCGCATATTTTAGTCCCTATATTTTCTAATTGTGCACTGGTTCTTTGTTTCAATTCTGATCCAGTTTTGATCAATTAAATGTATAGAGTTTTCAATTTTATTTGCAAGCTGGCTGAATTCATTTGGACGTTTGGATTATAATCAGAATTCTGCTCCAAGTCTGTTCCATTCAAGCGCTAATTTTTATTCAATTCTGCACCTTTGATTCATACAGATTCTCACGTTAAATTATCCTCATTATTTGAAAGCTGGCTGCACACTTTGGGTCCCATTTTGGATGCTGAATTTAGATACAAATTCTGCCCAATATCCTTGTTAATTATGCGCTATTCTTGTGATAAAAATTGTATCAATTCTTGTTATATCTTCATGTGCAAGGCTGGCTCTTTCTGACCATACATATGCGCTATTTTGAATGATACAAACTGCACCTGTTCAGACATTTATTTCAAGCTCAAACAGCCATGTTTTGGTCTCTTAATTTGTTGGGTTTGTAAATTAAATTCTGCACCAATTTGCATTTTGTTTCACGCAGAAATTGGAACCAAATTGTTTCCCATCATTATCTATAAAATAGTGAACACTTGTTGTTTGATAAATTGTTTCTTCTTGGTTTAATTTGTTCATGCCAGCAACTGCAATTTCCTAGAGGTCCTAAACAGAATCCTAAACCACCCCCTGGGTTCACATCAAGGATGAAAGCCAATGCAATGGGGAGGAAAGTACCATCCTTCTTCCCAATGTTCGCTCCTTTTCCTTAGAGAGAAAGAGGATGATATATTATCCTTTAGGATGAATTTTGGTCCAAAGAAGAACTTTAGAGTGAAGGGAAGGATGAAAGCCAATGCAATGGGGAGGAAAGTACCATCCTTCTTCCCAATGTTCGCTCCTTTTCCTTAGAGCGAAAGAGGATGATATATAATCCTTTAGGAACAATTTTTGACCAAAGAAGAACTTTAGAGTGAAGGGAAGGATAATGATGAGAATCCAAGGGGGTGGATTCGTTTTACAGATCTATCTAGGTTGGAATGCTCTTAATTAGGAAATTTGGAAAATGGTTTAAACAAGAAAATGGAAAAAGGTAAGAAGATGGAATGGAAATTGAAAGACGTCACACTTCCAAGGATGGAAGATAAGCCTAAGAGTTATACACACAAAGGGATGAAGGACCTTTGATAAAACTCGATTCTTGAATTAACAAGAAAATTAGAGAAACACTCTCCAATATGAAATAAAAATTCTGATTCAAACTTCTATTTCTTGCATGCATGTACATGAATATATATAGCCCATGCAAACCATGCAAGGACCCTTACATTCAGCTATGTAGCTGCCCACAAAGTTTACATAAACGCCCCTCCCCATTCATTTTCCATGCAACCTCTTTAATTCCTACTAATATCTATTAAACTTAGGAGATGAAAAACTAGCAAAAATCAGCCTACAAAATTCTGCATGTGGCCGCAACAATTACAAGCCTTTGAGTAACAACCAACAAGGATTAAATATGCATAATTCAACCATCAATTGGCCGCCCCTAAGGAGAAACATAACAACTCCAAAATTGAATTGTTGGCTGCTCCATTCAATTTATAACCGCCTGCTTTGTAATGCTTGTCTCCCTCCTTCAATTTGTAACAACTCTTTTCTTGATGGTTGTAATTTCTTTGTCCCCTTGCATTGATTCAGCCGCAATTGTTTTGTAACTGTCCAGACAACGTAAATCAGCCAAATAAATCCCAAGTTGGCCGCCCACATGTAGCCTATTGTATAGCCGCAATTTTTTCTTCAATTTTACCCGGTTGGATTCACATCAAGGATGAAAGCCAATGCAATGGGGAGGAAAGTACCATCCTTCTTCCTAATGTTCGCTCATTTTCCTTAGACAGAAAAAGGATAAGGTATTATTCTTTAGGAACAATTTTTGTCCAAAGAAGAACTTTAGAGTGACAGGTAGAATGAAAGCCAATGCAATGGGGAGGAAAGTACCATCCTTCTTCCCAATTTTTGTCAATGCTTAGGTTGGTATCATACTATCGATTATACTCACCATTGGGAAGAGTATAATTTAACGTGTAATTACACCTCTCAAATGACCGGATGACCTGCTGCGACATTGGTTAGTTACCGACACGTGGAGGCTGTTGATTGGTGGACATTTGTTAGTGGAGACAGGATTGCAATCATTAAAGCGTTCCACTTTATACTGTTGACATCTTTATTTTAAAACTCGTAACAGTGTCAGAGTGATATTTTATTTGAAATAGTGGGACCAACCAATTTAGATTAAATTATTTAACCCCAGCCTTTGTGGGGAATCACGTGCTATATATTTAGCGTTTTTTAACCGAATATCAGTGATACAGGGTAAATCTGTTGCTGATAATTTACTCATATATTTTGAACCATGATGCCTTATTACAGCAACAATCGTGTTATCTATAGTAAATGGTCGAGGTATGGAACTAGACGTGGTGTATACAGCAATTATTCTGCTCGTACTCGCTATGGCTCCTCCATGTCGTTGTCCAGGACAGGTGGTAATTTGAAGTCTTACAGGAAAAAAAGATTTGTTAACAGGGGCATTGTTGATGAGCTAATTCGCTCCAAATTTGTTCGGCCTAGAGAGACGTTTGCAACCTATGTGAACATGCCAAGTCTTGGTTACGGGACTGGGCATCGTTCCGGGAATGTCATGAACATCTGGTCTCTCCAGCTAATAGGGTGTGTGAGATTTGCAAGCGTTCAACCTCCCGAGTTGAAAGACGCCGAGATGAAAGACGTTGTGAACGCAACATCAGGTGTATTTGGGCTGCTTGTTATCCTGGACCGCAGCCCAACAGTCAACGAGATACCCAAGTTAAACGACATAATTGGTCCAACGGGCCCAAGTGAGCAGGCTCACGTTGATGGATTTGTACGACCCAGTGTTTCTTCTCGGTTCAGGATATTGGTGAGGATCAAACACATCGTGAGCTTTGATGGGTTGGATACCACATTAGCGATCCAGCGTTATGTGCGCTTTCCGAGACGAAGACGTATCCAAGTGACGTATAAAGACCAGGATTCTTATGATGGGTCATTGAATAACATCAAGTCCGGAGCACTATATGTGTATGGGTTATGGGATACCACGGATAATTCTGCTATGGAAGTTAAGCTAAGCATCGAGTGGTGTATTACCACTAGATGCTGGATTAGCCTATTCCAATGTGTTGTAGTTATATGGTGAGTTTCGATCTGGGACACCATTGTGTCCCTTAATTATTTATGGACTTTGGTTTTCCCGTATACTCATTCATTTGTGTCGTGTGGATTAATAACAAAATTAATTGTAACGTAAGGAGCAGTTGAAATTAAATGAATACCACAAACCACCATGCTTGTTAATAGGGTTCAAAGAGGCTGTAAAACGCATTACACGACATGTGTTATGCGTCTACCCGACATACATCAATGATTTGTTAACTTAAACGACTAGCAAAAAGCATGTCACTAACATGAGCAATGACAGGATGACCCAGAATGGTTTTTCATCTAATGAAGGAAAAATGCAGTAATAACACACAATCATCCTTTTATGAAAAAACGGCCGCGCAGCGGACTTTGCCAGGAATCACACGCACTATTCAGAATGGCTTTGCACATGGCTGTTTTTTGTCAGAAGTCAGTGAAATGGTTTCTGAAATTGTGCCGGCAATGATTGTTGCCAGCTCACGGGGTTGCATGACTAGCTCCGGTGGTGGCTCCTTGTCATTGCATTCATCCTTCTTCTTGGATGATATTGATGATGATGACGAAGAAGTGCTGGGGAAGGATTGGGCGATGGTGGATGTGGATGCACGGTGTTGCTGGAACGATTCTCCGGCGCATATCATCAGCCTTGATGAACGGTCCTGATCGACCTGAGACGTAGATCTGCAGAGGGCCCTCGGTTGGGGTTTCGGACCCACGTGCCAGAAGTCCACGTCACTCAGCTTGTGGAGCCGTGAGTTAATCGTGACCGTGGGTGGTCGGAATTGAACTTCCATAGGCGATTTCTAGGAAGAAATCTTCAAGTAGGCCTTCATTTTGCAGAAAAGAACATTAGGGTTTATGTTGGAATCTTCTAAACGATACTTACAATTCTACTTGTGGAGATCCATCTTCTAATAAACAACAAAGAACTTATCTTGAGCAGAATTTTATTAGAAGATAAAATAGCAGAATTTTAAAAAAATCACAATTCAACCCCCTTTCTTGTGATCCAACCATATACTTCAATTGGTACCAGAGCTTGCCTCTTGGGTTGAACTCACTTAACAGTGAGAGAGGAAAAGATCAAGGGATGGCAAACCATGGAGCTGCAATGTTCATTCCAGAAGGATCATCCATAAACAGACCACCAGCTTTCAATGGAAAAGACTATTACTATTGGAAGGATAGAATGAAATTGTTCTTGGAATCTCAAGATATTGATCTATGGGATGTTATAGAAAATGGGAATTACATTCCCACTACAAGAAGAACCAGAGTTCTGGCTCCTTCCACAGAAGGTGAGACTGAAATTGTTGAAGAAGCACCAAAGCCCAAACCTAGAGAAGAATGGACACAAGATGACAAACAAAGGTATCTTCTAAACTCTAAAGCTAAATTTTTTCTTCTTTGTGCACTAAGTAGAGGAGAATATGATAAAGTTGTTGGCTGCATCACAGCAAAAGAAATGTGGGATACTTTAAAAATTGCTCATGAAGGTACAAATCAGGTAAAAGAATCTAAAATCAACATTTTAATTCACCAATATGAAATGTTTAACATGGTTGAACATGAAACTATAGATGAAATGTTTAGTAGGTTTACTATTATTATAAATGATTTAAAATCACTTGGTAAAAGCTATTCAAATCAAGAACAAGTAAGGAAATACTTAGAAGTCTCCCAAGAATATGGAGACCAAAAGTTACAGCAATTCAGGAAGCAAAGCATCTAGTCGTACTCAAGCTGGATGAGCTTCTTGGCACTTTAAAAGTCCATGAACAAGAACTCATGGATGAATTTCCAATAAAGGACAAGTCAATAGCTCTAAAAGCAAGCACATCTAGAAGAAGTGCTTCTGCAGAAGATAAACCTTCAGAAGGAGAATCATCCTCTTCTGAAAATGATGATGAGCTAGCCTTTATATCAAAAAGAATACAAAGGCTAATCAGAAGAAAATGCAAAGGAAAGAAATTTTTTAATTTCAAGAAGGAATGATGTGGACATCAATCAGGCAGTCAACAGATTGGGTGGGCCCATGACAAGGGCACAAGCTGGGAAGGCTAAGGAGGCACTCCAAGTCATCAATAAAGAAGTCCAGACTCAAACTGAGCAAAATATTAATGGAAGTCCTAAGTTCATTAATTGCACTCAAGTTGAAGAGGATAGCTTAATTGATGAAGAATCAGTTGCATTTAATGCAACTGTTAATTGAAGCACTTCCAAGCCAATGATGTGGCATTGTGGGCGGCCACATGGGTGCATGGTGGGCGGCCATGTGCTCTTTATTTTGCTGAATTATTATTGCTTTCAATAAGGTTTTGTAGTTACAAAACATTGAGTAATAACTTGGTGGTTACAAAGACAAAGGAGTGATGATGTTTAAAGGCATTGAAAGCCTTGTCTTATAGCCGTTGGGGAAGGCTTGTGTGCGCATGAATCTAGCCTCATTTTTGAGCTATGTGATGCGGCCAACATGTGCTAAATGTGGCTGAATTCTAAGTCATAAAAAGGGTGCCAACAAGGTTGTAAATGAGAGAGTGAAGAGCCATTAAAGTGGCGGCCAAGTCATGAAGAAGGGAGTTACAAAATGCAAGGAATCTTGAAGAATGGTGGCTGAATGTTGCGGCTACATTATGGCTGAATGAATAGCCTCTTTACATCATGTTTGATGGTTATTTTGCAAGGTTAAATGTAGCTAACATGTGCCAAAATTTTGGTTAGGAAATGCGGCCATACAAGCTTACTTAGGTTGAGTTTTATTAGCTAATTTGTCTTTTAATTTATTTAATTCCTAGAATATGTTTAGGGTTGCATGGGAAGTGTGTAAAGGGGCTTTTTGGGGATGAGTTGGGCGTGTAACTTGGCTGATTACACAACCCTAGTTTCACCTTGTAAATCCTATAAATACATGCTTCATGCATGCACAAAGCACAATTGAAGTTTTATGCAAAATTGCTGCAAATTTAGAAAGTGATTTTCTTACTTGAGAGAGTGATTTTCTCTAACTTTCTTGCTAGGCAAGAGTGAAGGTTATCAAAGGTTCATATACCTTTGTGTGATCATCTTCATGGACTTATCTTTCAATTCATGAAAGTGTGACGTCCATTTATCTGTTTTCTTCTATCTTTTCTATTAGCTGTTTTTAATCAATTGCATACTTTCCTCTACGTTCTTGAATTTTATGTGATTTAATTTTCAAGCTTCTTAAGGATTCCATTGTTATTGATTACATCCTTGTTATATTTCCTTTACGGTTTCTATTTTATGGTATACGTACATCAAAAGAAAAGAAAATAAAAGAAAAACAGTTACGTACGTGCGTAAAGAAAAAGAATAAAAAAATATTGATTATTTCCTTGTGAGACAAGTGCTTGTTAACAAAAGTTCTCTATTTATCAGAAAATTTCTAAGGTCCATAAAAATAGAACCTCAAGGTTCATATCATTTGGTAATCAGAGCTCCGGTTACTAGATTTTTCTGATTTTCTTTCCTAACTTTTTCTTGTTTTATTTTCTTGTTAGCTTTTCTTGTTTTATTTTTCTTGTTAGCTTTTCTTATGTTATTTTTTCTTGGCTAACATACAGGTTATGAATTATTTGATTTTCTCCTCATTGGCGTGGTAAGAAAGTCAAGAGAAAATAGAGTGGAAAAAGGCAAGAGTGTTATATTATAGAAAAAGCCAATATTGTGTGTAAACACGAGAGTGGTGAGTTTCTAAGCAGTTAATCATTTTCTTGTTCTTTTTATCTGTTACTTTGTTTCTTTCTTGTGTTACTATGGCAGAAAGACAAGTGGATAACAAAGACCTTCAACGACAACTTGCTGATATTTATCAGAAATTAGAGATGACGATGAAGCAACAGTATGATGAGTTGCATGCTAGGTTGGGACAATTGGAGGTCAAATCAACACCTGAAGCAGAAGAGGAAAGACCACCAAGAGAAGAAGGAAAAATACAAGGTGTCAAGCTGACCATTCCTTCTTTCAAAGGCCGAAGTGACCCAGAGGCATACTTGGAGTGGGAACTCAAAATTGAGCACCTTTTTGCGTGTAACATCTATACAGAAGCACAAAAGGTAAAGCTTGCTGCTACTGAATTTTCTGATTATGCACTTGTTTGGTGGAATAAGTTACAAAAAGAGAGAGTCAGAAATGAAGAGCCTATAGTGGAGACTTGGGTTGAGATGAAGAGGATTATGAGGAAACGGTATGTTCCCTCTAGTTTTCAACGTGACTTGAAGCTGAGATTTCAACAATTGACTCAAGGCAGTAAAGGAGTGGAGGAGTACTATAAGGAGATGGAGATGCTGCAAATTCAAGCCAACATAGAAGAGGACCCTGAAATTACTATGGTACGTTATCTTAATGGTTTGAGCAGTGACATTAGGGACATTGTTGAGTTGCAGGAGTATGTTGAAATGGAGGACTTGTTACATAAGGCTCTACAAGTGGAGCAACAAGTAAAAAGAAAAGGAGCTGCCACGAGGAGTCCTACTAATTTGCCTGCATATTGGAAAGATAAAATTAAAAAGGAGGTGGTTGAATCTTCAAGCCAAGCAGCAACTATTACACAAGGTAAATCCTCTAATGTTGAGCAGGTTGTTAAGAAAGGAAGGGATGTGATTTGTTTCAGGTGCCAAGGAAGGGGGCACTATGCCTATGAGTGTCCTGCTAAGAAGACCATTCTTCTTAAGGATAATGGTGAGTACACAAGCGAATCGGATGATGAAAGGGAAGAGCCCAGTGATGATGATACTGGCGCAGAAATTGGAGAAGTCTATATGATTCGAAGACTTCTTGGTAGCCAACACGTGGACAAAGAGGAAAGCCAAAGGGAGAACATTTTTCACACTAGATGTTTTGTCAATGGTAAGATTTGTTTGGTGATTATTGATGGTGGAAGCTGCACTAATGTTGCTAGTGCCAGGATGGTGAACAAAATGGGTTTGCACACAAAGCTTCACCCTAAGCCATATAAGCTTCAATGGCTTAATGAAGGAGAAGAGGTTCACGTGGAAAGACAAGTTAAGATTCCATTTTCCATTGGAAAATATCAGTATACAGTGCTATGTGACGTAATACCAATGGAAGCCAGCCATATTCTCTTGGGAAGGCCGTGGCAATATGAGACAAAAGCCATCCATGATGGATTTTCTAACAAAATTTCTTTTAATTTTCAGGATAAGAAGGTGGTCCTTAAGCCTTTGTCCCCAAAGGAAGTGAGAGAAGATCAAAAGAAATTGAAAGAAAAGATAAAAAAAGAGAAAGAGAGTGAAAAATTTGAGAGTGAGGAAAATAAAAAAAGAAGAGAAATATTTGAAGGCAAAAAAATATGTGTATCAAGAGAGAGGGAAGTGAAAAGAGTGCTTTGCACAAGAAAAAAATTTTACGTCTTGAATTGCGAAAATCAAGTGATTCATGCTAACCATTTTTGCCAAAAATTGCCTTTGCCTATTACTTTCTTTTGCAGGTCTTTAAAGAAGAGTTTCCAAATTTTGATCCTAATGAAATACCATATTTCAAAGGGATTAAAGACCTTGCTCCAAGATTCATGGAGGATGAAAGAAATAATGAAGTGATGAAAGGAATTTTGGAAGCCTTGTTTAGAATTATTTTAAATAAATTTTGGGAGGAGTGTTTTCCTCATGATGCATTTGTTTATGATAATGCAATCCATAGTGCTGCAAACTATTTCCCATTTGAGATAGCTCATGGATGTAATCAGGTAATTCCTCTTGAATTTTTATCTTTTCCTAACAACTCTATGTTTGTGCACAATGAACAGCAGGCTAAGGTAGAAAGTGTCAAGAAGAAGCAAGGAAGTTTTACCCATCAAACCAGCAAGGGAAAAGAGATAGTTGTCTTCCATCCTGGTGAATGGTTATGGGTACATATGCGCAAGGAATGGCCCCTTGAACCATGGAATTCCAATTTTCTATCTAGGAAAGATGGTCCCTTTCAAGTCCTAGAAAGGAACAATATCAATGGCTGCAAGATTGAATTTTTTGATTTGAGGACAAATCTTTTTCAAGAAGGGGGGCGTGATGTGGACATCAATCAGGCAGTCAACAGATTGGGTGGGCCCATGACAAGGGCACAAGCTGGGAAGGCTAAGGAGGCACTCCAAGTCATCAATAAAGAAGTCCAGACTCAAACTGAGCAAAATATTAATGGAAGTCCTAAGTTCATTAATTGCACTCAAGTTGAAGAGGATAGCTTAATTGATGAAGAATCAGTTGCATTTAATGCAACTGTTAATTGAAGCACTTCCAAGCCAATGATGTGGCATTGTGGGCGGCCACATGGGTGCATGGTGGGCGGCCATGTGCTCTTTATTTTGCTGAATTATTATTGCTTTCAATAAGGTTTTGTAGTTACAAAACATTGAGTAATAACTTGGTGGTTACAAAGACAAAGGAGTGATGATGTTTAAAGGCATTGAAAGCCTTGTCTTATAGCCGTTGGGGAAGGCTTGTGTGCGCATGAATCTAGCCTCATTTTTGAGCTATGTGATGCGGCCAACATGTGCTAAATGTGGCTGAATTCTAAGTCATAAAAAGGGTGCCAACAAGGTTGTAAATGAGAGAGTGAAGAGCCATTAAAGTGGCGGCCAAGTCATGAAGAAGGGAGTTACAAAATGCAAGGAATCTTGAAGAATGGTGGCTGAATGTTGCGGCTACATTATGGCTGAATGAATAGCCTCTTTACATCATGTTTGATGGTTATTTTGCAAGGTTAAATGTAGCTAACATGTGCCAAAATTTTGGTTAGGAAATGCGGCCATACAAGCTTACTTAGGTTGAGTTTTATTAGCTAATTTGTCTTTTAATTTATTTAATTCCTAGAATATGTTTAGGGTTGCATGGGAAGTGTGTAAAGGGGCTTTTTGGGGATGAGTTGGGCGTGTAACTTGGCTGATTACACAACCCTAGTTTCACCTTGTAAATCCTATAAATACATGCTTCATGCATGCACAAAGCACAATTGAAGTTTTATGCAAAATTGCTGCAAATTTAGAAAGTGATTTTCTTACTTGAGAGAGTGATTTTCTCTAACTTTCTTGCTAGTCAAGAGTGAAGGTTATCAAAGGTTCATATACCTTGTGTGATCATCTTCATGGACTTATCTTTCAATTCATGAAAGTGTGACGTCCATTTATCTGTTTTCTTCTATCTTTTCTATTAGCTGTTTTTAATCAATTGCATACTTTCCTCTACGTTCTTGAATTTTATGTGATTTAATTTTCAAGCTTCTTAAGGATTCCATTGTTATTGATTACATCCTTGTTATATTTCCTTTACAGTTTCTATTTTATGGTATACGTACATCAAAAGAAAAGAAAATAAAAGAAAAACAGTTACGTACGTGCGTAAAGAAAAAGAATAAAAAAATATTGATTATTTTCCTTGTGAGACAAGTGCTTGTTAACAAAAGTTCTCTATTTATCAGAAAATTTCTAAGGTCCATAAAAATAGAACCTCAAGGTTCATATCAAGGAAGGACCAAAAGGTGAAAACAGCAGAGGTTCTATCATATGCTATGAATGCAACAAACCATGACACATCAAGGCAGAGTGTCCACAGCTGAAAGAATCAAGGCCATTCCAGAAGAAGAAGGCCATGATGGCTACATGGGATGATTCTGACAGCTCTGCAGAAGAAGAAGATGAAGCTGAAACTGTGGAATTGAATATTATAGACTGGTATAGAAAGTACCAGCTGAGGCACCATCATCTGAACCATCCATTCCCACACATCTATCAAACTCCATCAACACCTTTCTGAATCAGCTACATGAGGAACAACAACAATACCAGAAAAATCTCAACACCAGACTTGAGCAGAATCAAAAGAAGATCTTAAAGAAGCTGAAGCACCACAAGAAGAGGCAAGAGGCCCTTTTTGCAGGATTTGACATTGTCCTGCAAGCAATGCATGCTTCCAATGAATTTCACAAGAAGATGAACCTTCATCTTTCCAATTTGCCTCCGCTGCCTGACTTTCCACAGACTGTGTTGCGACCCTCTGGACCTAACTCAGACTCATCCTCTTCCCTATCATCCTAGCTATGCTAGTCTTTCATTTTGATAATGTCAAAAGGGGGAGAGTAGGTTAGATATATCTAATGAGAGTCTTAGGGTTTAGGAAAATTTAACTTTCAGCTCAGCTTTTGTGAGGATATGTTCAAGTTTGACAGTTAAAGATGTAATTGGCATCTTTTCACAGCTTTTTGTTGAGATGCAGTGGCATCTTTTGTTTTGTAATCCTCTATCTTCCTGATTAATGAAAATGACTCTCAATATTTGCAGTATATTTTTTATTGGTTTGTTTAACAGTCTGATTAACAATTCATTTCAAACATTAAGCATTAAAACATAAAACAGAAAAATATTCTATAACTCAGGGGGAGCTCTTTCCTTTAATTACTTCTGTTACAATTAGATTGCACATCTCAGGGGGAGTTAAAGTTATACATGCATCATATTCATTTTAATCTCATCAAATAATGATCCTTATAAAGCTATGCATGTGTTAGTGTGTGCAACCCGACCCATACCTCGACCAGTCCTGCAGGATTGTATGAATCAATGGGTCGATTTTGTATATCATAGTCGATCTCAATTACACAACCGAATCTGTTAAAAAATTTAGTAGCAGCGTCTATTACATTTTGAATAGAAATTACGTGTACATTATTTAGATAATCTAGTACATGAAAGGATAAGGTACACTCAGTTCAGTATCAACCTACCAATCAAGATGACCATGATCATCTACGCTCCATTCGTTCCGTTGGAGATATCCTGATCATGCATTTGCTCCTTTTCCTTAGAGAGAAAGAGGATGGTGTATTATCCTTTAGCCACAATTTTTGCAAAAAGGCTAAGTCTAAGGTTAAACCTCATGGTTTATATACTCCTTTACCTGTTCCAGAATTTCCTTGGACTGATATTTCCATGGACTTTGTTTTGGGACTTCCAAGAACAAAGAATGGAAAAGATTCTGTTTTTGTTGTGGTTGACAGGTTTTCAAAAATGGCTCACTTTATACCTTGCAAGAAAGTGGATGATGCTTGCCATGTAGCAGACTTATTTTTCAAGGAAATAGTCAAACTGCATGGAATACCAAGAAGCATAGTGAGTGATAGGGACTCAAAGTTCTTGGGTCATTTTTGGAGGACTTTGTGGGGAAAGCTTGGCACCAAGTTACTATTTTCTACTACTTGCCATCCCCAAACTGATAGGCAAACATAAGTGGTTAATAGGACCCTAGGTACTTTGCTTAGGACAATTTTGAACAAAAACATAAAATCTTGGGAGGATTGTTTGCCTCATGTTGAATTTTCTTATAATAGGGCTGTTCATAGTACTACTAATTGTTCACATTTTGAGGTAGTGTATGGATTCAACCCTTTAACTCCTTTTGATATATTACCTTTGTCTAATATTTCTATGTTTAAGCAAAAGGAAGCGCAGGCTAAGGCTGATTTTGTCAAGAAGATGCATGAGAAGGTTAAGGCTCAAATTGAGAAGAAAAATGAGAGCTACGACAAACAAGCAAACAAGGGGAGGAAGAAAATGGTGTTCCAACCAGGGGATTGGGTATGGATACACATGAGGAAAGAAAGGTTCCCAGAACAAAGGAAGTCAAAGCTTCAACCAAGGGGAGATGGACCTTTCCAAGTGCTTGAGAGAATCAATGACAACGCCTACAAAATAGACTTGCCTGGTGAGTATAATGTTAGTGCAACCTTTAATGTTGCTGACTTAACTCTTTTTGATGCAGGTGAAGATGATGAGAATCCGAGGGGGTTGGATTCGTTTTACGGATCTATCTAGGTTGGAATGCTCATAATTAGGAAATTTGGAAAATGGTTTAAATAAGAAAATGGAAAAAAGTAAGAAGATGGAATGGAAATTTAAAGACGTCACACTTCCAAGGATGGAAGATAAACCAATTGAGATTGCACACACAAAGGAAATGAAATTGCCTTTGATAAACCTCAGAATTTTGGATTGCTAAGAACCCAAGGGGAGAAGAAACTCAACCTGTTTTTTTAACAAAGTGTATTCTGTCCTTTCCTACCAAGCTGGGCGCACAAAATAGGCTGTTTGCCTTCACAAAACCAATGCAGCCACTAGCCCATAATTCTACATAATTGCCTAATAAAAATACTATTGTAATTGCCCAAAATAATAAAAATATTCAGCCTACAATTGTCAAACAAAGCTGGCTGAATTATTACATGAGTTTTGTAACAGCTCTTTATTAATTTATTTGAATAAAAAACTCAGCCCACAATTTATTTAAATGGCCGCCCACCATTCAGCTAAAATAGCTCTCCAAATTATGAGTTAAATTTATAGCAAGCTGCCCATCCATTAAGATCATGCATCCTTCTCTTCAATCATGAGACAATTAACCATTTTAATCTTCATTTCTCCAGCATTTGGTTCTCTTAGAAAAATGGCTGCCAACACTTGTTGCATAGCTTCCTTAGCTCTCTTTTTGTCCTTGCCCTTGTCATAGGTCCTCCAAGCCCTTCAAGTGCTTCAAGCTTCTTGTCCTTCATGTCCTCATCACTCCCCCCCCTCATGAAGAGGATTTGTCCTCAAATCAGAAACATCTTCATCTGCATCAAAAAGAGTCAAATCAGACACATTAAAAGTAGCACTAACATTATACTCACCAGGTAGATCAATCTTATAAGCATTGTCGTTGATCTTTTCTATGACTTGAAAAGGACCATCTCCCCTTGGTTGGAGTTTTGACTTTCGCTGCTCAGGAAACCTTTCCTTTCTCATGTGTACCCAAACCCAATCATCAGGTTGAAATATCACCTGCTTTCTTTCCTTGTTAGCATGCCTTGCATAACTTTCATTTTTCTTTTCAATTTGAGCTGTCACTTGCTCATGCAGCTTCTTCACATACTCAGCTTTAGCCTGTGCTTCTTTATGCTTAAACATAGAAATGTTAGGCATAGGCAACAAATCAAGAGGAGTCAAAGGATTAAATCCATACACAATCTCAAATGGTGAACAATTAGTTGTGCTATGGACAGCCCTATTATAAGCAAACTCAACATGAGGTAGACATGCTTCCCAAGACTTAAGATTTTTCTTTAAAACAGTCCTAAGCAATGTGCCTAAAGTCCTATTGACTACCTCAGTTTGACCATCAGTTTGTGGGTGACAAGTAGAAGAAAACAACATTTTAGTACCAATCTTACCCCACAAGGTCCTCCAAAAGTGACTAAGGAATTTTGCATCCCTATCACTCACAATGCTTCTCGGCAGTCCATGAATCCTCACTATTTCCTTGAAAAACAAATCAGCCACATGACAAGCATCATCTACCTTCTTGCAAGGTATGAAGTGTGCCATCTTAGAAAACCTGTCAACAACCACAAACACAGAATCCTTTCCATTCTTTGTTCTAGGCAGCCCCAAAACAAAGTCCATAGAAATGTCAGTCCAAGGATATTCAGGAACAGGCAAAGGAGTATACAATCCATGAGGCTTGACCTTAGATTTAGCCTTTTTACAAACAATGCAGTGATCACAAAATTTATGCACATCACGCTTCATATGAGGCCAAAAGAAATGCTCTTGTAAAATTTCCAAAGTCTTTTGAACTCGAAAATGACCCATCAAACCCCCCTCATGTGTTTCACTCACAAGCAACTCTCTAATGGAACATTTAGGCACACACAGTCTATTGGCTTTAAACAAAGAATCCATTATGCCTATAATATCCATTTTCAGAAAGTTTTTCACATGCAGCAAATATTTCAGCAAAATCCACATCATGCTTGTACATGTCTTTCAAAGACTCAAGACCAAACAATTTAGTTTCAAGCATAGAAAGCAATGCATGCCTCCTAGAAAGCGCATCAGCCACTACATTCCCTTTTCCCTTTTTATGCTTGATGACATATGGAAATTGCTCTAAAAATTCTACCCACTTAGCATGCCTCTTATTAAGTTTACCTTGTCCTTTCAAATATTTCAATGACTCATGATCACTATGAATGACAAACTCTTTGGGTAACAAATAGTGCTGCCAAGTCTTTAAAGCTCTAACCAAGGCATACAATTCCTTATCATAAGTAGAATAGTTAAGGGCAGCCCCACTTAACTTTTCACTAAAATAAGCAATTGGATGCCCATCTTGCAACAAAACAGCCCCAATACCCACATTTGATGCATCACACTCTATTTCAAATGATTTTGAAAAATTAGGCATGGCAAGAATAGGTGCATTAGTTAGCGTATGCTTAAGGGCAGCAAAAGCCTCCTCTTGTTTCTCCCCCCATTTAAATCCCACATTCTTTTTAACAATTTCATTTAGAGGTGCAGCCAAGGTACTAAAATCTTTAACAAATCTCCTATAGAAACTTGCTAAACCATGAAATCCCCTTACCTCACTCACGGTCTTAGGTGTAGGCCATTCTTGGATGGCCTTAACCTTTTCCTCATCAACTTGTACCCCCTTAGCACTAACAACAAAGCCCAAAAAAACCACATGATCAGTACAAAAAATGCATTTTTCCAAATTGGCATACAATTGTTCTTTTCTAAGCACACTCACAACAACTCGCAAATGTTCAACATGCAATTCAAGACTAGTGCTATAGATCAGAATATCATCAAAGTACACCACAACAAATTTTCCAATAAACTCTCTTAAAACATGATTCATTAATCTCATGAAAGTACTAGGTGCGTTGGTCAATCCAAATGGCATAACCAACCACTCATACAATCCATATTTAGTTTTAAAAGCAGTTTTCCATTCATCTCCTTCTCTAATCCTAATCTGATTATAGCCACTTTTCTGATCAATCTTAGAAAACACACATGCACCATATAGTTCATCAAGAAGATCATCTAACCTGGGAAGTCTTCCTCTGGAGTGCACAAACCCAAAAACCGGATTCAAGAGAAATTCTTCTTTTATGTTGGACCTGCAAATTTGATTTTCCAAACAGAAATATTGTAGTCCCAAAAGGCTTTTGAAAATGTGTTGTATGATTATTATATAACCAAGCAAACGTTTCCATGTTTTCGTTTGCAAAATCCTCTTGAAATTGGCTTCCAAAAGTGGGCTGGATGTACAGTGATGCTTGAGGAACAATGTTGACAAACTTCCTCTTCAAACATGGAAGTAGGTGTGTTTCATTCAAAGATCCATCCTTTTGTTCCTGTAAAATAACATCAGAAATAATAGAAGAAAAATCATTAACAAATAAAATTTCCTCGCTCCTTTTCTCTAATTCTTTTTCTTTTTCTTCTCTTTTTCTCTGTTCTTCTTTTTCTTTCTTTTCTTTCTTTTTCTTCTTTTCTATTCTTTCTTTTTCTCTCATATGCTCTTCTCTTTCTTTTTCTATTTTTATTTTCAATGTCAACTGATCAGCACGTACAGTTTCGGATGATAGACAAATCAACTTGATCTTTCGTCCGCCATGCACAAAAGAAATAGAAGGCCTCTCAGGATTTATACTTTTATTGTACAACCATGACCTCCCTAATAGCATATGGCATATCTCCATGGGTGCAATATCACAAAGAACTTCGTCTTCATATTTCCCAATAGAGAATTTAATCGTTGCTTGTCCATTTGCAGTAGGCAGGTGTAACTTCTCAACCACCCTGTTGCACACAACATTTCTAAAGTTGAATTGATCTATTGCAACCAAGAACAAATGACCTTCGAAGGAACACTTGGTATAGTAAAATTCCATCTCCATTCCAAACCCAGAGCCGAAGCTTTGATACCAAATGATGAGAATCCGAGGGGGTTGGATTCGTTTTACGGATCTATTTAGGTTGGAATGCTCATAATTAGGAAATTTGGAAAATGGTTTAAATAAGAAAATGGAAAAAAGTAAGAAGATGGAATGGAAATTTAAAGACGTCACACTTCCAAGGATGGAAGATAAGCCTAAGAGTTATACACACAAAGGGATGAAGGACCTTTGATAAAACTCAATTCTTGGTTAACAAGAAAATAAGAGAAACACTCTCCAATTGAAAATTCTGAATTAAACTTAACTTAACAATTCTGCATGCCTTGTACGTACTATTTATAGTCCATGCGCACCATGCAAGGCTCTTTGCATTCAGGCAAATTACTACCTCTAATAATTCTACTAATGGATATTAAAAACCTAGAGAAAAACTACCGGCAAAGCATTAAACAATCAGCCTATAATTTACCCACATGTGGCCGCATATTTACACATAGTTTTGTAACAACCAACAAGAAATAAAAAGGCTAATGATTCAGCCATGAATTAGCTGCTCCAAATTGAAGACATAACAGCCCCAAAATTGATTGCTAGTTGCTCCATCAATTTGTAACCTCCCATGTGTTAAATGTTGACTGCCCCCTTTAAGTGTTGTAACAACTCTTCATTGCCAAATTATTTTGTAACTCCCCTTGTCTCTTGAATCATAATTCAGCCTTCAAGTCCCTTAACTGGCCGCCCCATGTGATGAAATTGATTCAGCCATTTATTTAATTAATTGAAACAAGAAATAAACTCAGCCAACTTCCTCTTCAATTTTACCTGGTTGGATTCACATCAGAAGACCCTTCAGATTTGAGGACAAATCCTTTTCAAGAAGGGGGGCGTGATGTGGACATCAGTCAAGCAGTCAGCAGGTTAGGTGGGCCCATGACAAGGGCACAGGCTAGGAAGGCTAAGGAGGCACTACAACTTGTCATCAAGGAAGTCCAGTCTCAAAACATACAAAACATTAATGGAAGTCCTCAGTTCATTAATTGCACTCAAGTTGAAGAGGATGGACCAATTGATGGAGAGACAGTTGCATTTAATGCAACTACCAGTTGAAGCACTTTCAAGCAAGTGAAGTGGCATTGTGGGCGGCCACATGGGCAAATTGTGGGCGGCCACTTCATGAGTTATTTTGCTGAATTTTTAGTTTTATTTTCTTTCAATAAGCTTGTGGGAGTTGCAAGACACAAGGTTAAATTTTTGGTGGTTATGTTTCCTAATTCTAGTGGTTACAAACAAGGATATAATGCTTTGTCTACTAGCTGTTGGAATAGGTTGATGGAGCGCATGAACCTAGACAGTTTTTGGAGCAACATGGAAACCCTTTGAGTCATCATAAGGGGCGGCCAACATGTGTTCAAATGGCTGAATAAAGAGTCTTTAAAGTGATGCCAACAATGAAGTAAATAGAGGAATGAAGAGCTTTCAAGGAGGCAGCCATCATCATGACTTGGGAGGTTACAAAATGAATGAAAACTTGATGCATTTGGGCTGTTACATGCGGCCACTTATTGGCTGAATCAATAGCTATTTTACTCCATATTTGATGGTTACATTTCAAGAATAATTCAGCCACATGTGCCTTAAAATTCTGGTTAGAGAATGCGGCCAACTAAGTCTAGTTAGGTTGAGTTTTTTTAGCTTAATTTATTTAATTCCTAGAATATGTTTAGGGTTGCATGGGAAGTGCGTAAGGGGCATTTTAGGGATGATTTTGGGCGTGTAATGCAGCTGATTACACAACCCTAATTTACCCTGTAAACACCTATAAATTCATGCTTCATGCATGCAATAAAGTTTAGAATGTTTATGCAGAAAATTACCTATACTTTGAGAGTGTTTCTATAAGTTTCTTGCTAGTCAAGAGTTGAGAATTTATCAAAGGATCCTTCCTTTGTGTGTATGTTCTCAGGGACTTATCTTTCAAGTCTTTGAAAGTGTGACGTCCTTTCCTATCTTTCCCATTTCTTCTTTCATTTTCTTCTACTACGTTACTACGTTTATCTTGAACAAAAGCTTGATTTTCTTCATGAGTTTTTCTTGAATTATATGTGACTTATTTTTTCAAGGGAACAAAGTTGATTACACGTTTTTGACAAGGAATTTTTTATTGTCTTTGTT
This sequence comes from Sesbania bispinosa, assembly GCA_026901365.1. Taxonomy (NCBI): domain Eukaryota; kingdom Viridiplantae; phylum Streptophyta; class Magnoliopsida; order Fabales; family Fabaceae; genus Sesbania; species Sesbania bispinosa. The sequence goes on from QLOH01000593.1 coordinate 435,741, forward strand.
CATTTCAATCTCTTTGAGTTACGTTCCAAAAGAAAAGAAACAAAAAAAGAAAAGAAAAGAAAAAAATATGCGTACGTGACAAAAGAAAAGAAAATAGAAATATTGAATTTTTAGTAGAAAAGTGTTTGTCAAGAAAAGGGTTCTTTTATTCAGAATTTTCTAAGGTCCATTCTAAATTGAACCTCAAGGTTCATATCAGAAAGAGGATGATATATTATCCTTTAGGATGAATTTTGTTCCAAAGAAGAACTTTAGAGTGACGGGAAGGATGAAAGCCAATGCAATGGGGAGAAAAGTACCATCCTTCTTCCCAATGTTCGCTCCTTTTCCTCAGAGAGAAAGAGGATGATATATCATCCTTTAGGAACAATTTTTGACTAAAGAAGAACTTTAGAGTGAAGGGAAGGATGAAAGCTAATGCAATGGGGAGGAAAGTACCATCCTCCTTCCCAATGTTCGCTCCTTTTCCTTAGAGAGAAAGAGGATGATATATCATCCTTTAGGAACAATTTTTGTCCAAAGAAGAACTTTACAGTGAAGGGAAGGATGAAAGCCAATGCAATGGGGAGCAAAGTACCATCATTCTTCCCAATGTTCGCTCCTTTTCCTTAGAGAGAAAGAGGATGATATATAATACTTTAGGAACAATTTTTGTCCAAAGAAGAACTTTAGAGTGAAGGGAAGGATGAAAGCCAATGCAATGGGGAGGAAAGTGCCATCCTTCTTCCTTATGTTCGCTCCTTTTCCTTAGAGAGAAAAAGGATAATGTATTATCCTTTAGGAACAATTTTTGTCCAAAGAAGAACTTTAGAGTGACGGGAAGAATGAAAGTCAATGCAATGGGGAGGAAAGTACCATCCTTCTTCCCAATGTTTGCTCCTTTTCCTTAGAGAGAAAGAGGATGATGTATTATCCTTTAGGAACAATTTTTGTCCATAGAAGAACTTTAGAGTGCAGGTGAAAGATGAAAGCCAATGCAATGGGGAGGAAAGTACCATCCTTCTTCGTAATGTTTGCTCCTTTTCCTTAGAGAGAAAGAGGATAATGTATTATCCTTTAGGAACAATATTTATCCAAAGCAGAACTTTAGAGTGACGGGAAGGATGAAAACCAATGCAATGTGGAGGAAAGTACCATACTTCTTCCCAATGTTCGCTCCTTTTCCTTAGAGAGAAAGAGGATGATATATTATCCTTTAGGATGAATTTTGTTCCAAAGAAGAACTTTAGAGTGGAGGGAAGGATGAAAGCCTATGCAATGGGGAGGAAAGTACCATCCTTCTTCCCAATGTTCGCTCCTTTTCCTTAGAGAGAAAGAGGATGATATATTATCCTTTAGGATGAATTTTGTTCCAAAGAAGAACTTTAGAGTGAAGGTGATATGAACCTTGATGTTCTATTTTTCATGGACCTTAGAAAATTTCTGAGTAAACAACACTTTTCCTTGCAACCATTTTCTTTATACTAAACTTTTCAATATTTTTCTTTTCTTTCTTTTTGTCACGTTCTTTTCTTTTCTTTTTCTAATAACCAAATAAAAATAAGCAACGATATGAAGGAGATAGAAGACTAACAAATAGTAACTTGGCCAAAACAATATTCAAACCTTTAGAAAACTTGATAAATAAATCACTTAGAAATCAAGTATGACGTATAGGAAAAATATAGATTTTGAACAACAAAAGTAAGCGTAGAAGAAAGAAAGATAGATATTGGACGTCACACTTTCATGAGTTGAAAGATAAGCCCATGAAGATAACCACACAAAGGTAAGAGAACCCTTGATAATCTTCACTCTTGACTAGCAAGAAATTTAGAGAAAATCACTTTCACTAAACAAAGAAAGTCACTTTCAATGGTAAGGTAAAATTTGCATAATTCATCTAATCTTTCTTGCATGCATGAAGCATGTATTTATAGGGTTTTACAAGGTGAAAAAGGCCATGCACCAATCTGCATTTTCACGCCCAAATCTGCCCTAAAATGCCCCTATTACATTTCCCATGCAACCCTAAATAATTAACTAGAAAATTAAACAATTCAAGCTAAAGAAACTCAGCCTAACTAGGCTTGTTTGGCCGCAATTCTTGACCAGATTTTTGAGCACATGTGGCTGCATGAAAGCTTGATTTGTAACCTATAAACATGGATTAATTTGGCTAATGAATCAGCCATCATGTGGCCGCACAAAACAGCCCCAAAGTCATCAATTTGTCATTCATTTTGTAACCTCCCTCTTCATGAGTTGGCCGCCTCCTTAATAGCTATTCATCCTCCAATTTATTGGCTTGTTGGCAACTCTTTGAAAGCTCTTTATTCAGCCAATTCCTCACATGTTACACGCCCCACATGCTGACTCATGAAGTCTCATGTTGCTCCAAAAAGTGGCCAGGTTCATGCACACGTAGCAATCCATCTCCAACGGCTAGTAGACAAAGCTTTAACTCCTTGTTTGTAACCACCAGAAACTTTATTCCCTTGTCTTTGTAACTCCTTATTCTTGATTAAAAGCAAATAAACAAACATAATTTAGCCAATAAAACACACTCATGGCCGCCCACAATGCCACATCAACTGCTTAGAAGTGCTTCAACTGACAGTTGCATTAAATGCAACTGTAACTTCATCAATAAAGCTATCCTCTTCAACTTGTATGCAATTAATGAACTTAGGACTTTCATTAATGTTTTGCACATTTTGAGTCTGGACTTCTTTATTGATGACTTGGAGTGCCTCCTTAGCCTTCCTAGCTTGTGCCCGTGTCATGGGTCCCACTAGCCATTTGACTGCTTGGGTGATGTCCTCATCAGAAGGGAAGGATGAAAGCCTATGTGATGAGAACGTGGATGCCTTATGACAAGAGAACCAAACCTTGAAGAAATGGAGATTAAAATTGTCAATTGCATTATGATTGAAGGGAAGGATATATGGACTTAATGGAAGGGAACCATAAGTTCAACTCAAGAAAGGAGTAATAAAATTGCTTATTTGGAAGGGCCAACTAGGAGGAATTGTGGGCTGAATTTCTATGCAAATAAAATAGCATGTGACTGTTTTATTTGAGCTAAAATGTTGCTACCACTTATGCTATGTTTAGTAGGCTGAATTATGCACAAATAAAAGCTTATTTGGTTGTTACATTCTTCATTATATGGGGCGGCCATATTGCTATTTTGGTGGGCTGCACTTTTAATTTTTTGGGCAGTTTTATTTTACAATTTAAATTAATTAAATTAGTGGTTTATTATTCTGAATGTAAAGAGGCATGTGGCTGAGTAAGTTAGGCTATATTAGTGCTCAGCTTAGGGAAGAAAAGACAGAATTTGATTGTGAAGAAAACTCAGTTTTAGAGAAGTGAATTCTCTTGGGTTCTTGTTAACCAAGAATTTGAGATTTATCAAAGGATTTCCACCCCTTTGTGTGTTCAATCTCCGGGCTTATCTTCCATGATGAGAACAAGGAATGAAGCAAAGCCTTTTATTTCGTTTCAATTTCAAGAAAATAAAAGGCTTGAAGACACATGGCTGAATTTTTATTCCAAATAAAAATTAAGTAGTTTTATTTTTTTTCCTAATAATAAGCAGCCAGAATTATTTAATTTGGTGGGCTGCATATTATAATTTTGGGCAGTTACATTTAGATTTTTAAGGCTGTCAATTATTTATTTAATTAGAGTTTTAATTTTGTAACCTTTCCTGAATGCCAAGGGGCTATATATAGTGTCTAGCCAAGGCATAGGAAATCATAATTTGATGGTGAAGAAAACTCAGTTTTAGAGAAGTGATTTCTCTTGGGTTCTTGTTAACCCAAAATTTGAGATTTATCAAAGGATTTCCACCCCTTTGTGTGTTCAATCTCCGGGCTTATCTTCCATCCTTGGGAGTGTGACGCCTCTACTCAATTTTCCATTCCATTTCTTTCCTTTCTCATTCGCATAATTATGCCTGGTTATCATGAAATGAGCGTCTATCCAATTTAATCATATTATACCAATTTCTGATTCAGTTCCATGCGTTGCATTTGGGAGTATTCTGCACCTTAATTGTCTTTCACTTTATTGGCCGCTGAGTTGTCAAACTCTTCTTCGATTTAATCATACATATAGAATCTGTTTTGCATCAATTTCACAACCAATTGCCTTCATTCTTATTCAAATTTTCTTGCGTTGGAATATTAGCAAACTGCACTTTAATTTTCCTTCAATTAAATTGCATTTTGATTGGTATAAAATCTACTTATTCTTGACCAATTTGTACGCTGAATATTTGAAAGAATTCTGCACCTAATTGATAACTTGTTTCACGCAGAATTGACACTAAATTACTACCTTTCATCCTCTCTAATTACCTTCAAATTGCGCCCCCTTTCTGTTTGACAAATTGTGTCTTCTTTGTGTTAATTTTCCAAGGCAGCAAGCATAATTCCTAGGGTCCTTAATCAGAATCCTAAACCACCCCCTTGGATTCACATCATTTGGTAATCAGAGCTCCGGTTCTAGGAATTGCAAGGCTGCACTCCGGGTAATTTCTTTCCTTGATTTTTTATCATACCTTGATATTACCTTATTGCAATTTTCTTAGGCTGAACCATTGCAAAATTTAGGCCTTTAAAATTGTGAATTCTGAAAAAAATTGTGTCAATAGAAATAAAATTGAAAGAAAGCATGCAAATGAGTTATAAAAAAAAAATTTGGCTGAATGGTTCATGCTAGAAATTTCTCATTTCTTAAGGTAATATTGTGGTTGATTTGAAGGGAAAATTACTGCACCTTGTTAGTTGTCAATTCTAAAATTTTGGTTGCACTTTCTTGGTTGCAAATTGTGTTAATTCCATTATGTTTGGCTGCACATATACTGCACATACTTGCTGGAATTTGCTGCACTTGTTACCTTCATTTAAGCCAAATTTTTGTCCTTCATTTGTGTCGTTACTTGCTGAAATTGGCTGCACATTTTCTGCTCAAAATTGTGTTTGTGGCTGCACCTTATTTGGCCATTATTCTACTTGTGGCTGCACCTATTTTTCTCAAAAAAAATCTGCTTGTGGCTGCACCTTTGTTGAATCCGTTTTGTGCAAGTTTTGAGCTTATTTGTGGTTGTTTTGTGTCTCTCTTTGTGCACCCAGTTCTGTCCAATTTTTTTGTTGCTTCTTTTGTGTTTCTTTAGAGTCATTTTTGTTAGCTTTTCTTGAGTTATTTGGCTACACACAGGTTGGTGAAAGTCTTTGTGTTTTCTCTTCTTGGTTTTATAAGAATTCAGGGAGGAATAGGGGGGAAAAAGGCAAGAGTGTTTATTATTGTAAAAGCCTAAATTGTGTGCAAACACTTGAGTGTGGAAAGGATTAAAAACAGGAACTACATGTTATCTTTTTATTTTTAATTTGTTTGATTTACAATGGCAGATTCTCAAAAAAACATTTTCCATACAAAGTGTTTAGTGGAAGGTAAATTGGGTTTAGTTGCTATTGATGGAGGTAGTTGTAGTAACATTGTGAGCGCAAGAATGGTGGAGAAATTAAATCTTTCTACTACTTCACATCCTAGACCCTATGAACTCCATTGGTTAAATGAAAAGGGGAAGTTAGAGGTGAATAGGCAAGCTAGAATCAAATTTTGTCTTGGAAGGTATGAGGATGAAGTTGTTTGTGATGTGGCTCCCATAGAGACATGTCACTTACTTTTGGGGAAGCCGTGGTATTATGATACTAAGGCTGTCCAAGATGGTGTAAACAACAAGATTTCATTCAAATACCATGATAAAAAAATTGTGTTGAAGCCTATGTTGCCAAGTCAAGTATGTGAGGATCAACAAACGTTGAAGTTGAAAATAGAAAGAGAAAGAAAAGAAAAAGAAGAAAAGATTGAGAAAGAAAGAAGAGAAAAAGAAGAAAAGATGAGCAAAGAAATAGAAAAAGAAAGAGAGAAAATGAGCAAAAAAATTTTAAATTCTAATGTTAATTTTTCTCTTGATTGTGATGTTATCTTACAGGAGCAAGAGGATGTAATTTCTAATGAAGCACATCACAAGTTTCCATGTTTGAGAAAGGAGTATGCTGATATCATTCCTTGATGTGGACATCAGTCAGGCAGTCAGCAGACTAGGTGGGCCCATGACAAGGGCACAAGCTAGGAAGGCTAAGGAGGCACTCCAAGTCATCATTAAAGAAGTTCCAACTCAAAGTGAGCAAAACATTAATGAAAGTCTTAAGTTCATTAATTGCACTCAAGTTGAAGAGGATAGCTTAATTGATGAAGAATCAGTTGCATTTAATGCAACTGTTAATTGAAGCACTTCCAAGCCAATGATGTGGTATTGTGGGCGGCCACATGGGTGCATGGTGGGCGGCCATGTGCTCTTTATTTTGCTGAATTATTATTGCTTTCAATAAGGTTTTGTAGTTACAAAACATTGAGTAAATAACTTGGTGGTTACAAAGACAAAGGAGTGATGATGTTTAAAGGCATTGAAAGCCTTGTCTTATAGCCGTTGGGGAAGGCTTGTGTGCGCATGAATCTAGCCTCATTTTTGAGCTATGTGATGCGGCCAACATGTGCTAAATGTGGCTGAATTCTAAGTCATAAAAAGGGTGCCAACAAGGTTGTAAATGAGAGAGTGAAGAGCCATTAAAGTGGCGGCCAAGTCATGAAGAAGGGAGTTACAAAATGCAAGGAATCTTGAAGAATGGTGGCTGAATGTTGCGGCTACATTATGGCTGAATGAATAGCCTCTTTACATCATGTTTGGTGGTTATTTTGCAAGGTTAAATGTAGCTAACATGTGCCAAAATTCTGGTTAGGAAATGCGGCCATACAAGCTTACTTAGGTTAAGTTTTATTAGCTAATTGTCTTTTAATTTATTTAATTCCTAGAATATGTTTAGGGTTGCATGGGAAGTGTGTAAAGGGGCATTTTGGGGATGAGTTGGGCGTGTAACTTGGCTGATTACACAACCCTAGTTTCACCTTGTAAATCCTATAAATACATGCTTCATGCATGCACAAAATACAAGATTGAAGTTTATGCAAAATTGCTATCAAAATTAGAAAGTGAATTTCTTACTTAGAGAGAGTGAATTTCTCTATCTTTCTTGCTAGTCAAGAGTGAAGGTTATCAAAGGTTCATATACCTTTGTGTGATCATCTTCATGGACTTATCTTTCAATTCATGAAAGTGTGACGTCCATTTATCAGTTTTCTAGTTTATTTCTTTTACTATCTGATATAATCAGTCACTCTATTTCCTCTATGTTTCTTGATTATTATGTGATTTAATCTTCAAGTATTCCTAAGGATTCTTATTGTTATTGATTATTTCCTTGTCAATTTCTTGTTTTGGTTATTTGGTATACGTACGTCAAAGAAAAGAAAAGAAAAGAAAAGAAAAATAGTTACGTACGTGCGTAAAGAAAAGAACAAAAAAAAAATTGTTTATTTTCCTTGCAAAGCAAGAAGTGTTTACGTAAAGTTCTCTATTATCAGAAAAAAATTCTAAGGTCCATAAAAATAGAACCTCAAGGTTCATATCATTTGGTCATCAGAGCTCCGGTTACTAGAATTTTTTTTTTTCTGATTATTCTTTCCTAACTTTTCTTGTTAGCTTTTCTTGTTTTATTTTCTTGTTAGCTTTTCTTGTGTTATTTTCTTGGCTAACATACAGGTTGTGAATTGTTTGATTTTCTCCTCATTGACGTGGTAAGAAAAATAAGAGAAATAGAGAGGAAAAAGGCAAGAGTGTTACATTATAGAAAAAGCCAATTTTTGTGTGTGATACACGAGTGTTGGTGAGTTCTAAACAGTTAACTCTTATTTTTATTTTTCTCTATTACTTGTTCTTTGTTACTATGACAGAAAAAAGGGTGGAGAATCGTGATCTACAATTGCAAATTACTGCAATGTACCAGCAATTGGAGATGTCAATGAAGCAACAATATGATGAGCTGCATGCTAGATTAGATGCATTGGAAATTAGACCACAACCTGAACGGCAGGAGGAAGAAGAAATACCACCACCACCACCAAGAAATGAAGAAAGGATTCAAGGTGTCAAGTTAACTATACCAGCTTTCAAAGGACGCAGTGATCCAGAAGCATACTTGGAATGGGAGCTCAAGATTGAGCATGTCTTTGCTTGCAACACCTACACAGAAACTCAAAAGGTAAAACTTGCTACTACTGAGTTTTCTGACTATGCTCTTATTTGGTGGAACAAGTTGCAAAGGGAGAGGTGCAGAGATGAGGAACCAAAGGTGGAAACTTGGGTTGAAATGAAAAGAATTATGAGGAAACGGTATGTTCCCTCTAGTTTCCAACGTGACTTGAAGCTAAGGTTACAAAGGCTTACTCAAGGGAGTAAAGGAGTGGAGGAGTACTATAAGGAGATGGAGATGCTGATAACTCAAGCCAACATTGAGGAGGATCCAGAAATTACTATGGTACGTTTCTTACATGGTTTGAGTAGTGACATTAGAGATGTTGTTGAGTTACAGGAATTTGTAGAAATGGAGGACCTTTTGCACAAAGCCCTTCAGGTGGAGCAACAATTAAAAGAAAAGGGGTTGCAAGGAGGAGTTCTAATAGTTTGCCTACAAATTGGAGAGACAAGGTTAAAAAGGAGGTTGTAGAGCTAACCAACCAAGGAGCATCAACATCATCTTCCCAAGGGAAGGTACAACAAAAGGACGCTGAACAGGGTACAAAGAAAGGTAGAGATTTGACTTGTTTCAGGTGTCAAGGAAAAGGTCACTATGCCTATGAGTGTCCTACTAAGAAGACCATTCTTCTTAAGGACAATGGGGAGTACACAAGAGAATCTGATGTTGAGGAGGATGAGCCCAGTGATGATGATACAGGTGCTGTTGTGGGAGAAGTCTACATGATTAGGAGGCTTCTAGGAAGCCAAACCGTGAGCAAAGAAGAGTGCCAAAGAGAGAACATCTTTCACACTAGATGTTCAATCAATGGTAAGGTTTGTTTGGTTATTATTGATGGAGGTAGCTGTACTAATGTTGTTAGTTCCAGATTGGTGAATAAAATGAGATTGGACACGCAACCTCATCCTAGGCCATATAAGCTCCAATGGCTTAGTGAAGGAGATGAGGTACATGTGCGCATGCAGGCTGAAATTCCTTTTTCTATAGGGAAATATCAAGACAAGGTACTTTGTGATGTGGTACCTATGGAGGCCAGCCACGTTCTTCTTGGGAGACCTTGGCAGTTTGACACTAAAGCTATTCATAATGGCTTTACCAATAAAATCTCTTTCATGTACCAAGATAAGAAAATTGTTTTGAGACCATTAACACCTAGAGAGGTTAGTGAGGATCAAAAAAAATTAAGAGAGAAAATTGTACAAGAAAGATTGATTGAAAAAGAAGAGAGCCAAAAGAAAAAGAGAGAAATACAAGAGGGTAAACAGCTTTGTTTAGCAAAAGAAAGAGAAGTGAGGAGAGTGTTATGTACAAGACAGCCTCTTTACTTATTGTTGGATACTCATTTTCTTTTAACTGCTAACCAATTTGAAAAATTTGAATTGCCTTCTGTAGTTAAATCTCTTTTGCAGGAATATGTGGATGTCTTTCCAGAAAATGTTCCTGATGGCTTACCACCTTTGAGGGGAATTGAGCATCACATAGACTTAATTCCAGGAGCCTCTTTGCCAAATCGGCCAGCCTATAGGAGTAATCCTCAAGAGACCAAAGAAATTGAAAGGCAAGTAAAAGAGCTCATTAGCAAAGGATGGGTGAGGGATAGCATGAGTCCATGCGCTTGTACCAGTCATATTGGTACCAAAGAAAGATGGAACTTGGAGGATGTGTTCTGATTGTAGAGCCATAAACAACATCACCATCAAGTATAGACATCCAATTCCCAGGTTAGATGACCTTCTTGATGAATTGTATGGTGCATGTTTGTTTACAAAATTGATTTGAAAAGTGGTTATAATCAGATTAGGATAAGAGAGGGTGATGAATGGAAAACTGCTTTCAAAACAAATATGGTTTGTATGAGTGGTTAGTTATGCCTTTTGGATTAACTAATGCGCCTAGCACTTTTATGAGATTAATGAACCATGTTTTGAGAGTTCATAAGAAAATTTGTGGTTGTGTACTTTGATGATATCCTTATCTATAGCACTTCTTTAGATATGCATGTTGAACATATTAAATCTGTTTTGGATGTGTTAAGAAAGGAAAATTTGTATGCTAATCTTGAGAAATGCATATTTTGTACCAACCATGTTGTTTTCTTGGGTTTTGTTGTGAGCTCCAAGGGGGTTCAAGTGGATGAGGAAAAGGTGAAGGCTATTCAAGAATGGCCAACACCTAAGAATGTGAGTGAGGTGAGAAGCTTTCATGGCTTAGCAAGTTTCTATAGGAGATTTGTTAAGGATTTTAGCACCTTGGCTGCACCCCTTAATGAAATTGTGAAAAAGAATGTGGGATACAAATGGGGGGAGAAGCAAGAGGCGGCCTTTGCTGCCCTCAAGGATAGGCTCACACATGCGCCTATTCTAGCCTTACCAAATTTTGCAAAATCATTTGAATTGGAGTGTGATGCTTCTAATGTTGGAATTGGTGCTGTTTTATTGCAAGAAGGGAATCCAATTGCTTATTTTAGTGAGAAATTAAGTGGACCATCACTTAATTATTCTACCTATGATAAGGAATTATATGCTTTGGTAAGGGCTCTTAAAACTTGGCAACACTATTTACTTCCTAAGGAATTTGTAATTCATAGTGATCATGAATCTTGAAGTATTTAAAAGGCCAAGGAAAATTAAATAAAAGGCATGCTAAGTGGGTGGAATTTTTAGAGCAATTTCCATACGTCATAAAACATAAAAAGGGAAAAGGAAATATAGTTGCTGATTCTCTTTCTAGGAGACATGTTTTGCTTGCTATGCTTGAAACTAAACTATATGGACTTGAATCTTTGAAGACATGTATTGTGATGATGTGGATTTTGCTGAGTTATATGTGGCATGTGTTAAAAAATCAGAAAATGGATTTTTAAGGCATAATGATTTTTTGTTTAAGGGAAATAAATTGTGTGTGCCTAAAAGTTCCATAAGGGAAATGCTTGTGAGGGAATCGCATGAAGGGGGTTAATGGGACATGTTGGAGTGCAAAAGACTTTAGAAATTTTGCAAGATAATTTTTATTGGCCAAATATGAAACGTGACGTTCATAAGATATGTGACCAATGTATTGTATGCAAAAAGGCTAAGTCTAAAGTTAAACCACATGGTTTATATACTCCTTTACCTGTTCCTGAATTTCCTTGGATTGACATTTCCATGGACTTTGTTTTGGGGCTTCCAAAAACAAAGAATGGAAGAGATTCTGTTTTTGTTGTGGTTGACAGGTTTTCAAAAATGGCTCACTTTATACCATGCAAGAAGGTGGATGATGCTTGCCATGTAGCAGATTTATTTTCAAGGAAATAGTCAGATTACATGGAATACCAAGAAGCATTGTGAGTGATAGGGACTCAAATTTTTGAGTCATTTTTGGAGGACTTTATGGGGAAAGCTTGGAACTAAGTACTATTTTCTACTACTTGTCATCCCCAAACTGATGGACAAACAGAAGTGGTTAATAGGACACTAGGGACTTTGCTTAGAACCATTCTAAATAAAAACATTAAAGCTTTGGAGGATTGTTTGCCTCATGTTGAATTTGCTTATAATAGGGCTATCCATAGCACTACTAATTGTTCACCATTTGAAGTAGTTTATGGATTTAATCCTTTAACTCCACTTGATATATTACCATTGCCTAATATTCCATGTTTAAGCAAAAAGAAGCGCAGGCTAAGGCTGATTTTGTCAGAAGATGCATGAGAAGGTTAAGGCTCAAATTGAAAAGAAAAATGAGAGCTATGCCAAACAAGCAAACAAAGGAAGAAAGAAGATGGTGTTCCAACCAGGAGATTGGGTGTGGATTCACATGCGCAAAGAAAGGTTCCCAGAACAAAGAAAATCAAAGCTTCAACCTAGGGGAGATGGGCCTTTCCAAGTGCTTGAGAGGATCAATGACAATGCCTACAAAATAGACTTGCCTGGTGAGTATAATGTTAGTGCTACCTTCAATGTTGCTGACTTAACTCTTTTTGATGCAGGTGAGAACCCTTCAGATTTGAGGACAAATCCTTTTCAAGAAGGGGGGCGTGATGTGGACATCAGTCAGGCAGTCAGCAGACTAGGTGGGCCCATGACAAGGGCACAAGCTAGGAAGGCTAAGGAGGCACTCCAAGTCATCATTAAAGAAGTTCCAACTCAAAGTGAGCAAAACATTAATGAAAGTCTTAAGTTCATTAATTGCACTCAAGTTGAAGAGGATAGCTTAATTGATGAAGAATCAGTGCATTTAATGCAACTGTTAATTGAAGCACTTCCAAGCCAATGATGTGGCATTGTGGGCGGCCACATGGGTGCATGGTGGGCGGCCATGTGCTCTTTATTTGCTGAATTATATTGCTTTCAATAAGGTTTTGTAGTTACAAAACATTGAGTAAATAACTTGGTGGTTACAAAGACAAAGGAGTGATGATGTTTAAAGGCATTGAAAGCCTTGTCTTATAGCCGTTGGGGAAGGCTTGTGTGCGCATGAATCTAGCCTCATTTTTGAGCTATGTGATGCGGCCAACATGTGCTAAATGTGGCTGAATTCTAAGTCATAAAAAGGGTGCCAACAAGGTTGTAAATGAGAGAATGAAGAGCCATTAAAGTGGCGGCCAAGTCATGAAGAAGGGAGTTACAAAATGCAAGGAATCTTGAAGAATGGTGGCTGAATGTTGCGGCTACATTATGGCTGAATGAATAGCCTCTTTACATCATGTTTGGTGGTTATTTTGCAAGGTTAAATGTAGCTAACATGTGCCAAAATTCTGGTTAGGAAATGCGGCCATACAAGCTTACTTAGGTTAAGTTTTATTAGCTAATTTGACTTTTAATTTATTTAATTCCTAGAATATGTTTAGGGTTGCATGGGAAGTGTGTAAAGGGGCATTTTGGGATGAGTTGGGCGTGTAACTTGGCTGATTACACAACCCTAGTTTCACCTTGTAAATCCTATAAATACATGCTTCATGCATGCACAAAATACAAGATTGAAGTTTATGCAAAATTGCTATCAAATTAGAAAGTGAATTTCTTACTTAGAGAGAGTGAATTTCTCTATCTTTCTTGCTAGTCAAGAGTGAAGGTTATCAAAGGTTCATATACCTTTGTGTGATCATCTTCATGGACTTATCTTTCAATTCATGAAAGTGTGACGTCCATTTATCAGTTTTCTAGTTTATTTCTTTTACTATCTGATATAATCAGTCACTCTATTTCCTCTATGTTTCTTGATTATTATGTGATTTAATCTTCAAGTATTCCTAAGGATTCTTATTGTTATTGATTATTTCCTTGTCAATTTCTTGTTTTGGTTATTTGGTATACGTACGTCAAAGAAAAAAAAAGAAAAGAAAAGAAAAATAGTTACGTACGTGCGTAAGAAAAAGAACAAAAAAAAATATTGTTTATTTTCCTTGCAAAGCAAGAAGTGTTTACGTAAAGTTATCTATTATCAGAAAAAATTCTAAGGTCCATAAAAATAGAACCTCAAGGTTCATATCATTCCTAGAGCTCCATTGTACATTCAACCCACTTTTGGAAGCCAAACTCATGAGGATATTGAGAACAAACACATGGAGTGTTATGATTTTGAGGTTGAATTGCATTTGTTTGACAAAGAAATTCTGCAGGCTTGTTTGACAAGAAGAATTGCCCTTGATCATGGTGTTTGGGTTTGGAGATCAGCAAAGGAAGACTTCCTTGATGGATAAGGAAAGAATAACCAAATCTGAATTTTTACAAGTTGTGTTTGATCCTGGAGGTTGGGTTTGCTAAGTCTCAATTTCAAGTGAATAAAGCCTTAGATTCGAGGACGAATCTTCTCGAAGAAGGAGGGAATGATGAGAACAAGGAATGAAGCAAAGCCTTTTATTTCGTTTTCAATTTCAAGAAAATAAAAGGCTTGAAGACACATGGCTGAATTTTTATTCCAAATAAAAAATTAAGTAGTTTTTATTTTTTTCCTAATAATAAGCAGCCAGAAGTATTTAATTTGGTGGGCTGCATATTATAATTTTGGGCAGTTACATTTAGATTTTTAAGGCTGTCAATTATTTATTTAATTAGAGTTTTAATTTTGTAACCTTTCCTGAATGCCAAGGGGCTATATATAGTGTCTAGCCAAGGCATAGGAAATCAGAATTTGATGGTGAAGAAAACTCAGTTTTAGAGAAGTGATTTCTCTTGGGTTCTTGTTAACCCAAAATTTGAGATTTATCAAAGGATTTCCACCCCTTTGTGTGTTCAATCTCCGGGCTTATCTTCCATCCTTGGGAGTGTGACGCCTCTACTCAATTTTCCATTCCATTTCTTTCCTTTCTCATTCGCATAATTCTGCCTGGTTATCATGAAATGAGCGTCTATCCAATTTAATCATATTATACCAATTCTGATTCAGTTCCATGCGTTGCATTTGGAGTATTCTGCACCTTAATTGTCTTTCACTTTATTGGCCGCTGAGTTGTCAAACTCTTCTTCGATTTAATCATACATATAGAATCTGTTTTGCATCAATTTCACAGCCAATTGCCTTCATTCTTATTCAAATTTTCTTTGCGTTGGAATATTAGCAAACTGCACTTTAATTTTCCTTCAATTAAATTGCAATTTTGATTGGTATAAAATCTACTTATTCTTGACCAATTTGTACACTGAATATTTGAAAGAATTCTGCACCTAATTGATAACTTGTTTCACGCAGAATTGACACTAAATTACTACCTTTCATCCTCTCTAATTACCTTCAAATTGCGCCCCCTTTCTGTTTGACAAATTGTGTCTTCTTTGTGTTAATTTTCCAAGGCAGCAAGCATAATTCCTAGGGTCCTTAATCAGAATCCTAAACCACCCCCTTGGATTCACATCATTTGGTAATCAGAGCTTCGGTTCTAGGAATTGCAAGGCTGCACTTCGGGTAATTTCTTTCCTCTGATTTTTAATCATAACCTTGATATTACCTTATTGCAATTTTCTTAGGCTGAACCATTGCAAAATTTAGGCCTTTAAAATTGTGAATTCTGAAAAAAATTGTGTCAATAGAAATAAAATTGAAAGAAAGCATGCAAATGAGTTATAAAAAAAAATTTGGCTGAATGGTTCATGCTAGAAATTTCTCATTTCTTAAGGTAATATTGTGGTTGATTTGAAGGGAAAATTACTGCACCTTGTTAGTTGTCAATTCTAAAATTTTGGCTGCACTTTCTTGGTTGCAAATTGTGTTAATTCCATTATGTTTGGCTGCACATATACTGCCCATACTTTCTGGAATTTGCTGCCTTGTTACCTTCATTTTAAGCCAAATTTTTGTCCTTCATTTGTGTCGTTACTTGCTGAAATTGGCTGCACATTTTCTGCTCAAAATTGTGTTTGTGGCTGCACCTTATTTGGCCATTATTCTACTTGTGGCTGCACCTATTTTTCTCAAAAAAAATCTGCTTGTGGCTGCACCTTTGTTGAATCCGTTTTGTGCAAGTTTTGAGCTTATTTGTGGTTGTTTTGTGTCTCTCTTTGTGCACCCAGTTTTGTCCAATTATTTTGTTGCTTCTTTTGTGTTTCTTAGAGTCATTTTTGTTAGCTTTTCTTGAGTTATTTGGCTACACACAGGTTGGTGAAAGTCTTTGTGTTTTCTCTTCTTGGTTTTATAAGAATTCAGGGAGGAATAGAGGGGGAAAAAGGCAAGAGTGTTTATTATTGTAAAAGCCTAAATTGTGTGCAAACACTTGAGTGTGGAAAGGATTAAAACAGGAACTACATGTTATCTTTTTATTTTTAATTTGTTTGATTTACAATGGCAGATTCTCAAAAAACATTTTCCATACAAAGTGTTTAGTGGAAGGTAAATTGGGTTTAGTTGCTATTGATGGAGGTAGTTGTAGTAACATTGTGAGCGCAAGAATGGTGGAGAAGTTAAATCTTTCTACTACTTCACATCCTAGACCCTATGAACTCCATTGGTTAAAATGAAAAGGGGAAGTTAGAGGTGAATAGGCAAGCTAGAATCAAATTTTGTCTTGGAAGGTATGAGGATGAAGTTGTTTGTGATATGGCTCCCATAGAGACATGTCACTTACTTTTGGGGAAGCCGTGGTATTATGATACTAAGGCTGTCCAAGATGGTGTAACCAACAAGATTTCATTCAAATACCATGATAAGAAAATTGTGTTGAAGCCTATGTTGCCAAGTCAAGTATGTGAGGATCAACAAACGTTGAAGTTGAAAATAGAAGAGAAAGAAAAGAAAAAGAAGAAAAGATTGAGAAAGAAAGAAGAGAAAAAGAAGAAAAGATGAGCAAAGAAATAGAAAAAGAAAGAGAGAAAATGAGCAAGAAAATTTTAAATTCTAATGTTAATTTTTCTCTTGATTGTGATGTTATCTTACAGGAGCAAGAGGATGTAATTTCTAATGAAGCACATCACAAGTTTCCATGTTGAGAAAGGAGTATGCTGATATCATTCCTAGAGCTCCATTGTACATTCAACCCACTTTTGGAAGCCAAACTCATGAGGATATTGAGAACAAACACATGGAGTGTTATGATTTTGAGGTTGAATTGCATTTGTTTGACAAAGAAATTCTGCAGGCTTGTTTGACAAGAAGAATTGCCCTTGATCATGGTGTTTGGGTTTGGAGATCAGAAAGGAAGACTTCCTTGATGGATAAGGAAAGAATAACCAAATCTGAATTTTTACAAGTTGTGTTTGATCCTGGAGGTTGGGTTTGCTAGTCTCAATTTCAAGTGAATAAAGCCTTAGATTCGAGGACGAATCTTCTCGAAGAAGGAGGGGATGATGAGAACAAGGAATGAAGCAAAGCCTTTTATTTCGTTTCAATTTCAAGAAAATAAAAGGCTTGAAGACACATGGCTGAATTTTTATTCCAAATAAAAATTAAGTAGTTTTTATTTTTTTTCCTAATAATAAGCAGCCAGAATTATTTAATTTGGTGGGCTGCATATTATAATTTTGGGCAGTTACATTTAGATTTTTAAGGCTGTCAATTATTTATTTAATTAGAGTTTTAATTTTGTAACCTTTCCTGAATGCCAAGGGGCTATATATAGTGTCTAGCCAAGGCATAGGAAATCAGAATTTGATGGTGAAGAAAACTCAGTTTTAGAGAAGTGATTTCTCTTAGGTTCTTGTTAACCCAAAATTTGAGATTTATCAAAGGATTTCCACCCCTTTGTGTGTTCAATCTCCAGGCTTATCTTCCATCCTTGGGAGTGTGACGCCTCTACTCAATTTTCCATTCCATTTCTTTCCTTTCTCATTCGCATAATTCTGCCTGGTTATCATGAAATGAGCGTCTATCCAATTTAATCATATTATACCAATTTCTGATTCAGTTCCATGCGTTGCATTTGGGAGTATTCTGCACCTTAATTGTCTTTCACTTTATTGGCCGCTGAGTTGTCAAACTCTTCTTCGATTTAATCATACATATAGAATCTGTTTTGCATCAATTTCACAGCCAATTGCCTTCATTCTTATTCAAATTTTCTTGCGTTGGAATATTAGCAAACTGCACTTTAATTTTCCTTCAATTAAATTGCATTTTGATTGGTATAAAATCTACTTATTCTTGACCAATTTGTACGCTGAATATTTGAAAGAATTCTGCACCTAATTGATAACTTGTTTCACGCAGAATTGACATTAAATTACTACCTTTCATCCTCTCTAATTACCTTCAAATTGCGCCCCCTTTCTGTTTGACAAATTGTGTCTTCTTTGTGTTAATTTTCCAAGGCAGCAAGCATAATTCCTAGGGTCCTTAATCAGAATCCTAAACCACCCCCTTGGATTCACATCATTCCATCCTTGGGAGTGTGACGCCCCTACTCAATTTTCCATTCCATTTCTTTCTTTTCCATAATCATATATGACGAAAATCCAAGGGGTGGATTCGTTTCACGGATCTATCTAGGTTGGAATGCTCATAATTAGGAAATTTGGAAAATGGTTTTAACAAGAAAATGGAAAAAGGTAAGAAGATGGAATGGAAATTGAAAGACGTCACACTTCCAAGGATGGAAGATAAGCCTAAGAGTTATACACACAAAAGGATGAAGGCCCTTTGATAAAACTCGATTCTTGAATTAACAAGAAAATTAGAGAAACACTCTCCAATATGAAATAAAAATTCTGATTCAAACTTCCTATTTCTTGCATGCATGTACATGAATATATATAGCCCATGCAAACCATGCAAGGACCCTTACATTCAGCTATGTAGCTGGCCCACAAAGTTTACATAAACGCCCCTCCCCATTCATTTTCCATGCAACCTCTTTAATTCCTACTAATATCTATTAAACTTAGGAGATGAAAAACTAGCAAAATCAGCCTACAAAATTCTGCATGTGGCCTCAACAATTACAAGCCTTTGAGTAACAACCAACAAGGATTAAATATGCATAATTCAGCCATCAATTGGCCGCCCCTAAGGAGAAACATAACAAACTCCAAATTGAATTGTTGGCTGCCTCCATTCAATTTATAACCGCCTGCTTTGTAATGCTTGTCTCCCTCCTCCAATTTGTAACAACTCTTTTCTTGATGGTTGTATAGCCGCAATTTTTTTCTTCAATTTTACCCGGTTGGATTCACATCATAGCCTCCTTCTTCGAGAAGATTCGTCCCGAATCTTAAGGCTTTATTATTTGCTAATTTATTTATTTCACTAACTACTGCAAAAACTCAGATGCTTCCTCCTGGGTCAAATACAACTTGAATAAATTCATATTTGTTCCTTTCCAATGGTTGCAATCCGTAGACCACCTCTCTTGGCAACACTCCCTCATCTTCCTGCAAGTAATAATGATTACCAATACACAACGAACAATAAGTGTGTAGGTTTTCTTTTTCAACAAATAGGATTCAGTCCCGAATGCTTATGAAAATGTGCAACAAGGTTTTTATATGTATCAACAAATAACTCCATGTGTTGCGTGTCATTATCCTCAAGACTTTGTTTTTCATCAGCGGACTGGATCCATAATGAAGCACTGGGAACAATATCAACAAGCTTCCTCTTCAAACATGAGAGTTGGTGTATTTCATTCACATGTCCATCCTCTTGTTCCTGTAAATTAATATCACAAACAGTAGAAGAAAAATCATTAACAAATAAAATTTCCTCGCTCTTTTTCTCTAGTTCTTTTTATTTCTTCTCTCTTTTATTTCTTCTCTTTCTTTTTCTATTTCTTCTCTTCTCTTCTTTCTTCTTTTTCTATCATTTTTTCTCCACTATCTCTTGCTTCTTTTTCTCTCCTTTCTTTTCTATTTCTCCTTCAACTTACATTGATACTCACTGGCTCGACTTGGTGTCAGAAATTTCAACTTAATCTTACGTCCTTCGTGCCTCAAAGAAAGCGAGCGTTCATCAAGATTGAGTGTCTTATAACGAAGCCATGACCATCCTAAAAGAAGATGACAAGAGTCCATGGGAGCGATATCACATAATACTTCTTTCTCACACTGCCCCACAGTGAAAGTGATCCATGCTTGATTCGGATGAAAACAAGTTGGTAGGTGGAGTTTCTCCACCAATCTTTGACTCACAACATTGTTGTCGCTTCCATAATCGTATGCAACTATACATGGGTGACCTTCGATTAAACACCTTGTATAGTAAATTTCCATCGCCATTCCCAACCCAGAGCCGAAGCTTTGATACCAAATGACGAAATCCAAGGGGGTGGATTCGTTTCACGGATCTATCTAGGTTGGAATGCTCATAATTAGGAAATTTGGAAAATGGTTTAAACAAGAAAATGGAAAAGGTAAGAAGATGGAATGGAAATTGAAAGACGTCACACTTCCAAGGATGGAAGATAAGCCTAAGTGTTATACACACAAAGGGATGAAGGACCTTTGATAAAACTCGATTCTTGAATTAACAAGAAAATTAGAGAAACACTCTCCAATATGAAATAAAAATTCTGATTCAACTTCCTATTTCTTGCATGCATGTACATGAATATATAGAGCCCATGCAAACCATGCAAGGACCCTTACATTCAGCTATGTAGCTGCCCACAAGTTTACATAAACGCCCCTCACCCATTCATTTCCATGCACCTCTTTAATTCCTACTAATATCTATTAAACTTAGGAGATGAAAAACTAGCAAAAATCAGCCTACAAAATTCTGCATGTGGCCGCAACAATTACAAGCCTTTGAGTAACAACCAACAAGGATTAAATATGCATAATTCAGCCATCAATTGGGCCGCCCCTAAGGAGAAACATAACAACTCCAAATTGAATTGTTGGCTGCTCCATTCAATTTATAACCGCCTGCTTTGTAATGCTTGTCTCTCTCCTTCAATTTGTAACAACTCTTTTCTGATGGTTGAATTTCTTTGTCCCCTTGCATTGATTCAGCCGCAATTGTTTTGTAACTGTCCAGACAACATAAATCAGCCAAATAAATCCCAAGTTGGCCCGCCCACATGTAGCCTATTGTATAGGCCTCAATTTTTTCTACAATTTACCCGGGGCAACCTGGTTGGATTCACACATCAATATAATTCTGGTTGTTTTTGCCTATGAAATTAGGCGGCTGAATGTTTGTAGAATTCTGCACGTCAATTTCTTGCTTTGTTTGCAAGCTGGATGCATTCCTTTGGGTTGCTGGGTTTGTGTATAAATTGCAAGCTGTCTGCACGTTCTTGAGTTCCAATTTGGGTTGCTGGCTTTGTGTATAAATTCTGCACCAATTTTGTAATCAATTTCATGGCCAATCAAACACATAATTCTCTTCTTTTGATTCAATTAATTCTGCATCTTTCTATTGGTTACAAAGGCGCTGAAATTGAATAAAAAAATTCTGCACCTGATTGTTGTAATTTATGCGATGGGGAGGAAAGTGGCATCCTTCTTCCTTATGTTCGCTCCTTTTTCTTAGAGAGAAAAAGGATAATGTATTATCCTTTAGGAACAATTTTTGTCCAAAGAAGAACTTTAGAGTGACGGGAAGAATGAAAGCCAATGCAATGGGGAGGAAAGTACCATCCTTCTTCCCAATGTTCGCTCCTTTTCCTCAGAGAGAAAGAGGACGATATATCATCCTTTAGGAACAATTTTTGACTAAAGAAGAACTTTAGAGTAAAGGGAAGGATGAAAGCAAATGCAATGGGGAGGAAAGTACCATCCTCCTTCCCAATGTTCGCTCCTTTTCCTTAGAGAGAAAGAGGATGGATATATCATCCTTTAGGAATAATTTTTGTCCAAAGAAGAACTTAACAGTGAAGGGAAGGATGAAAAGCCAATGCAATGGGGAGGAAAGTACCATCCTTCTTCCAATGTGCGCTTCCTTTTCCTTAGAGAGAAAGAGGATGATATATAATACTTTAGGAACAATTTTTGTCTAAAGAAGATGATATGAACCATCATGTTCGAATTATAAGGACCTTTAGAATATGAGGCTGAAACTTGTACTTTCTTGAAACACTTTGTATTTTCTTTTCTTTTTTCTATTTCTTTGATTTTTCTTTGCTTGAAATTTTAATACGTACTAAAGTAATGCTTGTGAAAGAACTCTTTTCCTCAACAAGAAATATAACTAGGCCCTTTGAACTTGAATTGTAAATCACTCACATGCAAGCTCTCACGCATAGGAAATCAGTTTCTTGAATAAGAATAACAAAAGAAAACAAGAAGAGAAGAAGGAATGGATGTCACACTTTCAAGGTTTGGAAAGATAAATCCTTGAGATTAAACACACAAAGGTGAAGAACCTTTGATAAACCTCACACTTGACAAGTCAAGAAATCAAGAGACAACCCCTCTTTTGATGGATAATCTTTAGCAAAAACATTCTAATCTTCTTGCATGGTTTGCCTGCTTCTTAAATAGGCCTCATACTCACCATGCATGGCTATAGTATTCAGCCCATTACAATTAAAAGAAAGAAATAAAAAATGCTTAGAAAATAATTAAACTATGCCCTATTTTCCTATGTAGCCGCCCACCCTATTACACCCATGTGGTTAATTCTTCATTCTCCTAATTAAGGCATTTGATATTCAGCAACTTTGAGCCTTATGATATTCGTGCATGTGCTTTAAACAATTTAGCCACCATATGTTACAAATTGAAGGAAAATTAACTCAAATTAACCATGTGTAGGCCGCCCACCTTAAGTGGTATTCACTCTTCCATTCATCACATGTTGGTTACCCTTTAATGATCATGAATGAGCTCTTTATGCATATGTTGGCCGCCCACTTTAGGTTGAGAAATCAGCCACATTCATCCCTTTGTTGGCCGCAACAATGAGAACAAAATGTAACTTCCAGCAAGTGATTCATTGTCATTATTTCCCTTGTCCTCCTTGTAACCGTTTTGCCTTCAATTCTTTCAATTCCCTTGTGTAACCAACCAATCCACATGAATGATTATGCAAACAGCCACATAATGTTTATTGAAAGCCATAAAATAAGAAAAACAACTCAGCCATTCACTCCTTGTGGCCGCCCAATCCTACTTGGCCGCCCCCTCCTTCCCTTTCTTTGTTTTCAAGTGGTTTTTGGACATTAATGGAAACTGGGCTTCATTGATTGCCACGCTACCCATACTCTTCCTCTTGCTTGAGACAAAGACCAATTTTAGGGGTTTAGTTCTTTAAAGTCTGCGCCCTTAGCTTGTAGGGTTGCCACTAGGCATCTGCAAAGCCTCTTTTGCCTTCTTTGCCCTTGCTCTAGTCATGGGTCCTCCAAGTCCTTCAAGTGCCTTGCTTTGGGTCATGTCCTCATCAGAAGAACTTTAGAGTGAAGGGAAGGATGAAAGCCAATGGCAATGGGGAGGAAAGTGCCATCCTTCTTCCTTATGTTCGCTCCTTTTCCTTAGAGAGAAAAAGGATAATGTATTATCATTTAGGAACATTTTTTATCCAAAGATGAACTTTAAAAGTGACGGGAAGAATGAAAGTCAATGCAATGGGGAGGAAAGTACCATCCTTCTTCCCAATGTTTGCTCCTTTTCCTTAGAGAGAAAGAGGATGATGTATTATCCTTTAGGAACAATTTTGTCCATAGAAGAACTTAGAGTGCAGGTGAAAGATGAAAGCCAATGCAATGGGGAGGAAAGTACCATCCTTCTTCCTAATGTTTGCTCCTTTTCCTTAGAGAGAAAGAGGATGATGTATTATCCTTTAGTACAATTTTTGTCCAAAGCAGAAACTTTAGAGTGACGGGAGGAGAAAACAATGCAATGTGGAGGAAAGTACCATACTTCTCCCAATGTTCGCTTCCTTTTCCTTAGAGAGAAAGAGGATGATATTATCCTTTAGGATGAATTTTGTTCCAAGAAGAACATTAGAGTGAAGGGAAGGATGAAAGCCTATGCAATGGGGAGGAAAGTACCATCCTTCTTCCCAATGTTCGCTCCTTTCCTTAGAGAGAAAGAGGGATGATATATTATCCTTTAGGAGAATTTTGTTTCCAAAGAAGAACTTTAGAGTGAAGGGAAGGATGAAAGCCTATGCATATGGGGAGGAAAGTACCATCCTTCTTCCCAATGTTCGCTCCTTTTCCTTAGAGAGAAAATGGATATGTATTATCCTTTAGCAACTAGTTTTGTCCAAAGAAGAACTTTAGAGTGACGGGAAGGAGAAAACCAATGCAATGTGGAGGAAAGTACCATACTTCTTCCCAATGTTCGCTCCTCTTCCTTAGAGATAAAGAGGATGATGTATTATCCTTTAGGAACAATTTTTGTCCATAGAAGAACTTTAGAGTGCAGGTGAAAGATGAAAGCCAATGCAATGGGGGGAAAGTACCATCCTTCTTCCTAATGTTTGCTCCTTTTCCTTAGAGAGAAAGAGGATGATGTATTATCCTTTAGAAACAATATTTATCCAAAGCAGAACTTTAGAGTGACGGGAATGATGAAAACCAATGCAATGTGGAGGAAATTGATGCGAAACGGAAACGGGATCGCCTTGAATTTCGGTTTGGAAGAAAGAAACTGAAAAAATGTATTTTTTTATTTTTGTTTTGGGGAAGGATATTGACGCCACACTCAAGAAAGATGAGAAGGTGAGTGATAAGTCATGGGTTGATCGCCACAGGTTAACCTGATAAGATCGAAATCGGGTTCATATAACTAGAACTCCATAAAGCTCTCATAATAAGAAAACTCAATTTTCATTAAACTCATGTTGTGATTTGACATACAATAGTTCCCCTATTTATAGGCTAAGTAAGTAGGCTGAAACACTAAATTCCCACTACATTTCCCCCTAAGCATTTATTATCCACTAATATTTAATTCTACCCCAATTAACATGTAATCAAAATAATCCACTATCATGCAATTACCCACATGTAAATTAATTTGCATTGTTATATTAATGCCTATTAAAAGAAACGTTACAGAATTGAAAGAGTCAATAGTCAAAGAGGTTCTGGAATTCCTTTTCGGCTGTCGGCTGTAGGAACTCTGTTAACAATATTTTACCTGGCTGGATTCATATCAGAAAGTACCATACTTCTTCCCAATGTCTCGTCCTGTTTCTTAGGAGAAGAGGATGATATATTATCCTGTAGGATGAATTTTGTTCCAAAGAGAACTTTAGAGTGGAGAGGAAGGATGGAAAGCCTACGCAATGGGGAGGCAAGTACCATCCTTCTTCCCAATGTTCGCTCCTTTCCCTTAGAGAGAAAGAGGATGATATATTATCCTTTAGGATGAATTTTGTTCCAAAGAAGAACTTTAGAGTGACGGGAAGGATGAAAGCCTATGCAATGGGGAGGAAACACCATCCCTTCTTCCCAATTTTCGCTCCTTTTCCTTAGAGAGAAAGAGGATGATGTTCTTATCCTTTAGTAACAATTTTTTGTCCAAAGCAGAACTTTAGAGTGACGGAAAGGAGAAAAACAATGCAATGTGGAGGAAAGTAGTACATACTTCTTCCCAATGGTCGCCTCTTTTCCTTACAGAGAAAGAGGATGATATATCTATCCTTTAGGATGCATTTTTTCCAAAGAAGAAATTTATAGTGCAGGAAGGATTAAAGCGAATGCAATAGGGAGAAAACTACAATCCTTTTTCCCAATGTTCGTTCCTTTTCCTTAGAGAGAAACAGGATGATGTATTATCCTTTAGGAATAATTTTATGCAAGAGAACTTTAGAGTGAAGGGAAGGATGAAAGCCAATGCATGGGGAGGAAAGTACCATCCTTCTTCCCAATGTTTGCTCCTTTTCCTCAGAGAGAAAGAGGGATGATATATCATCCTTTAGGAGACATTTTTGACTAAAGAAGAACTTTAGAGTGAAGGGAGGATAAAGCTATGCAATGGGGAAGGATAGTACCATCCTTCTTCCCAATGTTCGCCTCCTTTCTTAGAGAGAAATATGATGAGATATCATCCTTTAGGAACAATTTTTGTCCAAGAGAAAAACTTTAGAGTGCAGGGAAGGATGAAGCTAATGCAATGGGGAGGAAAAGGACCATGCCTTCTTCCAATGTTCGCCTCCTTTTCCTTAGAGAGAAAAGAGGATGATATATTATCCTTTAGGTGAACAATCTTTGGTTCCAAAGAAGAAACTTTAGAGTGAAGGGAAGGATGAAAGCCAATGCAATGGGTGAGGAAAGTTAACCATCCTTCTTCCCAATTGTTACGCTCCTTTGCCTTAGAGAGAAAAGGATGATACATTTATCCTTTGGAACAAAAAGTTTTGGTCCAAATGAAGAACTTTAGAGTGCCGGTGAAAGATGAAAGCCAATGCAATGGGGGAGGAAAGTACCGTCCTTCTTCCTAATGTTTTCTCCTTTTCCTTAGAGAGAAAGAGGATGATGTATTATCCTTTAGGAACAATTTTTGTCCAAAGAAGAACTTTAGAGTGACGGGAAGAATGAAAGCCAATGCAATGGGGAGGAAAGTACCATCCTTATTCCCAATGTTCGCTCCTTTTCCTTAGAGAGAAAGAGGATGATATATCATCCTATAGGAACAATTTTTGTCCAAAGAAGAACTTTGAGTGAAGGGAAGGATTAAAGCAATGCAATAGGGAGGAAACTACCATTCTTCTTCCCAATATTCGTTCCTTTCCTTATAGAGAAAGAGGATGATGTATTATCCTTTAGGAATAATTTTTGTGCAAAGAAGAACTTTAGAGTGAAGGGAAGGATGAAAGCCAATGAATGGGGAGGAAAGTACCATCCTTCTTCCCAATGTTCGCTCCTTTTCCTCAGAGAGAAAGAGGATGATATATCATCCTTTAGGAACAATTTTTGACTAAAGAAGAACTTTAGAGTGAAGGGAAGGATGAAAGCTAATGCAATGGGGAAGATAGTACCATCCTTCTTCCCAATGTTCTCTCCTTTTCCTTAGAGAGAAATAGGATGATATATCATCCTTTAGGAACAATTTTTGTCCAAAGAAGAACTTAACAGTGAAGGGAAGGAGGATGAAAGCCAATGCAATGGGGAGGAAAGTACCATCCTTCTTCCCAATGTTCGCTCTTTTCCTTAGAGAGAAAGAGGATGATATAATACTTTAGGAACAATTTTTGTCCAAAGAAGAACTTTAGAGTGAAGGGAAGGATGAAAAGCCAATGCAATGGGGAGGAAAGTACCATCCTTCTTCCCAATGTTCGCTCCTTTTCCTTATTAGAGAGAAAAAGGATGATGTATTATCCTTTAGGAACAATTTTTGTCCGTAGAAGAACTTTAGAGTGCAGTGAAAGATGAAAGCCAATGCAATGGGGAGGAAATTACCATCCTTCTTCCTAATGTTTGCTCCTTTTCCTTAGAGAGAAAGAGGATGATATATTTTCCTTTAGTAACAATTTTTGTCCAAAGCAGAACTTTAGAGTGACGGGAAGGAGAAAACCAATGCAATGTGGAGGAAAGTACCATACTTCTTCCCAATGTTCGCTCCTTTTCCTTGGAGAGAAAGAGGATGATATATCATCCTTTAGGAACAATTTTTGTCCAAAGAAGAACTTTAGAGTGAAAGGAAGCATAAAAGCCAATGCAATAGGGAGGAAAGTACCATCCTTCTTCCCAATGTTCGCTCCTTTTCCTTAGAGAGAAAGAGGATGATATATTATCCTTTAGGATGAATTTTGTTCCAAAGAAGAACTTTTGAGTGACGGGAAGGATGAAAGCCAATGCAATGGGGAGGAAAGTACCATCCTTCTTCCCAATGTTTTCTCCTTTTCCTTAGAGAGAAAGAGGATGATGTATTATCCTTTAGGAACAATTTTTGTCCATAGAAGAACTTTAGAGTGCCGGTGAAAGATGAAAGCCAATGCAATGGGGGAGGAAATACCGTCCTTCTTCCTAATGTTTGCTCCTTTCCTTAGAGAGAAAAAGGATGATGTATTATCCTTTAGGAACAATTTTTGTCCAAAGAAGAACTTTAGAGTGACGGGAAGAATGAAAGCCAATGCAATGGGGAGGAAAGTACCGTCCTTCTTCCCAATATTTGCTCCTTTTCCTTATTAGAGAGAAAGAGGATGATGTATTATCCTTTAGGAACAATTTTTGTCCATAGAAGAACTTTAGAGTGCATGTGAAAGATGAAGCCAATGCATGGGGAGGAAAGTACCATCCTTCTTCCCAATGTTCGGTCCTTTCCTCAGAGAAAGAGGATGATATATCATCCTTTAGGAACATTTTTGACTAAAGAAGAACTTTAGATTGAAGGGAAGGATGGAAGCTAATGCAATGGGGAAAATAGTACCATCCTTTCCCAATGTTCTCTCCTTTTCCTTAGAGAGAATAGGATGATATATCATCCTTTAGGAACAATTTTTGTCCAAGAAGAATAACAGTGAAGGGAAGGATGAAAGCCAATGCAATGGGGAGGAAGTACCATCCTTCTTCCCAATGTTCGCTCCTTTTCCTTATTAGAGAGAAAGAGGATGATTGTATTATCCTTTAGGAACAATTTTTGTCCATAGAAGAACTTTAGAGTGCAGGTGAAAGATGAAAGCCAATGCAATGGGGAGGAAATTACCATCCTTCTTCCTAATGTTTGCTCCTTTTCCTTAGAGAGAAAGAGGATGATATATTTTCCTTTAGTAACAATTTTTGTCCAAAGCAGAACTTTAGATTGACGGGAAGGAAAACCAATGCAATGTGGAGAAAGTACCATACTTCTTCCCAATGTTCGCTCCTTTTCCTTGGAGAGAAAGAGGATGATTATCATCCTTTAGGAACAATTATTGTCCAAAGAAGAACTTTAGAGTGAAAGGAAGCATAAAAGCAATGCAATGGGGAGGAAATACCATCCTTCTTCCCAATGTTTGCTCCTTTTCCTTAGAGAGAAAGAGGATGATATATTATCCTTTAGGATGAATTTTGTTCCAAAGAAGAACTTTGAGTGACGGGAAGGATGAAAGCCAATGCAATGGGGAGGAAAGTACCATCCTTCTTCCCAATGTTCGCTCCTTTTCCTCAGAGAGAAAGAGGTTGATATATCATCCTTTAGTAACAATTTTTGACCAAAGAAGAACTTTAGAGTGAAGGGAAGGATGAAAGCTAATGCAATGGGGAGGAAAGTACCATCCTCCTTCCCAATGTTCGCTCCTTTTCCTTAGAGAAAAGAGGATGATATATCATCCTTTAGGAACAATTTTTTCCAAAGAAGAACTTTAGAGTGAAGGGAAGGATGAAAACCAATGCAATGGGGAGGAAAGTGCCATCCTTCTTCCTTACGTTCGCTCCTTTTCCTTAGAGAGAAAGGATAATGTATTATCCATTAGGAACAATTTTTGTCCAAAGAAGAACTTTAGAGTGACGGGAAGAATGAAAGCCAATGTCAATGGGGAGGAGAAGTACCATCCTTCTTCCCATATGTTTCGCTCCTTTTCCTTAGAGAGAAAGAGGATGATGTATTATCCTTTACGAACAATTTTGTCCATAAGAAGAACTTTAGAGTGCCGGTGAAAGGATGAAAGCCAATGCAATGGGGGAGGAAGTACCAGTCCTTCTTCCTAATGTTTGCTCCTTTTCCTTAGAGAGAAAGAGTATGATGTATTATCCTTTAGGAACAAATTTTGTCCAAAGAAGAACTTAGAGTGACGGAAGGATGAAAGCCAATGCAATGGGGAGGAAAGTACCATCCTTCTTCCCAATGTTCGCAGTCCTTTTCCTAGAGAGAAAGAAGATGATATAGTCATCCTTTAGGAACAATTTTTGTCCAAAGAAGAACATTACACAGTGACGGGAAGGATGAAAGCCAATGCAATGGGGAGGAAAGTACCATCTTCTTCCCAATGGTTCTGCGATTTGAATCCTTTTCCTTAGAGAGAAAGAGGATGATATATAATACTTTAGGAACAATTTTGGTCCAAGAGAAGAACTTTAGAGTGAAGGGAAGGATGAAAGCCAATGCAATGGGGGAGGAAAGTACCACCCTTCTATTCCCAATGGTTCGCCTCCTTTTCCTTATTAGAGAGAAAGAGGATGATGTATTATCCTTTAGGAACAAGTTTTTGTCCAGTAGAAGAACTTTAGAGTGCAGGTGAAAGATGAAAGCCAATGCATGGGGGAGGAAAGGTACCATCCTTCTTCCCATGTTCGCCTCCTTTCCTCAGAAGAGAAAAGACGATTGATATATTATCCTTTAGGATGAATTTTGTTCCAAAGAAGAACTTTTGAGTGACGGGAAGGATGAAAGCCAATGCAATGGGGAGGAAAGTACCATCCTTCTTCCCAATGTTCGCTCCTTTTCCTCAGAGAGAAAGAGGTTGATAATATCATCCTTTAGTGACAATTTTTGACCAAAGAAGAACTTTAGAGTGAAGGGAAGGAATGAAAGCTAATGCAATGGGGAGGAAAGTACCATCCTTCCTTCCCAATGTTTGCATCCTTTTCCTTAGAGAGAAAGAGGATGATATATCATCCTTTAGGAACAATTTGTTGTCCAAAGAAGAACTTTAGAGTGAAGGGAAGGATGAAAACCAATGCAATGGGGAGGAAAGTGCCATCCTTCTTCCTTAACTGTTCGCTCCTTTTCCTTAGATGAGAAAAAGGATAATGTATTATCCATTTAGGGACATTTTTGTCCAAAGAAGAACTTTAGAGTGACGGGAAGGATGAAAGCCAATGCAATGGGGAGGAAAGTACCATCCTTCGTCCCATGTTTGCTCCTTTTCCTTAGAGAGAAAGAGGATGATGTATTATTATCCTTTACGAACAATTTTTGTCCATAGAAGAACTTTAGAGTGCCGGTGAAAGATGAAAGCCAATGCAATGGGGGGAGGAAAGTACCAGTCCTTCTTCCTAATTTTTGCTCCTTTTCCTTAGAGAGAAAGAGGATGATGTATTATCCTTTAGGAACAATTTTGTCCAAAGAAGAACTTAGAGTGACGGGAAGGATGAAAGCCAATGCAATGGGGAGGAAAGTACCATCCTTCTTCCCAATGTTCGCTCCTTTTCCTTAGAGAGAAAGAAGATGATATATCATCCTTTAGGAACAATTTTTGTCCAAAGAAGAACTTTACAGTGACGGGAAGGATGAAAGCCAATGCAATGGGGAGGAAAGTACCATCTTTCTTCCCAATGTTCGCTCCTTTTCCTTAGAGAGAAAGAGGATGATATATATACTTTAGGAACAATTTTTGTCCAAAGAAGAACTTTAGAGTGAAGGGAAGGATGAAAGCCAATGCAATGGGGAGGAAAGTACCACCCTTCTTCCCAATGTTCGCTCCTTTTCCTTATTAGAGAGAAAGAGGATGATGTATATACCTTTAGGAACAATTTTTGTCCATAAAGAACTTTAGAGTGAGGTGAAAGTGAAAGCCAATGCATGGGGAGGAAAGTACCATCCTTCTTCCCAATGTTCGCTCCTTTTCCTCAGAGAGAAAGAGGATGATATATTATCCTTTAGATGAATTTTGTTCCAAAGAAGAACTTTTGAGTGAAGGGAAGGATGAAAGCCAATGCAATGGGAGGAAAGTACCATCCTTCTTCCCAATGTTCGCTCCTTTTCCTCAAGAGAAAAGAGGTTGATATATCATCCTTTAGTAACAATTTTTGACCAAAGAAGAACTTTAGAGTGAAGGAAGGATGAAAGCTAATGCATGGGGAGGAAAGTACCATCCTCCTTCCCAATGTTTGCTCCTTTTCCTTAGAGAGAAAGAGGATGATATATCATCCTTTAGGAAATTTTTTCCAAAGAAGAACTTTAGAGTAAAGGGAAGGATGAAAACCAATGCAATGGGGAGGAAAGTGCCATCCTTCTTCCTTACGTTCGCTCCTTTTCCTTAGAGAGAAAAGGATAATGTATATCCATTAGGAACAATTTTTGTCCAAAGAGAACTTTAGAGTGACGGGAAGAATGAAAGCCAATGCAATGGGGAGGAAAGTACCATCCTTCTCCAATGTTTGCTCCTTTTCCTTAGAGAGAAAGAGGATGATGTAATATCCTTTACAACAATTTTTGTCCATAGAACTTTAGAGTGCCGGTGAAATGAAAGCCAATGCAATGGGGAGGAAAGTACCGTCCTTCTTCCAATGTTTGCTCCTTTTCCTTAGAGAGAAAGAGGATGATGTATATCCTTTAGGAACAATTTTGTCCAAAGAAGAACTTTAGAGTGACGGGAAGGATGAAAGCCAATGCAATGGGGGAGGAAAGTACCTCCTTCTTCCTAATGTTTGCGCTCCTTTTCCTTAGAAGAAAGAGGATGATGTATTATCCTTTAGGAACAATTTTGTCCAAAGAAGAACTTTAGAGTGACGGGAAGAATAAAGCCAATGCAATGGGGAGGAAAGTACCGTCCTTCTTCCCAATATTTGCTCTCCTTTTCCTAGAGAGAAAGAGGATGATGTATTATCCTTTAGGAACAATTTTGTCCATAGAAAACTTTAGAGTGCATGGAAGATGAAAGCCAATGCATGGGGAGGAAAGTACCATCCTTCTTCCCAATGTTCGGTCCTTTTCCTCAGAGAGAAAGAGGATGATATATCATCCTTTAGGAACAATTTTTGACTAAAGAAGAACTTTAGATGAAGGGAAGGATGAAGCTAATGCAATGGGGAAAATAGTACCATCCTTCTTCCCAATGTTCTCTCCTTTTCCTTAGAGAGAAAGGATGATATATCATCCTTTAGGAACAATTTTGTCCAAAGAAGAACTTAACAGTGAAGGGAAGGATGAAAGCCAATGCAATGGGGAGGAAAGTACCATCCTTCTTCCCAATGTTCGCTCCTTTTCCTTATTAGAGAGAAAGAGGATGATGTATTATCCTTTAGGAACAATTTTTGTCCATAGAAGAACTTTAGAGTGCAGGTGAAGATGAAAGCCAATGCAATGGGGAGGAAATTACCATCCTTCTTCCTAATGTTGCTCCTTTCCTTGAGAGAAAGAGGATGATATATTCCTTTAGTAACAATTTTTGTCCAAAGCAAGAACTTTAGATGACGGGAAGGAGAAACCAATGCAATGTGGAGGAAAGTACCATCTTCTTCCCAATGTTCGCTCCTTTTCCTTGGAGAGAAAGAGGATGATATATCATCCTTTAGGAACAATTTTGTCCAAAGAAGAACTTTAGAGTGAAAGGAAGCATAAAAGCAAATGCAATGGGGAGGAAAATACCATCCTTGTTCCCAATGTTGCTCCTTTTCCTTAGAGAGAAAGAGGATGTATATTATCCTTTAGGATGAATTTTGTTCCAAAGAAGAACTTTTGAGTGATGGGAAGGATGAAAGCCAATGCAATGGGGAGGAAAGTACCATCCTTCTTCCCAATGTTCGCTCCTTTTCCTCATAGAGAAAGAGGTGATATATCTCCTTTAGTAACAATTTTTGACCAAAGAAGAACTTTAGAGTGAAGGGAAGGATGAAAGCTAATGCAATGGGGGAAAGTACCATCCTCCTTCCCAATGTTCGCTCCTTTTCCTTAGAGAGAAAGAGGATGATATATCATCCTTTAGGAACAATTTTTTCCAAGAAGAACTTTAGAGTGAAGGGAAGGATGAAAACCAATGCAATGGGGAGGAAAGTCCATCCTTCTTCCTTACGTTCGCTCCTTTTCCTTAGAGAGAAAAGGATAATGTATTATCCTTAGGAACAATTTTTGTCCAAAGAAGAACTTTAGAGTGACGGGAAGAATGAAAGCCAATGCAATGGGGAGGAAAGTACCATCCTTCTTCCCAATGTTTGCTCCTTTTCCTTAGAGAGAAAGAGGATGATGTATTATCCTTTACGAACAATTTTTGTCCATAGAAGAACTTTAGAGTGCCGGTGAAATGAAAGCCAATGCAATGGGGAGGAAAGTACCGTCCTTCTTCCTAATGTTGCTCCTTTTCCTTAGAGAGAAAGAGGATGATTATTATCCTTTAGGAACAAATTTTGTCCAAAGAAGAACTTTAGAGTGACGGGAAGGATGAAAGCCAATGCAATGGGGAGGAAAGTACCATCCTTCTTCCCAATGTTCGCTCCTTTTCCTTGAGATAAAGAAGAGATATATCATCCTTTAGGAACAATTTTTGTCCAAAGAAGAACATTACAGTGACGGGAAGGATGAAAGCCAATGCAATGGGGAGGAAAGTACCATCTTTCTTCCCAATGTTCGCTCCTTTTCCTTAGAGAGAAAGAGGATGATATATATACTTTAGGAACAATTTTTGTCCAAAGAAGAACTTTAGAGTGAAGGGAAGGATGAAAGCCAATGCAATGGGGAGGAAAGTACCACCCTTCTTCCCAATGTTCGCTCCTTTTCCTTATTAGAGAGAAAGAGGATGATGTTATTATCCTTTAGGAACAATTTTTGTCCATAGAAGAACTTTAGAGTGCAGGAAAGATGAAAGCCAATGCATGGGGAGGAAAGTACCATCCTTCTTCCCAATGTTCGCCCTTTTCCTCAGAGAGAAGACGATGATATATTATCCTTTAGGATGAATTTTGTTCCAAAGAAGAACTTTAGAGTGACGGGAAGGATGAAAGCCAATGCAATGGGGAGGAAAGTACCATCCTTCTTCCCAATGTTCGCTCCTTTTCCTCAGAGAGAAAGAGGTTGATATATCATCCTTTAGTGACAATTTTTGACCAAGAAGAACTTTAGAGTGAAGGGAAGGATGAAAGCTAATGCAATGGGGAGGAAAGTACCATCCTTCCTTCCCAATGTTGCTCTTTTCCTTTTCCTAGAGAGAAAGAGGATGATATATCATCCTTTAGGAACAATTTTTGTCCAAAGAAGAACTTTAGAGTAAAGGGAAGGATGAAAACCAATGCAATGGGGAGGAAAGTGCCATCCTTCTTCCTTACGTTCGCTCCTTTCCTTAGAGAGAAAAAGGATAATGTATTATCCATTAGGAAAAATTTTTTGTCCAAAGAAGAACTTTAGAGTGACGGGAAGATGAAAGCCAATGCAATGGGGAGGAAAGTACCATCCTTCTTCCCAATGTTCGCTCCTTTTCCTTAGAGAGAAAGAGGATGATGTATATCCTTTACGAACAATTTTGTCCAAGAAGAACTTTAGAGTGCCGTGAAGATGAAAGCCAATGCAATGGGGAGGAAAGTACCGTCCTTCTTCCTAATGTTTGCTCCTTTTCCTTAGAGAGAAAGAGGATGATGTATTATCCTTTAGGAACAATTTTTGTCCAAAGAAGAACTTTAGAGTGAAGGGAAGGATGAAAGCCAATGCAATGGGGAGGAAAGTACCGTCCTTCTTCCTAATGTTTGCTCCTTTTCCTTAGAGAGAAAGAGATGATGTATTATCCTTTAGGAACAATTTTTGTCCAAAGAAGAACTTTAGAGTGACGGGAAGAATGAAAGCCAATGCAATGGGGAGGAAAGTACCATCCTTCTTCCCAATATTTGCTCCTTTTCCTTATTAGAGAGAAGAGGATGATGTATAACTTTAGGAACAATTTTGTCCAAAGAAGAACTTTAGAGTGAAGGGAAGGATGAAAGCAATGCAATGGGGAGGAAAGTGCCATCCTTCTTCCTTATGTTCGCTCCTTTTCCTTAGAGAGAAAAGGATAATGTATTATCCTTGAGGAACAATTTTTGTCCAAAGAAGAACTTTAGAGTGAAGGAAGAATGAAAGTCATGCAATGGGGAGGAAAGTACCATCCTTCTTCCCAATGTTCGCTCCTTTCCTTAGAGAGAAAAGGATGATATATCATCCTTTAGGAAAATTTTTGTCCAAAGAAGAACTTTACAGTGACGGGAAGGATGAAAGCCAATGCAATGGGGAGGAAAGTACCATCTTTCTTCCCAATGTTCGCTCCTTTTCCTTAGAGAGAAAGAGGATGATATATACCTTTAGGAACAATTTTGTCCAAAGAAGAACTTTAGAGTGAAGGAAGGATGAAAGCCAATGCAATGGGAGGAAGTACCACCCTTCTTACCAATGTTCGCTCCTTTTCCTTATTAGAGAGAAAGAGGATGATGTATTATCCTTTAGGAAAAATTTTTGTCCATAAAGAACTTTAGAGTGAGGTGAAGATGAAAGCCAATGCAATGGGGAGGAAATTACCATCCTTCTTCCTAATGTTTGCTCCTTTTCCTTAGAGAGAAAGAGGATGATGTATTTTCCTTTAGTAACAATTTTTGTCCAAAGCAGAACTTTAGAGTGACGGGAAGGAGAAAACCAATGCAATGTGGAGGAAAGTACCAT
Organism: Sesbania bispinosa; assembly: GCA_026901365.1. Classification (NCBI taxonomy): domain Eukaryota; kingdom Viridiplantae; phylum Streptophyta; class Magnoliopsida; order Fabales; family Fabaceae; genus Sesbania; species Sesbania bispinosa. The sequence goes on from QLOH01000593.1 coordinate 471,445, forward strand.
ACTTCTTCCCAATGTTCGCTCCTTTTCCTTAGAGAGAAAGAGGATGATATATCATCCTTTAGGAAACAATTTTGTCCAAAGAAGAACTTTAGAGTGAAAGGAAGCATAAAAGCCAATGCAATGGGGAGGAAGTACCATCCTTCTTCCCAATGTTCGCTCCTTTTCCTTAGAGAGAAGAGGATGATATATTATCCTTTAGGATGAATTTTGTTCCAAAGAAGAATTTAGAGTGACGGGAAGGATGAAGCCAATGCAATGGGGAGGAAAGTACCATCCTTCTTCCCAATGTTCGCTCCTTTTCCTCAGAGAGAAGAGGTGATATATCATCCTTTAGTAACAATTTTTGTCCAAATGAACTTTAGAGTGAGGGAAGAAACCAATGCAATGGGGAGGAAAGTACCATCCTTCTTCCCAATGTTCTCCTTTTCCTAGAGAGAAAGAGGATGATGTATTATCCTTTACGAACAATTTTTGTCCAGAAGAACTTTAGAGGGTGAAGATGAAAGCCAATGCAATGGGGAGGAAAGTACCGTCCTTCTTCCTAATGTTTGCTCCTTTCCTTAGAGAGAAAGAGGATGATTATATCCTTTAGGAACAATTTTTGTCCAAAGAAAACTTTAGAGTGACGGAAGAATGAAAACCAATGCATGGGGAGGAAAGTACCATCCTTCTTCCATATGTTCGCTCATCATTTTCCTAAAAGAGAAGAGGATGATATTATCCTTTAGGATGAATTTTGTGACAAGAAGAACTTTACAGTGACGGGAAGATGAAAGCCAATGCAATGGGGAGGAAACTACCATTCTTCTTCCCAATATTCGCTCCTTTTCCTTAGAGAGAAACAGGATGATGTATATCCTTTAGGAATAATTTTTGTGCAAAGAAGAACTTTAGAGTGAAGGAAGGATGAAAGCCAATGCAATGGGGAAGATAGTACCATCCTTCTTCCCAATGTTCTCCTTTTCCTTAGAGAGAAATAGGATGATATATATCCTTTAGGAACAATTTTTGTCCAAAGAACTTTAACAGTGAAGGGAAGGATGAAAGCCAATGCAATGGAGAGGAAAGTGCCATCCTTCTTCCCAATGTTCGCTCCTTTTCCTTAGAGAGAAAGAGGATGATATATAACTTAGGAACAATTTTTGTCCAAAGAAACTTTAAATGACGGGAAGGATGAAAGCCAATGCAATGGGGAGGAAAGTACCATCCTTCTTCCCAATGTTCGCTCCTTTTCCTCAGAGAGAAGAGGATGATATATCATCCTTTAGGAACAATTTTTGACTAAAGAAGAACTTTAGAGTGAAGGGAAGGATGAAAGCCAATGCAATGGGGAGAAGTACATCCTTCTTCCCAATGTTCTCCTTTTCCTTAGAGAGAAATAGGATGATATATCATCCTTTAGGAACAATTTTTGTCCAAAAGAACTTAGAGTGAAGGGAAGGATGAAAGCCATGCAATGGGGAGGAAAGTACCATCCTTCTTCCCAATGTTCGCTCCTTTTCCTTAGAGAGAAAGAGGATGATATATAATCTTTAGGAACAATTTTTCCAAAGAAGAACTTTAGAGTGAAGGGAAGGATGAAACAATGCAATGGGGAGGAAAGTACATCCTTCTTCCCATGTTCGCTCCTTTTCCTTAGAGAGAAAAAGGATAATGTATATCCTTTAGGAACAATTTTTGTCCAAAGAAGAACTTTAGAGTGACGGGAAGGAATGAAAGCCAATGCAATGGGGAGGAAGTACCATCCTTCTTCCCAATGTTCTCTCCTTTTCCTTAAGAGAAAGAGGATGATATATCATCCTTTAGGAACAATTTTTGTTAAAAAGAAGAACTTTAGAGTGAAGGGAAGGATGAAAGCTAATGCATGGGGAGGAAAGTACCATCCTCTTCCAATGTTCGCTCCTTTTCCTTAGATATCATCCTTTAGAACAATTTTTGTCCAAAGAACTTTATGACGGGAAGAGAAAGCCAATGCAATGGGGAGGAAGTACTATCCTTCTTCCCAATGTTCGCTCCTTTTCCTTAGAGAGAAAGAGGCATGATATATATTACTTAGGAACAATCTTTGTCCAAAGAAGAACTTTAAAGTGACGGGAAGGATGAAAGCCAATGCAATGGGGAGGAAAGTACCATCCTTCTTCCCAATGTTCACTTCTTTTCCTCAGAGAGAAAGAGGATGTATACATCCTTTAGGAACAATTTTGTTAAAAAGAAGAACTTTAGAGTGAAGGAAGGATGAAAGCAATGCATTGGGGAGAAAGTACCATCCTCCTTCCCAATGTTCGCTCCTTTTCCTTAGAGAGAAAGAGGATGATATATCATCCTTTAGGAACAATTTTTGTCCAAAGAAGAACTTAACAGTGAAGGGAAGGATGAAAGCCATGCAATGGGGAGGAAAGTGATGTGAATCCTCTTGCTGTAATTAGGATTCTGACTATGCACCCCTAAGATTATGAAGGCAGCCTTGAATAACCAGAATTTTGATTAAATAAAATAGCACAAAGAACCTGAATTTATTTCCGACATGAAGAATTTCAGCTCAATAACAATCAATTAGGGAGAAGAATTTGTAAGAATTTTAGTTAAGAAATTAACTCAATGATTCATTTTTAGCCCAAAAAATGTCGCACCAATGTTTAACAACAAATGGGACAATTTTTCGCACAAAAACAGCCAGACCCCCAATCAGTTTGGAATTCTCAATTTTAAACACTTGATTTGACATATAATTAGTGTAGAATTTTAGAAACAAGAACAAGCAAACCTACACAATTCAGCGTGAAGAAATAGTCTTCAAAATAGAAAGCGTTGATTGCTAGAAGAGGCAATATTTTCTTTCTTGTTCCTTTCCTTCCAATTGAAGAATTAAATTGGTAGAACTCTTTTTCTGTACTCTTTCTTTTTATTTGGCTGTTCTACCTGAATGGCCTTATGCAAAAGGTCCTCCATCTCCACAACTCCTGCAACTCAACAACATCTCTAATATCATGATTTAAACCACTAAGAAGCGAACCATAGTTTACCTCAGGATCTTCTTCAATTTTAGCTTGGATGATAAGCACCTCCTCTCCTTATAATACTCCTCCACTCCCTTGCTTCCTTGAGTCAATTTCTGAAGTTTTAATTTTGAGTCCCTATGGAAGCTAGAAGGTATATACCGCTTCCTCATGATCCTCTTCATTTCACCAAGTGTCCCCATAGGCTCCTCATCTCTAATCCTCTCCCTCTGCAACTGTTCCACCAAATTAAAGCATAATCAGAAAATTCAGCAGCTGCAAGTCTAACCTTTTGTTCCTCACTGTATTCGTTTGCAAGTGAAGAAATGCTCAATCTTGAGCTCCCACTCCATGTATGCCTCTGGATCACTCCTACCCTTGAAAGGAGGTATTTTCAGCTTGACTCCTTCCATTCTTCCCTCATTCCTAACCGTCCTATTCCTCCAAAAGGCGGTCTCCTATTCTCCATTTGATTATCCTCTCATGGAACTCATCTGTTGTTGCTTCATCAATCTCTCAAAATTTTTCAGCTAGTGTAGCAATTTGTGCCTGAAGATCATTGTTGTTGTTTCTTTCTTCTCTGCCATTGCTAAACAACAATCAACGGTCAAAGAACAGAATATAACCAAGGCTCTGATACCAAATGATGTGAACCCAAGGGGGTGGTTTGGGATTCTGAATAAGGACCAGGAATTATTCTTGCTGCCTTGGAAAGTTACACAAGGACAAGCGTTAAATGCACCATCGAATTCATTCAAGAAAAAAAAATTAAGCCATGAATTAAAAAGAAAAAGAAGAACAATTCAACAGGAATGAAAGGAACACAAAAAGGTGCAGCCTGTGACCCAATTCAGCGAGACAATTGGATTGGATGTTGCAGAATTTTTAGCAATTCCGCGTCCAAATAGGAACAAAATTACTTGACATAAAGGTGCATATTATGACAAACACAATGTGTTAATTGGAGCAGAATGAGGTCAGAATAGTGTTTAAAGTCAGCGCTTGATTGACCAAAAAATGGTGCAGATTATTATGTATCTTGCTCCTGTAATATAATGACCAAATTGAGTCACTTTGCAATGAAAATTAGCGCACATGTACCAAGCAAATTAGAGCAGAATTAGCGAGTGAAAGGAAGGAGATGGAGTGGAAAATTGAGTAGATGCGTCACCTCCCAAGGATGGAAGATAAGCTCGGAGATAAACACAAAGGGGTGGAAATCTTTGATAATCTCAAATTCTGGGTTTACAAAACCCAAGAGAATCACTTTCTCTAAATTGAATTTTTTTCACAATCAATTCTTCACACCCACTCAAGTGTTTGCACACACATTTGGCTTTTATATAATAAAACCTCTCTTGCCTTTTTCCTCTCTATTCCTCCTCTTAACAAACCAAAGAGAGAAACTCAAAGGACAATCTCTAATCTGTGTGCAGCCAAACAACCAGAAAAGCTAACAAGAAAGACACAAAGACAGCCACAAGCATTAGAATTTTTTTTTAATAATCACCAACACAAGACAGAAATTTTGGCTTAAAAAAAGCCAATAGGTGCAGAAATTCCAGAAAATATGCGCAGTATAGGAGCAGCAAAAACAGTATGGAAATTGGACAATTTGCAACAAGAAAGTGCAGCTAAAAAATTTCAGAACTGTAGCGCAGTATAGGAACAGCAAAAACAGAATGGGAATTGGACAATTTGCAACAAGGAAGTGCAGCCCAAAATTTCAGAATTGTATACTAACAAGGTGCAGTATTTCTTCCTCAAATCAATCACTATATTACCTTAAAATAAGCAATTTTCTAGCATGAACCATTCAGCCAATTCCTTTTTTTTTAACAGTTTTTTTTTTTGCATACTTTCTTTCACTTCTATTCTTGTTCTAATTCAGAATTTTCTAAAGGCTTAACTTTTGCAATGGTTCAGCCTATGACAATCAAATAAGGTAATATGATGATATGATTAAAAAGAAGATAGAAATTACCCGGAGTGCAGCCTTGCAATTTCTAGAAACCAGGCTCTGATGACCAAATGATGTGAATCCTCTTGCTGTAATTAGGATTCTGACTATGGACCCCTAAGAATTATGAAGGCAGCCTTGAATAACCAGAATTTTGATTAAATAAAATAAGCACAAAGAACCAGAATTTATTTCCGACATGAAGAATTTCAGCGCTCAATAACAATCAATAGGGAAAGAAGAATTTGTAAGAATTTTAGTTAATTGAAAATTAACTCAATGATTCAGAATTTTAGCCCCAAAAATGTCGCACCAAGTGTTTAACAAATGGGACAGATTCTGCGCACAAAAACAGCCAGACCCCAATCAGTTTGGAATTCTCATTTAAACACTTGATTTGACATATAATTAAGTGCAGAATTTTAGAAACAAGAACAGCAAACCCTACACAATTCAGCGTGAGAAAATAGCTTCAAAATAGAACAAGAAATATCAAACAGAATATGGATAATAAGATCAAGGAATGGTGAAAGGAATGGCGTCACACTTCAAGGATGAAGATAAACCAATTGAGATTGCACACACAAAGGAATGAAATTGCCTTTGATAACCTCAGAATTTTGGATTGCCAAGAACCCAAGGAGAGAATGAACTCAACCAGTTTTTTAACAAAAGTGTATTCTGCCTATTCCCCTAGCTGGGCGCCATTTTAAGGCTGATTGCCTTCTCAATTTGATGCAGCCTCCCACCTAATAAAACCAAAAATTACCCACTAAAAATGCTAATATAACTGTCCAAATAATTAAAACAAATCTGCCCACTATTTGCCCAAAGCTGGGCCCCACTTATAAGGGTTTTGTAATAGCCCTATAAACAAAACATTTGAAAATAACAAGATTAATAAAATCGGCCAACTTATTAGAAAGATGCTGGCCTCTCCAATTCTCCCTTCCATTAGATCCATGTATCCTCCCCTTTAATCATGATGCAATTGACAATCTTATCCTTCAATTCTGCAAGATTTGGTTCTCTTTGAAAAGGCCTGCCAACACTTGTTGCATAACTTCCTAAGCTCTCTTTGTTCTTGCCCTTGTCATAGGTCCTCCAAGCCCTTCAAATGCTTCAAGCTTCTTGTCCTTCATGTCCTCATCAGAAAGTACCATCCTTCTTCCAATGTTCGCTCCTTCTCCTTAGAGAGAAAGAGGATGATATATAATACTTTAGGAACAATTTTTGTCCAAAGAAGAACTTTAGAGTGAAGGGAAGGATGAAAGCAATGCAATGGGGAGGAAAGTGCCATCCTTCTTCCTTATGTTCGCTCCTTTTCCTTAGAGAGAAAAAGGATAATGTATTATCCTTTAGGAACAATTTTTGTCCAAAGAAGAATTTAGAGTGACGGAAAGAATGAAAGTCACTGCAATGGGGAGGAAAGTACCATCCTTCTTCCCAATGTTCGCTCCTTTTCCTTAGAGAGAAAGAGGATGATATATTATCCTTTAGGATGAATTTTGTTACAAGAAGAACTTTAGAGTGACGGGAAGGATGAAAGCCAATGCAATGGGAGGAAAGTACCATCCTTCTTCCCAATGTTCGCTTCTTTCCTCAAGAGAAAGAGGATGATATATCATCCTTTAGGAACAATTTTTGACCAAAGAGAAACTTTAGAGTGAAGGGAAGGATGAAAGCTAATGCATTGGGGAGGAAAGTACCATCCTCCTTCCCAATGTTCGCTCCTTTTCCTTAGAGAGAAAGAGGATGATATATCATCCTTTAGGAACAATTTTTGTCCAAAGAAGAACTTTACAGTGACGGGAAGGATGAAAGCCAATGCAATGGGGAGGAAAGTACCATCCTCCTTCCCAGTGTTCGCTCCTTTTCCTTAGAGAGAAAGGGGATGATATATTACCCTTTAGGATGAATTTTGGTCCAAAGAAGAAACTTTAGAGTGATTCCGGATGAAAGCCAATGCAATGGGAGGAAAGTACCATCCTTCTTCCCAATGTTCGCTCATTTTCCTTAGATAGAAGAGGATGATATATAATCACTTAGGAACAATTTTTGTACAAAGAAGAACTTTACAGTGACGGGAAGGATGAAAGCCAATGCAATGGGGAGGAAAGTACCATCCTTCTTCCCAATGCGCTCATTTTCCTTAGAGAAAAAGAGGATGATATATTATCCTTTAGGATGAATTTTGGTCCAAAGAAGAACTTTGGAGTGAAGGAAGGATGAAGCCAATGCAATGGGGAGGAACGTACCATCCTTCTTCCCAATGTTCGCTCCTTTTCCTTAGAGAGAAAGAGGATGATATATAATTACTTAGGAAAAATTTTTGTCCAAAGAAGAACTTTAAAGTGACGGGAAGGATGAAAGCCAATGCAATGGGGAGGAAAGTACCATCCTTCTTCCCAATGTTCGCTCCTTTTCCTTAGAGAGAAAGAGGATGATATATTATCCTTTAGGATGAATTTTGGTACAAAGAAGAACTTTGGAGTGAAGGGAAGGATGAAAGCCAATGCAATGGGGAGGAAAGTACCATCCTTCTTCCCAATGTTCTCTCCTTTTCCTTTGAGAGGAAGAGGATGATATATATTACTTAGGAACAATTTTTGTCCAAAGAAGAACTTTAAAGTGACGGGAAGGATGAAAGCCAATGCAATGGGAGGAAAGTACCATCTTTCTTCCCAATGTTCGCTCCTTTTCCTCAGAGAGAAATAGGATGATATAACATCCTTTAGGAACAATTTTTGACCAAAGAAGAACTTTAGAGTGCAGGGAAGGATGAAAGCTAATGCAATGGGGAGAAAAGTACCATCCTTCTTCCTTATGTTCGCTCCTTTCCTTAGAGAGAAAAGGATAATGTATTATCCTTTAGGAACAATTTTGTCCAAAGAAGAACTTTAGAGTGACGGGAAGAATGAAAGTCAATGCAATGGGGAGGAGAGTACCATCCTTCTTCCCAATATTTGCTCCTTTTCCTTATTAGAGAAAGAGGATGATGTATTATCCTTTAGGAACAATTTTTGTCCATAGAAGAACTTTAGAGTGCCGGATGAAAAGATGAAAGCCAATGCAATGGGGGAGGAAAGTACCATCCTTCTTCCTAATATTTGCTCCTTTTCCTTAGAGAGAAAGGGATGTATTATCCTTTAGGAACAATTTTTGTCCAAAGAAGAACTTTAGAGTGACGGGAAGAATGAAAGCCAATGCAATGGGAAGGAAAGTACCATCCTTCCCAATGTTCGCTCCTTTCCTTAGAGAGAAGAGGATGATATATCATCCTTTAGGAACAATTTTTGTCCAAAGAAGAACTTTAGAGTGAAGGGAAGGATTAAAGCAAATGCAATAGGGAGGAAACTACCATTTTCTTCCCAATATTCGTTCGTTTTCCTTAGATAGAAACAGGATGATGTATTATCCTTTAGGAATAATTTTTGTGTAAAGAAGAACTTTAGAGTGAAGGGAAGGATGAAAGCCAATGCATGGGCAGGAAAGTACCATCCTTCTTCCCAATGTTCGCTCCTTTTCCTCAGAGAGAAAGAGGATGATATATCATCCTTTAGGAACAATTTTTGACTAAAGAAGATTTTAGAGTGAGGGAAGGGAAGGATGAAAGCTAATGCAATGGGAAGATAGTACCATCCTTCTTCCCAATGTTCTTCCTTTTCCTTAGAGAGAAATAGGATGATATATCATCCTTTAGGAACAATTTTGTCCAAAGAAGAACTTAACAGTGAAGGGAAGGATGAAAGCCAATGCAATGGAGAGGCAAGTACCATCCTTCTTCCCAATGTTCGCTCCTTTTCCTTAGAGAGAAAGAGTATGATATATAATACTTTAGGAACAATTTTTGTCCAAAGAAGAACTTTAGAGTGAAGGGAAGGATGAAAGCAATGCAATGGGGAGGAAAGTGCCATCCTTCTTCCTTATGTTCGCTCCTTTTCCTTAGAGAGAAAAAGGATAATGTATTATCCTTTAGGAACAATTTTTGTCCAAAGAAGAACTTTAGAGTGACGGAAAGAATGAAAGTCAATGCAATGGGGAGGAAAGTACCATCCTTCTTCCCAATGTTCGCTCCTTTTCCTTAGAGAGAAAGAGGATGATATATCATCCTTTAGGAACAATTTTTGTCCAAAGAAGAACTTTACAGTGACAGGAAGGATGAAAGCCAATGCAATGGGGAGGAAAGTACCATCCTCCTTCCCAATGTTCGCTCCTTTTCCTTAGAGAGAAAGGGGATGATATACTACCCTTTAGGATGAATTTTGGTCCAAAGAAGAACTTTAGAGTGAAGGGAAGGATGAAAGCCAATGCAATGGGGAGGAAAGTACCATCCTTCTTCCCAATGTTCGCTCCTTTTCCTTAGAGAGAAAGAGGATGATATATTATCCTTTAGGATGAATTTTGGTCCAAAGAAGAACTTTGGAATGAAGGGAAGGATGAAAGCCAATGCAATGGGGAGGAAAGTACCATCTTTCTTCCCAATGTTCGCTCCTTTTCCTTAGAGAGAAAAAGGATGATATTAATTACTTAGGAACAATTTTTGTCCCAAGAAGAACTTTAAAGTGACGGGAAGGATGAAAGCCAATGGTATGGGGAGGAAAGTACCATCTTTCTTCCCAATGTTCGCTCCTTTTCCTCAGAGAGAAAGAGGATGATATAACATCCTTTAGGAACAATTTTTGACCAAAGAAGAACTTTAGAGTGCAGGGAAGGATGAAAGCTAATGCAATGGGGAGAAAAGTACCATCCTTCTTCCTTATGTTCGCTCCTTTTCCTTAGAGAGAAAAGGATAATGTATTATCCTTTAGGAACAATTTTTGTCCAAAGAAGAACTTTAGAGTGACGGGAAGAATGAAAGTCAATGCAATGGGGAGGAGAGTACCATCCTTCTTCCCAATATTTGCTCCTTTTTTCTTATTAGAGAGAAAGAGGATGATGTATTATCCTTTAGGAACAATTTTGTCCATAAGAAGAACTTTAGAGTGCCGGTGGTGAAAGATGATGAAAGCCAATGCAATGGGGAGGAAAGTACCGTCCTTCTTCCTAATATTTGCTCCTTTTCCTTAGAGAGAAAGAGGATGATGTATTATCCTTTAGGAACAATTTTTGTCCAAAGAAGAACTTTGGAGTGAAGGGAAGGATGAAAGCCAATGCAATGGGGAGGAAAGTACCATCCTTCTTCCCAATGTTCGCTCCTTTTCCTTAGAGAGAAAGAGGATGATATAATTACTTAGGAGCAATTTTTGTCCAAAGAAGAACTTTAGAGTGACGGGAAGAATGAAAGACAATGCAATGGGGAGGAAAGTACCATCATTCTTCCCAATGTTTGCTCATTTTCCTTAGAGAGAAAGAGGATGATATATTATCCTTTAGGATGAATTTTGGTCCAAAGAATAACTTTAGAGTGAAGGGAAGGATGAAAGCCAATGTAATGGGGAGGAAAGTACCATCCTTCTTCCCAATGTTTGCTCCTTTTCCTTAGAGAGAAAGAGGATGATATATAATCCTTTAGGAACAATTTTTTTCCAAAGAAGAACTTTAGAGTGAAGGGAAGGATGAAAACCAATGCAATGGGGAGGAAAGTGCCATCCTTCTTCCTTACGTTCGCTCCTTTTCCTTAGAGAGAAAAGGATAATGTATTATCATTTAGGAACAATTTTTGTCCAAAGAAGAACTTTAGAGTGACGGGAAGAATGAAAGCCAATGCAATGGGGAGGAAAGTACCATCCTTCTTCCCAATGTTTGCTCCTTTTCCTTAGTGAGAAAGAGGATGATGTATTATACTTTAGGAACAATTTTTGTCCATAGAAGAACTTTAGTATGCCGGTGAAAGATAAAAGCCAATGCAATGGGGGAGGAAAGTACCGTCCTTCTTCCTAATGTTTGCTCCTTTTCCTTAGAGAGAAAGAGGATGATGTATTATCCTTTAGGAACAATTTTTGTCCAAAGAAGAACTTTAGAGTGACGGAAGAATGAAAGCCAATGCAATGGGGAGGAAAGTACCATCCTTCTTCCCAATGTTCGCTCCTTTTCCTTAGAGAGAAAGAGGATGATATATCATCCTTTAGGAACAATTTTGTCCAAAGAAGAACTTTACAGTGACGGGAAGGATGAAAGCCAATGCATTGGGGAGAAAGTACCATCCTTCTTCCCAATGTTCGCTCCTTTTCCTTAGAGAGAAAGAGGATGATATATAATTACTTAGATACAATTTTTGTCCAAAGAAGAACTTTAAAGTGACGGGAAGGATAAAAGCCAATGCAATGGGGAGGAAAGTACCCTCCTTCTTCCAAATGTTCGCTCCTTTTCCTTAGTGAGAAAGAGGATGATATATTATCCTTTAGGATGAATTTTGGTCCAAAGAAGAACTTTGGAGTGAAGGGAAGGATGAAAGCCAATGCAATGGGGAGGAAAGTACCATCCTTCTTCCCAATGTTCGCTCCTTTTCCTTAGAGAGAAAGAGGATGATATATAATTACTTAGGAACAATTTTTGTCCAAAGAAGAACTTTAAAGTGACGGGAAGGATGAAAGCCAATGCAATGGGGAGGAAATTACCATCTTTCTTCCCAATGTTCGCTCCTTTTCCTCAGAGAGAAAGAGGATGATATAACATCCTTTAGGAACAACTTTTGACCAAAGAAGAACTTTAGAGTGCAGGGAAGGATGAAAGCTAATGCAATGGGGAGAAAAGTACCATCCTTCTTCCTTATGTTCGCTCCTTTTCCTTAGAGAGAAAAGGATAATGTATTATCCTTCAGGAACAATTTTTGTCCAAAGAAGAACTTTAGAGTGACGGGAAGAATGAAAGTCAATGCAATGGGGAGGAGAGTACCATCCTTCTTCCCAATATTTGCTCCTTTTCCTTATTAGAGAGAAAGAGGATGATGTTATCCTTTAGGAACAATTTTGGTCCATAGAAGAACTTTAGAGTGCAGGGTGAAAGATGAAAGCCAATGCAATGGGGAGGAAATTACCATCCTTCTTCCTATGTTTGATCCTTTTCCTTAGAGAGAAAAAGGATGATGTATTATACTTTAGTATGAATTTTGGTCCAAAGAAGAACTTTGGAGTGAAGGGAAGGATGAAAGCCAATGCAATGGGGAGGAAAGTACCATCCTTCTTCCCAATGTTCGCTCCTTTTCCTTAGAGAGAAAGAGGATGATATATATTACTTAGGAGCAATTTTTGTCCAAAGAAGAACTTTAGAGTGACGGGAAAAATGAAAGTCAATGCAATGGGGAGGAAAGTGCCATCCTTCTTCCTTACGTTCGCTCCTTTTCCTTAGAGAGAAAAAGGATAATGTATTATCATTTAGGAACAATTTTGTCCAAAGAAGAACTTTAGAGTGACGGGAAGAATGAAAGCCAATGCAATGGGAGGAAAGTACCATCCTTCTTCCCAATGTTTGCTCCTTTTCCTTAGTGAGAAAGAGGATGATGTATTATACTTTAGGAACAATTTTTGTCCATAGAAGAACTTTAGTATGCCGGTGAAAGATAAAAGCCAATTCAATGGGGGAGGAAAGTACCGTCCTTCTTCCTAATGTTTGCTCCTTTTCCTTAGAGAGAAAGAGGATGATGTATTATCCTTTAGGAACAATTTTTGTCCAAAGAAGAACTTTAGAGTGACGGGAAGAATGAAAGCCAATGCAATGGGGAGGAAAGTACCATCCTTCTTCCCAATGTTCGCTCCTTTTCCTTAGAGAGAAAGAGGATGATATATCATCCTTTAGGAACAATTTTTGTCCAAAGAAGAACTTTACAGTGACGGGAAGGATGAAAGCCAATGCATTGGGGAGGAAAGTACCATCCTTCTTCCCAATGTTCGCTCCTTTTCCTTAGAGAGAAAGAGGATGATATATAATTACTTAGATACAATTTTTGTCCAAAGAAGAACTTTAAAGTGACGGGAAGGATAAAAGCCAATGCAATGGGGAGGAAAGTACCCTCCTTCTTCCAAATGTTCGCTCCTTTTCCTTAGTGAGAAAGAGGATGATATTATCCTTTAGGATGAATTTTGGTCCAAAGAAGAACTTTGGAGTGAAGGGAAGGATGAAAGCCAATGCAATGGGGAGGAAAGTACCATCCTTCCCCAATGTTCGCTCCTTTTCCTTAGAGAGAAAGAGGATGATATATAATTACTTAGGAACAATTTTTGTCCAAAGAAGAACTTTAAAGTGACGGGAAGGATGAAAGCCAATGCAATGGGGAGGAAATTACCATCTTCTTCCCAATGTTCGCTCCTTTTCCTCAGAGAGAAAGAGGATGATATAACATCCTTTAGGAACAACTTTTGACCAAAGAAGAAACTTTAGAGTGCAGGGAAGGATGAAAGCTAATGCAATGGGGAGAAAAGTACCATCCTTCTTCCTTATGTTCGCTCCTTTTCCTTAGAGAGAAAAAGGATAATGTATTATCCTTTAGGAACAATTTTTGTCCAAAGAAGAACTTTAGAGTGACGGGAAGAATGAAAGTCAATGCAATGGGGAGGAGAGTACCATCCTTCTTCCCAATATTTGCTCCTTTTCCTTATTAGAGAGAAAGAGGATGATGTATTATCCTTTAGGAACAATTTTGGTCCATAGAAGAACTTTAGAGTGCAGGTGAAAGATGAAAGCCAATGCAATGGGGAGGAAATTACCATCCCTTCCTAATGTTTGATCCTTTTCCTTAGAGAGAAAAAGGATGATGTATATACTTTAGTATGAATTTTGGTCCAAAGAAGAACTTTGGAGTGAAGGGAAGGATGAAAGCCAATGCAATGGGGAGGAAAGTACCATCCTTCTTCCCAATGTTCGCTCCTTTTCCTTAGAGAGAAAGAGGATGATATATAATTACTTAGGAGCAATTTTTGTCCAAAGAAGAACTTTAGAGTGACGGGAAGAATGAAAGTCAATGCAATGGGGAGGAAAGTACCATCCTTCTTCCCAATGTTCGCTCCTTTTCCTTAGAGAGAAAGAGGATGATATATCATCCTTTAGGAACAATTTTTGTCCAAAGAAGAACTTTAGAGTGAAGGGAAGTATTAAAGCAAATGCAATAGGGAGGAAACTACCATTCTTTTTCCCAATATTCGTTCCTTTTCCTTAGAGAGAAACAGGATGATGTATTATCCTTTAGGAATAATTTTTGTGCAAAGAAGAACTTTAGAGTGAAGGGAAGCATAAAAGCCAATGCAATGGGGAGGAAAGTACCATCCTTCTTCCTAATGTTCGCTCCTTTTCCTTAGAGAGAGAAAGAGGATGATATATTATCCTTTAGGATGAATTTTGTTCCAAAGAAGAACTTTTGAGTGACGGGAAGGATGAAAGCCAATGCAATGGGGAGGAAAGTACCATCCTTCTTTCCAATGTTCGCTCCTTTTCCTTAGATAGAAAGAGGATGATATAAAATCACTTAGGAACAATTTTGTGCAAAGAAGAACTTTACAGTGACGGGAAGGATGAAAGCCAATGCAATGGGGAGGAAAGTACCATCCTCCTTCCCAATGTTCGCTCCTTTTCCTTAGAGAGAAAGAGGATGATATATCATCCTTTAGGAACAATTTTTGTCCAAAGAAGAACTTTATAGTGAAGGGAAGGATGAAAACCAATGCAATGGGGAGGAAAGTGCCATCCTTCTTCCTTACGTTCGCTCCTTTTCCTTAGAGAGAAAAAGGATAATGTATTATCCATTAGGAACAATTTTTGTCCAAAGAAGAACTTTAGAGTGACGGGAATAATGAAAGCCAATGCAATGGGAGGAAAGTACCATCCTTCTTCCCAATGTTTGCTCCTTTTCCTTAGAGAGAAAGATGATGTATTATCCTTTACGAACAATTTTTGTCCATAGAAGAACTTTAGAGTGCCGGTGAAAGATGAAAGCCAATGCAATGGGGGAGGAAAGTACCGTCCTTCTTCCTAATGTTTGCTCCTTTTCCTTAGAGAGAAAGAGGATGATGTATTATCCTTTAGGAACAATTTTTGTCCAAAGAAGAACTTTAGAGTGACGGGAAGGATGAAAGCCAATGCAATGGGGAGGAAAGTACCATCCTTCTTCCCAATGTTTGCTCCTTTTCCTTAGAGAGAAAGAGGATGATGTATTATCCTTTAGAAACAATTTTTGTCCATAGAAGAACTTTAGAGTGCCGGTGTGAAAGATGAAAGCCAATGCAATGGGGGAGGAAAGTACCGTCCTTCTTCCTAATGTTTGCTCCTTTTCCTTAGAGAGAAAGAGGATGTGTATTATCCTTTAGGAACAATTTTTGTCCAAAGAAGAACTTTAGAGTGACGGGAAGAATGAAAACCAATGCAATGGGAGGAAAGTACCATCCTTCGTCCCAATATTTGCTCCTTTTCCTTATTAGAGAGAAAGAGGATGGTGTATTCTGCCCTTTCTCTACCCAGCTGGGCGCAAATATAGGCTGTTTGCCTTCACTAATCAGATGCAGCCACCAGCCCATAATTTCCACATAATTGCCTAATAAAATACTATTGTAACTGCCCAAAATAATAAAATATTCAGCCTACAATTTCAAACAAAGCTGGCTGAATTATTACATGAGTTTTGTAATAGCCCTTTATTAATTTATTTGAATAAAAAAAAACTCAACCCACAATTTATTTAAATGGCCGCCCACCATTCAGCTAAATAGCTCTCCAAATTGTAAGTTAAATTTATAGCAAGCTGCCCATCCATTTAGGTCATGCATCCTTCTCTTCAATCAAGAGACAATTAACCATTTTAATCTTCATTTCTCCAGCATTTGGTTCTCTTTGAAAAATGGCTGCCAACACTTGTTGCATAGCTTCCTTAGCTCTCTTTGTCCTTGCCCTTGTCATAGATCCTCCAAGCCCTTCAAGTGCTTCAAGCTGCTTGTCCTTCATGTCCTCATCACCCTATTAAAAGGGTGATCATTGATGGAGGAGCAGCCATCAACCTCTTACCAAAGACTACCTACGAAAAACTGGGTAAGACTAACAGGGACCTTCTCCCACATAACATTGTAATTACTGATTTTGCAGGTAAACCATCAGGGTCAGAAGGCATAGTAGCATTAGACTTAATGGTGGGTGGCCAGATGAGAACTACCATCTTCGTGGTAATTCAAACAAAGGCCAGTTTCAATATGTTATTGGGTAGAGAGTGGATCCATGGCATGGGGGCAGTACCATCTATTGTTCAACAGAAACTCTTCCTTTGGGATCAACAAGGAAATCCCATAGTGGTCGAAGCAGACCAAGGGGTTTAATACTGTAGAACAAGGATTGGTAGAGATGGATTTTGACAAAAACCTGGCTCACATTAGTCCTTATGAGCTCGATTCAAAGTCAGCAATTCATTCAGCCAAAGTGCCTTATTCAATAAGGTTAGATCCTATCAAGGATTTACTTTGAAGAGATAGGTCGATCTTGATACGGCCTTAGAAATACTAGGTGATTTATGGAAAGCCTAGATATTCATGAAGAGATAAGAGAGTACGGCTTACATGGCTAAATCTAGAGGTGAAGTTCCTCCAAATCCAGAGAAAGAAAAGGCAAGGGGGAGCGAGGACCATCACAAGCAGCTGCAAGCCCAAGAAGGTGATCCAGTTCGACTGGATTGCATATATGATGAAGAAGACATGAACGTCGAATACGGCCATGAGAAAGTTCCTAGAATTGAAGCACAAGATCAACTCGAAGAAGTGAACCTAGGAACGGCTGAAAATCAAAGACCAACCTTCATCAGTGCTAAAGTAGATCCAGAAATCAAACCTCAATTAATAGAGATTCTCAAGCAATACAAAGACTGTTTTGCTTGGGAATATGAGGAAATGCCAGGACTGGATCGTGCCTTGGTCGAGCACAGGTTACCCATGCTACCTGGAAAGAAACCAGTAAAGCAACCTCCTCGAAGGTTTGCACCAGAAGTGGTTTCGAAGATAAAAGAGGAGATCGAAAGGCTCCTCAAGGCTAAATTCATAAGAACTACCAGGTACGTAAATTGGCTCTCGAACATTGTGCCAATAGTTAAGAAGAATGGCAAATTGAGAGTATGTATTGATTTTAGAAACCTTAATGAGGCAAAGGATGAATATCCAATGCCTATAGTTGACATGTTAATCGATTCAGCAGCAGGAAACGAAATGCTAAGCCTACTCGATGGCTATTCTGGGTTATAACCAGATTTTTATTGCAGAAGAAGATATTTCTAAAACTGCATTTCGTTGTCTTGGGGCATTGGGCACCTTCGAGTGGGTAATGATGCCTTTTGGATTAAAAAATGCTGGGGCCACGTATCAAAGGGCCATGAACCTGATATTTCATGATTTCTTTGGTAAATTTATGCAGGTTTATATCGATGATGTAGTGGTCAAGTCGAAGACCAAAGCTCAACATTTGGAACACCTAAGATGTTCGTTCGAAAGGATGAGGCGACATGGCTTGAAGATGAATCCCTTGAAGTGCGCCTTTGGGGTCTCAGCAGGAAATTTCCTGGGTTTCTTGGTCCAACAACAAGGGATCGAAGTGGATGCAAATAAGACTCAGGCAATCATCAACATGAAGCCCCCAACAAACAAGAAATAGTTGCAGAGTCTATTGGGAAAGATTAATTACCTAAGGAGGTTCATCCCGAACCTGTCAGGAAAGACAAGGATCTTTTCCCCGTTGGTCAAGTTAAAGAAAGGGGAGGAATTCGAGTGGAAGGAAGAACATCAAGTGGCTTTCGATTCAATCAAGGAGTACTTAGCCAAACCTCCAGTGATGACTCCCCCAGTCCGAGGAAGGCCAATTCGATTGTATATTTCTGGATCTGAAGAGACCCTTGGTAGTATGTTAGCCCAGAGGATGATAGTGGCTTCGAAAGAGTGATATATTATCTAAGTAGAAGCCTTAGTGATGTAGAAAAGAGGTATTCACCTGTAGAGAAATTATGTTTATGCCTTTATTTTCATGTACAAAGCTTAAGTACTATTTGAAACCTGCAGAGGTTTTTGTAAGTTCTCATTTCGATGTAATTAAGTACATGCTAGTTAAGCCAATACTTCATGGCAGAATTGGAAAATGGGCTTTAGCACTAACTGAATTTTCTAAAGTATTTACCTCTAAAGGTTGTGAAGGGCAAGCCCTCGCAGATTCTTAGCCGAACTCCCCACTACCAAAATCGAGGAGATTAACTTTATAGGGGTCAAGCCTTGGAAGTTATTCTTCGATGGTTCTAAACATCTTAATGGTAGCGGCATTGGTATGTTGATTATATCTCCTAAAGAGATAATAACCAAAGTGATGTTTTAAAATAGATGGTGATTGTTCGAATAACGAAATCGAGTACTAAGCGTTGATCGCAGGGCTAGAAGTGTTATTAAACCTCGAAGCGTCTCATGTCCACATCATGGGGGACTCTCAGTTGGTTATAAATCAATTAAAAGAGATTTATAAGTGTTCTAGCTCGAGGTTAGCAAAGTACTTCGCTAGAGCCAAAATTTTGCTAAATCACTTCGAGAGAGGTAATCTTAGAACACGTTCCTCGAATTCAAAACGTGGTGGTTAACGAATTAGCCCAAGTTGCTTCTGGGTACAAAGTTAAGCCAGAACTCTTCGAAAATTTCATCAAAACCAACGCTCCATTAACAAAGGAGGAGAGAGTGGTTTGGAATTTAGATGTCCTCACCCCTTCAGACTGGAGGAAGCCTCTCGTGGATTATCTAAAAGATCCATCACAACCAGTCGAGAGGAAGATTAAACTTAGGGCCTTGAATTACACTATTCTGCGAGATGAATTATACAAGAAGTCGAATGGAGGACACTGATGAGGACATGAAGGACAAGCAGCTTGAAGCACTTGAAGGGCTTGGAGGACCTATGACAAGGGCAAGGACAAAGAGAGCTAAGGAAGCTATGCAACAAGTGTTGGCAGCCATTTTTCAAAGAGAACCAAATGCTGGAGAAATGAAGATTAAAATGGTTAATTGTCTCTTGATTGAAGAGAAGGATGCATGACCTAAATGGATGGGCAGCTTGCTATAAATTTAACTTACAATTTGGAGAGCTATTTAGCTGAATGGTGGGCGGCCATTTAAATAAATTGTGGGCTGAGTTTTTTTTTTATTCAAATAATTAATAAAGGGCTGTTACAAAACTCATGTAATAATTCAGCCAGCTTTGTTTGAAATTGTAGGCTGAATATTTTATTATTTTGGGCAGAATACACTTTGTTAAAAAAATAGGTTGAGTTCATTCTCTCCTTGGGTTCTTAGCAATCCAGAATTCTGAGGTTTATCAAAGGCAATTTCATTTCCTTTGTGTGTGCAATCTCAATCGGCTTATCTTCATCCTTGAAGTGTGACGCCTTCATCTTCACCATTTTCTGTTCTAAAATATTCTGATTGTTTTCTTCTTGTTCTTTGGGGTCTTTTTCTCACGCTGAATTGTATGGTTTTTGCTATTCTTGTTCCTAAAAAAATTATGTTCCTAATTTCCAATCATTCCCAGTGTTTAAATTGAGAATTAAAAATTGAATGATTCTGGCTGTTTTTGAGCGCACAATTTGTTCCATTTTGTTAAACCTTGGTGCGACATTTTGGGACTGAAATTTCTGGTTCATTGTGTCTAATTTAATTAACCCAATTTTCTGAATTCTAAGGGCAGCCACCATAATTCTTAGAGGTCCAATTTTCAGAATCCTATTCCAGCAAGAGGATTCACATCATTTGGTCATCAGAGCTCCGGTTTCTAGGAATTGCAAGGCTGCACTCCGGGTAATTTCTATCCTTGTTTTTAATCATATCATCATATTACCTTATTTTTATGTTCATAGGCTGAACCATTGCAAAAGTTAAGCCTTTAGAAAATTCTGATTTTAAAAGAATATAGAACAAGAATAGAAGTGAAAGAAAGTATACAAAAATGAGTTAAAAAAAAGGGAATTGGCTGAATGGTTCATGCTAGAAAATTGCTCATTTTAAGGTAATATAGTGATTGATTTGAGGAAGAAAACTGCACCTTGTTAGTATACAATTCTGGAATTTGCTGCACCTATTGGCTTTATTTTAAGCCAAAATTCTGTTTGTGTTGCTGTTTTGGCTGCACCTGTTCTGCGCATTTTTTTTTCTGGAAATTTGCTGCACCTAATTGGCTTCATTTTAAACCAAAATTTTGTCTTGTGTTGGTGCTTATTAAAAAAAAATTCTGGTTGCTTGTGGCTGTCTTTGTGCGTCTTTTGTGTCTTTCTTGTTAGCTTTTCTTGAGTTTGTTTTGCTGCACACAGATTGGAGATTGTCTTTGAGTTTTTCTTTTTGGTTTGTTAAGAACATAAGAGGAATAGAGTGGAAAAAAGGCAAGAGAGTTTTATTATAGTAAAAGCCAAATTGTGTGTGCAAACACTTGAGTGGGTGAGGAATTTGTTTTTAAACAGTAACTATATTTCTGTTCTTGTTACCTTTGATTTGTTTGTTATCAATGGCAGAAAGAAACAACAACAATGACCTTCAGGCGCAAATTGCTACACTAGCTGAAAATTTTGAGAGATTGATGAAGCAACAACAAGATGAGTTCCATGAGAGGATGAATCAAATGGAGAATAGGAGACAACCTTTAGGGGGAATAAGGACGGTTAGGAATGAGGGGAAGAATGGAAGGAGTCAAGCTGAAAATACCTCCTTTCAAGGGTAGGAGTGATCCAGAGGCATATATGGAGTGGGAGCTCAAGATTGAGCATTTCTTTTCTTGCAACGAATACAGTGAAGAACAAAAGGTTAGACTTGCAGCTGCTGAATTTTCTGATTATGCTTTAATTTGGTGGAACAAGTTGCAGAGGGAGAGGATTAGAGATGAGGAGCCTATGGTGGACACTTGGACTGAAATGAAGAGGATCATGAGGAAGCGGTATATATCTTCTAGTTTCCATAGGGACTCAAAATTAAAACTTCAGAAATTGTCTCAAGGAAGCAAGGGAGTGGAGGAGTATTATAAGGAGATGGAGGTGCTTATCATCCAAGCCAAAATTGAAGAAGATCCTGAGGTAACTATGGCTCGCTTCCTTAGTGGTTTAAATCATGACATTAGAGATGTTGTTGAGTTGCAGGAGTTGTGGAGATGGAGGACCTTTTACTAAGGCCATTCAGGTAGAACAGCAAATAAAAAGAAAGAGTACAGCAAGAAGGAGTTCTACCAATTTTAATCCTTCAAATTGGAGGGAAAGGAGCAAGAAAGAAAATACTGCCTCCTCTAGCAATCCAACGCTTTCTAGCCATGGGAAAGCGCCTCAAAGAAAGATGATAATCAACCTAAGAGGACTAGGGACGTGAAGTGTTTCAAATGTTCAGGCTTAGGACATTATGCCTATGAGTGTCCTACAAAGAAGACAATCTTCTCAAGGATATAGGGGAGTACACAAGCCAATCTGATGCTAGTGAACATGAAGAAGAGGAGAGTGATGAAGAATTGAAGGCTTATGAAGGAGAGTTGTACATGATTAGGAGGTTGTTGGGCAGCCAAGTCAAGGCCGAGAATGCATCTCAAAAGGGAGAACATCTTTCATACAAGATGTTCAGTTAATGGTAATGTGTGCATGGTAATAATTGATGGAGGGAGCTGTACCAATGTGGTGAGTTCAAGATTAGTGTCAAAGATGAAAATGGACACTACACCACATCCTAGGCCATATAAACTTCAACGGCTTAGTGAAGGATAAGAAGTAAAAGTGAAACAGCAAGCAGAAGTTCCTTTCTCAATTGGGAAATATCAAGATAAGGCTTTATGTGATGTGGTTGCCATGGAGGCCAGTCACATTCTTTTGGGGAGGTCGTGGCAGTATGATACCAAAGCCATTCATGATGGCTTCACTAACAAAATTTTTTCATGTATCAGGATAAAAAGGTGGTTCTAAAGCCCTTGTCTCCTAAAGAGGTGTGTGAGGATCAATTAAAAATGAGAGAAAAAATAGCAAATGAGAAAAAGAGTGAAACACTTGAGAGGAAGAGTGAAACACTTGAAAGGAAAAAGAGAGAAAAGAATAAGAGTGAAACACTTGAGGGCAAACAGCTGTGTTTAGCAAGAGAAAGGGAGGTAAGGAGGGTGCTTTGGCGCAAAGGCAGGCCCCTCTACTTATTGTTTTGTCAAATCAGATTTGTATGCTAATCAGTTTGACAAGTTTGAATTGCCTTCTTGTATTGAGTCTCTTTGCAGGAATTTGAAGATGTGTTTCCAACAAATGTACCTGATGGCTTGCCACCTTTGAGGGGAATTGAGCATCACATTGATCTCATTCCGGGAGCTTCTTTGCCTAATCGGCCAGCCTATAGGAGTAACCCACAAGAGACCAAAGAGATTGAAAGGCAAGTGACTGAGCTTGTGAGCAAAGGTTGGGATAAAAGATAGCATGAGTCCGTGTTGCTGTACCTATGATTCTGGTGCCTAAGAAGGATGGCTCATGAGGATGTGTTCTGATTGTAGATCCATAAACAACAGGTCACCATCAAGTATAGGCATCCAATTACCAGGTTAGATGATCTTCTTGATGAACTATATGGAGCATGTTGTTTTCTAAGATTGATCTGAAAAGCTGGCTATAATCAGATTAGGATTAGAGAAGGAGATGAATGGAAAACTTGCTTTTAAAACTAAATATGGATTGTATGAGTGGTTGTTATAGCCATTTGGATTGACCAACGCACCTAGTACTTTCATGAGATTAATGAATCATGTTTTAAGAGAGTTTATTGGATATTTGTTGTGGTGTACTTTGATGATATTCTGATCTATAGCACTAGTCTGAATTGCATGTTGAACATTTGCGAGCTGTTGTGAGTGTGCTTAGAAAAGAACAATTGTATGCCAATTTGGAAAAATGCATTTTTTGTACTGATCATGTGGTTTTTTTGGGCTTTGTTGTTAGTGCTAAGGTGGTACAAGTTGATGAGGAAAAGGTTACAGGCCATCCAAGAATGGCCTACACCTAAGACTGTGAGTGAGGGTAAGGGGATTTCATGGTTTAGCAAGTTTCTATAGGAGATT
Source organism: Sesbania bispinosa (assembly GCA_026901365.1). Taxonomy (NCBI): domain Eukaryota; kingdom Viridiplantae; phylum Streptophyta; class Magnoliopsida; order Fabales; family Fabaceae; genus Sesbania; species Sesbania bispinosa. The sequence continues at coordinate 494,380 of QLOH01000593.1, forward strand.
TGTTAAAGATTTTAGTACCTTGGCTGCACCTCTGAATGAAATTGTTAAAAAGAATGTGGGATTTAAATGGGGAGAGAAACAAGAGGAGACCTTTGCTGCCCTTAAGCATAGGCTACTAATGCACCTATTCTTGCGATGCCTAATTTTTCAAAATCATTTGAAATAGAGTGTGATGCATCAAATGTGGGTATTGGGGTTGTTTGTTGCAAGATGGACATCCAATTGCTTATTATAGTGAAAAGTTAAGTGGGGGGCTACCCTTAACTATTCTACTTATGATAAGGAATTGTATGCTTTGGTTAGAGCCTTAAAACTTGGCAGCATTATTTGTTCCCCAAAGAGTTTGTCATTCATAGTGATCATGAGTCCTTGAAATATTTGAAAGGACAAGGTAAGCTTAATAAGAGGCATGCTAAGTGGGTAGAATTTTTAGAGCAATTTCCATATGTCATCAAGCATAAAAAGGGGAAAGGGAATGTAGTGGCTGATGCGCTTTCTAGGAGGCATGCATTGCTTTCTATGCTTGAAACAAAATTGTTTGGTCTTGAATCATTGAAGATATGTATAAGCATGATGTGGATTTTGCTGAAATATTTGCTGCATGTGAAAAGCTTTCTGAAAATGGATATTATAGGCATAATGGATTCTTGTTAAGCTAATAGACTGTGTGTGCCTAAATGTTCCATTAGAGAGTTGCTTGTGAGTGAATCACATGAGGGGGGTTATATGGGTCATTTGGGGTTCAAAAGACTTTGGATATTTTACAAGAGCATTTCTTTTGGCCTCATATGAAGCGTGATGTGCATAAATTTTTGTGATCACTGCATTGTTTTGTAAAAAGGCTAAATCTAAGGTTAAGCTCATGGATTGTATACTCCTTTGCCTGTTCCTAAATACCCTTGGACTGACATTTCTATGGACTTTGTTTTGGGGCTGCCTAGAACAAAGAATGGAAAGGATTCTGTGTTTGTGATTGTTGACAGGTTTTCTAAAGATGGCACACTTCCTACCTTGCAGGAAGGTAGATGATGCTTGTCATGTGCTGATTTGTTTTTCAAGGAAATAGTGAGACTTCATGGGCTGCCGAGAAGCATTGTGAGTGATAGGGATGCCAAATTCCTTAGTCACTTTTGGAGGACCTTGTGGGGGTAAGATTGGTACTAAATTGTTGTTTTCTACTACTTGTCACCCACAAACTGATGGTCAAACCGAGGTAGTCAATTGGACTTTAGGCACATTGCTTAGGACTGTTTTAAAGAAAAATCTTAAATCTTGGGAAGCATGTCTACCTCATGTTGAGTTTGCTTATAATAGGGCTGTCCATAGCACAACTAATTGTTCACCATTTGAGATTGTATATGGATTTAATCCTTTGACTCCTCTTGATTTGTTGCCTATGCCTAACATTTCTATGTTTAAGCATAAAGAAGCACAGGTTAAAGCTGAGTATGTGAAGAAGCTGCATGAGCAAGTGAGAGCTCAAATTGAAAAGAAAAATGAAAGCTATGCAAGGCATGCTAACAAGGGAAGAAAGAAGGTGGTATTTCAACCTGGTGATTGGGTTTGGGTACACATGAGAAAGGAAAGGTTCCCTGAGCAACGAAAGTCAAAACTCAACCAAGGGGAGATGGTCCTTTTCAAGTTATAGAAAGATCAACGAAAATGCCTATAAGATTGATCTACCTGGTGAATATAACGTTAGTGCTACTTTTAATGTGTCTGATTTGACTCTCTTTGATGCAGATGAGGATGTTTCTGATTGAGGACAAATCCTCTTCAAGAGGGGGGGAGTGATGAGGACATGAAGGACAAGCAGCTTGAAGCACTTGAAGGGCTTGAGGACCTATGACAAGGGGCAAGGGACAAAGAGAGCTAAGGAAGCTATGCAACAAGTGTTTGGCAGCCATTTTTCAAAGAGACCAAATGCTGGAGAAATGAAGATTAAAATGGTTAATTGTCTCTTGATTGAAGAGAAGGATGCATGACCTAAATGGATGGGCAGCTTGCTATAAATTTAAACTTACAATTTGGGAGGAACTATTTTGCAGAATACACTTTGTTAAAAAAATAGGTTGAGTTCATTCTCTCCTTGGGTTCTTAGCAATCCAGAATTCTGAGGTTTATCAAAGGCAATTTCATTTCCTTTGTGTGTGCAATCTCAATCGATTTAGGTCATGCATCCTTCTCTTCAATCAAGAGACAATTAACCATTTTAATCTTCATTTCTCCAGCATTTGGTTCTCTTTGAAAAATGGCTGCCAACACTTGTTGCATAGCTTCCTTAGCTCTCTTTGTCCTTGCCCTTGTCATAGGTCCTCCAAGCCCTTCAAGTGCTTCAAGCTGCTTGTCCTTCATGTCCTCATCACTACCCCCCCTCTTGAAGAGGATTTGTCCTCAAATTAGAAACATCCTCATCTGCATCAAAGAGAGTCAAAGCAGACACATTAAAAGTAGCACTAATGTTATACTCACCAGGTAGATCAATCTTATAGGCATTGTCGTTGATCTTTTCTATAACTTGAAAAGGACCATCTCCCCTTGGTTGGAGTTTTGACTTTCGTTGCTCAGGGAACCTTTCCTTTCTCGTGTACCCAAACCCAATCACCAGGTTGAAATACCACCTTCTCTCTTCCCTTGTTAGCATGCCTTGCATAGCTTTCATTTTCTTTTCAATTTGAGCTCTCACTTGCTCATGCAGCTTCTTCACATACTCAGCTTTAGCCTGTGCTTCTTTATGCTTAAACATAGAAATGTTAGGCATAGGCAACAAATCAAGAGGAGTTAAGGATTAAATCCATATACAATCTCAAATGGTGAACAATTAGTTGTGCTATGGACAGCCCTATTATAAGCAACTCAACATGAGGTAGACATGCTTCCCAAGATTTAAGATTTTTCTTTAAAACAGTCCTAAGCAATGTGCCTAAAGTCCTATTGACTACCTCGGTTTGACCATCAGTTTGTGGGTGACAAGTAGTAGAAAACAACAATTTAGTACCAATCTTACCCCACAAGGTCCTCCAAAAGTGACTAAGGAATTTGGCATCCCTATCACTCACAATGCTTCTCAGCAGCCCATGAAGTCTCACTATTTCCTTGAAAAACAAATCAGCCACATGACAAGCATCATCTACCTTCTTGCAAGGCAGGAAGTGTGCCATCTTAGAAAACCTGTCAACAATCACAAACACAGAATCCTTTCCATTCTCTGTTCTAGGCAGCTCCAAAACAAAGTCCATAGAATGTCAGTCCAAGGGTATTCAGGAACAGGGAAAGGAGTATACAATCCATGAGGCTTAACCTTAGATTTAGCCTTTTTACAACAATGTAGTGATCACAAAATTTATGCACATCACGCTTCATATGAGGCCAAAAGAAATGCTCTTGTAAAATATCCAAAGTCTTTTGAACCCCAAAATGACCCATCAAACCCCCCTCATGTGATTCACTCACAAGCAACTCTCTAATGGAACATTTAGGCACACACAGTCTATTAGCTTTAAACAAGAATCCATTATGCCTATAATATCCATTTTCAGAAAGCTTTTCACATGCAGCAAATATTTCAGCAAAATCCACATCATGCTTATACATATTTTTCAATGATTCAAGAACAAACAATTTTGTTTCAAGCATAGAAAGCAATGCATGCCTCCTAGAAAGCGCATCAGCCACTACATTCCCTTTCCCTTTTTATGCTTGATGACATATGGAAATTGCTCTAAAATTCTACCCACTTAGCATGCCTCTTATTAAGCTTACCTTGTCCTTTCAAATATTTCAAGGACTCATGATCACTATGAATGACAAACTCTTTGGGTAACAAATAATGCTGCCAAGTTTTTAAAGCTCTAACCAAAGCATACAATTCCTTATCATAAGTAGAATAGTTAAGGGTAGCCCCACTTAACTTTCACTATAATAAGCATTGGATGTCCATCTTGCAACAAAACAGCCCCAATACCCACATTTGATGCATCACACTCTATTTCAAATTATTTTGAAAAATTAGGCATGGCAAGAATAGGTGCATTAGTTAGCCTATGCTTAAGGGCAGCAAAGGCCTCCTCTTGTTTCTCTCCCCATTTAAATCCCACATTCTTTTTAACAATTTCATTCAGAGGTAACCAAGGCTCTAAAATCTTTAACAAATCTCCTATAGAAACTTGCTAAACCATGAAATCCCCTTACCTCACTCACGGTTTTAGGTGTAGGCCATTCTTGGATGGCCTTAACCTTTTCCTCATCAACTTGTACCCCCTTAGCACTAACAACAAAGCCCAGAAATACCACATGATCAGTACAAAAAAAATGCATTTTTCCAAATTGGCATACAATTGTTCTTTTCTAAGCACACTCACAACAGCTCTCAAATGTTCAACATGCAATTCAAGACTAGTGCTATAGATCAGAATATCATCAAAGTACACCACAACAAATTTTCCAATAAACTCTCTTAAAACATGATTCATTAATCTCATAAAAGTACTAGGTGCGTTGGTCAATCCAAATGGCATAACCAACCACTCATACAATCCATATTTCGTTTTAAAAGCAGTTTTCCATTCATCTCCTTCTCTAATCCTAATCTGATTATAACCACTTTTCAGATCAATCTTAGAAAACACATGCCCCATATAGTTCATCAAGAAGATCATCTAACCTGGGAATTGGATGCCTATACTTGATGGTGATGTTGTTTATGGCTCTACAATCAGAACACATCCTCCATGAGCCATCCTTCTTAGGCACCAGAATCACAGGTACAGCACATGGACTCATGCTATCTCTTACCCAACCTTTGCTCACAAGCTCAGTCACTTGCCTTTCAATCTTTTTGGTCTCTTGTGGGTTACTCCTATAGGCTGGCCGATTAGGCAAAGAAGCTCCCGGAATGAGATCAATGTGATGCTCAATTCCCCTCAAAGGTGGCAAACCATCAGGTACATTTGCTGGAAACACATCTTTAAATTCCTGCAAAAGAGACTCAATACAAGAAGGCAATTCAAACTTGTCAAACTGGTTAGCAAACAAAATCTGATTTTGACAAAACAATAAGTAGAGGGGCTGCCTTGCGCAAAGCACCCTCCTTACTTCCCTTTCTTTTGCTAAACACAGCTGTTTGCCCTCAAGTGTTTCACTCTTATTCTTTTCTCTCTTTTTCCTCTCAAGTGTTTCACTCTTCCTCTCAAGTGTTTCACTCTTTTTCTCATTTGCTATTTTTCTCATCATTTTTAATTGATCCTCACACACCTCTTTAGGAGACAAGGGCTTTAGAACCACCTTTTTATCCTGATACATGAAAGAAATTTTGTTAGTGAAGCCATCATGAATGGCTTTGGTATCATACTGCCACGGCCTCCCCAAAAGAATGTGGCTGGCCTCCATGGGAACCACATCACATAAACCCTTATCTTGATATTTCCCAATTGAGAAAGGAACTTCTGCTTGTTGTTTCACTTGTACTTCTTCTCCTTCACTGACGAGAATCCAAGGGGGGTGGATTCTTTTTTACGGATCTATCTAGGTTGGAATGCTCATAACTAAGAAATTTGGGGAAATTGTTAAAACAAAAAAATGGAAAGAGGAAGAAAATGGAATGGAAATGATAGACGTCACACTTCCAAGGATGAAAGATAAGCCTAAGAGTTATACACACAAAGGGATGAAGGACCTTTGATAAAACTCAATTCTTGAATTAACAAGAGAATTAGAGAAACACTCTCCAATATGAAATAAAAATTCTAATTCAAACTTCTAAGTGTTCTTGCATGGCTTGTATGCCCCTTAAATAGCTTCATGCGCACCACACATGACTCTCTATATTCAGCCTTGTAACTCTCCTAATAATACTACTAAATAATAATAAAAACAAGACATGAAACAACCAACAAGTAATTAAAAGTCTAGCCCTAATTATCCCATGTAGCTGCCCATTACACCCTTGTAGCTATAGCCCAAGATTCTAAGTAAAATTCAGCCAAGTACTTCTTCCTTAAATAGCTTCATGCGCACCACACATGACTCTCTATATTCAGCCTTGTAACTCTCCTAATAATACTACTAAATAATAATAAAAACAAGACATGAAACAACCAACAAGTAATTAAAAGTCTAGCCCTAATTATCCCATGTAGCTGCCCATTACACCCTTGTAGCTATAGCCAAGATTCTAAGTAAAATTCAGCCAAGTACTTCTTCCTTTTGGCCGCTAAAGTCCTCAAGTGAATCAGCCAAGTAATGCTCCAAAATGAATGAGTATAATGTGCATTAAGCATGTGCTGGCCGCTCCCTTAATTAGCTTTACTCAACCAATTGAATAGCTTCAATTAACATGTGTTGGCCGCCCTTTTATGAGTCTTGATTCAGCTAATTGAATTGCATTTGTTGGTTGTCCTTAAAACAGTTACAATTCAGCAAATTTAACACATGTTGGCCGCAATTCGAAGGCTCATGAATCAACCCACAATTCCTCAAGTTGTAACCTCCATGCTATTAACTCCTTGTCTCCTTGCAACGGTTTCAACTTTAATTCCTTTCAATTCTCCTTTGTAACAACCAGCCACATGATGGTATATTTGTAACAGCCACATGATTTATTGAAAGCAATAAAACAAAGAAAATAATTCAGCCTACTGTTCTTGCATCAACCTGGTTGGATTCACATCATTCACTAAGCCATTGAAGTTTATATGGCCTAGGATGTGGTGTAGTGTCCATTTTCATCTTTGACACTAATCTTGAACTCACCACATTGGTACAGCTCCCTCCATCAATTATTACCAAGCACACATTACCATTAACTGAACATCTTGTATGAAAGATGTTCTCCCTTTGAGATGCATTCTCGGCCTTGACTTGGCTGCCCAACAACCTCCTAATCATGTACAACTCTCCTTCATAAGCCTTCAATTCTTCATCACTCTCCTCTTCTTCATGTTCACTAGCATCAGATTAGCTTGTGTACTCCCCATTATCCTTAAGAAGAATTGTCTTCTTTGTAGGACACTCATAGGCATAATGTCCCAAGCCTGAACATTTGAAACACTTCACGTCCCTAGTCCTCTTTGGTGGATTATCTTCTTTCTTTTGAGGCGCTTTCCCATGGCTAGAAAGCGTTGGATTGCTAGAGGAGGCAGTATTTTCTTTCTTGCTCCTTTCCCTCCAATTTGAAGAATTAAAATTGGTAGAACTCCTTCTTGCTGTACTCTTTCTTTTTATTTGCTGTTCTACCTAAATGGCCTTATGTAAAAGGTCCTCCATCTCCACAAACTCCTGCAACTCAACAACATCTCTAATGTCATGATTTAAACCACTAAGGAAGCGAGCCATAGTTACCTCAGGATTTTCTTCAATTTTGGCTTGGATGATAAGCACCTCCATCTCCTTATAATACTCCTCCACTCCCTTGCTTCCTTGAGACAATTTCTGAAGTTTTAATTTTGAGTCCCTATGGAAACTAGAAGGTATATACCGCTTCCTCATGATCCTCTTCATTTCAGTCCAAGTGTCCATCATAGGCTCCTCATCTCTAATCCTCTCCCTCTGCAACTTGTTCCACCAAATTAAAGCATAATAAAAAAATTCAACAGCTGCAAGTCTAACCTTTTGTTCTTCACTGTATTCGTTGCAAGAAAAGAAATGCTCAATCTTGAGCTCCCACTCCATGTATGCCTCTGGATCACTCCTACCCTTGAAAGGAGGTATTTTCAGCTTGACTCATTCCATTCTTCCCTCATTCCTAACCGCCCTTATTCCCCCTAAAGGCGGTCTCCTATTCTCCAATTGATTCATCCTCTCATGGAACTCATCTTGTTGTTGCTTCATCAATCTCTCAAAATTTTGAGCTAGTGTAGTAATCTGCGCCTGAAGGTCATTGTTGTTGTTTCTTTCTGCCATTTATACAAACAGATCAAAGGTAACAAGAACGGAAATATAGTTACTGTTTAAAACAAATTCCTTACCCACTCAAGTGTTTGTACACACAATTTGGCTTTTACTATAATAAATCTCTCTTGCCTTTTTTTTCCTCTCTAATCCTCCTTATGTTCTTAACAAACCAAAAGAGAAAACTCAAAGACAATCACCAACCTGTGTGCAGCCAAACAAACTCAAGAAAAACTAACAAGAAAGACTCACGATGACGCCAAAAGACAGCAACAAGCAACCAGAAATTTTTTTATATATATATATAGGCACCAACACAAAACAGAATTTTGGCTTAAAATAAAGCCAATAGGTGCAGCAAATTCCAGAAAAAAATGCGCAGAACAGGTGCAGCAAAAACAGCAGGGAAATTGAACAACTTGCCACCAGGAAATGCAGCCCAAAATTTCAGAATAGTATACTAACAAGGTGCAGTATTTCTTCCTCAAAAACAACCACTATATTACCTTAAAATAAACAGTTTTTCCAGCATGAACCATTCAGCCAATTCTTTTTTTTTTAACTCATTTTGCATACTTTCTTTCACTTCTATTCTTGTTCTTATTTTTTTAAAATTCAGAATTTTAAGGGCCTAACTTTTGCAATGGTTCAGCCTATGAACAATCAAAATAAGGTAATATGATGATATGATTAAAAACAAGGACAGAAATTACCCGGAGTGCAGCCTTGCAATTCCTAGAAACCGGAGCTCTGATGACCAAATGATGTGAATCCTCTTGCTGGAATAGGATTCTGAAAATTTGGACCTCTAAGAATTTTATGGTGGCTGCCCTTAGAATTCCAGAAAATTGGGTTAATTAAATTAGACACAATGAACCAGAAATTTCAATCCCAAAATGTCGCACCAAGGTTGATGTGGACATCAGTCAGGCAGTCAGCAGACTAGGTGGGCCCATGACAAGGGCACAAGCTAGGAAGGCTAAGGAGGCACTCCAAGTCATCATTAAAGGAGTTCCAACTCAAAGTGAGCAAAACATTAATGAAAGTCTTAAGTTCATTAATTGCACTCAAGTTGAAGAGGATAGCTTAATTGATGAAGAATCAGTTGCATTTAATGCAACTGTTAATTGAAGCACTTCCAAGCCAATGATGTGGCATTGTGGGCGGCCACATTGGTGCATGGTGGGCGGCCATGTGCTCTTTATTTTGCTGAATTATTATTGCTTTCAATAAGGTTTTGTAGTTACAAAACATTGAGTAATAACTTGGTGGTTACAAAGACAAAGGAGTGATGATGTTTAAAGGCATTGAAAGCCTTGTCTTATAGCCGTTGGGGAAGGCTTGTGTGCGCATGAATCTAGCCTCATTTTTTAGCTATGTGATGCGGCCAACATGTGCTAAATGTGGCTGAATTCTAAGTCATAAAAAAGGGTGCAAACAAGGTTGTAAATGAGAGAGTGAAGAGCCATTAAAGTGGCGGCCAAGTCATGAAGAAGGGAGTTACAAAATGCAAGGAATCTTGAAGAATGGTGGCTGAATGTTGCGGCTACATTATGGCTGAATGAATAGCCTCTTTACATCATGTTTGGTGGTTATTTGCAAGGTTAAATGTAGCTAACATGTGCCAAAATTCTGGTTAGGAAATGCGGCCATACAAGCTTACTTAGGTTAAGTTTTATTAGCTAATTTGTCTTTTAATTTATTTAATTCCTAGAATATGTTTAGGGTTGCATGGGAAGTGTGTAAAGGGGCATTTTGGGGATGAGTTGGGCGTGTAACTTGGCTGATTACACAACCCTAGTTTCACCTTGTAAATCCTATAAATACATGCTTCATGCATGCACAAAACACAATTGAAGTTTATGCAAATTTGCTGTCAAAATTAGAAAGTGAATTTCTTACTTAGAGAGAGTGAATTTCTCTATCTTTCTTGCTAGTCAAGAGTGAAGGTTATCAAAGGTTCATATACCTTTGTGTGATCATCTTCATGGACTTATCTTTCAATTCATGAAAGTGTGACGTCCATTTATCAGTTTTCTAGTTATTTCTTTTACTATCTGATATAATCAGTTACTCTATTTCCTCTACGTTTCTTGATTATTATGTGATTTAATCTTCAAGTATTCCTAAGGATTCTTATTGTTATTGATTATTTCCTTGTCAATTTCTTGTTTTGGTTATTTGGTATACGTACGTCAAAGAAAAGAAAAGAAAAGAAAGAAAAATAGTTACGTACGTGCGTAAAGAAAAAGAACAAAATATTGTTTATTTTCCTTGCAAAGCAAGAGGTGTTTACGTAAAGTTCTCTATTGTCAGAAAAAAAATTCTAAGGTCCATAAAAATAGAACCTCAAGGTTCATATCATTTGGTCTCAGAGCTCCGGTTACTAGAATTTTTTTTTTCTGATTATTCTTTCCTAACTTTTCTTGTTAGCTTTTCTTGTTTTATTTTCTTGTTAGCTTTTCTTGTGTTATTTTCTTGGCTAACATACAGGTTGTGAATTGTTTGATTTTCTCCTCATTGACGTGGTAAGAAAAATAAGAGAAATAGAGAGGAAAAAGGCAAGAGTGTTACATTATAGAAAAAGCCAATTTTTGTGTGTGATACACGAGTGTTGGTGAGTTCTAAACAGTTAACTCTTATTTTTATTTTTCTCTATTACTTGTTCTTTGTTACTATGACAGAAAAAAGGGTGGAGAATCGTGATCTACAATTGCAAATTACTGCAATGTACCAGCAATTGGAGATGTCAATGAAGCAACAATATGATGAGCTGCATGCTAGATTAGATGCATTGGAAATTAGACCACAACCTGAACGGCAGGAGGAAGAAGAAATACCACCACCACCACCAAGAAATGAAGAAAGGATTCAAGGTGTCAAGTTAACTATACCAGCTTTCAAAGGACGCAGTGATCCAGAAGCATACTTGGAATGGGAGCTCAAGATTGAGCATGTCTTTGCTTGCAACACCTACACAGAAACTCAAAAGGTAAAACTTGCTACTACTGAGTTTTCTGACTATGCTCTTATTTGGTGGAACAAGTTGCAAAGGGAGAGGCGCAGAGATGAGGAACCAAAGGTGGAAACTTGGGTTGAAATGAAAAGAATTATGAGGAAACGGTATGTTCCCTCTAGTTTCCAACGTGACTTGAAGCTAAGGTTACAAAGGCTTACTCAAGGGAGTAAAGGAGTGGAGGAGTACTATAAGGAGATGGAGATGCTGATAACTCAAGCCAACATTGAGGAGGATCCAGAAATTACTATGGTACGTTTCTTACATGGTTTGAGTAGTGACATTAGAGATGTTGTTGAGTTACAGGAATTTGTAGAAATGGAGGACCTTTTGCACAAAGCCCTTCAGGTGGAGCAACAATTAAAAAGAAAAGGGGTTGCAAGGAGGAGTTCTAATAGTTTGCCTACAAATTGGAGAGACAAGGTTAAAAAGGAGGTTGTAGAGCTAACCAACCAAGGAGCATCAACATCATCTTCCCAAGGGAAGGTACAACAAAAGGACGCTGAACAGGGTACAAAGAAAGGTAGAGATTTGACTTGTTTCAGGTGTCAAGGAAAAGGTCACTATGCCTATGAGTGTCCAACTAAGAAGACCATTCTTCTTAAGGACAATGGGGAGTACACAAGCGAATCTGATGTTGAGGAGGATGAGCCCAGTGATGATGATACAGGTGCTGTTGTGGGAGAAGTCTACATGATTATGAGGCTTCTAGGAAGCCAAACCGTGAGCAAAGAAGAGTGCCAAAGAGAGAACATCTTTCACACTAGATGTTCAATCAATGGTAAGGTTTGTTTGGTTATTATTGATGGAGGTAGTTGTACTAATGTTGTTAGTTCCAGATTGGTGAATAAAATGAGATTGGACACGCAACCTCATCCTAGGCCATATAAGCTCCAATGGCTTAGTGAAGGAGATGAGGTACATGTGCGCATGCAGGCTGAAATTCCTTTTTCTATAGGGAAATATCAAGACAAGGTACTTTGTGATGTGGTACCTATGGAGGCCAGCCACGTTCTTCTTGGGAGACCTTGGCAGTTTGACACTAAAGCTATTCATAATGGCTTTACCAATAAAATCTCGTTCATGTACCAAGATAAGAAAATTGTTTTGAGACCATTAACACCTAGAGAGGTTAGTGAGGATCAAAAAAATTAAGAGAGAAATTGTACAAGAAAGATTGATTGAAAAAGAAGAGAGCCAAAAGAAAAAGAGAGAAATACAAGAGGGTAAACAGCTTTGTTTAGCAAAAGAAAGAGAAGTGAGGAGAGTGTTATGTACAAGACAGCCTCTTTACTTATTGTTGGATACTCACTTTCTTTTAACTGCTAACCAATTTGAAAAATTTGAATTGCCTTCTGTAGTTAAATCTCTTTTGCAGGAATATGTGGATGTCTTTCCAGAAAATGTTCCTGATGGCTTACCACCTTTGAGGGGAATTGAGCATCACATAGACTTAATTCCAGGAGCCTCTTTGCCAATCGGCCAGCCTATAGGAGTAATCCTCAAGAGACCAAAGAAATTGAAAGGCAAGTAAAAGAGCTCATTAGCAAAGGATGGGTGAAGGATAGCATGAGTCCATGCGCTGTACCAGTCATATTGGTACCAAAGAAAGATGGAACTTGGAGGATGTGTTCTGATTGTAGAGCCATAAACAACATCACCATCAAGTATAGACATCCAATTCCCAGGTTAGATGACCTTCTTGATGAATTGTATGGTGCATGTTTGTTTACAAAAATTGATTTGAAAAGTGGTTATAATCAGATTAGGATAAGAGAGGGTGATGAATGGAAAACTGCTTTCAAAACAAAATATGGTTTGTATGAGTGGTTAGTTATGCCTTTTGGATTAACTAATGCGCCTAGCACTTTTATGAGATTAATGAACCATGTTTTGAGAGAGTTCATAGGAAAATTTGTGGTTGTGTACTTTGATGATATCCTTATCTATAGCACTTCTTTAGATATGCATGTTGAACATATTAAATCTGTTTTGGATGTGTTAAGAAAGGAAAATTTGTATGCTAATCTTGAGAAATGCATATTTTGTACCAACCATGTTGTTTTCTTGGGTTTTGTTGTGAGCTCCAAGGGGGTTCAAGTGGATGAGGAAAAGGTGAAGGCTATTCAAGAATGGCCAACACCTAAGAATGTGAGTGAGGTGAGAAGCTTTCATGGCTTAGCAAGTTTCTATAGGAGATTTGTTAAGGATTTTAGCACCTTGGCTGCACCCCTTAATGAAATTGTGAAAAAGAATGTGGGATACAAATGGGGGGAGAAGCAAGAGGCGGCCTTTGCTGCCCTCAAGGATAGGCTCACACATGCGCCTATTCTAGCCTTACCAAATTTTGCAAAATCATTTGAATTGGAGTGTGATGCTTCTAATGTTGGAATTGGTGCTGTTTTATTGCAAGAAGGGCATCCAATTGCTTATTTTAGTGAGAAATTAAGTGGACCATCACTTAATTATTCTACCTATGATAAGGAATTATATGCTTTGGTAAGGGCTCTTAAAACTTGGCAACACTATTTACTTCCTAAGGAATTTGTAATTCATAGTGATCATGAATCTTTGAAGTATTTAAAAGGCCAAGGAAAATTAAATAAAAGGCATGCTAAGTGGGTGGAATTTTTAGAACAATTTCCATACGTCATAAACATAAAAAGGGAAAAGGAAATATAGTTGCTGATGCTCTTTCTAGGAGACATGTTTTGCTTGCTATGCTTGAAACTAAACTATATGGACTTGAATCTTTGAAAGACATGTATTGTGATGATATGGATTTTGCTGAGATATATGTGGCATGTGTTAAAAAATCAGAAAATGGATTTTTAAGGCATAATGATTTTTTGTTTAAGGGAAATAAATTGTGTGTGCCTAAAAGTTCCATAAGGGAAATGCTTGTGAGGGAATCGCATGAAGGGGGGTTAATGGGACATTTTGGAATGCAAAAGACTTTAGAAATTTTGCAAGATAACTTTTATTGGCCAAATATGAAACGTGACGTTCATAAGATATGTGACCAATGTATTGTATGCAAAAAGGCTAAGTCTAAAGTTAAACCACATGGTTTATATACTCCTTTACCTGTTCCTGAATTTCCTTGGATTGACATTTCCATGGACTTTGTTTTGGGGCTTCCAAAAACAAAGAATGGAAGAGATTCTGTTTTTGTTGTGGTTGACAGGTTTTCAAAAATGGCTCACTTTATACCATGCAAGAAGGTGGATGATACTGCAGATTTATTTTTCAAGGAAATAGTCAGATTACATGGAATACCAAGAAGCATTGTGAGTGATAGGGACTCAAAATTTTTGAGTCATTTTTGGAGGACTTTATGGGAAAAGCTTGGAACTAAGTTACTATTTTCTACTACTTGTCATCCCCAAACTGATGGACAAACAGAAGTGGTTAATAGGACACTAGGGACTTTGCTTAGAACCATTCTAAATAAAAACATTAAAGCTTGGGAGGATTGTTTGCCTCATGTTGAATTTGCTTATAATAGGGCTATCCATAGCACTACTAATTGTTCACCATTTGAAGTAGTTTATGGATTTAATCCTTTAACTCCACTTGATATATTACCTTTGCCTAATATTTCCATGTTTAAGCAAAAAGAAGCGCAGGCTAAGGCTGATTTTGTCAAGAAGATGCATGAGAAGGTTAAGGCTCAAATTGAAAAGAAAAATGAGAGCTATGCCAAACAAGCAAACAAAGGAAGAAAGAAGATGGTGTTCCAACCAGGAGATTGGGTGTGGATTCACATGCGCAAAGAAAGGTTCCCAGAACAAAGAAAATCAAAGCTTCAACCTAGGGGAGATGGGCCTTTCCAAGTGCTTGAGAGGATCAATGACAATGCCTACAAAATAGACTTGCCTGGTGAGTATAATGTTAGTGCTACCTTTAATGTTGCTGACTTAACTCTTTTTGATGCAGGTGAGAACCCTTCAGATTTGAGGACAAATCCTTTTCAAGAAGGGGGGCGTGATATGGACATCAGTCAGGCAGTCAGCAGACTAGGTGGGCCCATGACAAGGGCACAAGCTAGGAAGGCTAAGGAGGCACTCCAAGTCATCATTAAAGAAGTTCCAACTCAAAGTGAGCAAAACATTAATGAAAGTCTTAAAAGTTCATTAATTGCACTCAAGTTGAAGAGGATAGCTTAATTGATGAAGAATCAGTTGCATTTAATGCAACTGTTAATTGAAGCACTTCCAAGCCAATGATGTGGCATTGTGGGCGGCCACATTGGTGCATGGTGGGCGGCCATGTGCTCTTTATTTTGCTGAATTATTATTGCTTTCAATAAGGTTTTGTAGTTACAAAACATTGAGTAATAACTTGGTGGTTACAAAGACAAAGGAGTGATGATGTTTAAAGGCATTGAAAGCCTTGTCTTATAGCCGTTGGGGAAGGCTTGTGTGCGCATGAATCTAGCCTCATTTTTGAGCTATGTGATGCGGCCAACATGTGCTAAATGTGGCTGAATTCTAAGTCATAAAAAAGGGTGCCAACAAGGTTGTAAATGAGAGAGTGAAGAGCCATTAAAGTGGCGGCCAAGTCATGAAGAAGGGAGTTACAAAATGCAAGGAATATTGAAGAATGGTGGCTGAATGTTGCGGCTACATTATGGCTGAATGAATAGCCTCTTTACATCATGTTTGGTGGTTATTTTGCAAGGTTAAATGTAGCTAACATGTGCCAAAATTCTGGTTAGGAAATGCGGCCATACAAGCTTACTTAGGTTAAGTTTTATTAGCTAATTTGTCTTTTAATTTATTTAATTCCTAGAATATGTTTAGGGTTGCATGGGAAGTGTGTAAAGGGGCATTTTGGGGATGAGTTGGGCGTGTAACTTGGCTGATTACACAACCCTAGTTTCACCTTGTAAATCCTATAAATACATGCTTCATGCATGCACAAAACACAATTGAAGTTTATGCAAATTTGCTGTCAAAATTAGAAAGTGAATTTCTTACTTAGAGAGAGTGAATTTCTCTATCTTTCTTGCTAGTCAAGAGTGAAGGTTATCAAAGGTTCATATACCTTTGTGTGATCATCTTCATGGACTTATCTTTCAATTCATGAAAGTGTGACGTCCATTTATCAGTTTTCTAGTTATTTCTTTTACTATCTGATATAATCAGTTACTCTATTTCCTCTACGTTTCTTGATTATTATGTGATTTAATCTTCAAGTATTCCTAAGGATTCTTATTGTTATTGATTATTTCCTTGTCAATTTCTTGTTTTGGTTATTTGGTATGCGTACGTCAAAGAAAAGAAAAGAAAAGAAAAATAGTTACGTACGTGCGTAAAGAAAAAGAACAAAAATATTGTTTATTTTCCTTGCAAAGCAAGAGGTGTTTACGTAAAGTTCTCTATTGTCAGAAAAAAAATTCTAAGGTCCATAAAAATAGAACCTCAAGGTTCATATCAAAGGTTTAACAAAATGGAACAAGTTGTGCGCTCAAAAACAGCCAGAATCATTCAGTTTTTAATTCTCAATTTAAACACTGGAAATGATTGGAAATTAGGAACAGAATTTTTTAGGAACAAGAACAGCAAAACCATACAATTCAGCGTGAGAAAAAGACCCCAAATGAGAACAAGAAGAAACAATCAGAATATGGATTTAGAACAGAAAATGGTGAAGATGAAGGCGTCACACTTCAAGGATGAAGATAAACCAATTGAGATTGCACACACAAAGGAAATGAAATTGCCTTTGATAAACCTCAGAATTTTGGATTGCTAAGAACCCAAGGGGAGAATAAACTCAACCTGTGTTTTTTTTTTAACAAAGTGTATTCTGCCCTTTCCTACCAAGCTGGGCGCACAAAATAGGCTGTTTGCCTTCACAAAACCAATGCAGCCACTAGCCCATAATTCTACATAATTGCCTAATAAAAATACTATTGTAACTGCCCAAAATAATAAAAATATTCAGCCTACAATTTTCAAACAAAGCTGGCTGAATTTACATGAGTTTTGTAACAGCTCTTTATTAATTTATTTGAATAAAAAACTCAGCCCACAATTTATTTAAATGGCCGCCCACCATTCAGCTAAAATAGCTCTCCAAATTATGAGTTAAATTTATAGCAAGCTGCCCATCCATTAAGATCATGCATCCTTCTCTTCAATCATGAGACAATTAACCATTTTAATCTTCATTTCTCCAGCATTTGGTTCTCTTAGAAAAATGGCTGCCAACACTTGTTGCATAGCTTCCTTAGCTCTCTTTGTCCTTTCCCTTGTCATAGGTCCTCCAAGCCCTTCAAGTGCTTCAAGCTTCTTGTCCTTCATGTCCTCATCAAAAGGTGTTGTCAAATAACGCCTATGCTATTCGGGACGTTACTTCGAATTGCGTGATTCAAGCAATGAATGGCAAACATTTAAAGAAATATAAACCAACCATGCATGAAGTAAAAATATGTCCTAAATAGATAATGAGTTTGAGGCCAAACATGGCCAATACAAGTTAAAACAGAGTTTGAAAAAGACGCAATAAAGAAAAGGAAAAGTGCCTTAAAACAAATTTTTGGTCTTAAAATCCAGGTATTCCTTCTTAGCCTTCTCCAGAGTGGCTTCGAGAGTGGCATGGTCATTCTGCGCTATTTTCAAACTCCTATAACAATTCACGAGTTTAGTGGAGCCGTCCTTAGCCTCTTTCTTCAAGTTCTCTTGGAGCTTTCGACCTCGATCAACAGCTTCAGAAAGCGTATCCCTCTCCTTGACTTTAAGGGCTACCTTCTTCTACAACTCTTCGATCTCTATATCCAAAACTCCAAGTTGTGTAGTGCCTTGTTCCAAGGTAGTGGAACATGCTTCGAATCGAGTTTTGTGATCAAGGAGTTTGTTCCTCAGGGCAGTCTCTCGACTCACGATCTCATCCTGCTTGGTCTCATTGGCATGAAGCTTGTTGATGGTTTCGGTTAATTCAGCGAAGACCTCTCTGATTTCTTTATCAAGGTCATCATTGAGGACTGCAACAAGGTCTTGAGAGAAGGCCAAATGTCGAAGCCTGCTTACCAGCCCTTGAACCTTTTGATGAGTGCTGGATTCAGAGGTTTTAGCGCCGCGGCTTGTCGAAGCAGCTGGAATCGAACCAGCCAGTAACTTGTTGATGATGTAAAAAGGGTCATCTTCGAGTTTTTGGCTAAGGTTCTCAAGATCGGCATCTTGGGCAGAAACCTTAGAGGGCGAAGTGGCTTGCTTCTCTGGTTGAGTCAAAGCCAAAGTAACAGCAGGTGTTGAAGTGTCAACCTCTTTCGAACCTTGAGGCTCTTGCTGTTTGGCACTCGAGGTAGGAACAATTTGGAGATCTTCAGTTCCTTTAAGAGCTTGTTCACGAGAACCATCAGAAGGTATATGGTCAAGTCCTTCATCAACATTCTCATGAGCAGTAAAATAGGGAGTCGAGGGAACTTCACTTTGAACATTTGGGTCGACCTCTTGCTCTTGTGCATTCCCCTTGGACGAACCTGCATCTGTTAGTTGTTTTTGAGTCTTGGGAGTTCGAGGAGATTCAATGACTTTGGGGGCAGAAGCATCTTCAGTAGCCTTGATTGTAGGTTGTTGTTGATCAGAAGGGGTTGCTTCAGGCTGCACTATTTCCTTTCCCTTTGCTGAGGCAGCTTTAACAATCTTGGTGATTGTCACATCATCATCATCAGTCGAAGACCCAGAGGCTTCTTGTTCTTCTTCTTCTTGTTCAGAACCGTCGACGTGACTTTCCTCTTCCTCTTCGTCTTCTTCTTCTTCATCTCTTTCTTCTTCCTGTTCTTCCTTTTCTTCTTCTTCATTCTCTTCTTGGTGTCGACCTTCAGAATGATTAGGGGAGGTAGCTTCCTGTTCCTCATTAGTGTCTTGATTCCCTGTAGGCTCAAATCTTAAAATCCAGTTCGACCCAGGATATTGCATAGCAAGGGGGAGAGAGAATTTAAAAAAGTATCTATACTGGAAGAACTAGAACCTGAAGAGCTTCCTTGGTAGGTCGAGCTCGATAGTACCTGAAAATGAGAAATGGCTAAGTTAATAAGAGGATCGAAGTCAGTGGTAAAAGAAGAATTGGTTAAATTCTCACCACTCTATTGGCCTTCCAAGAGTGCCTAACACCTGAAGCAACATGCTTGAGTTTCTTTTTTGGTGAGGATTGTTGCGAAAGGAAAAGATGTAAATTAGACACTCGAAGGTACTTTAATAAAGTGAAATTCGAAGACCTACCTCAATGGTTTGTGGATCTAAAGATGAACCATGTTCTTGGGTCTTAAGCTCCGTGTTCTCAGTCACAACAGGAGGAGTAACTCCTTGTCCAGAGATAGTTGCTTCTTTATTCGAAGGGTCAGCAGTTTGAGTTGGTACAGGAGTGGCTTGGGTTTCTTTCTCAGAAGTAGTGGCAGTAGGATTCTTTCGTTTCCTCGAAGTGCCAGCAGCTTTTGAAACAGGAGGCTTCGAAACCTGTTTGACTTGGGTTGTTACCTGCCATGAATTCGACGTAAGTAAGAAGTGGCGAAAAGAGAGAAGTTCGAAGAGGATATAAATTTCAAACATACCTTATCCTTTTGGGGTTTTTTCTTTTTGCCAGCTTCAGTGGTGTCAGTCGAAGCGGTCTTTTTGCCCTTTTTAGGGGCCTTCGACCTTTTGGATTCCATGGAATCCCCAGCATCTTTTGAAGCTGAAAACAACAATATGAAGTCAAGGGAAGCATTTGAAACGAAAAGGAAATGAAAGGAAATGTTACTCAAAAAGTACCTTGGCGTTTTTGCTTCACCGGTTCAGGATATTCTCGTTCAAGGATAACTCTAGAGAGAAAGTCCTCTTTCGAGCAGGCCATAGCTTTATACGAACTGCGCCACCAAAGGTCGAAAGCAGCAGTACAGTAGTTGGCAGGAGTGAAATCAGTGGCCACATAAGGTGGTTTTGTTTCTTCGAACTCCCTGATCCGTAAGATCACTTCGTCTGTTGAGGTGCAGGGGGCAATATTCTGCCCTTTGAAGAGAGGAACAGGGATATCCTGGCAAAGGCCAAACTTCCTAGCCACAAGAGTGGGCTGATAATGCATTAAGCAGGGAATGGACTGATCATAGTGAGGAAATATCAACTGGTTCCTTAAGATTTCACTCCATCGCTAGTCTTGAGCAGGTTGGTCAGCAGGGTACATGGCCACCAAGGATTGATGGACCCACCTAGGACCAAGAGTCCTCTTTGTATATGGAGCTAGCATGTCATCGAACTTGGTCTGGTCAAGGAAATAGGACATGCAAGCTTTGATTCGACCCAGTTTTTCAACAGGGGGACAAAGCATAAGGAGGCTCAATGGAGTAGTCGTAGTATTGAAGACATTGGTGATCTTCATGGGAAGTCCAAGGTCTTTTGGGAATGTGGCTCGAAGCCAGTAATCGAGAAGCCAAAAAGGACCATAGAAACCACTCAGGGGTTTGGAAATTTTGTAGAAGCCTAAAACATCAGACAAACAAAGGTATAGGTGGCCAAGAAGTAACTTAGCCAAATTAATTTTCCTACCCTCATGGAGGCAAATAGCTAACGGGTAAAGGCTTTTGGGGACTTGAAGAGACCTAACGCAGAAAACAAAATTGGCTAACTAAAACCATAGGAAAGCTATGTGTTCTTCCTCAGAGACATCAGGGGAATCCTTGTTGTGGTTGCTGGAAATAAAAGCTTGATAAGTCATCTTCTTGGGGTCAACTGGCTTATAGTCAAATTTAGAAGGCTTAGTGTTAGGAAGATAGGTTTCTCCTCGAGGCTCTAATCCAGTTATGACAGCAACATCCAACAGGGTAGGGGTAATCAGTCCACCTGGAAGGAAGAAAGTACATGTACCTCGATCCCAGAAAGGAATTGCAGCAAGGATGAGCTCGAAGTCATAAGGTATGGGTACCCGAGAATGCTGAACCAGGTCGAAAATGCCCAACTCTTTACACAGTCTCTCCTTTACAGGCTGCACCTTGTCCAACCAGCTATAGTAAGCTTTCCTATTCATCATAGGAGAAGACCTGAAAGCTTGTTTTTCTGGCTTCAAAACGTCAGCACGAACCTCGTCAGTAAAAGCCAAAGGAAGCTTTTGGTCCTTGGAGGAAACTGGTAGGGCCCAGGAAACCCAAACGGAGGCCATTCACATTGGTGGGAATGATAACGCTAGAAGCCCATACCTTCAGGTTCTCTTCAGTGGCCTCAGGCTCCGGTACGAAGATATCGTCTTCTCTGACGAAGGTTTTGCCATCTTCAGCTGCAAGTGGAGTCGGGCAAGCTACTTGATAGTTCTTGCTTGGGAAGCTTAAGGTAAGAGAAGAAGACGCCATTATAGTACGTGAGGTAGCAAATGGTGTGGAAAACTCAGGAAAGCAAGGATTTTTTAGCTAAGGGTTTTTTGAAACGTGAGGAAGAAGATAGAAAGCTGAGAGAAAAGTTTTATTAAAAGCTATTGCAAGGTAAAAGAGGGAAAACCAAGAGTCATTGGCGGTTACAAGCCCAACTGACATTATTGGAAGCCCAAAAGTTCTCAATCCAAAGGATCGTGGGAAAGAGAAAAGAAACGTTAAATGTTTCTGGACAAGCGTGTAAGGACACGTGCAAAAAATGCATTAGCTTCTAAAAACAATTTGAAGCTATGCATTTTGGGGGGCATTTATTAGACGTAAAATTAAATTCGAAGTGAACATAATTCGAATGCATAAGTCATATTGAGTTCGAAGTATTTGGAAAAAGTTTACAAGATTCGAAGTGGCTCAGCTAACGGCCAATCGAAGGAAGTCGCATTAATATGGAATGAGTACGATGATATAATTTCTTACAAAGCTAAGTCTTTCCTATTCGAACTATTGGCCAATGCCCTAAATTATTTTGGCAGGTATGATATGAATCCAGCCAGGTAAAATATTGTTAACAGAGTTCCTACAGCCGGACAGCCGAAAAGGAATTCCAGAACCTCTTTGACTATTGACTTTTCAATTCTGTAACGTTTCTTTTAATAGGCATTAATGTAACATGCAATTATTTACATGTGGTAATTGCATGATAGTGGGTTATTTTGATTACATGTTAATGGGGTAGAATTAATATTAGTGGATAATAAATGCTTAGGGGGAAATGTAGTGGGAATTTAGTGTTTCAGCCACTTACTTAGCCTATAAATAGGGGAACTATTGTATTTCAAATCACAACATGAGTTTAATGAAAATTGAGTTTTCTTATTGTGAGAGCTTTATGGAGTTCTGAGTTATATGAACCCGATTTCGATCTTATCAGGTTAACTTGTGGCGATCAACCCCATGACTTATCACTCACCTTCTCATCTTTCTTGAGTGTGGCGTCAATATCCTTCCCCAAAACGAAAATAAAAAAAAAAACATTTTTTTCAGTTTCTTTCTTCCAAACCGAAATTCAAGGCGATCCCGTTTTCGTTTCGCATCATTTGGTATCAAAGCTCAGGTTTCTAGGAATTGCAAGGCTGCACTCCGGGTAATTTCTTTCTTTGATTTTATTCATACCAACATATTACCTTATTGTGTTTGTTCATAGGCTGAACCATTGCAAAAGTTAGGCCTTGAAAACAATTGAGAATTCTGAAAATAAAAAAAAATAGAATAGAAATAAAAGAAAAGAAAGCATGTAAATGAGTTATAAAAAAAAATTGGGCTGAATGGTTCATGCTAGAAATTCTTCATTTTTAAGGTAATATTGTGGTTGATTTAAGGAAGAAATTTTGCACCTTGTTAGTTGTAAAATTCTGAATTCTTGGCTGCACTTATTGGCTGCAAATTGCACTCAATTTCACTCTGTCTGGCTGCAACTTTATTGGGCATACTTGCTGAATTTTGCTGCACCTATTGGCTTCAAATTGAGTCAAATTCCTTCCCTTGTTTGTGTATAAAATTCTGAGTTTGCTGTCCAGTTTTTGTTCTTGTGTGTTTTGTTTGATTTTCAATTCAGAAAGAGTCTTTGTTGTCTTGCACAAAATTCCGGTTGCTGTCCTAGTGTTTAATTCTTTCTTTTGTTCATCAATTGAGTCATTTTTGTTAGCTTTTCTTGTGTTTACTTGGCTGCACACAGATTGGTGAATTACTTTGTGTTTTCTCTTCTTGGTTTGATAAGAATTCAAGGAGGAATAGAGAGGAAAAAGGCAAGAGTGTTTCATTATTGTAATAGCCTAAAATTGTGTGCAAACACTTGAGTGTGGTAAGGATTAAAAAAAAAACAGCAACTACATGTTATCTTTTTACTTTTAATTTGTTTGATTTACAATGGCAGATTCTCAAAAAAACATTTTCCATACAAAGTGTTTAGTGGAAGGTAAATTGGGTTTAGTTGCTATTGATGGAGGGAGTTGTAGTAACATTGTGAGCGCAAGAATGGTGGAGAAGTTAAATATTTTTACTACTTCACATCCTAGACCCTACGAACTTCATTGGTTAAATGAAAAGGGGAAGTTAGAGGTGAATAGGCAAGCTAGGATCAAATTTTGTCTTGGAAGGTATGAGGATGAAGTTGTTTGTGATGTGGCTTCCATAGAGACATGTCACTTACTTTTGGGGAGGCCGTGGCATTATGATACTAAGGCTGTCCAAGATGGTGTAACCAACAAGATTTCATTCAAATACCATGACAAGAAAATTGTGTTGAAGCCTATGTTGCCAAGTCAAGTATGTGAGGATCAACAAACATTGAAGTTGAAAATAGAAAGAGAAAGAAAAGAAAAAGAAGAAAAGATTGACAAAGAAAGAAGAGAAAGAAGAAAAGAGGAGAGAAGAATTAGAAAAGGAAAAAGAAGAAAAGAAGAGAGAAGAAATAGAAAAAGAAAGAGAGAAAATGGGCAAGAAAAATTTAAATTCTAATGTTATTTCTTCTCTTGTTTGTGATACTATTTTACAGGGGCAAGAGGATGTAATTGTTAATGAAGCACACCACAAGCTGCCATGTTTGAGAAAGAAGTATGTTGATATCATTCCTAGTGCCCCATTGTACGTTCAACCCACTTTTGGAAGCCAAACTCATGGCAAAATTGAGAACAAGCATATGGAGTCTTATGGTTTGTTATATAATGTTATATGTTATAATAATTGTGTGGTTAAAATCATAAAGGAAAATCATGAGCATATTGGGGCTAACTTGTTACGTGATGAAAATGCTTTTCGGAATAATCATTTGAATATTCTTAATTTGTTGCTTATTGAAAATATTCATGGTTATCTCCATTTAGTTTTATTTGATTTGATGATTATGACTAACATGTATAAGGATAAAGCCAAAGAGGAATACAAGAGAATTGTCTATTACCCTGGCGTTTGGGTTTGGACACTAAAAAAGAAGGCTTCCCTAAACCATAAGGAAGAGAAGACAAAATCTGAATTTGTTCAAGTTGTGTTTGATCCAGGAGGATGGAATGGTTTCAATCATGTGATGAGGACATAGGGGGAAATCAGTATAAGTGTTATTTTTAATGTGTCTGACTTAAACTTTTTTTTTGATACAGATGTTGATGCTTTTGATTTGAGGACAAATCCTCTTGAAGAGGGGGGGAATGATGAGAATAAGGAATGATGCAAAGCCTTTTATTTCATTTCAATTTCAAGAGAATAAAACCTTGAAGATGCAAAGCACAAATTGATCATTTGAAGGGTAACTTGTCATAAATTCAACTCAAGAATGGAGGCTTACTTGCTAAATGGGGTGACCAGCATTTTATAATTATTTGGCTGAGTTTCAAATATAATTTGGGGCTGTTACAAATTATTTAAAATGCAGCCAGCTTGGTGAAGAATTGTAGGCTGAGTATTAATAATTTTTGGGCAGTTACAATTTGTTTTTAAGGCTGCCAATTATTAGTTTTTTATTGTGAGTTCATTAGAGTTTTTATTGTAAAATTTCTGAATGCCAAGGGACATGGGAATAGCACATGTGGCTGAATGTAAAAGGCTATATATAAGCTACACATAGGCATATGGAAGGCAGAATTTGATTGTGAAGAAAACTCAATTTTAGAGAAGTGATTTCTCTTGGGTTCTTGTTAACCCAGAATTTGAGATTTATCAAAGGATTTCCACCCCTTTGTGTGTTTAATCTCCGGGCTTATCTTCCATCCTTGGGAGTGTGACGCCTCTACTCAATTTTCCACTCCATCTTCCTTCCTTTCCATTCGCATAATTCTGCTCTAATTCTGCTTGGTACATGTGCGCTAATTTTCATTGCAAAGCTGACTCAATTTTGGTCATTATATTACAGGAGCAAGATACATAATAATCTGCACTATTTTTTGGTCCAATCAAGCGCTGACTTTAAACACTATTTCTGCACCTCATTCTGCTCCAATTAACACATTGTGTTTGCTCATAATTATGCACCTTTATGTCAAGTAATTTTGTTCCTATTTGGACGCTGAATTGCTAAAAAATTCTGCACATCCAAATCCAATTGTCTCGCTGAATTGGGTCACAAGGCTGCACCTTTTTGTGTTCCTTTCATTCATGTTGAATTGTTCTTTCTTTCTTTTAATTCATGGCTTAATTTTTTTTTCTTGAATGAATTCTGACTCTGTGCATTTAACTCCTTGTCCTTTGTCTAATTTTCCAAGGCAGCAAGAATAATTCCTAGGGTCCTTATTCAGAATCCTAAACCACCCCCTTGGGTTCACATCAAGGTATTTGCCTCGAATTGCTGAAGGCATCGATCTTTAACACTTCCTTCCAGCGTCATGTCCTCGAAGAAGAAAGGCACCAAAAGGTTGAAAGGTCAAGGAAGGGATTCGAAGCTTGAATCTTCCAAATAATCCAGCCTTTCCAGCTTTGCATCTTCATCATCCTCTTCTTTGACCTTGCCTCCTCAGCACCTTCCTCTTCCGTACCTTCCTCCACCTCCCAGGATCAGAAGACTGGGCGCAGAGCATGCATGTGATTTCCTGCCCCGTTGTCGAAGCTGGAACCAAGGAGGTGGAAGTAATACCAGACCTTAAAGGAGGTTAAGGCTTGGTGATTTGGCTGTTCTGTTCGACCCAAGGTTCCTAGTCCTTTCGAAGTGACCTTTAATGTTGGTCATCCTGATGGCCTAAGATCCAAAAGATATGGAAGTTTTAGGCCGTACAGGACAACCAATATTAAGAATCCCTCCATCAGAATAAGGAGATAATGCTACACCATCTCTGGGGCTATGTCTTTTATAGGAGCTTAATTTCGATAATTCTGAGGACGCCAACATTGAAGGCCAATAGGAAATAGCCTTAAACACAAAGACCAAGGTGGTCGGTGGTCAAGAAGGTTTAAATGGCTGGTGGCTTGAAAGAGAGGAAAGAAAATTACGCTCGAAAGGAAACTCTTGCAAAGAAGTTTTCTTTTGCTTCGAATAAGAGGTAGGAAGAAGATTTCAGTTCGAAGTCATGGGAGTTCAGAAGGTCGAAGCTCCCTTGAAGGAATTCAAACAAAGTGACTCAAGGATCAGCAAGATCGAAAGGGAAATTACTCTTAAGCGTTCTTGCATCAGTTGCCAATAGCCACGTCATCCAGAGCAGTTACTGAGGGAAGGCACCAACGTTCATGCAGGAGAACGTGGGACAAAGCACCAAGCCCTGGGAGCGGTTGAAGAAGCCCGTAGGTTGAAGACGGTTACAAGGGTGAGAACTATAAATAGGAGAATCCTCCACAGATCAAAGGTCCGCAACCTGAACACTCAAAGCACCCTGAAAAAGCCGTAGCATCCACCGTCGCGATCAAGGCACAATACCAGCAAGCTTAGAGAAAGTAGGGACCTGGCAGACCAATCTCTCTTGTTTTTCTTTTACTTTTGTTTTCAGTTCGCTCATGTATTCTCTCTCAAATTTACAGTACTTTTATAGAGAAGTTATCAAGGGCACTGTAACTGATTCCCTCGGTTGCTTGTGTTTGTAGGTTACCCTCTTCTTTTAATGCAAGTTAAGGCCCTGTCAGGGGCCATTGTTACAGTTTAGGGTTTCTGTTTCTTGCTTCAGTCACGTTTCTTATTTCGAATTAACCCTAAGATTTCACACCAAGGTAGAACCCACACTAAACATCAAAGGATCCGTATCTCGTCCTAGATTGATCAGAGATACATTTGTTTACCAAAAAATTCAGGATAAACAGTTAGTTATGCCTTTCGGTTTAACTAATGCTCCTAGCACTTTCATGAGATTAATGAACCATGATTTAAGGGAATTCATAGGAAAATTTGTGGTTGTGTATTTTGATGACATTCTTATCTATAGCACTTCTTTGGATATGCATGTTGAGCATTTAAAATCTGTTTTGGATGTGTTTAGAAAAGAAAATCTGTATGCCAACCTTGAAAAATGCATATTTTGTACCAACCATGTTGTTTTCTTGGGTTTTGTTGTGAGCTCCAAAGGAGTTCAAGTGGATGAGGAAAAGGTGAAGGCTATTCAAGAATGGCCGACGCCTAAAACTGTGAGTGAGGTGAGAAGTTTTCATGGCTTAGCAAGTTTTTATAGAAGATTTGTTAAGGATTTTAGCACCTTGGTTGCACCCCTAAAAGAAATTGTTAAAAAGAATGTGGGATATAAGTGGGGGGGGAGAAACAAGAGGCGGCCTTTGCTGCCCTCAAAGATAGGCTCACTCATGCGCCTATTTTAGCCTTACCAAATTTTGCAAGATCTTTTGAATTGGAATATGATGTTTCTAATGTTGGTATTGGTGCTGTTTTGTTGCAAGAAGGGCATCCAATTGCTTATTTTAGTGAAAAATTAAGTGGACCAACACTTAATTATTCTACTTATGATAAGGAATTATATGCTTTGGTAAGGGCTCTTAAGACTTGGCAACATTATTTACTTCCTAAAGAATTTGTAATTCATATTGATCATGAATCTTTGAAGTATTTAAAAGGCCAAGAAAAATTAAATAAAAGGCATGCTAAATGGGTTGAATTTTTGGAATAATTTCCATACGTCATAAAGCATAAAAAAGGAAAAGAAAATATAGTTGTTGATGCTCTTTCTAGGAGACATGTCTTGCTTGCTATGCTTGAAGCTAAATTGTATGGACTTGAATCTTTGAAAAGCATGTATTGTGATGATATGAATTTTGCTTATTTGTATGTGGCATGTATAAAAAAAATCAGAAAATGGATTTTTTAGGCATAATGATTTTTTGTTTAAAGGAAATAAATTATGTGTGCCTAAAAGTTTAATAAGAGAAATGCTTGTGAGGGAGTCACATGAAGGGGGATTAATGGGACATTTTGGAGTCCAAAAGACTTTAGAAATTTTGCAAGATAATTTTTATTGGCCTAATATGAAACGTGATGTTCATAAAATGTGTGACCAATGTATTGTTTGCAAAAAGGCTAAGTCTAAGGTTAAACCTCATGGTTTATATACTCCTTTACCTGTTCCTGAATTTCCTTGGACTGATATTTCCATGGACTTTGTTTTGGGACTTCCAAGAACAAAGAATGGAAAAGATTCTATTTTTGTTGTGGTTGACAGGTTTTCAAAAATGGCTCACTTCATACCTTGCAAGAAAGTGGATGATGCTTGCCATGTAGCTAATTTATTTTTCAAGGAAATAGTCAGATTGCATGGAATGCCAAGAAGCATAGTGAGTGATAGGGACTCAAAATTTTTGGGTCATTTTTGGAGGACTTTGTGGGGAAAGCTTGGCACCAAGTTATTATTTTCTACTACTTGTCATCCTCAAACTGATGGTCAAACAGAAGTAGTAAATAGGACACTAGGTACTTTGCTTAGGACAATTTTAAACAAAAAAATTAATTCTTGGGAGGATTGTTTGCCTCATGTTGAATTTGCTTATAATAGGGTTGTTCATAGTACTACCAATTGTTCACCTTTTGAGGTAGTTTATGGATTTAACCCTTTAACTCCTCTTGATATATTACCTTTGCTTAACATTTCTGTATTTAAGCATAAGGAAGCGCAGGCTAAGGCTGATTTTGTCAAAAAGATGCATGAGAAGGTTAAGGCTCAAATTGAAAAGAAAAATGAGAGTACTGAGCAAGCAAACAAGGGGAGGAAGAAAGTGGTGTTCCAACCAGGAGATTGGGTATGGGTACACATGAGAAAATAAAGGTTCCCAGAACAAAGGAAGTCAAAGCTTCAACCAAGGGGAGATGGACCTTTCCAAGTGGTTGAAAGGATCAATGATAACGCCTACAAGATAGACTTATCTGGTGAGTATAATGTTAGTGCAACCTTTAATGTTGATGACTTAACTCTTTTTGATGCAGGTGAGGACCCTTCAGATTTGAGGACAAATCCTTCTCAAGAAGGGGGGGCGTGATGTGGACATCAGTCAAGCAGTCAACAGGTTAGGGGGGCCCATGACAAGGGCGCAAGCTAGGAAGGCTAAGGAGACCCTACAACTTGTCATCAAAGAAGTCCAACCTCAAATTATAAAGAGCATTAATGGAAGTACTCAGTTCATTAATTGCACTCAGGTTGAAGAGGATGTGATATGAACCTTAAGGTTCTAATTTTCATGGACCTTAGAAATTTCTGAATAAAACATCACTTTTCTTGATAACCAACTTTCTATTCTTTTCTTTTCTTTTCTTTTTGCTATTTTCTTTTCTTTTTCTAATTTCTTTGGAATTCGAACACTATTTTAAAATAAGATAGAAGGATGACAAAAACTAATATTCAACCTTTGAATACTTGAAAAATAAATCACATATATTTCAAGTAGTACGTATAGGAAAAATAGGTGTTTTTTTTAACAAATTAGAAGAAGTAGGAAAATTAGAAACAATAGAAGGTGGACGTCACACTTTCAAGACTTGAAAGATAAGTCCTTGAAGATACACACACAAAGGCGAAGAACCTTAGATAATCTTCAACTCTTGACTAGCAAGAAATTTAGAGAAAATCACTTTCTCTAAAGAGAAAATCACTTTCACTTATATTGATAAACTTGGCATAAAACGTCTAACTTTTCTTGCATGCATGAAGCATGTATTTATAGAGTTTACAAGGTGAATTAGGGCCATGCAATCAGCTGCACCTTCACGCCCAAAATACTCCCAAAAATACCCCTTACACACTTCCCATGCAACCCTAATTACATTACTAAAATTAAATAAATTAAAGGAACAAAAATAGCTACTAAAACTTAACCTATGCAAGCTTAAGTGGCCGCAACTTCAACCAGAATTTTGTGGCACATGTGGCTGATTGATTCCTTGACTTGTAACCTCCAAATGTGGATTAAAATGGCCATTGAATCAGCCATTGAAGTGGCCGCCCAAAACAGCCACAATCCATCAAGAATGCCTTCATTGTGTAACCTCCATTTCATGAATGTGGCCGCCACTTTGATGGCAATTGAACCAGTCATTTACAACCTTCTTAAACTCCTTATTTTAGCCATGTGATGCATGTGTTGGCCGCCCAAGTAATGGCATATAACTCAGCCAATTTACTCACTTGTTGGCCCATGCTTGATGACACTTAACTCACCCAATTATGCATATGTTGGCCGCCCCACTTTATGGCATATTACTCAGCCATTTAATCACATGTTCGCCGCCCCATTTTGCTAGGTGGGAAGGTCTCCATGTGGCTTGAAATAAGTCCAGGTTCATGCACTAGAAACACACACTTTCTAACGGCTAGTAGACATGGTTTTAATGCATTTATCATCTTGTCATGTAACCACCAGAAAATTAATCTCCTTTTGTGTAACCACTAGCATCTTATTGAAAGTAAATAAACATCATAAATCAACAAATTGGTGATTGAATTGGCCGCCCACCATGGCCCCATCTCAAGCTAATGAAGGTTCTTCAACTGGTAGTTGCATTAAATGCAACTGTAGCTTCATCAATGCTTCCTCCTTCTTCAACCTCCTTTGCCTTTCTTGTTTGCGCCCTTGTCATGATTCCCCTTAATCTTTTGACTGCTTTGATGTCCTCATCAGGATGGAACCATGGATGAAGCGACAGTTGCATTTAATGCAACTAGCAGTTGAAGCATCTTCATGAGCAAGTGATGTGGCCATGTGGGCGGCCAACTTAGCCTACAATTTGTTGAATTATTAATTTCTTTATTTGCTTTAAATAATATGTTGGTGGTTACAAACATTGAGTAAATTTCTTGGTGGTTACAAAACAAGGTCATAAGTGCATTAAAACCTTGTTTACTAGTCGTTAGGAATTGTGTGCTTATGTTGCATGAACCTGGTCCTTTATCAAGCCACATGAAGACCTTCCAACAAGTAAAATGGGGCGGCCAACATGTGCAAGAATGGCTGAGTTATATGCCATCAATTGGGGCGGCCAACATATGCTTAATTGGGTGAGTTATGTGCACCAACAAGTGAGTAAATGGCTGAGTCATAAGCCATTATTTGTTGCGGCTAACATGTGTTTTTCATGGCTGATTTATGGACTTCAAAGAGGGTTTATGGAGGATATAATTGGCTGATTCATTTGCCATCAAAGTTGCGGCCACATTCATGAAATGGAGGTTACAAATTGAAGGCAAACTTGATTGTTTTGGGCTGTTTTGGGCGGCCACTTCAATGGCTGGTTCAATGGCCATTTTAATCCATGTTAGGAGGTTACAATTCAAGAATTCAATCAGCCACATGTGCTCAAAAATCTGATTGGAAAATGCGGCCAACTAAGCTTGTTTAGGATGAGTTTTATTAGCTTATTTGTCTCTTTAATTTAGTTAATTCCTAGTAATGTACTAGGGTTGCATGGGAAGTGTGTAACGGGTATTTTTGGGAGTATTTTGGGCATGAAAATGCAGCTGATTGCATGGCCCTAATTTACCTTGTAAACTCTATAAATAATGCTTCATGCATGCAAGAAAGGTTAGATGAAATATACAAAGTTTTTGCTTATACTTGAGAGTGATTTTCTCTAAGTTCCTTGCTAGTCAAGAGTGAAGATTATCAAAGGTTCCTTACATTTGTGTGTGTATCTTCAAGGGCTTATCTTTCAAATCCTGAAAGTGTGATGTCCACCTTCTATCTCTTCTAATTTTCCTACTTCTTCTAATTTGTTCAAAAACCTATTTTTCCTATACGTACTACTTGAATTATATGTGATTTATTTTTCAAGTATTCAAAGGTTGAATATTAGTTTTTGTCATCCTTCTATCTTATTTTAAAATAGTGTTCGAATTCCAAAGAAAATAGAAAAAGAAAAGAAAATAGAAAAAAGAAAAGAAAAGAAAAGAATTGAAAAGAATAGAAAGTTGGTTATCTAGAAAAGTGATATTTTATTCAGAAATTTCTAAGGTCCATGCAAAATAGAACCTTTGTTCATATCACAAGGGGGAAGCACGGATGAGTTCTTTACTTTGTTTTATTGTGTTCAATAAATCACATGGTTGTTTCGAATATACATTATTGTGGCTGAATGTTACAAAGGGGTATTGAAAAGGAATCAATTTGGTAGCCGTTGCAAGGAGACAAAGAATTAATTGCATGGAGGGTACAATTTGGGAGAATTATGGGCGGCCAACATGTGCTTCATGGGCTGAATTGTAACCAACAAATAGAATTGAATTGGCTGAATGAAAGCTCATCAAAAGGGGCGGCCAACACATGCTCATTGAAAGTAATGAATTGGTTGATTAAGGCACATCAATGGGGCGGCCTGATAGGAATATGCACTAAAGACTTATATATTTATGAACATTCATCACTTGTATCATGTTATTTTATATAGGCAAACTTATTCTTTTAGAATATAATCATTGTCCGTAGAATAGTAAGCTTAAACTTCATAAGAAATCAAGTAGATAACTTGATCGTGAGATCTTATGAAGAACTATTCTTAAAATAGTCCCTAGTTGAATATCATCTCAGGACAAAGATGCATTTAGACTAGTATGTGAGTTCGTTGATGATCACATCTCACGGATCATGGATATGAGATATCATGTGCTCACATAGGTACACATTAAGAGTAATGGTGTACTGGACAGACCCACCTTAAGAACGTTGCATGGGTTGTTACATAAGTGTCATGAACGTTTCTTAAATTAATAAATGTTATATGAAGTCCTTCGACCTGAAATCACTACGATTCCTACATAAGGAATTATATGTTTTAATTATCATCAAACGTTACCTGTAACAGGGTAATCATAAAGTTGGTTTTTGGACATATTATATGGTGGAATGTGAGTGCCCTAGATGGGATTTGTCCCTCCTATGTAACAGGAGTTATATCTTTAGGCCTCTTGATAAAGTGAGACTGCAAAATGCATGGCCATGCTCAGGAGGATAAATATGAGATATTTATTTTCTGTACAGTCTACTTGGGGATCAAGAAAATATATATTGAACTATACAAGGTTGACACAATCCATGCCCTTGTGTTCAATAAGATATTTGGACAAAGGGACAGAGCATATAAATTATTATAATAAAATAGGATTTATCAAAGTTATTGATAATCTCAATATTTGGATAGTGATGTGTTGCTAGATACCGCTCACTATTTATAATATTAAATATAAAAGGATTTTATTTTAATATTATAACCAAATATTAAAATCCTATTGGGTCACACGCATACAACATGCCACTAGGAAAGGATAATAATTCTAATTAAATTAAATTAGAATTATTACATAATGGGCCAGGCCCATAAGTGTAAGGGTTAAGTGAGTGAGGGGGTAAAACCCTAGCCACCACTCTATAAATAGAGCATAAGATGCACTACCCTATAGACACATGAGCAATCGCTTCTTACTTTCTAAGGCTACTAGCAGAGCTGAGGAAGGTTTCCTAGTCCGACTATTAGCGTGGATACCAATTGAGACGTGGCTAGACTTGCCTCGTTTGTAATCCTAATAAGGTACGACCTTTCGTTTCAATACCTTTTATGCCTTGATTTGTGTTTTCGCAAAACGATTATAACAAGGGAGGGAATCCATTTATTTCCGCTGCACCCTGACCACATGCTTGATTCCCTTCAATTGGTATTAGAGCTTTGTTTGCGATAAACACGTTTTAGGCTTTTAATCTTGTGAAGATTATGATTTTTGTTGTTTTTCCTGCTGAAAAAATGAAGCGCTGTTTTCTGCGCTGCAGCGCAGACTGAAGCGCAGATCTGCGCTGCAGGCTAGGCTGGAGCGCAAGCGAAGCACATATTACATTTTTTATTCTGATACTTGCGCTTCACCTACGCTGTAGCGCAGGTAAAGCGCAAGCGAAGCGCAGCTTTCAGAATCATTTTATTTTATTCCCTTTATTGATCGTTTTATGAGCAATGTATCCTTTATTGATTGTTTTATGTGTGATGTATATATATGTTTATATGTTCTATTGTTGGAGGGTCCCATGGAACATGAAAGAGTTCATGTCTTGGGCGTCAAAGGGTTCAATTGTTAAAACCTTGTCTCGACTCAAATATTGGCTGCGATAAACATGCCACTTATCAATTTGCTGACAAGAACGTATTCAAATGATACGAGAGACTCACCCGTGCTACACTGCGTAGTGTGTTATTTCGTATGCGTGTTAATCGAACCTCGCTTAATATATATACATCTTATTATGTCACTCGTTTTACAATCAATAAATGCTAATTTTTGCATGATGGTTGGTTATGGCCTTAGTTGTTTTAAATTTAAATACAACCTGCGTGTCGTGCCTTACCTCTTAACATTCCTCTTGTAATTCTCTTCTCATCTCTATCCCCTCGTATGTTAAACGAGGTTTCTTCTTGTTATGTAATGTAACCAGAAAGAGCATGGAGTCAAAGGAATAAAATTAAAGCGATCAAATCCCTCGAAGGGAATGTTAAGTTATGTTTTTCATTCCAATGAATAACACTCGTCAAGGCTAGAATGGATTAAGTGTGGGTCTGTGATGAGGACATCATAGCAGTCAGCAGGTTAGGTGGGCCCATGACAAGGGCGCAGTCTATGAGGGCTAAGGAGGCACTACAACTTGTCATCAAAGAAGTCCAACTTCAAAACATGCAAAGCATTAATGGAAGCTCATAACTCATTAACTGCACTCAAGTTGAAGAGGAGGAACCATTTGATGAAGAGACAGTTGCATTTAATGCAACTACCAATTGAAGCACTTCCAAGCTGATGAGGTGGCATTGTGGGCAGCCACACATGGCCCATTGTGGGCGGCCACATGGAGTCTTTTATGCTGAATTATTGTTGTTTATTTATGCTTTCAATAAGGGTTAGGAGTTACAAAACATTTGATTAATATTTTGATGGTTACAAGACAAGGTTGTAATGAGTTTCAAAGGCATTAAAAGCCTTGTCTACTAGCCGTTTGGGAGCTAGCTTGTGCGCATGAACCTAGTCCTTTTGTGGGCTTCATGGAGACCTTCTATTTGCTCTAAAGTTTCGGCCACATTGGATTAAAAGGCTGAGTAAAATACCATCAAGAGGGGCGGCCAACATGTGCATAATTTGGTGAGTAAAGTATCATTAAACATGTGCTATCAAGTGAGTAACTTGGCTGAATTGTAAGCCATCATTTGGGCGGCCAACACATGCTACACATGGCTAAAATAAGGTGATTAAGAAGGTGATAAATGGTTGGTTCAATAGCCATCAAAGTGGCGGCCACACTCATGAAAGGAAGGTTACACATTGAAGGCACACTTGAAGAAAGAAGGCTATATGGTGCGGCCACTTATTGGCTGAATCAATGGCTACTTTAAGTCATGTTTTATGGTTACATTTCTTGTATTATGGCAGCCACATGTGCATCCAAAGAGCTGGTAGGGTTGCGGCTAGGATAGTTTCCAATAGGTGCATTTTTATTAAGTTTTTATTTAGGGTTTTTATCAATTAAGTTATAATAGTTAACTAGGGTTGCATGGGAAATGTATGGAGGGTATTTTAGGGACAATATGGGCGTGAACATGCAGCTGAATGCATGACCTAATTGATCTTGTAAAATCCTATAAATTCATGCTTCATGCATACAATAAAGAAAAGAATGAATTATGCAGAAAATTACCTATACTTTGAGAGTGTTTCTCTTAGTTTCTTGCTAGTCAAGAGTTGAGAATTTATCAAAGGATCCTTCCTTTGTGTGTATGTTCTCAGGGACTTATCTTTCAAGTCTTTGAAAGTGTGACGTCCTTTCCTATCTTTCCCATCCTTTATTTCTTCTTCTTCTAGTTTTTTTTTACCTTTTGTTTTTGTGCTCAAAATCTATATTTTTCCTATACGTTAAACTTGGTTTCTAAGTGATTTATTTATCAAGTTTTCTAAAGGGTGAATATTTTTTTGGCAAGGTTACTACTTGGTTCTCAATTTTTTTATCAAAGAAAAAGGTATTATCAAAGAGAAAAAGAAAAGAAAAGAAAAAGATACGTACGTGACAAAAGAAAAGAAAATAGAAATGATGAATTTTTGGTAGAAAAGTGTTTGTCAAGGAAAGTGCTCTTTTATTCAGAAATTTCTAAGGTCCATGAAAAATAGAACCTCAAGGTTCATATCATTTGGTAATCAGAGCTCCGGTTATTAGAAAATTTTCTGAATTCTTTTGTTCTAACAAATACTATTTCTTCTTAGCTTTTCTTGTGTTATTGTTTTCTTGACTACACGCAGGTTGGTGAATTGTTTGATTTTATTCTCCTCATTGGTGTGGTAAGAAATTCAAGAGAAATAGAGCATAAGATGCACTACCCTATAGACACATGAGCAATCGCTTCTTACTTTCTAAGGCTACTAGCAGAGCTGAGGAAGGTTTCCTGGTCCGACTGTTGGCGTGGATACCAATAGGGACGTGGCTACATTTGCCTCGTTTGTAATCCTAATAAGGTACGACCTTTCATTTTAATACCTTTTATGCCTTGATTCGTGTTTTCGCAAAACGATTATAACAAGGGAGGGAATCCATTTATTTACGCTGCACCCTGACCACATGCTTGATTCCCTTCACGGCCAACACATGATGAATGCACATTATTCTTATTCATTTTTGTAACATATTTGGCTGAGTTATGTGGGTAAAGTTGGGCGGCCAATATGGAATTATTTGGCTAAATTATACTTAGAAACTTGGCTAAAGCTACAAGGGACAATTAGGTCTAGACTTTTAATTACTTGTTGGTTGTTTCATGTTTCTTGTTTTATTATTATTTAGTAATTTTATTAGGTGAGTTACAAGGCTGAATGTAGAAAGCCATGCATGGTGCGCATGAGGCTATTTAAGAAGCATGCAAGCCATGCAAGAGACCTTAGAATGTTTATGTTAAAAAATTGTCAATCAAAGAGAGTGTTTCTCTTATTTTCTTGCCTTGTCAAGAGTGAGGTTCATCAAGGGTTCTTCACCTTTGTGTGTGCAATCTCAAGGACTTGTAGCATCCTTGAAAGTGTGGCGTCCAATTTACCTTCTTCATCTTAATATTCTTCTTATTTCCCAAGTATCCACGTGTTTACCTTTGAATATTTGTGCAAGAAAGACTTTCAATCTTTAGGGCTGAGATTGTTCAAATAGAAAGAAAATCTTTCATTATTCCAATGTTCAAAATTCCAAAAAGAAAGTTTCAATCAAGAAAAGAAAAGAAAAAGAAAAAGAAAGTGTTAGTAGAAAGTTCAAGTTTTCAGCCTACAAATTCTAAAAGATCCCTATTTTGAATCCTAACATCATAAGGGTTCATATCACAAGTCCTCCATTTCAACAAAAGGATGCAATTCCACTATGTCCCTTATGTCAAAATTAAGTCCATTGATAAACCTAGCCATAGTTGCTTCACTATCCTCAACTATGTTTGCCCTTATCAAAGAAAGTTCCATTTCCTTAAAATACTCATCTACACTCTTAGAACCTTGCTTAAGAGTTTGAAGTTTAATGTGTGACTCCCTAGTGTAGTGTTGAGGTATGAACCTCTTTCTCATGATGGACTTCATTTCCTCCCAAGAGGAAACCAAAGGAGCATTGCACCTTCTTCTATCAGCCTGAAGCTGATGCCACCAAACTAGAGCATAATTTTTGAATTCAAGATAGGCTATCTTAACTTTCTTTTCTTCCCTATACCTATGGA
Organism: Sesbania bispinosa; assembly: GCA_026901365.1. Classification (NCBI taxonomy): domain Eukaryota; kingdom Viridiplantae; phylum Streptophyta; class Magnoliopsida; order Fabales; family Fabaceae; genus Sesbania; species Sesbania bispinosa. The sequence goes on from QLOH01000593.1 coordinate 532,276, forward strand.
AACTAAAGATTTGTTCAATTTTAAGTTCTCATTCTAGGTATTGCTCTGCATCATTCCTCCCATTGAAGGTGGGGACTTCTATTTTGACTCCTGTAAACCCTTGTTCCCTTTGAGGTTCCTCTTCCCTCTTATGCTCTCTCCTAGGTCTTCTATGGGCAGCTTCATAGTATTCTTCTCTATCCCTCCTAGGCTCTTCCTTATAGTACTCTTCTCTATATCTTGCTTCCTCACGCCTCCTAGCCATCCTATGTTCTCTATTTCTGACTTCTCTCCTCCTAAAGGTATGACTTGAACGTCTCTCTCCCTCACTACTCTCAGGATGGTACCTATCTTCACTTCTCACTATGCTATATCCACTCTCACTTCCTCCTTCTCGAGAAGAGTGTCTTCTCTCCCTCCTATTCCCACTTAACTCTTGCCTAAGCTCATTCATCTCATGCCTCATCATTCTGGCCATGTCTTGAATGCATGTTGCAACTCAGCCATATATCTTAAAGTCCTAGGTGAAGGAGGTGGTGAGTTCCTACTACCCATTGTTTTTTTAAGTTTTTGATTTTTTAAAATGGACATTTCCCCTCAACTAAGTGTTTACACTTAATGGAATGTAACACTTGTGTATGTCACTCTTTTTGGCTTTTTCTATAATGAAAATCTCTTGCCTCTTCTACTCGGTTGAGGTTGGTTTGATCTTGCAAAGACCAACAGTGAGACTAAGTATTAACCCTTCCCAAATAGAAGCGCACTAACAAAAGAAAAATATCTACTGAAAGAGGATTGGAATTTCCTAAGACAAAACAAAGAGTTGATGAGACAAGCAAGAAAAGCAAGCACTCAAGAAGGCTTATACACAAGAGTAGAAAGCAAACAAGACAAGACGGAAGAAATTGCAAAGAGAATTATTTTTGGTGATTTTTTTGAAAAGAGTTGCCAAAATTTGTTGTTTTAGAAAAACAACAATTACAACTCAATTTACAGTATACAGGAAAATGAAAGAAAAATTTACAGTAAAATGTCAACCGTATTATTGGGATTTCTTTTTGTTGTTTTTCTTTTTTTTTTTGAATTTTTGACTTTTTGGGTGTCTTTTTGACTTTTTCTCTTTTTGTTGACTTTGCACCCTTTTTACTTTTTACACCTCTTTTTGTATTTTTGGCAATATAATTCTTTTTTTGTATTTTTCTTTGCCTCTTTTCTTTCTTTTTGGCTTTTTCCCCAACAGAAAATTATAAAAATTTGTACAAAATTACAGAAAACTAAACTGCACCTAATGAACTGTTTTTGGGATTTTTGACACTAAACTGGTCCAAACGGTACCAAAAAAACGAAATAGATAGGCTGAATTCTAAAAACTGTAAATTAAAACGATATGACAACCTTATTTCAAAAAATTCCAAAAATTTACTTAGCACTTCCTTGTTGATTATACGAACACAATACGGTCACAGAAACGCATTTGGTTCAGTTTTAAGATGGAATTTAAATTTTGAAGGAAAATCAACAATTGAAAATTTGTTTATCTTCTTCCAACTCTATGAACAAAAAATCAGCCTAATGGTGAGCGTTTTGCATAATCAAACAGGGAAAGTCCAAGGTAGAGATAGCAGTCAATTCAGATTTGCAATCAGAATGCCAAACAGACAAACAGAACAGGAGTAGAAATTTGAACAATACAGTGCCCAAAAAATGCGCAAAAATGGCAAAATAAATGGAGAAAATTGCACAAAATGAATTTAAAGGGGTAAACTGAAATTAAAAGGATGAGGAGGACAGAAATGTAAATGGCAGAAAGTAGAGGGGATGGCAGAAATTAAAAGGATGGGGAGAACAGAAATGTAAATGGCTGAATGTAGAGGGGATGGCAGAAATTAAAAGGATGGGGAGGACTTAAATTAAATGACAGAATGTAAAGGGGATGGAAGAAATTAAAAGGATGGGGAGGACAGAAATTAAATGGCAGAAAGTAAAGGGGATGACAGAAATTAAAAGGATGGGGAGAAGCTGAAATTAAATGGTGAAAAATTAAAAAGCGGAAAGTAAAGAGATGAATATAGGGGATGAACAATTAATGGTGAAATGGGAGAGAATGTAGGTGAACGATCTTTGGAAAAATGAAGACAACAATGCCTCCTCTTACCACACTTCACCAACAAACAAGCAGTTATAGCAGTTAATTTGCAAGAATCACTCAAGAACAAGTGTGAGAAATTAGAATAGGCATTTCATCAAACACCTATGGGGTGGGAATTAGCGGCCCGAAAACTCCTCTAACTCAAGCAATTGCAAGCAAATCAAACAAGCTGATAGCAGCAGAAAGGCAACTCGGGCCCGGGAAACAGTTCAAGACCGAATTACAAGTGAAACAAGGAGATGAATTACACTAAAATGGCCGAAAATTCTGCACAAAAATGTGCAGTAAAACCGCGCCCAAAACAGCCCCAAAGTGCTCCAAAATTGCTCAATTCAACAAAGCTTTGATGACCAACTGATAGCTGGATGGATACGGATCGAGAATTGAGCAAAAACAACCGGTTAGAATCAATTAATAGCGAGTAAACCACCACTTTAGTCTCTGAAAGTGTGGTTAACTGTCAATTTAGTCCCTGAATTGAAAAATTGTCAATTTAGTCCTTGAAAGTGTTAAACGTCGGTCAGTTTAGTCCTTTTGCTTCACATTTTGTTAACTAACGCACAATAACAAAAGGACTAATCTGATCGACGTTTAACACTTCCAGGGACTAAATTGACAATTTTTTCAATTCAGGGACTAAATTGACAGTTGACCACACTTTCAGGGACTAAAGTAGTGGTTTACTCAATTAATAGCACTTAATTTGAAAATTATAGTGGCTGGAACAACAACTATAATGTGCAAGAAAATGAAGGAAAATGGGAGAAAATGAATTAAAAAGTGGAAGAGAAAGAGATGGTTGGGACGCCACTGAAGCACGAATCCACCCACAGCAGATAAGTCCAGGTGCTAGACGCCACTGATTCAGGAGAATCAGATATGTCTCTGGTTGGTTTAAGAAAGAACCACCAAGCCTACTCTCAACTCACACTTGAGGAGAAAAATGGGCATAATGCCTTTACTCTATTCATCAAAGTTGTATTTACAAGAGAGGGAGCCTCCTATTTATAGGAGTAAGGGGGCGGCCAAAATGGGGAAAAAGTGGGGAAAATAAAAGATGAGTGAAAAATCCTAAGTGGGTGTTGAACCCCTATCCCTTTGGCTAATTAGCTAGGCTAATACTTAAGCTAATAAAACCATCATTTTAGCGCCCAATATAGGATGAAAAGGGAAAATTAAAAGCATGTCCTAATTACATCCTAATTACATCTTAATCCTAATATTAATCCTACTTTTATTAATCCTAATTAGATGGAGTCTTGCATGTTGACTTGAGTTCAAGGTCAAAGGTCAATGGGTTGACCATGTTGAGGGTGACTCATGCTCGGTTCAGCTCCAAGCAATTCTAGCAACTCCATGCTTGATCCTAGCTTTCAGCTGTCAGCCAAGGGTAATACTGATAGGCGCTATCAGTGACACTTCATCAAGTGTTAGAATTCAACAAGTTCAAAAATATTTCAGCAAGTAGGAAATACTTCAGTAGGCACACACTTCAGCAAGTTCATATATTTCAGAGACTCATTTTGCAGAAAATGCATGAATGTTTAAATTATCTCTTATGAACTTAAAACTATCCTCAACAAGGGGTTTTGTGAATATGTCAGCCCATTAATGCTCTGTATCAATGAACTTAATATCAAAAACTACTTTCTGAACATAGTCTCTAATAAAAGTATGCTTGATCTCTATATGCTTTGTCCTAAAATGTTGAATGGGAGTTTTAGAAAGATTTATTGCACTTGTGTTATCACACAACACAGGAATAGAATCAACAACAATATTAAAATCCTCAAGCTAATATTTTGCCCATAGTAGATGTGAACAACCGCTTGCTGCAGCAATATACTAAGCTTCAGTAGTTGATAAGGCAATTGTGCTCTGCCTCTTGCGTGACCAACTAATCAAATTTTCTCCTATGAAGTGGTATCCTCCACTTATTGATTTTCTCTCAACTCTGTCTCCAGCAAAGTCAGCATCATATTATCCTAAAAATCTGTCGTCCTTACTCTTCTTATGGCACAGACCAAGATTAGTAGTACCATTGAGATAAATTTTTTACATAAAATTTGCATCGTTTCAGCATGTTGATATTCTCTGTTATTGCATGAGGTCTGAAAGAGGGTATTTATAGAGTTGGATTTGCGATCCGTTGAGCTCTATTAAATTCTCGTTGTGAAATAGCATTAAATGCTAATGCTTTCATTAAGACTTAGCTTCTTAGGGCTTCTGAACAGGGCAAAGTAGGCTTGCAGCTGAGACTTTGCTTTTTCTGAGCACAAGTACTTCTGCAGCAGGAACACTCCTTTTATGGTATGGAACTTGAACTAGTTCTAGAAAGCTATTTTGAGCATTATGCTAAGAGAAGTGATCAGCGAAGACACCTTGCAAAAGTCTCTGAAAAGACTTGATACTTGAGAAAGTCTTCAATGAGTCTTTCTTCAAGGTAGATAAAAAATGCAGAACCAAGAGCCACGTCCAAAAACTTCAGAGTCTTCAACCTTCAGCACCGTTGAGATCTTGGCAAGCGTACCAATATTACAGCAGTATAATAGTAAGAGAAAGGGTTGTCGTATCCACAGGGAACGGTACAATGTAAATTCTTAGCGATCGATCTAATCTAATTTAGTAGGATAAGATTTGTTTTGGATTTTTGAATTTTAAAATACTAAATTTAAAATACTGAATTTAAATGACATAAAATAAAGATAGATTGAATCCAAAAAAAATTTCGAAAGGATAAGGATGAATGAGAAAACTAGGATTGAACTTCGTCTATTGCACCCCTCTTGTATTTTGAAATCTAGGAATTTATAGATATAAATATTGAAGCACAAATAAATGTTATTTCATAAAGGTCTCCACAACTATGAAATACTCAGAAACAATTTATGTTGGTCTCCACAGTCATAAATTGCCCTAGTTTAAAGATCAGTTGTTAAAGCTATCAATTCATCCTGGTCTCCACAGCTTGATTAAAACTTACAGATGAAAAAATAATAATGCTCCTAAGTTAACATTTTAAGCTAAATGCTAATGGATGATCTGTGGCATAAATATTGCATTATCTAATACTTTAGCAGATCTATTAGCTAGAGGTTGACACATATAAATGAGCTTCAATGCAGAGCTATTGATGCAACTTCATATGGAATAGGTGGTTGTGGAGTTGGTAAGATAATTTAAAACCATGATGGTAGAAAGACAACATTTCCTGGATACGAAAAGAATAATTTGATATCATGAATGAAGTCTTTCCTTGCAAAATTGAATCATTGTCATTTGCTTTCCTTTCCTTATGATATAGGTCAGGATTCCAGAAGTCTTCCATTTAAAGTAATATCATTCTATATTCCAATTATTCCCTTAATTTTTTTTTCCCATACCCTATTTTTACATTTTAATTATAAATTTGTAAAAGAATAATCACATTAAAATTTCATCCTACAGTGAATCAGTAAAATTTTTACCTTTAGTCTGATGAGCATGATTAAAACCCCTGCATTTGTCAAATGTTTAGCATATTCAATATCATCTTTTTAATGATAAAACTAGAAACACTCTTCAAGACAAAAGAGAAGAATAGATATTTACAAATAATTTGGGGTCTAAGAGTTCCTTCACAAGGCAAGTGATGATGATATCTTTCATAATTAAATTCTAGTCTGGAATATGTTTATAATTCTTTGAATGCATTTAATATTTTTATTGAGTTATGTTGAAAGTTAGGTCATCTCCATCTCAGCAACTCTAAAAAATTTCTTCAACTAATATTTTATAATTCTTCACATTTTTCTATACTATTATATTATTTTTATTACTTTAAGCAACTTAATCACTTTTTATCTCTAATCCAGCAACTCTAATAAATTTCTAAAATGAACTCCACAATCTATCTCACAATATTATTTTCTAATATTTAATAGATAAAAAAGTAATAAAAAATTAACTAGACCCATCTCTGCCATTAATTTAGCTCCCATATCTGCAGTCACATGCTAGGTGCAAAAGACTCTTCTTCTCCAACGCCAAAGATCCCGCACATAAGTATTTTTTTCTGACACATATTGGTATAGCAACTCCAATGGAGTTGCTCTTATAATCTATATTCATTGTAGGCACAATACAAGAAGCTCCATACAATCTATATTCACGAGCAAGGGGCGAGAAAAGAGATCCTCTCCTTTCGTGAACAGATTGCTATTGCTTGTATCAAGTTTTAAAACACACACATGTGTGAATGTTATACCTACTTTGGCATTTGAGAAAATTAGCTAAACTCAATGGCAATGTTATATCAGCTTTTGAATAAGAAATGCAAACTAGAAAGGAATTTCTAGGTGGACCATGGTTAGTCAATGTTTTGTAAGTTGAGTCTATCTATGGTGGCCATGGTTCACATGGTCCAAGATGTAAAAATATAGTAATTTAAATTTCTAATCACCAATTTCAATGTCCATCTTTATTAATGATTGATATTAAAATAGTTTCAAGTTGCTTTTATGAAATATCACTTGAAAATAATAAAAACTCAATTTGATAATACCGTATAATGTAAAATTTTGCCCTTTAACTTTAAATTGATATATTCTCAACGAAATTAGCATAGATTGTATTGTAAATTCATATTTTCTCTTAAATTAAACTCAAATAGTCATATAAAGATTATTTAATAAAAAATAAAATTATCCATTCACCTTTTGTAAAGAAAAAAATGGAAGTTGGACTAGGTGGACCAGATAAAATTTGGTTCACCGTAGAATCGTCCAAGTAAGTTATAATTATCTTATAGCATTTTACTAAGATATCCTCAATTTTAAAATTTGAATGTTGTATATTTTTATTAGGCAATTGACGACAAGCAGAATGAATCCATTATATTCGCATTTAATGAGAGATGATAAAGCAGGGAGGGAAAAAAACAAAATATCATGGCGGGGGCAAAGTTGATAAAGCAAAAAATGGATTATTTATTTATAATTAATAATTGTTTGATAAATGAGCAGTACTTATTATTGATTTATTAACTATTCAGTAGTGTTATTGATAGAGATTATTAGATAATATTGTAACGTATAATTATAATAATATTATTGATTAGTAGTATAATGTGTTTACATTAATGCATATAATAATAAAAGTATACGTAGGGAGAGGGAGAGGGATAGAGAAAGGATAAGGAGAGGTGGGACCATTCTGGTCCGTTTGGTTTGGCGTTGGAAAAATCAAAACCATGGTTTTGCAGAATTAATTTTAAATCACTTCCGTCCAATATGCTTCGTAAAGCGTGCATCACTCATCTCAACCATTGATTTTCAGAATCAATTCTACTCAACTGTAAACCAAATAATTTTAGAAAAAAAATATATTTGTAGGGTTGTAAAGATAAAAATAATCTACGAGTACTAAGCAAAACTTCATCCATTTATAGAGACAAAAAAAAATATTTTATCATTTTCTTAATATTTTAAGTATTTAAACTTTAACTGGGGATAATTAATATTCAGTTGCTTAGAGAATATTATTTTTGGACCATGACTCCTTAACTTTCTTCACTCCCGGGTTTAATTTATTAGGGTTAATTACAAAATATATTAAATTGTCAAAAAATGTTTAATAATAAAAAATGTACTTTGAATACATTCACTATTTGATCTTCCAATTAAGACAGAAATGCAGATAACAAAGCAATAATAATTGTAAATAAAAAATATTTTTTAAGCTACTATTAATTTAGTTTAATTCTATTTAAAAATAAATAAATAGATAAATCAATAATACTATATTTGATATAATTTTAATTAATTCATATAAATTAAATTTTAATTTTTCCCAAAATTTATGTTTAATTTATTATATTGTATATAATTTTATGATAAAAAATTTCTTTTTGGATAAAGGAATTATCAGATTGAATTATTAGATGAAGTGAACATAATTATCAGATGTTATTATATTAAATAATTATAAAAAAAAATTATGTTTTTTTTGTCCAAAATTAAGAAATGTGGAAAGACAGACACAACCACTAAATTTAACTTTTACATTGTAACTAACTTAGTTTATTTAATTTATTATATTTTATATAATTTAATTATTTTATGCAAATTAGTTATATTTACATTTAAATGTATATTAACAAATTTAACGTCTTTTCCTAAAAAATGCGAGTAATAATAATAATAATAATAATAATAATAATAATAATAATAATAGCAATAATAACAATAGATGAACAATATGATAAAAATGAGTGAGCCTCAGATATCATCACTAGCTCTAGCTCAAACTCAGAGTAAAAGAACCACAAAGGAAATAAAAACACACACAACAGATAGAAGAAAATAGATTGGGCCTCAGAATTTCATCACTGACCCAGAACCATAACAAAAAATCATGTATCAAAAATAAGAAAACGAGTGGGCCTCAACTATACATCACTCGCCCAAACACAAGGGTGTCAAACACACATAAAGAAATGGATTTAACTCACCACAATAACCCAACCCATGTTACAACAAAAAAAAGAGGAAGACACACAAGAAAATAGTGGGCCTCATGAAGCAATCATCGACCCATAACACTTGCAGACTCTACATTTATTTTTAAAACAACTAAAACTAAAAGTGATGAAAAGAAAAGAAAAAGACTCTCAGCTTCCCAAACTTTACTCAGACTCACATACCTATTAGGGTTTCAGTCTCTCAAATGGGGAAGTGAGAGAGGAGAACGGGGGCGGCCATGGCAGGGGGAGATGTCACGCATTTGTGGCGGCCAAGGGTTGGTGAGGCCAAACAGTGGCCGCGAAGGTGAGGTGGTGCGCACGGTTGACACGGCGGAAGTGACGCGGTGAAGCGGCTGAGGTGGGCGCAGTGGTGGTGGAGCACGACGGCGGGTCGCACGGTGCTCAGCAGCAGAAAGAGAAACGCGCGGCTGTGCGTGGCGGAGGTGACACGGTTAGCAAAGGGGGAGGACGTGTTTGGCTGCAACTCGCAGTGGCGAGGAGCGCAACAACGATCACGATGGCACAACGATCGTCCTAAGCCGCGGAGGGACGGCGGGCAAGGCAGTGAGCTGCAGCGCGGCAGCGGACGAGGTCACCGTGGCGGTGGCCGCGACTGAACGGTGACAGGGGTGAGCAGTTGTTTTGCCTTTCCTCTCCGTATTTAACTTTCTGGTTCTGATTTTTACTTCCCTCACTCTCTGTTTTGATTCTTGGGCAGATGGTGGTGTTTTGGTTCTGATTGCAGGAGGTGGAGGTGAAGGGGCAAAAGTGGTGGTGAAGGAGACTTGAAGGCCTACTGTTACTATTTTTTTATTTTGTTTCAATTGTTTTTGTGTGTACTGGGACTGTATGAGATTGTATGAACTTGTTAAAAATTATGTGTTGATGGATTTTTGAAATTATTGGTTGGATACGGTGATGCAAGTGATTTGTGTGGCGCCCTGATGGAGGTTATGACATCTCTGTGACTGTAAACATTCAACCCTCCTCTCAAGCTTCATTTTTTTTTCGCTCAAATGAATTAGGACTCAATAATTAAGTCCCAATTGGTATTCAGCTCCCCTCCTTCCTTTGTCTCACGGTTCCCCCTACTTATAGAGATAAATCATGAACACTTTTTTTTATTTATTTATTTATTTATTTTACCATGCCAACTTATTTCCAGTCGCAAAACAAATTTTGATTTTCTTTTTTTGTAAAAAAAATTGTATTGCCATAATGGGCTTTCTCGGCCCAAAACAAAATAAAGTCAGTGAGTTTTTTTATAACAATTACCCAAAAAGCATAAACATTTAATTAATTAATTAATTTAGTCAATCAATTGGTTAATTAATTAACTAATTAATTTAACAAATGGTTTTTATTAATCAATTGACTAAATACTAATTAGTGAACTAATTAACCTTTTTTTTTGGGTAAAATGCCATTTCCTACAAATTGAGATGAGTTGCAAATAGATTCCGGACAAAATTGGGTGCTGACACACTATTCTATCCATTAAATGACTGATTCTTAACTGATATTTCTCAGCTTAAATTCTTCTTTCTTCTTCTTCTTCGGTCTAGTTTGGATACATTTCTAGAAGATAAAAATAGAATGAATCAAAGAGGTTAAATGAATTTAACTTATCCATAAGTTGAAATTGTTTACTCATGGAGAAATTAAATGGGATAGCTTTTGGAGTAGGTAAGCTACAAAGACTAATTTAAACTTATAGAGAAGTTGAATGCATTTGATCTCTTTGATTCATTTTAAGTTTTTTTTACCTAGAAGGACTGTTGCAAAAGTTTCATTCAAACTGACCCTTATTATTATTATTATTATTATTATTATTATTATTATTATTATTGTTATTGTTATTGTTATTGTTATTGTTATTGTTATTGTTATTGTTATTGTTATTGTTGTTGTTGTTGTTGTTGTTGTTATTGTTATTGTTATTATTGTTGTTGTTGTTGTTGTTCTTCTTCTTCTTCTTAATATTATTGTTATTGTTATTGTTATTGTTATTATTATTTTTATTATTATTATTATTATTGTTATTGTTATTGTTATTGTTATTATTATTGTTATTGTTGTTGTTATTGTTATTGTTATTGTTATTGTTGTTGCTGTTGTTGTTGTTGTTGTTGTTATTCTTAATATTATTATTGTTATTGTTATTGTTATTGTTATTTAAGTGAACAATCAATATTAGATCTATGGCAGCAACTGCCTACAAATCTAAAGGTTGTTCAGATAAAAGAGCAGCCTCAGCAATAATTCATGGATTTACAGGACAGTTAAAAGGATGGTGGGATAATTTGTGTAATGAAGAAGATAGGAATGCAATATTAAATAGTATAAAGACAGAAAACAATGAAGAAGACGTAGTCGCTACGTTAATATACTCGATAATTCAAAATTTTGTAGGAGATCCAAACATATTTAAAGAAAGAGCTGCTAGTCAATTAGCTAATTTATATTGTCCAACAATGTCAGATTATAGGTGGTATAAAGATACATTTTTATCAAAAATAACGTTGAGAGAGGATGGATTTGCAGGATTTTGGAAAGAAAGATTTATAGCTGGACTCCCTAGATTATTCTCAGAAAAGGTAAAATTAAATTTAGAGAAACATTTTGGCAAACCTGTCATGTATAATATGCTAACATACGGTCAAATTTATAATATTATAGTGGAAACTGGAATACAAGTTTATACAGATTTTAAATTACAAAATAAAATGAGAAAAGAAAATATGACTAATAAAAGAGAATTAGGAACTTTTTATCATCAATATGGTGTAGAAGTTATTAAGGCCCCCAGTACTCATTTAAAAGAAAAAATAAAAATTATAATCAAGCCTCCTATAAAAGAAAGAATTATAGACAAAATTATAAAAAATCTAATAGACAAGATTATTATAAAAATCAAAAGAATTACTCAAAAACTAAAAAACAAGTAAGTAACAAAAAGGCTTATAAGAGAAATAATACCTGTTGGAAATGTGGAAAAATAGGACATTATGCAAATAAATGTAGAGTTGAACAAAAAATTAATGAATTAGAAATAGATGAAAAATTAAAACAAAATATCATGAATATTTACTTAATTCAGAATCAGAAAATTCTTCAGAAGTAGAAAAGGAATCTGATAGTGAAAAATCTATATATCATTTAGAAATTACCTCAGAATCTTCCTCAGAAATAGAAGAAAGTTCAGACAACGAAAATTGTTTAGGACCTGAATTATGTACGTGTAATAATTGTAAAACCATTAATGTATTAACAAAAGACCAAACTTCAACATTAATATCAATAATAGATAAGTTAGAAGATTCTCCATTAAAAGATGAATTCCTACAACAATTAAATAATTTAATAATTAAAGAAGAAAGAACAAGAGAAGTAAAAGCTGTAAATATGAAAAAAAATATATGACAGATTTAAAAATAATAATAGTCAAATAACTATAAAAGATATGCAAGAAGAAATAAAAATATTAAAGCAAGAAATACAAGAATTAAAACAAAATGATATTGCTTTAGAATATAAATTACTAGAATTAGAAGGAAAAAATATATTACAAAACCAAACTAAGAAGAAATCACTAAAGAAGAAAAAATTGATGAAGAAGGACCAAGTGATAATTATTTAAATTTATTGTCTATAATAACTACTCATAAATGGAATTGTAATGTAACATTAATTATAAAGGGAGAGATATTTAAGATGACAGCTCTAATAGACTCGGTGATATGAACCTTGAGGTTCTATTTTTATGGACCTTAAAATTTTTTTTCTGATAATAGAGAACTTTACGTAAACACTTCTTGCTTTGCAAGGAAAATAAACAATATTTTTGTTCTTTTTCTTTACGCGCGTACGTAACTATTTTTCTTTTCTTTTCTTTTCTTTTCTTTTCTTTGACGTACGTATACCAAATAACCAAAACAAGAAATTGACAAGGAAATAATCAATAACAATAAGAATCCTTAGGAATACTTGAAGAATAAATCACATAATAATCAAGAAACATAGAGGAAATAGAGTAACTGATTATATCAGATAGTAAAAGAAATAACTAGAAAACTGATAAATGGACGTCACACTTTCATGAATTGAAAGATAAGTCCATGAAGATGATCACACAAAGGTATATGAACCTTTGATAACCTTCACTCTTGACTAGCAAGAAAGATAGAGAAATTCACTCTCTCTAAGTAAGAAATTCACTTTCTAATTTTGACAGCAATTTTGCATAAACTTCAATCTTATTTTGTGCATGCATGAAGCATGTATTTATAGGATTTACAAGGTGAAATTAGGGTTGTGCAACCAGCTATGTTACACGCCTAAATCATCCCCAAAATGCCCCTTTACACACTTCCCATGCAACCCTAAACAAACATATTCTAGGAAATAAATAAATTAAAAGACAATTTAGCTAATAAAACTCAACCTAACTAGGCTTAGATGGCCGAATTTCCATTCAGATTTTTATGGCACATGTGGGCTGAATTATTCCTTGAAAAGTAACACCAAATATGGAGTAAATTGGCTATTGAATCAGCCTTCATGTGGCCGCCCCAAACAGCTAAGATTCTTCAAGAGTTGGCTGCCAACTTCAATGCTATTCATGCTCCAATTCAATGGCTTGTTGGAACTCTTTTATAGCTTTTTACTCATCAAAATTCTGCACATGTTTCATGCTTCTTTTGCTGACTCATGAGGCTCCTTTCATACCAAAAACGTGACCAGATTCATGCACCAAGTCAGCGCATTCCAACGGCTATAAACATGAAGTTTAATGCCATTACATCCATGTTTTGTAACCACCCAAGTAGGAAACATAACCATTCAAACCATTAAGTCTATTGTCTTGTAACTTCCCTATTATTATTGAAACAAATTAAAAACAACATTCAGCAAATTAAAAGAAAGAATGGCCGCCCACCATCATCCAATGTGGCCGCCCACAATGCCACATCATTGGCTTGCAAATGCTTCAATTATCAGTTGCATTAAATGCAACTGATTCTTCATCAATTAAACTATCCTCTTCAACTTGAGTGCAATTAATGAACTTAAGACTTTCATTAATGTTTTGCTCACTTTGAGTTGGAACTTCTTTAATGATGACTTGAAGTGCCTCCTTAGCCTTCCTAGCTTGTGCCCTTGTCATGGGCCCACCTAGTCTGCTGACTGCCTGACTGATGTCCACATCACGCCCCCCCTTCTTGAAAAGGATTGTCCTCAAATCTGAAGGGTTCTCACCTGCATCAAAAAGAGTTAAGTCAGCAACATTAAAGGTAGCACTAACATTATACTCACCAGGCAAGTCTATTTTGTAGGCATTGTCATTGATCCTCTCAAGCACTTGGAAAGGCCCATCTCCCCTAGGTTGAAGCTTTGATTTTCTTTGTTCTGGGAACCTTTCTTTGCGCATGTGAATCCACACCCAATCTCCTGGTTGGAACACCATCTTCTTTCTTCCTTTGTTTGCTTGTTTGGCATAGCTCTCATTTTTCTTTTCAATTTGAGCCTTAACCTTCTCATGCATCTTCTTGACAAAATCAGCCTTAGCCTACGCTTCCTTTTGCTTAAACATGGAAATATTACGCAAAGGTACTATATCAAGTGGAGTTAAAGGATTAAATCCATAAACTACTTCAAATGGTGAACAATTAGTAGTGCTATGGATAGCCCTATTATAAGCAAACTCAACATGAGGCAAACAATCCTCCCAAGCTTTAATGTTTTTGTTTAGAATGGTTCTAAGCAAAGCCCCTAGTGTCCTATTAACCACTCCTGTTTGTCCATCAGTTTGGGGATGACAAGTAGTAGAAAATAGTAATTTAGTTCCAAGCTTTCCCCATAAAGTCCTCCAAAAATGACTCAAAAATTTTGAGTCCCTATCACTCACAATACTTCTTGGTATTCCATGTAATCTGACTATTTCCTTGAAAATAAATCTGCTACATGGCAAACATCATCCACCTTCTTGCATGGTATAAAGTGAGCCATTTTTGAAAACCTGTCAACCACAACAAAAACAGAATCTCTTCCACTCTTTGTTTTTGGAAGCCCCAAAACAAAGTCCATGGAAATGTCAATCCAAGGAAATTCAGGAACAGGTAAAGGAGTATATAAACCATGTGGTTTAACTTTAGACTTAGCCTTTTTGCATACAATACATTGGTCACATATCTTATGAACGTCACGTTTCATATTTGGCCAATAAAAATTATCTTGCAAAATTTCTAAGTCTTTTGCACTCCAAAATGTCCCATTAACCCCCCTTCATGCGATTCCCTCACAAGCATTTCCCTTATGGAACTTTTAGGCACACACAATTTATTTCCCTTAAACAAAAAATCATTATGCCTTAAAAATCCATTTTCTGATTTTTTAACACATGCCACATATAACTCAGCAAAATCCACACCATCACAATACATGTCTTTCAAAGATTCAAGTCCATATAGTTTAGTTTCAAGCATAGCAAGCAAAACATGTCTCCTAGAAAGAGCATCAGCAACTATATTTCCTTTTCCCTTTTTATGTTTTATGACGTATGGAAATTGTTCTAAAAATTCCACCCACTTAGCATGCCTTTTATTTAATTTTCCTTGGCCTTTTAAATACTTCAAAGATTCATGATCACTATGAATTACAAATTCCTTAGGAAGTAAATAGTGTTTCCAAGTTTTAAGAGCCCTTACCAAAGCATATAATTCCTTATCATAGGTAGAATAATTAAGTGATGGTCCACTTAATTTCTCACTAAAATAAGCAATTGGATGCCCTTCTTGCAATAAAACAACACCAATTCCAACATTAGAAGCATCACACTCCAATTCAAATGATTTTGCAAAATTTGGTAAGGCTAGAATAGGCGCATGTGTGAGCCTATCCTTGAGGGCAGCAAAGGCCGCCTCTTGCTTCTCCCCCCCATTTGTATCCCACATTCTTTTTCACAATTTCATTAAGGGGTGCAACCAAGGTGCTAAAATCCTTAACAAATCTCCTATAGAAACTTGCTAAGCCATGAAAGCTTCTCACCTCACTCACATTCTTAGGTGTTGGCCATTCTTGAATAGCCTTCACCTTTTCCTCATCCACTTGAACCCCCTTGGAGCTCACAACAAAACCCAAGAAAACAACATGGTTGGTACAAAATATGCATTTCTCAAGATTAGCACAAATTTTCCTTTCTTAACACATCCAAAACAGATTTAATATGTTCAACATGCATATCTAAAGAAGTGCTATAGATAAGGATATCATCAAAGTACACAACCACAAATTTTCCTATGAACTCTCTCAAAACATGGTTCATTAATCTCATAAAAGTGCTAGGCGCATTAGTTAATCCAAAAGGCATAACTAACCACTCATACAAACCATATTTTGTTTTGAAAGCAGTTTTCCATTCATCACCCTCTCTTATCCTAATCTGATTATAACCACTTTTCAAATCAATTTTTGTAAACAAACATGCACCATACAATTCATCAAGAAGGTCATCTAACCTGGGAATTGGATGTCTATATTTGATGGTGATGTTGTTTATGGCTCTACAATCAGAACACATCCTCCAAGTTCCATCTTTCTTTGGTACCAATATGACTGGTACAGCGCATGGACTCATGCTATCCCTCACCCATCCTTTGCTAATGAGCTCTTTTACTTGCCTTTCAATTTCTTTGGTCTCTTGAGGATTACTCCTATAGGCTGGCCGATTTGGCAAAGAGGCTCCTGGAATTAAGTCTATGTGATGCTCAATTCCCCTCAAAGGTGGTAAGCCATCAGGAACATTTTCTGGAAAGACATCCACATATTCCTGCAAAAGTGATTTAACTACAGAAGGCAATTCAAATTTTTCAAATTGGTTAGCAATTAAAAGAAAGTGAGTATCCAACAATAAGTAAAGAGGTTGTCTTGTACATAACACTCTCCTCACTTCTCTTTCTTTTTCTAAACAAAGCTGTTTACCCTCTTGTATTTCTCTCTTTTTCTTTTGGCTCTCTTCTTTTTCAATCAATCTTTCTTGTACAATTTTCTCTCTTAATTTTTTTTTGATCCTCACTAACCTCTCTAGGTGTTAATGGTCTCAAAACAATTTTCTTATCTTGGTACATGAAAGAGATTTTATTGGTAAAGCCATTATGAATAGCTTTAGTGTCAAACTGCCAAGGTCTCCCAAGAAGAACGTGGCTGGCCTCCATAGGTACCACATCACAAAGTACCTTGTCTTGATATTTCCCTATAGAAAAAGGAATTTCAGCCTGCATGCGCACATGTACTTCATCTCCTCCACTAAGCCATTGGAGCTTATATGGCCTAGGATGAGGTTGTGTGTCCAATCTCATTTTATTCACCAATCTGGAACTAACAACATTAGTACAGCTACCTCCACCAATAATAACCAAACAAACCTTACCATTGATTGAACATCTAGTGTGAAAGATGTTCTCTCTTTGGCACTCTTCTTTGCTCACGGTTTGGCTTCCTAGAAGCCTCCTAATCATGTAGACTTCTCCCACAACAGCACCTGTATCATCATCACTGGGCTCATCCTCCTCAACATCAGATTCGCTTGTGTACTCCCCATTGTCCTTAAGAAGAATGGTCTTCTTAGTAGGACACTCATAGGCATAGTGACCTTTTCCTTGACACCTGAAACAAGTCAAATCTCTACCTTTCTTTGTACCCTGTTCAGCGTCCTTTTGTTGTACCTTCCCTTGGGAAGATGATGTTGATGCTCCTTGGTTGGTTAGCTCTACAACCTCCTTTTTAACCTTGTCTCTCCAATTTGTAGGCAAAGTATTAGAACTCCTCCTTGCAACCCCTTTTCTTTTTAATTGTTGCTCCACCTGAAGGGCTTTGTGCAAAAGGTCCTCCATTTCTACAAATTCCTGTAACTCAACAATATCTCTAATGTCACTACTCAAACCATGTAAGAAACGTACCATAGTAATTTCTGGATCCTCCTCAATGTTGGCTTGAGTTAACAACATCTCCATC
This sequence comes from Sesbania bispinosa, assembly GCA_026901365.1. NCBI lineage: Eukaryota > Viridiplantae > Streptophyta > Magnoliopsida > Fabales > Fabaceae > Sesbania > Sesbania bispinosa. Next base: position 549,918 of record QLOH01000593.1, read on the forward strand.
TCCTTATAGTACTCATCCACTCCTTTACTCCCTTGAGTAAGAGCTTTGTAACCTTAGCTTCAAGTCACGTTGGAAACTAGAGGGAACATACCGTTTCCTCATAATTTTTTCATTTCAACCCAAGTTTCCACCATTGGTTCCTCATCTCTGCGCCTCTCCCTTTGCAACTTGTTCCACCAAATAAGAGCATAGTCAGAAAACTCAGTAGTAGCAAGTTTTACCTTTTGAGTTTCTGTGTAGGTGTTGCAAGCAAAGACATGCTCAATCTTGAGCTCCCATTCCAAGTATGCTTCTGGATCACTGCGTCCTTTGAAAGCTGGTATAGTTAACTTGACACCTTGAATCCTTTCTTCATTTCTTGGTGGTGGTGGTGGTATTTCTTCTTCCTCCTGCCGTTCAGGTTGTGGTCTAATTTCCAATACATCTAATCTAGCATGCAGCTCATCATATTGTTGCTTCATTGACATCTCCAATTGCTGGTACATTGCAGTAATTTGCAATTGTAGATCACGATTCTCCACCTTTTTTTCTGTCATAGTAACAAAGAACAAGTAATAGAGAAAAATAAAAATAAGAGTGAACTGTTTAGAACTCACCAACACTCGTGTATCACACACAAAAAATTGGCTTTTTCTATAATGTAACACTCTTGCCTTTTTCCTCTCTATTTCTCTTATTTTTCTTACCACGTCAATGAGGAGAAAATCAAACAATTCACAACCTGTATGTTAGCCAAGAAAATAACACAAGAAAAGCTAACAAGAAAAGCTAACAAGAAAAGTTAGGAAAGAATAATCAGAAAAAAAAAATTCTAGTAACCGGAGCTCTGATGACCAAATGATATGAACCTTGAGGTTCTATTTTTATGGACCTTAGAATTTTTTTCTGATAATAGAGAACTTTACGTAAACACTTCTTGCTTTGCAAGGAAAATAAACAATATTTTTGTTCTTTTTCTTTACGCACGTACGTAACTATTTTTCTTTTCTTTTCTTTTCTTTTCTTTGACGTACGTATACCAAATAACCAAAACAAGAAATTGACAAGGAAATAATCAATAACAATAAGAATCCTTAGGAATACTTGAAGATTAAATCACATAATAATCAAGAAACGTAGAGGAAATAGAGTAACTGATTATATCAGATAGTAAAAGAAATAACTAGAAAACTGATAAATGGACGTCACACTTTCATGAATTGAAAGATAAGTCCATGAAGATGATCACACAAAGGTATATGAACCTTTGATAACCTTCACTCTTGACTAGCAAGAAAGATAGAGAAATTCACTCTCTCTAAGTAAGAAATTCACTTTCTAATTTTGACAGCAATTTTGCATAAACTTCAATCTTATTTTGTGCATGCATGAAGCATGTATTTATAGGATTTACAAGGTGAAATTAGGGTTGTGCAACCAGCTATGTTACACGCCTAAATCATCCCCAAAATGCCCCTTTACACACTTCCCATGCAACCCTAAACATATTCTAGGAAATAAATAAATTAAAAGACAATTTAGCTAATAAAACTCAACCTAACTAGGCTTAGATGGCCGAATTTCCATTCAGATTTTTATGGCACATGTGGGCTGAATTATTCCTTGAAAAGTAACACCAAATATGGAGTAAATTGGCTATTGAATCAGCCTTCATGTGGCCGCCCCAAACAGCTAAGATTCTTCAAGAGTTGGCTGCCAACTTCAATGCTATTCATGCTCCAATTCAATGGCTTGTTGGAACTCTTTTATGGCTTTTTACTCATCAAAATTCTGCACATGTTTCATGCTTCTTTTGCTGACTCATGAGGCTCCTTTCATACCAAAAACGTGACCAGATTCATGCACCAAGTCAGCCCATTCCAACGGCTATAAACATGAAGTTTAATGCCATTACATCCATGTTTTGTAACCACCCAAGTAGGAAACATAACCATTCAAACCATTAAGTCTATTGTCTTGTAACTTCCCTATTATTATTGAAACAAATTAAAAATAACATTCAGCAAATTAAAAGAAAGAATGGCCGCCCACCATCATCCAATGTGGCCGCCCACAATGCCACATCATTGGCTTGCAAATGCTTCAATTATCAGTTGCATTAAATGCAACTGATTCTTCATCAATTAAACTATCCTCTTCAACTTGAGTGCAATTAATGAACTTAAGACTTTCATTAATGTTTTGCTCACTTTGAGTTGGAACTTCTTTAATGATGACTTGGAGTGCCTCCTTAGCCTTCCTAGCTTGTGCCCTTGTCATGGGCCCACCTAGTCTGCTGACTGCCTGACTGATGTCCACATCACTCGGGAGCTGACGTAAATTGTATACAAGAAGGATTAATACCAACCAAATATTATGAAAAAAACCATAGAAGGAGTTACTAGCGCTAATGGCACCAGTATGCAAATCCAATATAAACTGCCCAATGCTAAAATATGTAAAGAAAAAATCTGTTATAACACTTCCTTTGTATTAGTTAAAAATATAAACTCCGCTTTAATATTAGGGACCCCATTCTTAACATTAATATATCCATTCTCAGTAACTGAAAAAGGAATAGAGACAACGACCTTAGGAAAAACCATATGCTTTGAATTTATTAGACCTCCAATGATGAGAATAAAGAAAGACTTGAAGACACATGGCTGAATTTTTATTCCAAATAAATATTAAGTGGCTGTTTTATTTTTCCTAATAATAGGCAGTCAAAATTATTTAATTTGGTGGGCTGCATTTTATTATTTTTGGGGCAGTTACACTTTAGTTTTTAAGGCTGCCAATTATTAGTTTTCATTAGAGTTTACTTGTAACATTTTTGAATGCCAAGGGACATGTGAATTGCGCATAGGCTGAATGTATAGAGCCTTATATATTCTGCGCATAGGCTGCAAGAAAAGATAGAATTTGATGGTGAAGAAAACTCAGTTTTAGAGAAGTGATTTCTCTTGGGTTCTTGTTAACCCAAAATTTGAGATTTATCAAAGGATTTCCACCCCTTTGTGTGTTCAATCTCCGGGCTTATCTTCCATCCTTGGGAGTGTGACGCCTCTACTCAATTTTCCATTCCATTTCTTTCCTTTCTCATTCGCATAATTCTGCCTGGTTATCATGAAATGAGCGTCTATCCAATTTAATCATATTATACCAATTTCTGATTCAGTTCCATGCGTTGCATTTGGGAGTATTCTGCACCTTAATTGTCTTTCACTTTATTGGCCGCTGAGTTGTCAAACTCTTCTTCGATTTAATCATACATATAGAATCTGTTTTGCATCAATTTCACAGCCAATTGCCTTCATTCTTATTCAAATTTTCTTGCGTTGGAATATTAGCAAACTGCACTTTAATTTTCCTTCAATTAAATTGCATTTTGATTGGTATAAAATCTACTTATTCTTGACCAATTTGTACGCTGAATATTTGAAAGAATTCTGCACCTAATTGATAACTTGTTTCACGCAGAATTGACACTAAATTACTACCTTTCATCCTCTCTAATTACCTTCAAATTGCGCCCCCCTTTCTGTTTGACAAATTGTGTCTTCTTTGTGTTAATTTTCCAAGGCAGCAAGCATAAATTTAATAAATTTAATAAAAAGAAAGACCAGACAAATAAATTTATTAAATAAAGAAATTCAATACAAAAGAATAGAAGAACGGATTAATAGTGATAATATTCAAAAAATTATAAAAAATTTTCAAGAAAAAATAGAAAAAGAAATTTGTGAAACAAATCCAATAGCCTTTTGGCATAGAAAGAAATATGAAGTAGCATTACCTTATACAGAGAGATTTAACGAAAAAGACATTCCAACAAAAGCAAGACCTATTCAAATGAATGCAACCTACTTAGAATATTGTAAAAAGGAGACAAGAATATTTAGATAAGGGATTAATTAGAAAATCAAAGTCTCCTTGGAGCTGTTCTGGATTCTATGTAATGAATGCATCTGAGCAAGAAAGAGGAGCACCAAGATTAGTAATCAACTATAAACCTCTTAATAAAGTATTAAAATGGATAAGATATCCTCTACCTAATAAAAATGATCTTATTAAAAGATTAAAAGATGCAAAGGTATTTTCAAAATTTGATATGAAATCTGGTTATTACCAAATATCTATTAAAGAAGAAGATAAATACAAAACTGCTTTTGTAGTTCCTTTTGGGCATTATGAATGGAATGTGATGCCACAGGGACTTAAAAATGCACCAAGTGAATTTCAAAATATAATGAATGATATATTTTACCCCCATATGAATTTTTCAATAGTCTATCTAGATGATGTATTAATTTTTTCAAAAACTATAAATCAACATATAGAACACTTAAGTAAATTTATACAAATTATAAAAGATAATGGGTTAGTAGTATCTGCTAAAAAGATTAAGATATTTCAGACAAAAATAAGATTTTTAGGCTTTGAAATATTCCAAGAAACTATAACCCCAATCCAAAGGTCATTAGAATTTGCAGAAAAATTTCCAAATGAAATCAAAGATAAAACCCAATTACAAAGATTTCTAGGATGCGTCAATTATGTTGCAGATTTTATTCCTAATATAAGAATTATTTGTGCCCCTTTATATAATAGATTAAAAAAGAATCCTCCAAATTGGGATGAAAATCTAACGCAAACTATAATAAAAATAAAGTCAATAGTTAAAAAACTTCCATGTTTAGGCATACCAGATCCCAATGCATATTTAATAGTTGAGACTGATGCATCAGATATAGGTTATGGTGGAGTATTAAAGCAAAAGAATCTAGGAAAAGAACAGATAGTGAGATATCACTCAGGAGTTTGGAATTCTTCACAGCAAAAGTATTCTACAATTAAACAAGAAATTCTTTCAATAGTTTTATGTGTTCAAAAATTTCAAGACGATTTATTTAGCAAAAAGTTTTTAATACGAACTGATTGTAAAGCTGCTCCTAGTGTTTTGCAAAAAGATGTTAAAAATTTAGTTTCAAAACATATTTTTGCCAGATGGCAATCTTTACTATCTTGTTTTGATTTTGATATCGAACATATCAAAGGAAAAAATAATTTTTTACCCGATTTCTTAACAAGAGAATTTTTATAGGGAACAAAATGAGCAAACCCTCAGATAAAGATCAATACGGTCCCCCACTGGGATCCCCTAAAGTTTCCTCTCCTATTACAAATAAGGCAACGCCTTCAACACCAGTTAAAGGTAAAAATATATTACTTCCATCACCAGTTACTCCTACTATGACTCCTAGAATCAGAAAGGACTCCATACGACCAACCATGTCTTCAATAATTAATACACCTTTACCTCCCAGTGTGTTCAATAGCCCATTAGTTAACCTCTCCAATAAATTTACTCCTTTGTCTTACCACAATACTCTTATCGGACCAAAAGATTTTATCTCTCAACCAAAAGAAGATGACCATTACATCGAAAAAGATGATGTCTTAGAAATAATACCCCTAGAAAAAGCATGGAATAATCACTCTCCAAAACAATTAGCCTCCTCATTATTTCCTCCAAATTTCCATTATCTCCCTCATCACCCTTCTAAAACTAGAACCTTTATGAGTTTATCCTTGTCGATACAGACTCAATAGAGATTACCCATAATAAAGATGATAAAGGAAATATTCAATTCTCAAAAATTAAGATTTTACAGATTTTGTCTCCATCTGAATGGAACCAACCTTTGTATAAGTATAAGTCTTTCTCAAGAACTTTCAATCCTCAGCAATACAATTATTATGACTATATGGAAGCATGGAGAAATGTCCTCTATTTAAGTCCAGATAGTCATTCTTGGTTCATTTGGTTTAAAAGAGGAATATCATTAAAGTTTCCAAAATGGTTTATGAATTGGTTTATAGACTTTGGACCATTACCATCCTTCTTTCCTCCACAAGCAGAAGAAGTCTATCAGTATTTCAAAGAAAATTCAACATTTGTACAAGGTTATAGATTTATCTCCTTCATAGCTACTCAGGGTATTGTGTGGATCCTAAGTTGGGATTATGTTTATGCTTTGAAATATGATCATACTGATTTAAAGGTGCTAGCAAGACAAATTAAAATAAAATGGTGGAAAAATTCAATCTGGAGTTGTTAAGCAAGCAAAAAATCAATGAGTGGTTAAAATTTTACAAAGAAGCAAAATTACCAGAAGTAAAAGAAGCTACAAAAGAAGCAATATTTTTAGCAGAAAAACAAAAAATTATGGCAGAACTTGCATCCGCTACTTCACAAGAAGAATTTGAAGAAAGATTAAAGTTGGTCAGAGCAATACAAGATCCTACGGTTCAAGAAGAGTCAGATGAAAGCACGTCTCAATCAAATCCCTATCTTCGCAACGGAGATATGTTTGATTAAAAGCAACAGATAAGATGTCAGGAAGCACGTGAATGAGAATCAAAATAATTAGCAGACAAAGATATCAGAAGCACGTGAAAAAGAATCAGAATCATTTGTATCTTTAAATTATTGTATTACTTTCGGGCTTTCCTGTTTTGCCCTTCCATTATTTTACTTTTCAAGGATAACAATGTAATTTGTATTAGTCTTGTTTGCCTATATAAGGAAGGGTTCTCACCTCCTTAAGGCAGAGCGAATTTAGAGCAACAAAATCTCTGTATCAAACTTTCTTTTGGCAATGTATTTTCAGTATTTCGTCTTCAATTTTCTGGCATATGTTTTTACACTAGAAGTTCCAGTTCTCCTCCAATTTTCTCAATTTTGAAGTTTAATTTTGTAAGTATCTACTCCATTCTTCGGGAATTTTATCCATTACTTCTTTATGACTTAATTTCTTAGGAATTTGTATTGATGATTTTCTTAAGTTTGCCTCTACTAGTATTGTTTCATCTTTTGGAGAAGATCTTAATGCTTTATAATTATAGTCTATTTTTGTTATTTTATAATAAATCCTATAAATTATTTGTATAGGTCCTGATGCTTCATCTATTATTTCTTCAGGAATTTTAACATATAATTTAATAGCATTTATTATAAAATAACAAAAATAGACTATGATTATAAAGCATTAAGATCTTCTCCAAAAGATGAAACAATACTAGTAGAGGCAAACTTAAGAAAATCATCAGTACAAATTCCTAAGAAATTAAGTCATAAAGAAGTAATGGATAAAATTCCCGAAGAATGGATTTTAGAAGATGTAGTTTCTGAACCAAATATTTATAATACCCAAATTAGAGAAATAATCCAAGAGGGATCTAATATTAGACTTAGAATGAATAGATCAACATCTTTAAAAATTCGTGAACCGCAAATGTTAAAACCAACCTCTTCTAGGCATTCAGTAGACGGATCAACCATTAATGTAGATTTAAGGGGGTTAGATAACTCCATTCCCAAGATATCAAAACCCTTATATCAAGAAACGTCCAAATCTGAGTCACCTCAATACTCACCAACTGCATCACAAATATTAAATATGTTATCTAAAGAATTACCTTTTGAAATAGATAAAGAATGGATTAGAAAAGACTTTAATGCTGACTATAATAAAGATTTAAGAGATTGGTACTTTTCAACATATAATAAAGAACAGGTAACATTATTTAGAGAAAAATATTATAATTATATGAAAGAAAATGAAATAAATGTTTATTTCTTTGATTGGTTTAAAAATTATAGTGGAGAAACATTAATAAAATCAAAAAATTTGTATCCTTTGAATAAATTAACCAGTACTTGGAAAACCATAACTAATCAAATAGTGGAATCAGAATATCCTCCAAACCAAGGGATAAATTTACAAATAACAAAAGATTTAGAAATTGAAGCTAGTCCTTATAAAGATATTAGTAATGAAGAGAAACCTGTAGAAAAAAGGGATGTTAAAAAATTACACTCTCAATTAAATTACTCAAATCTTATGTTAGAAATATTATCTAAACATTTAACTAGAATAGAAACATTACAAAATAAAGATGTCCCTAGTGCTAGTTCATCTGTAAAACCTCCTGTTAAACCCATTTATAAATTATTTAATGTTCCTCAAAAAGAATTAGAAGCCATAAAATTTGAAAGTAAAACTGATATTAAAGTAGAAGAAATAAGAAAGAAATTAGAAAAGCTAAATCTAGAGAAATTTTCGCTAAATATAATAAATAAAGATTCAGAATTATCTATTAATAAATTAAGAAATTTTCCTAAACTAAGAAACTATTATCCAATACCTTCCCCGGCTGATGTTTAATTTGAAGAAAGAGGAGAGTTTGTTCAAAACTCTTTTTCTGGGGGAGATATATGTGAATGGAATCTAGACGGCTTAAGTGAACAATCAATATTAGATCTAACTTGTCAAATGTCTATGGCAGCAACTGCCTACAAATCTAAAGGTTGTTCATATAAAAGAGCAGCCTCAGCAATAATTCATGGATTTACAGGACAGTTAAAAGGATGGTGGGATAATTTGTGTAATGAAGAAGATATGAATGCAATATTAAATACTATAAAGACAGAAAACAATGAAGAAGACGTAGTCGCTACGTTAATATACTCTATAATTCAAAATTTTGTAGGAGATCCAAACATATTTAAAGAAAGAGCTGCTAGTCAATTAGCTAATTTATATTGTCCAACAATGTCAGATTATAGGTGGTATAAAGATACATTTTATCAAAAATAACGTTGAGAGAGGATGGATTTGCAGGATTTTGGAATGAAAGATTTATAGTTGGACTCCCTAAATTATTCTCAGAAAAGATAAAATTAAATTTAGAGAAACATTTTGGCAAACCTGTTGATGAGAATAAGGAATGATGCAAAGCCTTTTATTTAATTTCAATTTCAAGAGAATAAAACCTTGAAGATGCAAAGCACAAATTGATCATTTGAAGGGTAACTTGTCATAAATTCAACTCAAGAATGGGGGCTTACTTGCTAAAATGGGGTGACCAGCATTTTATTATTATTTGGCTGAGTTTCAAATATAATTTGGGGCTGTTACAAATTATTTAAAATGCAGCCAGCATGGTGAAGAATTGTAGGCTGAGTATTAATAATTTTTGGGCAGTTACAATTTGTTTTTAAGGCTGCCAATTATTAGTTTTTTATTGTGAGTTCATTAGAGTTTTTATTGTAACATTTCTGAATGCCAAGGGACATGGGAATAGCACATGTGGCTGAATGTAAAAGGCTATATATAAGCTGCACAAAGGCATATGGAAGACAGATTATCATTTGTAAGAAAAATTCAGTTTTGGAGAAGTGATTTCTCTTGGGTTCTTGTGAATCCAACAATTGAGATTTATCAAAGGATCTCCACCCCTTTGTGTGTTTAATCTCCTGGACATATCTTCCATCCTTGGGAGTGTGGCGTCCACTCATTTTTTTCATTCCATCTTCTTCCCTTTTCATTATCAAATAATTCTGCCCAGTTTTCCTAAGTATTCAGCGCTGATTTCATTAACACTATTGCACAAATTTTGACTTCTGATTGTCATATAATTCTGCACGTTAATTTTGATTGTCTTATAATTCTGCATGTTAATTGTTTGCAAGCTAGCTGCACTTTGGGTTCCATTTGGACGCTGGGTTACCATTCAAATTCTGCTCAATTATTCCTTCCTTTTAATTGCTAGAGGAATGCGTAATTGGAATCATATTTAGGATAGTGTTTTGGTGAATAAAATTCTGCACCATTATTGGTTCTATGTGCAACCAATTGCTCTTGTAAGGTGCGGAGTTTATTGGGTTAAAAATCTTCTCCAATTCAATCAATTAAAATTCACGCTGAGTTCACCATTGCTTGTCCTTTTTTTCTGAATTGATTCCTTAATAATTTCTGAGTTTCAATTGGTGCGCATAACCTTGTTTCTTTGTTTAATTTTCCAAGGCAGCACGTAAAATTCCTAGGGTCCTTGTTCAAAATCCTAAACCACCCCCTTGGATTCATATCATTTGGTAATCAGAGCTCCGGTTCTAGGAATTACAAGGCTGCACTCCGGGTAATTTCTTTCCTTGAATTTTTATCATACCTTGATATTACCTTATTGCAATTTTCTTAGGCTGAACCATTGCAAAAGTTAGGCCTTTAAAATTGTGAATTCTAAAAAAAAAATACAAAGAAAGCTTGCAAATGAGTTAAAAAAAATTGGGCTGAATGGTTCATGCAATTAGAAATTTTTAAGCTCATTTCTTAAGGTAATATTGTAGTTGATTTGAAGGAAAAATTACTGCACCTTGTTAGTTTCAATTCTGAAATTTTGGCTGCACTTTCTTGGTTGCAAATTGTGTCAATTTCATTCTGTTTTGGCTGCAACTATATTGCGCATACTTGCTGAAATTTTCTGCACCTATTGGCTTCATTTTAAGCCAAATTTCTGTTCTTTGTTGGTGTCTAAAAGATTCTGGTTGCTGTCCTAGTGTTTGTTGCCTTCTTTTGTGCTTCATTTGAGTCATTTTTGTTAACTTTTCTTGAGTTTAATTGTCTGCACATAGGTTGGTGAAAGTTCTTTGAATTTTTTTTTCTCTTCTTGGATTGTTAAGAACTCAAGGAGGAATAGAGAGGAAAAAGGCAAGAGTGTTTCGTTATTGTAAAAGCCTAAATTGTGTGCAAACACTTGAGTGGGTAAGGTTTCTCAAACAATAACTACATGTTATCCGGTTACTTTTAATTTGTTTGATTTACAATGGCAGATTTTGAAAAGAAGATCCTCCACACCAGGTGTTCCATACCAGGTGTTCCGTACCATGTGTTCTTGGTTGCAGTAGATGAATTCAATTTTAGAAATGTTGTGAGCAGCAGAGTGGTTGAGAAGTTACATCTGCCTACTGCAAATGGACAAGCAACAATTAAATTCTCTATTGGGAAATATGAAGATGAAGTTCTTTGTGATATTGCACCCATGGTGACGCGAATCTGAGGGGGTGGATTCGTTTTGCGGATCTATCTAGGTTGGAATGCTCATAACTAAGAAATTTGGGGAAAATGTTAAAACAAGAAAAATGGAAAGAGGAAGAAAATGGAATGGAAAGTGATAGACGTCACACTTCCAAGGATGGAAGATAAGCCTAAGAGTTTAAACACACAAAGGGGTGAAGAACCTTTGATAAAACTCAATTCTTGTATAACAAGAACACTAAGAGAATCAAACTCTCAATTTTATAAATTCTGAATTCCAAGTTATTCTCTTACAAGAAATATGCGCCCTATATATAACCTTCAGCTATGCGCAAAATATAGTCTTAGTATTCAGCCAACAACCATAAATTACTACTAAGTGGCTATCAAAATGTAACTGCCTAATAAAAATTAAAACAGTCAGCCTATAACTAACTCACATGTAGCCGCACAATTACAAGCAATTTTGTAACAACCAACAAGAGATAAAAGGCTTGTAATTTAGCCATGAATTGGCTGCCCCTCATTAGAAACATAACAGCCCAAGAATTGATTGCTAGTTGCTCCATCAATTTGTAACCTCCATGTGTTGAATGTTGGCCGCCCTTTTAATATTGTAACAACCCTCTTCTTGATGGCCAAATTAGTTTGTAACTTCCCTTGTCCTTTGAATTCAATTCAGCCGCACCATTGTCTTCGTAACCATCCAAATATCATAATTTTACCCGGTTGGATTCACATCATACCCTCCTTCTTCGAGAAGATTCGTCCCGAATCTTAAGGCTTTATTTATTTGCTAATTTATTTAATTCACTAACTACTACAGGAACTTAGATGCTTCCTCCTGGGTCGAAGACAACGTGAAAAAATTCAGATTTGTTCCTTTCTAATGGTTGCAATCTATGAAGCACCTCTCTTGGCAACACTCCTTCACCTTCCTGCAAGCAATAATGATTACCAATACACAACGAACAATAAGTATGCAAAATTTCTTTGTCAAGCACATATGATTCAGCCCCAAAATGTTTATGAAAATCTGCAACTTGGATACTATTCGTAAAAACAAATAACTCCATGTGTTGGTTTTCATCATCCTCAAGAGGTTGTGTTTCAACAACGGGCTGGATGTACAATGGAGCACTAGGAATGATATCAACGTAATTCTTTCTCAAACTTGGCAACTTGTGGTGTGTTTCATTCAAAATTACATCCTCTTGCCCCTGTAAAATAGTATCACAAACAAAAGAAGAAATAACATTAGAGTTTAAAATTTCCTTGCTCTTTTCTTTTTCTATTTCTTCTCTCCTCTTTTCTTCTTTTTCTTTTTCTATTTTTATTTTCAATGTCAACTGATCAGCACATACAACGTCAGATGATAGACAAATCAACTTGATCTTTCGTCCGCCATGCACAAAAGAAATAGAAGGCCTTTCAGGATTTATACTTTTATTAAACAACCATGACCTCCCTAATAGCATATGGCATGTCTCCATGGGTGCATTATCACAAAGAACTTCGTCTTCATATTTCCCAATAGAGAATTTAATCGTTGCTTGTCCATTTGCAGTAGGCAGGTGTAACTTATCAACCACCCTGCTGCTCACAACATTTCTAAAGTTGAATTGATCTACTGCAACCAAGAACAAATGACCTTCGAAGGAACACCTGGTATAGTAAAGTTCCATCGCCATTCCAAACCCAGAGCCGGAGCTTTGATACCAAATGACGCGAATCTGAGGGGGTGGATTCATTTTGCGGATCTATCTAGGTTGGAATGCTCATAACTAAGAAATTTGGGGAAAATGTTAAAACAAGAAAAATGGAAAGAGGAAGAAAATGGAATGGAAAGTGATAGACGTCAACCACCCCCCTTGGATTCACATCATTTGGTAATCAGAGCTCCGGTTTCTAGGAATTTGCAAGGGTGCACTCCGGGTAATTTCTTTCCTTGATTTTAATCATACCGTCATATTACCTTATTGTGTTTGTTCATAGGTTGAACCATTGCAAAAGTTAGGCCTTGAAAACAATTGTGAATTCTGAAAAAAAAAAAAAGTAAAAAAAGCAAAGAAAGCATGCAAATGAGTTAAAAAAAATTGGGCTGAATGGTTCATGCTATTAGAAATTTTTAAGCTCATTCTTTAAGGTAATATTGTGGTTGATTTGAGGAAGAAATATTGAACCTTGTTAGTTTAGAATTTCTGAATTCTTGGCTGTTTTTGTTGGCTGCAATTTGTGCACAAATTCATTCTATTTTGGTGCACCTAATTGATAAAAAAAAATCTGTAATTTGCTGCACCTTTGTGGTTCATTTCTTGCGTCCAAATCTGAGTTTGCTTCACCTATTTGCTAAATAAATTCTGCACTCTTGGCTGCACATTGTTGGTTCATTTTTGTGCACAATTCTGAGTTTTGTGGCTGCATTTTTGTGGTTATAATATTGCGCCCAGTTTTGAGTATTCTCTTGCACTAATTTGTTTTCATTTTAAGCCAAGTCCTTTCCTTGTTGGTGTCTAAAAAATATGGTTGTTGTCCTAGTGTTTAATTTTTTTTTCTTTTTGTTCATCTTTTGAGTCTTTTTATTAGCTTTTCTTGTGTTTATTGGCTGCACACTAATTGGTGGGTTACTTTGTGTTTTCTCTTCTTGGTTTGATAAGAATTCAGGGAGGAATAGAGGGGAAAAAGGCAAGAGTGTTTATTATTGTAAAAGCCTAAATTGTGTGCAAATACTTGAGTGTGGTAAGGATTAAAAAAACAGCAACTACATGTTATCTTTTTACTTTTAATTTCTTTGATTTACAATGGCAGATTCTAAAAAAAAAAACATTTTCCATACAAAGTGTTTAGTGAAAGGTAAATTGGGTTTAGTTGTTATTGATGGAGGGAGTTGTAGTAACATTGTGAGCGCAAGAATGGTGGAGAAGTTAAATCTTTCTACTACTTCACATCCTAGACCCTACGAACTCCATTGGTTAAATGAAAAGGGGAAGTTAGAGGTGAATAGGCAAGCTAGGATCAAATTTTGTCTTGGAAGGTATGAGGATGAAGTTGTTTGTGATGTGGCTCCCATAGAGACATGTCACTTACTTTTGGGGAGACCGTGGCATTATGATACTAAGGCTGTCCAAGATGGTATAACCAACAAGATTTCATTCAAATACCATGATAAGAAAATTGTGTTGAAGCCTATGTTGCCAAGCCAAGTATGTGAGGATCAACAAACGTTGAAGTTGAAAATAGAAAGAGAAAGAAAAGAAAAAGAAGAAAAGATTGAGAAAGAAAGAAGAGAAAAAGAAGAAAAGAGGAGAGAAGAATTAGAAAAGGAAAGAGAAGAAAAGATGAGAGAAGAAATAGAAAAAGAAAGAGAGAAAATGGGCAAGGAAATTTTAAATTCTAATATTATTTCTTCTCTTGTTTGTGATACTATTTTACAGGGGCAAGAGGATGTAATTGTTAATGAAGCTGATGTGAATCCAACCAGGTTGGTGAAAGAACAATAGACTGAATTATTTTGTTTTAAATAATGGCATAATTGGCTATTACAACTTGCTACATGGTGAGCGGCCAGCTTGGACTCATTGGCTGATTTGTGAAGCTTGGATAGTTACAAAATGAGAATTGCGGCTAAATGAATACAAGAGACAAAAGGAGTTACAAAATAAAATTCCAATAAAATGTGGACTGTTACAAATTAAAGAGAGGAGACATCAATCAACACTTGGGTTGTTACAAATTGAAGAGGGCGGCCAGAATTCATTACTTGGCTGTTATGTTTTTAATTTGGGCGGCCAACACATGGCATAATTATTTTCCTTTTTATTTTCTTGTTGGGAGGTTACAAATTTTTTTAATTGGGGCGGCCACATGTAAGTAATTGTTAGTTAATTGTTTGCTGGTAGTTTTTGCATAAGTTTTATTAGTAGGATTTAATTAGGAGTGCATGGAAGCTGAATGGGTGAATTTGTGCGGCTGCATAGCTGATTGTAAAAGTCCTTGCAAGGATTGCATGGGCTATAAATGTCATGCCACATGCATGCAAAACATAAGTTAAGTTTTATTCAGAATTTTATGAATTGGAGAGTGTTTCTCTAAATTTCTTGTTAATTCAAGAATCGAGTTTTATCAAAGGTCCTTCATCCCTTTGTGTGTATAATTCTTAGGCTTATCTTTCATCCTTGAAAGTGTGACGTCTATCAAATTCCATTCCATCTTCTTACCTTTTTCCCATTTTTTTCATTTAAACAATTTCCCAAATTTCATAGTTATGAGCATTCCAACCTAGATAGATCCGTAAAACGAATCCACCCCTCCGGATTCTCGTCATTTGGTATCAGAGCTTCGGCTCTGGGTTTGGAATGGTGATGGAAATTTACTATACAAGGTGTTTAATCGAAGGCCACCCATGTATAGTTGCATACGATTATGGAAGCGACAACAATGTTGTGAGTCAAAGATTGGTTGAGAAACTCCACCTACCAACTTGCTTTCATCCGAATCAAGCGTGGATCACTTTCTCTGTGGGGCAGTGTGAGAAAGAAGTATTATGTGATATCGCTCCCATGGACTCTTGTCATCTTCTTTTAGGATGGTCATGGCTTCGTTATAAAACACTCAATCTTGATGAACGCTCGCTTTCTTTGAGGCATGAGGGACATAAGATTAAGTTGAAATTTCTAACACCAAGCCGAGCCAGTGAGTATCAATGTAAGTTGAAGGAGAAAATAGAAAAAGAAAGGAGAGAAAAAGAAGCAAGAGAGAGTGAAGAAAAAATGAGAGATAAAGAAGAAAAGAGAAGAGAAGAAATAGAAAAATCAAGAGAAGAAATAGAAAAGGAACTAGAGAAAAAGAGCGAGGAAATTTTATTTGTGAATGATTTTTCTTCTACTATTTGTGATTTTATTTTACAGGAACAAGAGGATGGGCATTTGAATGAAATACATCAACTTCCATGTTTGAAGAGGAAGTTTGTTGATATTGTTCCTCGTGCTTCTTTATACATTCAGCCCACCTTTCAGAATCAAATTCAAGAGACCAAGCACCTAGAGAGTGGGGTTGATTTGTTGTTTGAAGTTACTATTTTCCAGAGTTACCACTTTAATTGGATTCAATTCCTATTCATTGAGAATGTTAGTGGTTATGATTTTGAAGAAGTTTTATTTGTTTCGTTAATGATTAATAGCTTACCAACAGATGAAGCTAAAGATGGTTACAAGCAAGAAGTTTTCGACCCAGGAGGAAGCATCTGAGTTCATGCAGTAGTTAGTGAATTAAATAAATTAGCAAATAAATAAAGCCTTAAGATTCGGGACGAATCTTCTCAAAGAAGGAGGGTAAATAATGACGAGAATCCGGAGGGGTGGATTCGTTTTACGGATCTATCTAGGTTGGAATGCTCATAACTATGAAATTGGGAAATTGTTTAAATGAAAAAAATGGGAAAAAGGTAAGAAGATGGAATGGAATTTGATAGACGTCACACTTTCAAGGATGAAAGATAAGCCTAAGAATTATACACACAAAGGGATGAAGGACCTTTGATAAAACTCGATTCTTGAATTAACAAGAAATTTAGAGAAACACTCTCCAATTCATAAAATTCTGAATAAAACTTAACTTATGTTTTGCATGCATGTGGCATGACATTTATAGCCCATGCAATCCTTGCAAGGACTTTTACAATCAGCTATGCAGCCGCACAAATTCACCCATTCAGCTTTCATGCACTCCTAATTAAATCCTACTAATAAAACTTATGCAAAAACTACCAGCAAACAATTAACTAACAATTACTTACATGTGGCCGCCCCAATTAAAAAAATTTGTAACCTCCCAACAAGAAAATAAAAAGGAAAATAATTATGCCATGTGTTGGCCGCCCAAATTAAAAACATAACAGCCAAGTAATGAATTCTGGTCGCCCTCTTCAATTTGTAACAACCCAAGTGTTGATTGATGTCTCCTCTCTTTAATTTGTAACAGTCCACATTTTATTGGAATTTTATTTTGTAACTCCTTTTGTCTCTTGTATTCATTCAGCCGCAATTCTCATTTTGTAACTATCCAAGCTTCACAAATCAGCCAATGAGTCCAAGCTGGCCGCTCACCATGTAGCAAGTTGTAATAGCCAATTATGCCATTATTTAAAACAAAATAATTCAGTCTATTGTTCTTTCACCAACCTGGTTGGATTCACATCAGAAGCACACCACAAGCTGCCATGTTTGAGAAAGAATTACATTGATATCATTCCCAGTTCTCTTTTGTACATCCAGACCGCTATTGAAACACAACCTCAAGAGAATATTGAAGACAAACACATGGAGTCTTTTGATTTTGAGGTTGGATTGCTTTTGTTTGAAAAAGAGATTCTACAGGTTTATTTGGAAAGAAAAATTTCCTTTGATCATGGTGTTTGGGTTTGGAGATCAGAAAGGAAGATTTCCTTGATGCATAAGGAAAGAACAATCAAATCTGAATTTTTACAAGTTGTGTTTGATCCTGGAGATTGGGTTTGCTTGTCTCAATTTCAAGTGAATAAAGCCTTAGATTCGGGGATGAATCTTCTCGAAGAAGGAGGGAATGATGAAGAAAGGATTTTATTTCCTTTCAATTTCAAGAAAATAAAGGCTTGAAGACACATGGCTGAATTTTTATTCCAAATAAAAATTAAGTAGTTGTTTATTTTTTTTCCTAATAATAGGCAGCTATAATTATTTAATTTGGTGGGCTGCATATTATACTTTTGGGCAGTTACATTTAGAATTTTTTTTAAGGCTACCAATAATTTATTTAATTAGAGTTTTAATTTTGTAACCTTTCCTGAATGCCAAGGGGTTATATATAGTGCCCAGCCAAGGCATAGGAAATCAGAACATGATTTTGTAAGAAAAACTCTTTTTGAGAAGTGATTTCTCCAGGATTCTTGGCAATCCATCTATTGAGATTTATCAAAGGTTTTCCACCCCTTTGTGTGTTCAATCTCCGAGCTTATCTTCCATCCTTGGGAGTGTGACGCCTCTATCGATTCCATTCCATTTCTTTCTTTCTTTTTTTCTTATTTTTCTTTGACGCAGAATTTTATGTTTATTTCCTGGATAATGAGTGTTGTTCTTTATTAAATTTGTGCATCTATTTTGGTTTCCATTTAAGTGCTAAAATTCTGCTTCAATTCTGCTTGATTTGTGCGTATCATTTTTGTGATAATTCTGCACCTTTGTTAGCAAGTTGCTGCACCTGTTTGGGACCCATAGGTCGCTGAATCATCTCAATCAAATTGCTCCAATTGAGTCATCCAATTTTACACGTTGGCTTTGGTTTACAATCCTGCATCCTTGTTCCAATTATTTGACTTGTTGGCCAATTAATTGGCTTGATCCAATTCATATCAATTTGAACGCTGAGTTATCACTCAAATTTGCTCAACTATTCCTTCCGTTTAATTGCTAAAGGACTGCGCAATTGGAATTATATTTGGGCCATTTATTTGGTGAATAGAATTCTGCCCATTGCTGGTCATCTTGGTTGCGCTGAATGTATGCCCAATTTGCACCTAGTTTTGGGACCGAATTACATGTTGAATTTGTATAAAAATTCTGCACCTCTTCTATTTCTAAATTACACGCAGATTTTGATTCAATTTGCTCCCATTTTATTTGTTTAATTTCATGTTAAATTCTGGATAACAGTTGTGCGCATAACTCTTTCAAACACTTCCTAGAGGTCCTTATTCAGAATCCTAAACCACCCCCTTGGATTCACATCACAAGCAGCCAAAGAGAAGAAGAAGAACAAACGAGCAAAGCTGAAATGAAGAAAAACTTAGAGCTCAAGGAAGATCACAAAGAACAAGGAAGAACAAAGCAGCAACCATCCGAAGAAAAGAAGAAGCAATTCGCTGAAGGAAGAACTTGCTGAAGGCGTCTCCACAGTTGAAGAACTAAATTTTGCTGGAGCTAATCAACCTTCTGAAAGTATGTGCACAATGAAGATTGAACCTACCGAACGCATATTCGCTGATGACATGGCATTTCAAACACTCTGAAGAAGAAGAAGCCAGACGTCATGCTACTCTCTGAAGACTTACGAGTCAATCTAAATGATACATTAAAAGACCCAAGTCTCAGCAAACATTAAAGGTGAAGCTGAATTGGTGCAAAGAAAAACAAAGACCTTCGGGCACAACTTCATTTCCCGTCACGAAAGAGGAAGCCTACTGTAGAAAAGCAAATAGTGGTCAGAGATAGAGTCAACACTGCTGCAACACCTACTCTGTACCATCTCTGCAATACGCTATCAGAGGCGTGCTCCTCAAGTGAGAAGAAAAGCTGAACTCACAACGGGAAAAAGGAGAAGTCAAACGGATCTTAGCGTTCTGTCTCCTTACACTCACAGAGAAGAGAAAGAAAGAAGAGAGAGAGATGAATATCAACCTGGTGAAGAACAAAGAAAATCTCTTAAGCAAAATGATATGAACCTTGAGGTTCTATTTTTCATGGACCTTAGAAATTTCTGAATAAAACAACTCTTTTCTTGACAAACAATTTTCTTTTCTTTTCAATACCCTTCTTTATGCTATTTTCTTTTTCTATTTTCTTTTCTTTTTCTGTTCTTGGAATTTTCGAACACCAAATAAAATAAGATAGAAGGATAACAATTTCTAACCTTGCCAAAAACTGATATTCATCCTTGAATACTTGAAAAATAAAACACATATATTTCAAGTAATACTTATAGGAAAATGGGTTTTTGAACGAACGTAGAAGAAGTTGGAAACACAGAAATGATGGAAGGTGGACGTCACACTTTCAAGACTTGAAAGATAAGTCCTTGAAGATACACACACAAAGGTGAAAGGTGAAGAACCTTTGATAATCTTCAACTCTTGACTAGCAAGAAATTTAGAGAAAATCACTTTCACTAAAGAGAAAATCACTTTCATTTATATTGATAAACTTGGCATAAAAACATCTAACTTTTCTTGCATGCATGAAGCATGTATTTATAGAGTTTACAAGGTGAATTAGGGCCATGCAATCAGCTGCACCTTCACGCCCAAAATACTCCCAAAAATACCCTTACACACTTCCCATGCATCCCTAATTAAATTACTAAAAAGTAAATAAAGAAAGTGGTAAATTAACTAGCTAAAGCTAGGCCTATTCCTAGCTTATTTGGCCGCAAAATCTAGCCAGCTTTTCTTGGAACATGTGGCTGCATTAACCTTTGAATTGTAACCACCAAACATAGAATAATTGGGCTATTGAATCAGCCATGAAGTGGCCGCCCATAACACCCCCTTGTGGTTAAGTTTGCCTTCAATTTGTAACCCCCATCTTATGAATGTTGGCCGCAATTTTGATGACAATTCATTCAGCCAATTACAACCTTCATAACCTCCCTTTGATGACACATAATTCAACCATGAAAAGCACATGTTGGCCGCACAAAATAATGGCTTATGACTCAGCCATTTACTCACTTGTTGGCCGCAACATTGAAGGAATATAACTCATCCTCCCATGCACATATAGCCGCCCACCTTTTGCTTGTTGGAAGGTCTCCATGTAGCCTCAAATCGGACCAGATTCATGCACAAAAGGTAAGCCTCCCTAACGGCTATTAGACAAGATTTTAATGCAAATAAACAACATTATAACCTTGTCTTGTAACCACTAGAATAGGAAACGTAACCACCAGAAAATTAAACTTTATGTCTTGTAACTCCTACAAGTTTATTGAAAGCAAATAAAACTAATTAAATCAGCAAATTAAGGACTATGTTGGCCGCCCCACATGGCCTTCCTCCATGATAAATGATGGCTCTTTAACTGGTAGTTGCATTTAAATGCAACTGTCACTTCATTTAAAGCCATGTCACCATCTTCTTTATTCTTACCCGGTTGGGTTCACATCACAAAAGCAAGATTAAGAGCCTATCTGCTGTGTGTCAGAACTAATTCATCTGCACACCTAATCCGCTTAAGTCATAAGTGATGTGAATCCAGGGGGTGGTTTAGGATTCAGAATAGGACCTCTAGGAATTAGTAGTTGCAGCCTTACAATTCCTAGAACCGGAGCTCTGATTACCAAATGATGTGAATCCAGGGGGTGGTTTAGGATTCAGAATAGGACCTCTAGGAATTAGTAGTTGCAGCCAAGAAGAAATTAACACAAAGAAGACACAATTTGTCAAACAGTTAGAAGACACAACTTAAATTAGAATTAGAGAGAATGGAAGAGTTAATTTGATGCCAATTCTGCGTGAGATGAAAGAATAAATATGTGCAGAATTCTTCCTCTAATTCCAGCGACCAAACTAATTCAGAATAAGCAACAATTTAAAACCAACTCAGCGTGAAATTGTGCTTTTTGATAAATGCATCATTATATCTTGAATTAAGTGCCTGGAAGATATATATATTGAGTGCAGAATTTGTACCAAAATATCAAAAAGAATTGGACCAGAATTATAGCTTGATAAGAGGTGCAGAATTGTTCATAAAAGTGGCGCACGTTGTTCAGGCAGAGTTGAGGTGCAGATTTTATATGTAATAAGCGCATGAAATAAAGGAATTATTTGATGAAGAATTTGACAATTCAACAGCCAATAAAATTGAAACACAATTAAGGTGCAGAATGCTTCAATTCAGCGCACAAATTGATGAATATGAACAACGCTCATTCCTTAACAACCAGAACAGAATTATGTGAATGGAAAAAGAAAGAAATGGAATGGAAAATGGTGAGGACGCCACACTTCCAAGGATGGAAGATATGTCCTAGAGATTAAACACACAAAGGGGTGAAAACCTTTGATAAATCTCAATTATTGGATTACAAGAACCCAAGAGAAATCGCTTCTCAAAACTCAGTTTTTCTTCAAAATCATAATCTGAATTCTATTAGCATCATGTGCTGAATATAAAGGCTTGAAACAACTCAGCCTATGCACATTTTTCCTTGTCTCTTGGCATCCATAATTATAACCAATAAAAACTCTAATAAACTAACTTAATTGGCAGCCATAAAATAAAGTGTAACTGCCCAAACAAAACATAATTGGCAGCCTACAATTTTAAATAATTTTGGTTGCCTATTATTATGAAAAAAATAAAACAACCACTTAATTTTTTATTTGGAATAAAAATTCAGCCATTAGTCTTCAAGTCTTTCCTTATTCTCATCATTTGGTAATCAGAGCTCCGGTTTCTAGGAATTGCAAGGCTGCACTCCGGGTTATTTCTTTCCTTGATTTTATTCATACCGACATATTACCTTATTGTGTTTGTTCATAGGCTGAACCATTGCAAAAGTTAGGCCTTGAAAACAATTGAGAATTCTGAAAAAAAAAAAATAGAATAGAAATAAAAGAAAAGAAAGCATGTAAATGAGTTATAAAAAAAAATTGGGCTGAATGGTTCATGCTAGAAATTCTTCATTTTTAAGGTAATATTGTGGTTGATTTAAGGAAGAAATTCTGCACCTTGTTAGTTGTAAAATTCTGAATTCTTGGCTGCACTTATTGGCTGTTTGATTAAAAAATCCTAGAAACCGGAGCTCTGATTACCTAATTCATTCTGAATTTTTACAAGTTGTGTTTGATCCTGGAGGTTGGGTTTGCTAGTCTCAATTTCAAGTGAATAAACCCTTAGATTCGAGGACGAATCTTCTCGAAGAAGGAGGGAATGATGAGAATAAGGAAAGACTTGAAGACTAATGGCTGAATTTTTATTCCAAATAAAAAATTAAGTGGTTGTTTTATTTTTTTTCATAATAATAGGCAACCAAAATTATTTAAAATTGTAGGCGGAATTATGTTTTGTTTGGGCAGTTACACTTTATTTTATGGCTGCCAATTAAGTTAGTTTATTAGAGTTTTTATTGGTTATAATTCTGGATGCCAAGAGACAAGGAAAAATGTGCATAGGCTGAGTTGTTTCAAGCCTTTATATTCAGCACATGATGCTAATAGAATTCGGAACATGATTTTGTAAGAAAAACTCTTTTTGAGAAGTGATTTCTCCAGGATTCTTGGCAATCCATCTATTGAGATTTATCAAAGGTTCTTCCACCCCTTTGTGTGTTTAATCTCCGGGCTTATCTTCCATCCTTGGAAGTGTGACGCCTCTATCTCAATTTCCATTCTATTTTCTGTTCTCTTCCATCTCACAAAAATTCTGTTTTAATTTTTATGAGTCAAGCGTTGAATCCAATTCATCATTCTACACCTTTTTAATTCAAGTTCTGAGCGCTAGAATCATCACCAATTTTGCACTTGTTCAGATTATTATGTCAAGCACAACAGCATCGTTCTGGTTTGTTTAAATTGTTGGGTTTGTGAATTAAAAATCTGCACCTTTTGAGAATCTATGTGCGTTGATTTATTCAATTTTCTGTACCATTTTCTTCTTGCTAATTAGACACAATTCTGCACCCAATTTTAATCTTTATATGCGTTGAAGTTGAACTCAGAACTGCACTTATTTCTGGGCTAATAATTCATGCTGACTTGATCTAATTTGCATCCTTTTTCTCTTCTTATAATTCTCGCTATATTATGGTCTATCTTTACTTGGATATAATCTGTTTCTAATTTGTCAAGACAGGCAGCCTATTTTCCTAGGGTCCTAAACAGAATCCTAAACCACCCCCCTTGGATTCACATCATTTGGTAATCAGAGCTTTGGTTTCTAGGAATTGCAAGGCTGCACTCCGGGTAATTTCTTTCCTTGATTTTTATCATCTCTAATATTACCTTATTGTTGTCTCTATTAGGCTGAACCATTGCAAAATTTAGGCCTTGAAAAAATAGTTGAAGAATTCTAAAAATAGAATAGAAAAGCAAAAGAAAGGATGCAAATGAGTTATAAAAAATTTTGGGCTGAATGGTTCATCTAGAAATTCTTCATTTTTAAGGTAATATTGTGGTTGATTTAAGGAAGAAATTCTGCACCTTGTTAGTTGTAAAATTCTGAATTCTTGGCTGCACTTTCTTGGTTGCAAATTGTGTCAATTTCATTCTGTTTTGGCTGCAACTATATTGCGCATACTTGCTGAAATTTTCTGCACCTATTGGCTTCATTTTAAGCCAAATTTCTGTTCTTTGTTGGTGTCTAAAATTCTGGTTGCTGTCCTAGTGTTTGTTGCCTTCTTTTGTGCTTCATTTGAGTCATTTTTGTTAGCTTTTCTTGAGTTTAATTGGCTGCACATAGGTTGGTGAAAGTTCTTTGAATTTTTTTTTTCTCTTCTTGGATTGTTAAGAACTCAAGGAGGAATAGAGAGGAAAAAGGCAAGAGTGTTTCATTATTGTAAAAGCCTAAATTGTGTGCAAACACTTGAGTGGGTAAGGTTTCTCAAACAATAACTACATGTTATCCTGTTACTTTTAATTTGTTTGATTTACAATGGCAGATTTTGAAAAGAAGATCCTCCACACCAGGTGTTCCATACCAGGTGTTCCACACCATGTGTTCTTGGTTGCAGTAGATGAATTCAATTTTAGAAATGTTGTGAGCAGCAGAGTGGTTGAGAAGTTACACCTGCCTACTGCAAATGGACAAGCAACAATTAAATTCTCTATTGGGAAATATGAAGATGAAGTTCTTTGTGATATTGCACCCATGGAGACATGCCATATGCTATTAGGGAGGATATGGTTGTATAATAAAATTATAAATCCTGAGAGGCCCTCTATTTCTTTTGTGCATGGTGGACGAAGGATTAGGTTGATAGGTCTTTCATCCGACGCTGTATGTGATGATCAGCTGAAATTGAAGGAGAAAATAGAAAAAGAAAGAAGAGAAAAAGAAGTAAAAGAAAAAGAAAGAGAAGAAAAGAGGACAGAAGAAATAGAAAAAGAAAGAGAGAAAATGGGCAAGCAAATTTTAAATTCTAATGTTATTTCTTCTCTTGTTTGTGATACTATTTTACAGGGGCAAGAGGATGTAATTGTTAATGAAGCACACCACAAGCTGCCATGTTTGAGAAAGAATTACATTGATATCATTCCCAGTGCTCCTTTGTACATCCAGACCGCTATTGAAACACAATCTCAAGAGGATATTGAAGACAAACACATGAAGTCTTTTGATTTTGAGGTTGGATTGCTTTTGTTTGAAAAAGAGATTCTGCAGGTTTATTTGGAAAGAAGAATTTCCTTTGATCATGATGTTTGGGTTTGGAGATCAGAAAGAAAGACTTCCTTGATGCATAAGGAAAGAACAACCAAATCTGAATTTTTACAAGTTGTGTTTGATCCTGGAGGTTGGGTTTGCTAGTCTCAATTTCAAGTGAATAAACCCTTAGATTCGAGGACGAATCTTCTCGAAGAAGGAGGGAATGATGAGAACAAGGAATGAAGCAAAGCCTTTTATTTTATTTCAATTTCAAGAAAATAAAACCTTGAAGATGCAAATCACAAATTGATCATTTGAAGGGTTATTTGTCTTAAATTAAACTCACTTTGGAGTGCTACTTGGGCTGAATTGGAGCGACAAGAATTGATGATTAAATTGGTTGAGTTGTGATGCAAATTAAATCATTTGTTTGATGTTACTTTCTTTCAAAAGTGGGCTGACAGCTTGGTGCAAATAATAGTGGGCTGAGTAAATCAAAATGGTAGTTAAAATTTAGCTATTAAGCACAATAAGTGTTACTTTATTTTAGTGGTTTTGTTATGTAACTTTCTGAATTTGTAAAGCCTTTATAAGGCTGGGCACACCTTATGGAAAATCAGATTATGATTTTGAAGAAAAACTGATTTGTGAGAAGTGATTTCTCTTGGGTTCTTGTTAATCCAACTTTTGAGATTTATCAAAGGATTTCCACCCCTTTGTGTGTTTAATCTCCTAGACTTATCTTCCATCCTTGGAAGTGTGACGTCTAACCCATTACCATTCCATCTTCTTTCTTTTCCATATACACAAATCTCTGCCCAGATTTTACTCTTATTATGCGTTGATTTTTTTTTTTAACAAATTCTGCACCTCATTGGTTGTTAATTGAAGCACCGAGTTATATGAGCAAAACTGCCACTTATTGTTGTCAAAGTAATTGTCCAATTATTTGAATTGAAGCTGCATCATTCTGCACCTAATCGTAGGGATTGAATTATGCGCTGAATTGTGAGAAAAAATCTGCACCTTTTCTTCAATCAAATAGCACGCTGACTTGACAATTCTGCACCTAATTCTGTTCATGTTTGCCATGCACAAATTCTGCAGCTTATGATTTTTGTTTTCACATACAGAACTGCCCCTACTGGTCATTCTATGTGCGCTGAGTTCATAGCCAATCTCCACTTAATTTTTGGTTCAATTTGCACTTTGATTTGACTAACAAATCTGCTCCTCTATAGCTATTGATCACGCTGAGTTGGTTTTCAATTTGTCTCCAATTCTTTGTTTTAGTTTCATTGTATTTGCTGGATATTTTGGTGTGTATAATCTTCCTTTCTTTGTCTAATTTTCCAAGGCAGCAACTATTCCTAGAGGTCCTTGTTCAGAATCCTTGTTATCAAGAGGATTCACATCATTTGGTAATCAGAGCTCCGGTTTCTAGGAATTTGCAAGGGTGCACTCCGGGTAATTTCTTTCCTTGATTTTATCATACCGTCATATTACCTTATTGTGTTTGTTCATAGGTTGAACCATTGCAAAAGTTAGGCCTTGAAAACAATTGTGAATTCTGAAAAAAAAAAAGTAAAAAAAGCAAAGAAAGCATGGAAATGAGTTAAAAAAAATTGGGCTGAATGGTTCATGCTATTAGAAATTTTTAAGCTCATTCTTTAAGGTAATATTGTGGTTGATTTGAGGAAGAAATATTGAACCTTGTTAGTTTAGAATTTCTGAATTCTTGGCTGTTTTTGTTGGCTGCAATTTGTGCACAAATTCTCTTGGGTTCTTGTAATCCAATAATTGAGATTTATCAAAGGTTTTCACCCCTTTGTGTGTTTAATCTCTAGGACATATCTTCCATCCTTGGAAGTGTGGCGTCCTCACCATTTTCCATTCCATTTCTTTCTTTTCCCATTCACATAATTCTGTTCTGGTTGTTAAGGAATGAGCGTTGTTCATATTCATCAATTTGTGCGCTGAATTGAAGCGTTCTGCACCTTAATTGTGTTTCAATTTTATTGGCTGTTGAATTGTCAAATTCTTCATCAAATAATTCCTTTATTTCATGCGCTTATTACATATAAAATCTGCACCTCAACTCTGCCTGAACAACGTGCGCCACTTTTATGAACAATTCTGCACCTCTTATCAAGCTATAATTCTGGTCCAATTCTTTTTGATATTTTGGTACAAATTCTGCACTCATATATATATCTTCCAGGCACTTAATTCAAGATATAATGATGCATTTATCAAAAAGCGCAATTTCACGCTGAGTTGGTTTTAAATTGTTGCTTATTCTGAATTAGTTTGGTCGCTGGAATTAGAGGAAGAATTCTGCACATATTTATTCTTTCATCTCACGCAGAATTGGCATCAAATTAACTCTTCCATTCTCTCTAATTCTAATTTAAGTTGTGTCTTCTAACTGTTTGACAAATTGTGTCTTCTTTGTGTTAATTTCTTCTTGGCTGCAACTACTAATTCCTAGAGGTCCTATTCTGAATCCTAAACCACCCCCTGGATTCACATCAAGAAGCTACCGAAAGAGAAGTTATCTCACAACGGCTCTAAGAGCATTAATCATTTCTTCTCAACGGTAAACTAAGCAATCTTCAATGGCTATATGTCCAGAACATATAAATAGCCTCAATGAAGGATTATGAAGATTGGTGGCATTGAAGCCCAAGGCAGCATTAACAAAAATATTGCCCAACTCAGGGACAACACCCTTGAGAGAATTAGTAGATGCTCACATGAAATATTATCAAGCCAACTCTCCTTAGATGAAGAAGCAGTTTTCTGCTTATTAGATACAGAGTAGATATAGAGCTTAATTCAAACACTTGTATCTCTGTATACCCTTGTACTTAGAATTCATCTCATGTATCCTAAGTAGTACTCAGTAACCCCTTTGTACAAGATGAACATTGGTTTAAGTTTCTATGAAACTTAAACTCTATGTTGTAAACACTTTTATGTGTCTGAGAGCCTGGAGAGGCTTGGTGGAATAAAGAATAGTCGGTTGAGCCAAGAGAGGCTTGTCTGTAAAAGAATACTCGTTGAGCCTGGAGAGGTTTGTCTGTAAAAGAATACTGCATGTGTTTCCTGGAGAGCCAGTTGAAAACAAAGAATACTCGTTGGGCCTGGAGAGGTCAGGTGTGCAAAGAATACTGCATGAGTTTCCTGGAGAGGCAGTTGAAAACAAAGAATACTCGGTGTTAAGCCTGGAGAGGATGGGGTAAAATACTACTTGTAATCTTGCAGGATTAGTGGAAAATCCAGTGGAGTTTTGCCCTGGGACTGGATGTAGCTCACTGGGTTAGTGGGTGAACAAGTATAAATCTTTGTGTTAAGTTCTCTCTTCCCTTACCTCTTTACTTTCCGCTGATATCTGTTTTATTCTAACTAAGGAGGGTTAAAGAAAAGAGTTTTATTAATCTGAACAGAAAACAATATTTTCTTTAAAGGGAAAATTATTTTAGAAAGGTTTTTGGACAACCTTCCGAGTTGCATCAGCAAGTTGCTGAACTTCCCAGTTTCGGAAGGTTGATAAAATATTTTTTAAATCAGTTTTGCTTGTTTTGAAAGGTTTTCCAAAAATATGTAAAGATTATTAAAACACTATTCAACCCCCCTTCTAGTGTTTCTTGTGGTCCTAACAGGTACCTCCTGCTGGAAGTGGGTGGGTGTATAATGGGTTTCGTGGGTTTTAACTTGTTTTAGGGCGCTTCCTAAAGGGCCAACGCCCTAACCAACCAAATTATTTTAAAAAACTTAATTATGTACTTAGGAATGGCGTTGCCTTCACGGCCAACGCCCTAACTAAGCATCTTTCTAAAAAACAACCAGTGTTGTAAATATGGTGATGTCCTAGGGGAATGCCCTAATCAAACAATATATTTTAAATATTACTATATAGTTAGGGCACTGTTCGTGTAGAAAGTGCTCTAAGTGACCAATGTGTATAAAAAAGAGTCAATATACTATAAGGGCGCTTGCGCTTCGGTCCTACAAGTGCCCTGATGTATAAGTTAAAAAAAAATGAAAAGCACTAAAGGGAGTTTCACCACTGGAAGCGCCATCACACTTCGATCTCACTTAAAAATAATAAAATTTTGCACTTTAAGGGTGTCTGTGAAAATATGGACAGGGAAGCGTCCTCATATATCCTTATTTCCAAAATTTGGGATAGTGGATGTTGTATGTTACAATCTATAATTAGTGTTAATACGTTTAATATTTTTTTGTTATTGTTGTTCCAACTGCTAGTCGATGTTATTTGTTGGATACTTCCTCTTAATGTTACTAGTAGCATAATGTTAGGGTATCGTTATGTTCCCGTTAAATGGAATTCGTATCTCACTGTTTTTGTGTTTTTTGCTATGTATTTTCATTGTATCGGTAAAGATGATATTGTACGCGAAGATGTTGGAAGCAACGATCATGGTCTTCTTGAATGACGGAGGATGGAAAGTGGAGGATG
The DNA here is from genome assembly GCA_026901365.1 of Sesbania bispinosa. NCBI lineage: Eukaryota > Viridiplantae > Streptophyta > Magnoliopsida > Fabales > Fabaceae > Sesbania > Sesbania bispinosa. The sequence continues at coordinate 579,380 of QLOH01000593.1, forward strand.
AGTCTTAGTGGGTCACCTACACCGGACATACTACCTTCGTTATTCAACACCCTTAGTGATATGAACCTTGAGGTTCTATTTTGATGGACCTTAGATAATTCTGAATAACCAACACATTTCTTGATAACAATTCTTTTTCTTTACTTTTCTAAACTTTTTTCTTTTTGATATTTTCTTTTTCTTTTCTATTTTCTTTTCTTTTAAAACGTAACTCAAAAAATTGAAATAAACAAAGACAACCAAAAATATCCTTTTCAAAACGAAAATTAAGCTATGAATTATTGAAGAATACGTCACATACAATTCAAGTAATCACGTGAAGAAAATCAGGTTTTGTTCAAGGAAAAACGTAGTATAAAAAAATTTAAGAAGAATAAGGAAGATAGGAAAGGATGTCACACTTTCAAAGACTTGAAAGATAAGTCCCTGAGAACATACACACAAAGGAAGGATCCCTTGATAAATTCCCAACTCTTGACTAGCAAGAAACTTAGAGAAACACTCTCAAAGTATAGGTAATTTTCTGCATAAACATTCTAACCTTTCATTCATGCATGAAGCATGTATTTATAGAGTTTACAAGGTGAATTAGGGTTATGCATTCAGCTGCATGTTCACGCCCCAAATCTCCCAAAAATACCCCTTACACTCTCCCCATGCAACCCTAATACATTACTAGGAAATAAATAAATTAAAGAGACAAAATTAGCTAATAAAACTCAACCTAAGTGTGCTTGTGTGGCCGCATTTTCCCAACCAGAATTTTGGCACATGTGGCTGCAATAAACCTTAGAAAATAACCACCAAATATGAAGTAAAGAAGCTATTCATGCAGCAATAAAAATGGCTGCACAAAACAACCACCATTCATCAAGTTTCCATTCATTTTGTAACCTCCCTCTTCATGACTTGGCCGCCACTTTAATGGCTCTTCGTTCTCCAATTTATAGCCTTGTTGGCCCCTTCTTGATGACTTATAACTCAACCAATTTTAGCACATGTTGGCCGCAACTTGGACTAGGTGGAAGGTTCCCATGTGGCTCTAAACAAGACCAGGTTCATGCGCACAAACAAGCCTACTCCAACGGCTAGTAGACAAGGCTTTCAAAGCATTTTAATAACTTTACAACCTTGTCTTGTAACCATAAAAACAATAACTCAAATGTTTTGTAACTTCCTATTCTTTATTGAAAGCAAATAAACCTAATAATTTTAGCAAAATAAAAGGAGAGTGGCCGCCCACAATTGCCACATGTGGCCGCCCACAATGCCACATCATTTGCCTTGAAGGTGCTTCAACTGGTAGTTGCTTTAAATGCAACTGCCTCTTCATCATTGGCTCCATCTTCTTCAACCTGAGTGACATTAATGAACTGAAGACTTTCATTAATGTTTTGCATACTTTGGGATTGGAATTCCTTGATGACAAGTTGTAGTGCCTCCTTAGCCCTCCTAGCCTGTGCCCTTGTCATGGGCCCACCTAACCTGCTGACTGCTTGACTGATGTCCACATCACGCCCCCCTTCTTGAAAAGGATTTGTCCTCAAATCTGAAGGGTCCTCACCTGCATCAAAAAGAGTTAAGTCAGCAACATTAAAGGTTGCACTAACATTATACTCACCAGGCAAGTCTATTTTGTAGGCGTTGTCATTGATTCTCTCAAGCACTTGGAAAGTTCCATCTCCCCTTGGTTGAAGCTTTGACTTCCTTTGTTCTGGGAACCTTTCTTTTCTCATGTGTATCCATACCCAATCCCCTGGTTGGAACACCATTTTCTTCCTTCCCTTGTTTGCTTGTTTGGCGTAGCTCTCATTTTTCTTCTCAATTTGAGCCTTAACCTTCTCATGCATCTTCTTGACAAAATCAGCCTTAGCCTGCGCTTCCTTATGCTTAAACATAGAAATATTAGGCAAAGGTAATATATCAAGAGGAGTTAAAGGGTTGAATCCATACACTACCTCAAAAGGTGAACAATTAGTAGTACTATGAACAACCCTATTATAAGCAAATTCAACATGAGGCAAACAATCCTCCCAAGATTTTATGTTTTTGTTTAAAATTGTCCTAAGCATAGTACCTAGGGTCCTATTAACCACTTCTGTTTGTCCATCAGTTTGGGGATGGCAAATAGTAGAAAATAGTAACTTGGTGCCAACCCTATCACTCACTATGAACAACCCTATCACTCACTATGCTTCTTGGTATTCCATGCAATCTGACTATTTCCTTGAAAAATAAATCTGCTACATGGCAAGCATCATCCACTTTCTTGCAAGGTATAAAGTGAGCCATTTTTGAAAACCTGTCAACCACAACAAAAATAGAATCTTTTTCATTCTTTGTTTTTGGAAGTCCCAAAACAAAGTCCATGGAAATATCAGCCCAAGGAAATTCAGGAACAGGTAAAGGAGTATATAAACCATGGGGTTTGACTTTAGACTTAGCCCTTTTGCAAACATTACATTGGTCACATATTTTATGAACATCACGTTTCATATTTGGCCAATAAAAATTATCTTGCAAAATTTCTAATGTCTTTTACACTCCAAAATGTCCCATTAATCCCCCTTCATGTGACTCCCTCACAAGCATTTCTCTTAGGCTTTGTTTGCGAGTGACAAACTCGCGGGAAGGGAAGGGAATTCATGGGTTAATGGTAACCCCTTCCCATGTTTGTGAGTCACAAAAAATGAGGGGAAGATTTTTGGAGATGTTAAAATCCCTCCAAAACCCACGCAACAGGGTCCCCCCAAATTGGGGTGTTTTGAGAGAGAATTATTTGAAATGTCATTTTTGCCCTTATGTAATTTAAAAAATTACTTCCCTATCCTTTGAATGTTGAACCCTCCCTCACTCGATCAGACTCATTTCTCGCTCTCTATCGTTCAGCTTCATATCTCTCTCTCTCGAAAACTATCGAACCCTAAACCCTAATCTCTCGATCAATCTCTCTCTCGATCAATCCTAGTTCTTCCTTCTATTCTCACCGATCCGTAGTTCCTCTAAATCTCTTGATCGATCTCTTCCGATTTGGTTCGTTCCGGATTTTACCCTCCCTTGATTTGTTTCTTCCATTATTATTTCTAATAAATGGCTTGTTTTCTCTTTTTTGTTGCAGGTTCTTTGTTCAGTTCCTCTAAATTCGTTGGATATTTGAATCATATCAGTTGAGAAGGCTGGTTCTCAGTTCTGGGTTTCACAAAAGTGCTCAGGTATGTTTCTTCACTTTCAAATTGATAGGATGACTGATTTTGATTGTAAATATGAGTTTGTTTGTTTAGGTAGATACAATGATTTGAAATCACATTTGGAACTGTGAATGCAACTTTCAGCTGTAGCATATAATCTGTGATTGTAACTTTGGAATAATAAAAAATTTTACCTATATGCATAAGGTAGTTAGAAAACTTATTGTATGGTAGAGCTCTTGGGGTGACTTTAGTCTTCTAATTTGGGTCTAGTCATATGGTGATATCAGTTGTTTGGATGGTTGAGATGTTGAGATATAGAAAGGTGTGGAATAAGTTACATGGCCTTATTACTAGCATTGTGAGTTTCACATAAACTCAGTTTACATGTTGGTTTACATCATGATGGCTTGTTTGATTAAACTCAAGAAAAAAAAAGTGAATTACAAATACTGGTCTACTTTAAAAAGCATAAAGGGGTTTACCTACCTTAGCTCAAAATCCTGATAGGGAGTATCCATGGGGAGTGCTGAGAGGTATGCATCAGCCACTATCAGTGTCAGCTAGAGGCTGGTGTGCCAAAAGCCATGATCATGTTCATAGTGTCTTGTTATAGAAAAGGCCAAATTGAAGAGGGTCTTGAAGAAGCTCTGAGTTTTCTTCAGTTTGTTAAGGTTCCTGCAGAGGAAGTGAGGCTGCTATTAGCAGAGAATGATCAAATAGTGTTGGATTCTCTGACATGGGTTTTAGCCTGTGAGATAAAGAAGAATTCTATGGCTGTGAAATCACATGCTGTTTTGGTTTATTATTTTGAATGCAAAAGGGTGTGCAGATAGTGACTTGGATGCACTTCTTATGTGCCATTTTATGTGCAGTTGTTTTCCTTTCGATGTCATTTGCACTGTCTTCCAAATTCTTATTCGTTGCATCGTTCCTTTCATATGTCACACTACACTAATCTCAACAAAATATAGTACAGGGATAAAAAAGACTCAATTAGTGACATTAGTGACAGTGAAATTCCTAATAAAAGTGCTTGATTCCCCAATTCCCTAATTACAAAAGGGTCCAATTTTCTGCGCGCGTTCTGCAGTGCAGCTTCTGCTTCTTCTTCCTGCTGCAAGGGTTCTGCAGCTTCTGCCTCCGTGACTCGTCTTCTCCTGCTGGGTTGCTGCTGCGCTGCGCCCTCCTTTGAGTGTTTTCTTTTGTGTTTTCAATGTTTGGAGTGTTTTCTTTGAACTTTATCAAACCTTATGTTATCTTTGAACTTTATCAAACCTTATGTTATGTATTCTAGGCTTGGAGTGTTTTCTTTTGTGTTTTCAATGTTTGGTTATGTTATCTTTGAACTTTATCAAACCTTATGTTATGTATTTGACTAAGTAAGACATGTTTTTTATGTTATGAGTATGAAATTTCAGTTTTAAGTGTGTTTTAATGTTGTCATTTATAGGTTTTTTTCTTAATTTCTATGCATATATATATGTTTTAGTATAATTTTTCATTTTGGTAGGATCTTACGATCCTTGTTACGATCCTACGTTTCTACGATCTTGCTACCCCTCCCGATCCTGCGTAGGATCTCGATCCTGACAACCTTGGTCCTTACATTGATGTTTCTCTACATGATACTGGATGATGAAATTTAGTAGAGATGTACATTTCCTGATGGTTCTGTCCCATGATTTGGACATCTGGGCTGATATATTCATGTCTTGGACCAAACCAAATTTAAAACTATTTGTTGCATGTTTTTGTGTATTTGAATGATAATAAGCCTAAACACAAATGACTTGGGAATCTCTGCCTTTTCTTATAACAATTATCTCATTTTTCCTTTTGTTAGGCATCCTACTGTGACTAAGGTGCAAATAAGTAGGAATATGATGAGTAACAGGGGATTGGGGAGGATCATGTGGGAAGTGGCAAGAGAAGATGGGAAAATCTGCATGTGCAATTGTGTTGCCTCGTGTGCATGTGGCAGGATGGGAGAGAAATCAGGAGGGGGATTACTTAGATGGTTAGGAAGGGAAGGGAGTAATAAAGAGAGAGAAGAGGGGAAAGAGAGAAGGAGGAAAGAGTAAGTTTTGAAAGGGTGGGAGAGAACCAGGACCAATACAAGTCAACTGCGTATGAGAAAATGAGTGAAAAGGAAAGAATGTTACTTTGAAAATTAGGGAACTATCTGTGTAAAACTCAGAACCAGGACTTATCTTCCTTGAGTCCTAATCCTTTTTACCATGATTACAAGTTAAAAAATATGTATCTAACTTCATCACTTGCCCGAATCCTGTCCAATCTGTACCAAATTCCAGCACAACATACCCTCTAGATCCTCAGCACTATGCAACACATGAGCTTCTTTGGGTTTATATACTTCAAACTTTCTCAGCCAATGCTCACTATCAAAGTCTTCTGGTTCAGGCTTTGGATTCCTGAATATGTTAGCTACAATCCCTTTCCAAGGCCAAACAAACCTTTCTTCTAGGTTTTGTTGCTCATTGGCTAAAACTTATAAAACTTATTAAATTTGTATTGCTGTTGTTGGTATTAAGTTTTCTTTCTTCCATGCTGACACCTGCAGTTATAGAGAATTTAAGGGCCTTTAGGCAGTGCACATCATAAGCAATATTGCTCTACCAGTACATTATGCACTGTAAAAGAAAGGAGATATGGACAGGGAAAAAAAACTGCAATATATGATCACCTTTACATCATTTAGGAAGATAAATTCCCAACCATTGAGATGAGCTCGGACAACAATGTCCATATAAATTCCCCTTGAACGCCTTAATTTGCTTGCAGTATTAAAATTGTCGGCATTAACACTTGCAATTTTTTAAGTGGGATGCTATTATCATTTAATTTCTACCTGAATGAAAGACACTATTATTTTTTTTATATTTGTAAACGGCCAATTTTTTAGTCTTAATTAATGATTATGGTACATTACATTGTTTGAATACTTTCGCCTTAGGTTGAATTAATTTCATATATTGTGGAGTAGCATTTTAGTTTTGTAGTAACAATATATTCAATACATGGGTTTTATACTATATTTATTTTTCTATGGACTTATCATCAATACTTACCTATTTCATTTGTGTTTATTTTGCAGGCATTGGAGAAAGTATATACAATTTCTTCACAATTCAAATGTTATTTTGAACATGTTATAATGATAATATTTGTAGAAAAATTTATTTCTCATGCCTTGAATTTTTTTTCCAGCTTATTTGTCTAGACGATCGTGACAATATAAGGGGTGCACTTATGTTAAAATAGTCTTTTAATTCATGTTATTTATTTATGAAATTGGATAGTAGTATCTTATATTTGAAAATTTAAATATATAAGAGTTGTTAATTTGATTATGTATCTATGATGTTTATCAAACAACATTTAAATATTTATTGTGTAACGGTAAATTTAAATTTTAGCAATATTTTTAAATCTCATTATAAAATTAAAGTTAAATTATTTGTAAGTTTTTATAAGTTTATTAAATTTAAAACCAGATTTAAATATATTTTTTTGAAATTAAAGTTAAATTATTTGTAAATTTTTATAAGTTTATTAAATTTAAAACCAGATTTAAATATATTTTTATGATAAAAATCAAGTTTATATTGAATTATGATGAAATTTATTTTTTACAAAGTTAAATTATAAGTTTTTTTTAATGCATATTATATTTTAATAGAGAATTTATTATCTATTTGATAAAAAATATTCAGTAAATAATATATAGAAAAAAATTTAAAAAGGCATTACAGTTTATTATTTTTTGATAAATAATAAAAATTAAAAAAAAACATTTAAATATTAAAAAAAATTGGTTATGTCGTATTTAAATATTCAGAAAAAATAAAAAAATTATTCAATAAAGTTATCAAATATTCAGCTAATATTCAGTAACCTAACGTATGACATTTTGCATTACGTTTTGTTATTTTTTGATAAATAATAAAAAATTAAAAAATCAATTAAATACTCAGAAAAATAAAAAAGTGTTCACGTTGAATTGTTTAAAATTCTGTGTTTATTTTGAAAAATGGTAACGTTGAATTTTTAAAAAATGGTAGGCATTGTATTAGTTTTTAAATTGAAAGGGTAAATTTGTCATTTTCCAAGGTTGAACCTTCATTTCCCTTCCCTTCCCAAATTACAGCTCCCAAACAAGGGGTGGGTTTATCCTCCCTTGCTCCCTCCTTTCCTCCCCCTTCCCTTCCCTCCTAAATCTTTCCTTTCCCTTCCCACCAAACTCGCAAACAAAGCCTTATGGAACTTTTAGGCACACACAATTTATTCCCTTTAAACAAAAAAATCATTATGCCTTAAAAATCCATTTTCTGATTTTTTTTATACATGCCTCATACAAATCAGCAAAATCCATATCATCACAATACATGCTTTTCAAAGATTCAAGTCCATACAATTTAGCTTCAAGCATAGCAAGCAAGACATGTCTCCTAGAAAGAGCATCAGCAACTATATTTCCTTTTCCTTTTTTATGCTTTATGACATATGGAAATTGTTCCAAAAATTCAACCCATTTAGCATGCCTTTTATTTAATTTTCCTTGGCCTTTTAAATACTTTAAAGATTCATGATCACTATGAATTACAAATTCTTTAGGAAGTAAATAATGTTGCCAAGTCTTAAGAGCCCTTACCAAAGCATATAATTCCTTATCATAAGTAGAATAATTAAGTGCTGGTCCACTTAATTTTTCACTAAAATAAGCAATTGGATGCCCCTCTTGCAATAAAACAACACTAATTCCAACATTAGAAGCATCACACTCTAATTCAAATGATTTTGCAAAATTTGGTAAGGCTAAAATAGGCGCATGTGTGAGCCTATCCTTGAGGGCAGCAAAGGTTGCCTCTTGTTTCTCCCCCCACTTATATCCCTCATTCTTTTTAACAATTTCATTTAGGGTGTGTTTGTGAGTTTAGAGAGGAGGGAAAGGAAAGGATTGGAGGGGGAAGGGAGGAGGGAAAGACTTTGTAAAATACTTAAACTCACAAACACAAAGGGGGGAAGGGCTTCCAATAAACCCTTCCCTTCCCTCCCTTCCCCTCCAAAATTCAACTCACAAACATACCCTTAGGGGTGCAGCCAAGGTGCTAAAATCCTTAACAAATCTTCTATAAAAACTTGCTAAGCCATGAAAACTTCTCACCTCACTCACATTTTTAGGCGTTGGTCATTCTTGAATAGCCTTCACCTTTTCCTCATCCACTTGAACTCCCTTGGAGCTCACAACAAATCCCAAGAAAACAACATGGTTGGTACAAAACACGCATTTTTCTATGTTGACATACAAATTTTCTTTTCTAAGCACATCCAAAACAGATTTTAAGTGATTAACATGCATATCCAAATAAGTGCTATAGATAAGAATATTATCAAAATACACAACCACAAATTTTCCAATAAATTCCCTCAAGGCATGGTTCATCAATCTCATAAACGTACTAGGAGCATTAGTTAAACCAAAAGGCATAACCAACCATTCATACAACCCATATTTAGTGTTAAAGGTTGTTTTCCATTCATCACCTTCCCTTATTCTAATCTGATTATAGCCACTCTTTAAATCAATTTTTGTAAACTCACATGCACCATACAATTCATCAAGAAGGTCTTCTAACCTGGGAATTGGATGTCTATACTTGATGGTGATGTTGTTTATGGCTCTACAATCAGAACACATCCTCCATGATCCATCTTTCTTTGGCACCAAAATGACTGGTACTGCGCATGAACTCATGCTATCTCTCACCCATCCTTTGCTAATGAGTTCACTCACTTGTCTCTCAATCTATTTAGTCTCTTGAGGATTACTCTTATAGGCTGGCCGATTTGGCAATGAAGCTCCAGGAATGAGGTCTATGTGATGCTCAATTCCTTTCAAAGGTGGTAAGCCATCAGGAACATTTTCTGGAAAGACATCCTCATACTCCTGCAAAAGAGATTTAACTATAGAAGGCAATTCAAATTTATCAAAAGTGTTAGTAGTTAAAAGATATTTAGTACTAAACAACAAATAAAGTGGTTGTCTTGTACATAATACTCTCCTCACTTCTTTTTCTTTTGCTAAACAAAGTTGTTTGCCCTCTTGAATTTCACTCTTTTTCTTTTGGCTCTCTTCTTTTTCACGTTTTTCACTCTTTCTTTCTTGAGCAATCTTTTCTCTCAATTTATTTTGATCCTCACTAACCTCTCTAGGTGTCAATGGTCTCAAAACATTTTTTTTATTATGGTACATGAAAGAAATTTTATTTGTAAAGCCATCATGGATAGCTTTAGTGTCAAACTGCCACGGCCTCCCAAGAAGTATGTGGCTGGCCTCCATGGGAACCACATCACAAAGCACCTTGTCTTGATATTTCCCTATAGAAAAAGGAATTTCAGCTGACTGTGCACTTGTACTTCATCTCCTTCACTAAGCCATTGGAGCCTGTATGGCCTAGGATGAGGCTTTGTGTCCAAACCCATCTTGTTCACCAATCTGGAACTAACAACATTAGTGCAGCTACCACCATCAATAATCACCAAGCAAACTTACCATTGATTGAACATCGAGTGTGAAAGATGTTCTCCCTTTGGTTTACCTCCTTGCCCACGGTTTGGCTTCCTAGAAGTCGTCTAATCATGTAGACTTCTCCCACATCAGCACGTGTGTCCTCATCACCGGGCTCCTCCCTTTCATCCTCTGATTCGCTTGTGTATTCACCATTGTCCTTAAGAAGAATGGTCTTCTTAGTTGGACACTCATAGGCATAGTGCCCTCTTCCTTGACACCTGAAACAAGTCACATCCCTTCCTTTCTTTGCAACCTGTTCAACATTTTTATTAGTGGATTTACTTTGAGGATTAGACGCTGCTTGGCTTGAGGATTCAGCCACCTCCTTTTTTAATTTTGTCCTTCCAATTTGCAGGCAAATTGTTAGAACTTCTCATGGCAGCTCCTTTTCTTTTTAACTGTTGCTCTACTTGAAGAGCCTTATGCAATAAGTCCTCCAATTCTACATACTCCTGTAACTCCACAATATCTCTAATATCACTATTCAAACCATTTAGAAAACGTACCATAGTGATTTCAGGATCTTCTTCTATGTTGGCTTGAATGAGGATCATCTCCATCTCTTTGTAGTACTCCTCCACTCCTACTTCCTTGGGACAACTTCTGCAGTTTCAGCTTCAAGTCTTTTTGGAAACTAGAGGGAACATATCGTTTCCTCATAATTCTTTTCATTTCAGTCCACGTCTCCACCAAAGGCTCTTCATTTCTACGCCTTTCCCTTTGCAATTTGTTCCACCAAATGAGAGCATAGTCAGAAAACTCAGTAGTAGCAAGTTTTACCTTTTGCGCCTCTGTGTATGTATTACAGGCAAAGACATGCTCAATCTTGAGTTCCCACTCCAAGTAGGCTTCTGGATCACTACGACCTTTAAAAGGTGGTATAGTCAGCTTGACCCCTTGAATTTTTCCTCCATCTCTAGGTGGTCTTTCTTCTTCTTCTTCTGGACCATGCTGTTCAGGTTGTGGTTTGACCTCCAATTGATCCAACCTAGCATGCAATTCGTCATATTGTTGCTTCATGGAGTTCTCCAATTGCTGGTACATAGCAGTAATTTGTAGCTGGAGATCACGATTCTCTACCTTCCTTTCTGCCATAGTAACAAAGAACATGTAACGGAGAAAGAAAATAAAATTTAACTGTTTAGAAACCTCACCACACTCTAGTGTTTACTCTCAACAATTGGCTTTTTCTATGATGTATCCCTCTTGCCTTTTTCCACTATATTTCCCTTGGGTTTCTTACCACACCAATGAGGAGAATAAGATCAAATAATTCACCAACCTGCGTGTAGTCAAGAAAACAATAACACAAGAAAAGCTAAGAAACAGTATTTGTTAGAACAAAAGAATTCAGAAAAATTCTAATAACCGGAGCTCTGATGACCAAATGATATGAACCTTAGATAATTCTAAATAACCAACACTTTTCTTGATAACAATTCTTTTTCTTTTCTTTTCTAAACTTTTTCCTTTTTGATATTTTCTTTTTCTTTTCTATTTCTTTTCTTTTAAAATGTAACTCAAGAAATTGAAATAAATAAAGACAACCAAAAATATCCTTTTCAAAACGAAAATTCAGCTATGAATTCTTGAAGAATACGTCACATACAATTCAAGTAATCACGTGAAGAAAATTGGGTTTTGTTCAAGGAAAAACGTAGTATAAGAAAATTTAAGAAGAATAAGGAAGATAGGAAAGGACGTCACACTTTCAAAGACTTGAAAGATAAGTCCCTGATACACACAAAGGAAGGATCCCTTGATAAATTCTCAACTCTTGACTAGCAAGAAACTTAGAGAAACACTCTCAAAGTATAGGTAATTTTCTTCATAAACATTCTAACCTTTCATTCATGCATGAAGCATGTATTTATAGAGTTTACAAGGTGAATTAGGGTTATGCATTCAGCTGCATGTTCACGCCCCAAACCTCCCAAAAATACCCCTTACACTCTCCCCATGCAACCCTAATACATTACTAGGAAATAAATAAATTAAAGAGACAAAATTAGCTAATAAAACTCAACCTAAGTGTGCTTGTGTGGCCGCATTTTCCCAACCAGAATTTTGGCACATGTGGCTGTAATAAACCTTAGAAAATAACCACCAAACATGAAGTAAAGAAGCTATTCATGCAGCAATAAAAATGGCCGCACAAAACAACCACCATTCATCAAGTTTCCATTCATTTTGTAACCTTCCTCTTCATGACTTGGCTGCCACTTTAATGGCTCTTCATTCTCCAATTTATAGCCTTGTTGGCCCCTTCTTGATGACTTATAACTCAGCCAATTTTAGCATATGTTGGCCGCAACTTGGACTAGGTGGAAGGTTTCCACGTGGCTCTAAACAAGACCAGGTTCATGCGCACAAACAAGCCTACTCCAACGGCTAGTAGACAAGGCTTTCAAAGCATTTTAATAACTTTACAACCTTGTCTTGTAACCATAAAAACAATAACTCAAATGTTTTGTAACTTCCTATTCTTTATTGAAAGCAAATAAACCTAATAATTTCAGCAAAATAAAAGGAGAGTGGCCGCCCACAATGCCACATCATTTGCCTTGAAGGTGCTTCAACTGGTAGTTGCTTTAAATGCAACTGCCTCTTCATCATTGGCTCCATCTTCTTCAACCTGAGTGACATTAATGAACTGAAGACTTTCATTAATGTTTTGCATACTTTGGGATTGGAATTCCTTGATGACAAGTTATAATGTCTCCTTAGCCCTCCTAGCATGTGCCCTTGTCATGGGCCCACCTAACCTGCTGACTGCTTTACTGATGTCCACATCACTTAGCATACCCATTTACCAGCACTCACCTTTAGCGGTTATATATCCATTTGATTTGTCACACATTCCCCTATATGTGGACTTCCCCTACTCCACCTGTGATGTCGTTACCTATCTTTCACCTACCCCTGCGCCATCGCCTCAGTATTCTGTCGGATCTCACCCTCCTAGAGTGCGTCAACCCCCTATTGTCCTTCCCTTTCATCAGTTGATTCTACACTTGCTTCTTACTACCTTGGGTGGACCTCGCACTGAGTACTTAGCAGCTATTAAGATAACTCTTCCACACTTGACAATCTCCTCCTATGATATTATTTATCTGTTGTTGTATGTGTAGTACAATCGTGATGGAGATCAAAGTTGTGCTGACTTACCGGACCAAAGTTGACATGACAAGTTGAGAAGTTTCTCTTTTGATTATAATGTATGTTATTAAGCAATTGCTCTTATAGTCATGATGTGTTGTATCAGTGGAATAGCCACCCTATTATCAGACATAACCATATGATGTATGAAATCTGCATGTTCATATATTATTGTTTTATAAAGTCTATTTTACTTACTCACTTTGATTTATGTTGTGATGATCATTAAAAATGTTCGCGACACATTTCCTCGTATTTTGACTACTTTTTGAAAATATATTAAAAATAGACCCAATACTAGGTGCTTAACAGCTGTGGTCGTATACAAAAAAAAAATCTATTTTCATTTTTTTTGTTTTGATTATAGTAAATGTCAACTTGGTTTTTTCATTTTATTTTAGGTTTCAAAATTTTGTACTGGAAACAGAGAAATTAATACAAAGTTATTTTCACTATTTCCTGTTTAAACATAGAAGATAGGAAATAAAATTAGTACAGTGTGATATTATTTTTATAACCAAAACTGAAAGTATTTCTGTAATTATTAAAACTAAAAAGCAGGAAATAAAACAAAAATATTTACTGAAAATAAACGGCCTAACTTTGATTTTTTTTTTCATTCACAAGAATCAACATTGATATATCTTCCTTAAAGAAAATCAATCTCCATATACCACTTAATTAAGCAACTTACATTAATTAGTAAAGTGATGAAATCAAACTCTATATACCACTTAAAGCAGCGTAATATTAGTAGTTGTTTATCCTGAATTTCAGTCTAAACAAATGTATCTCAGGAGCAATCTGGGACGAGATGCGAGTCCTCAAAAAAGGGGTTCTTTACGTGTTATTTAAAAAAATCAGAGAAGAAGAGGAGTCTTTAATGGCGTGTCCCCAAAAATGAACATAATTTTGATTGTGATAAATAGAAATTGGCAAAGTGCATACACTAGGAAAGTAAATTACAGAGAGCATAAAAACCTAAGTAAGCAAATAAAAATAGTGGTCTGCAATCCCTACTTGCTCTGTGCAACTGGGTGCCTTCATCTCTGGATGGATGCTCTAGCTTTAGGGTGCTTGAGTGTTCAGTTTACGGATCTTTTGAGAATCTTCTCAAACCCTATTTATAGGCACTCCTTGGAACCGTTCTAGAACTGCACGTAACTACCATGCAGGTTCTTCATCAACCTCCACGATCCCATGTTCTCTAATGCTTATGATGCACTTATGTTGTAACTGTTGTTGCTGACGTGGATTATGTCTTAAAACCTTTTCGAGAAACGAAACGGATTCAATGAATTCGAGTGACAATTTGCCTCTCCTTGACTTCGACCTTGCTATTACCTCTTCGAGTTGCCTTTCACATGTATGCTTCAACCTTGTGCAGGGCTTCTTTCTCAATTTCCTTTAGAGCATGATGTGGACATCAGTCAAGCAGTCAACAGGTTGGGTGGGCCCATGACAAGGGCACAAGCTAGGAAGGCTAAGGAAGCAATCCAACTTATCATCAAAGAAGTTCAGTCTCAAAACATGCAAAGCATTAATGGAAGTCCTCAGTTCCTTAATTGCACTCAGGTTTCAGAGGATCGACCAATTGATGGAGAGACAGTTGCATTTAATGCAACTACCAGTTGAAGCACTTCCAAGCAAGTGAAGTGGCATTGTGGGCGGCCACTTCATGAATTATTTTGCTGAATTTTTAGTTTTTATTTGCTTTCAATAAACGTGTGAGAGTTACAAGACACAAGGCTTAATTATTTGGTGGTTATGTTTCCTTTTCTGGTGGTTACAAAACATGATGGTAATGAGGTTGAATGGCATTAAAATTGTGTCTTCTAGCCATTGGAAGGAAGCTTACTAGAGAGCATGAATCTGGCCACTTTTTGGAGCTATATGGACGCATAAAACCTCATCAAATTGTGCGGCCACATGTGCTTAATTTGGCTGAACCATGAGTCATCAAGAAGGGCCAACAAAGAAGTAAATAGCTGTATGAAGTGTCATCAAAGTGGCGGCCATCATCAAGACTTGAGGGGTTACAAAATGAATGAAAACTTGATGATTTGGAGAGGTTACATGCGGCCACTTATTGGCTGATTCATGAGCCAATTTATTCCATGTTTTATGGTTACATTTTGAGAAGAAAATGCAGCCCATGTGCCTAATGAATCAGGTCAGAAGTTGCGGCCACATAAGCCTAGTTAGGTTGAGTTTATTTGGCTTAATTTATTTAATTCCTAGTAAAAATGCTTAGGGTTGCATGGGAAGTGCGTAAGGGGTATTTTAGGGAGATTTGGGGCGTGAACATGCAGCTGAATGCATAACCCTAATTCACCTTGTAAACTCTTATAAATTCATGCTTCATGCATGCAAGAAAGGTAAAAATATTTATGAAGAAAATTACCTATACTTTGAGAGTGTTTCTCTAAGTTTCTTGCTAGTCAAGAGTGAAGATTATCAAATGTTCTTTACCTTTGTGTGTGTATCTTCAAGGACTTATCTTTCAAGTCTTGGAAGTGTGACGTCCATCCTTTATTTCTTCTTCTTCTTCTACGTTTTACTTTTTGTGATCAAAACCCATATTTCTCCTATACGTCATACTTGGTTTATGAGTGATTTATTTATCAAGTTTTTCAAAAGGGTGAATATTGTTTTGACAAGGTTACTTGATATTCGTCTATCTTAATTCATCATTTTCTTATTTCACTTGGGTATTAGAAAAAAAAGAAAGAAAAAGAAAAGAACGTGATAAAAGAAAAGAAAGAAAAAAATATTGAAAGTAATAGACACTACAGCATTTTTGACTTTAGGCCATGGTTTTCTTTCCCACAGGTAAAAAACCGTGGCTTAAACATGACATAGGCCACAATTTTATACATGTGGACAAATATATATATGATTTCCCCCTTTTTTATTTTGGAATGTTAAAAAGTGGTCTATTTATATTAGGCCACGATGTAAAAATCGTGGATGATAAATAAACCACGGTTATTAAAATGTAGATATGTATGACCACATTTAAATGAGTGTAGTTTATAAAATTTAGCATATAAAACCGTGGGAAAAAAAACCGTGTATTTTTTTTAAAAAAAATTTGACTTCAAAACGAAGTCGAGTTTAATGAAAAAAAAGCCTTAGCGTGTGCGTATCAGCCCGGGAAAGGAAAGGGAAATAAAAAAAAACTATCAATTCATTTTTTAAAATGAAAAAGCAACACAATAGAGAAGAGAAATCGAACCCTAGACCTTGCATCACCCAGTCCCACCTCTGCCTTCTAATCTTGCTGTCACCGTCCGGTTACCTCCGCCGTGCCTCCGTCATACGTGCTGCAGCAGTGAGTTCGCGCCCGTGACCGTGAGCATACAGCAGAGACGGACGCACGCACTGTGCAGTGAGTTCGCGGCTGTGAAGTGTCTGCTTGTCGCCTCCGCCTCAGTTGCCTTCCACCTCCGGCGCCGCCTGTACCTGCATAGAGCAGAACAGCAGTCTGCAAATTGCCCTTCACCCTTCAAGGTTCATCTTTGTGTTCTTCGGGTAAGGATTAAATTTCGTAAATCTGAATCCTATGTGTTGTAGTTGTTAAATTTCTGTTTTTCTGAATTAGAAGCTATGATTGAATTGAAAATTTGTTTTGCAATGCGTATGGAACTATGGACTGGATGGTGTTGTTATGTCAAAGTGAATTGTTACTCAATTTTTGTTGATCTGTGGTGATATTTTGGACCTGTTATGGAAGTTCAAAGTAGTAGTATTTGCCTCTCTTTTGAGTTGTATGAGGTGCCTCTCTTTTGAGTTGTTGATCTGTGGTGTTCTTATGCTAGTAGGCTTGTATGCTAGACTCTATTTTAATTTTAATTTTTCTCTCTTCTAAATATGTTGAGCAATGTGCTTAATTCGGATGTTATTAGATAGGTCTTAATTGCTATTGAGAAACAGAAAGTAGCTGAGAAGGAGGCAGAGACTGTGAAGAAGATGGCTATTAGTGAGGCTGAGAAGAATGCCAATGTTAGCAAGATCCTTATGGAACATAAATTGTTAGAAAAGGATAGTGCTAGAAGACAGGAAGAAATTGAGAATGAAATGTACCTGGTGCGTGAAAAGAGTCTAGCAGATGCAGATTTCTACCGGTGAGATTTTCCTATTCCATTCCTAATGCCTTTGATGAATGTAATTTTATGAATATCATATTGTAATTTAGGGTAAAAAAAGAAATTAATTTTATTGTTTTTACAATTTCTAGTGTAATAAGGGAAGCTGAAGCAAACAGGTTGAAGCTTACCGCTGAATTTCTTCAGCTTAAATTTATTGAGGCCATTGCTAATAATACAAAGATTTTCTTTGGGGACAAGGTACTCCTCTACTCTCCGAGCTATTCAATATTTGTCTGTCCTTGTGCACAGGCTTAACCTTTTGGGTTTATTCTCCAGGTTCCAAATATGGTTTTGTATTAGAGGCTGTGTGTTGAGTTGAGTGGAGTGGATAAAACTCAGGGGACTAATTGTGTTGGTTTAAAAAGAAGAGGGTATAAATCATACTTAGAATTGAAGTTATGAGAGAGGAAGAGAAAGAGAGAGAACCCTGCAGAGGAAGGAAAGAGGGTATAAATAATTTAACTAATATTTGTTGACTTCTCTGAATTTGGCCAATGTGTATTTTAAGAAGCATGGATAATTAAATATAAAATTTTTCTATTAGAATAACGTGCTGGATCAATTTGATAATACTAATTGCATCAATCATGAAAGCTTCTCTCTTATCAATGTATATCACTTGACTAATTATGTTGGGTGTTAGTTATAAATCTAGGGAAACTGGGGCGTTGAACTCATAAATTAATCTGTACAAGAAAATGAGTTGCCCTGCAATGGCTTAGTTGCTTTTGATTTTGAATCCTTTGGTATAACTGATATGATCATCTTTTGGTATAACTGAATCCTTTGGTATAACTGATATGATCATCTTTTGATTTTGAATGCAGATATATCAACATCAGCACAACAAGCAAATGAGTTGCCCTGCAATGGCTTAGTTGCTTTCAAACACACTTTATTACAAACGCTTCTTTCCTTATTATTCTTTCAATATCTTGGGTGGCCTTGACAATGAAGGTGCACTATTTCTAGATTTCTATTCTTGTTCATGTCCCATTTTGTATTTGCTAATTTCTACTTCAACCTGAAATAGGAAAGGGATGTGTCTTCACATATGATGCAGTTGGTTCCTATGAGAGGGTTGGATATAGCTCTCTGGGTTCTGGATCCACACTTAGAGAATATAGTTGCTAGCATGATACCAAGAGATTAAGCATACATTTTTATGGAGCTTTATAACTTTTATATTAATTATCCACATATTCTCATTAACATTTGAAAAATAATAGTCAAGTGTGTTTTTTCTATAGAGAAATTAACAGGGTATATGATGCAAAAGACTAGAAGGTCAAGGTTTATAAATCTGCAACTCAAATCTTGTTTTATATATATATATATATATTCACACGCTTAAAATAAATACAAGAAATTTGGTTATGAAGAAAGTGACCTCATATGAACTCTGTCTCTGTTAGGAGGAGCACATTGAAGTCATGATGCCAAGTCATTCACCTTACAATATCTCTTTACTCAATATTATGGTTGGACTCACAGTAAGGTAAAGTGTTTATTGTATTTATCTATTAACATATTATAGTAAAGGGATTTTTTAATTTACTTGCTAATTTTTATAATCTTTCCTAAATATAAATACCTTAATTTTAAGGAAAAGAAATTAAAAAAAAGTCTAATGTATAACTACCTTGAAATGGGAGAATTTTAGTATTTGTTATTTGTATATACACACATAATTCCTGAAATCAATTTGGTCATTTTAGTGAATCAGAAACACTACCCTCCATCCCCCAATGATGAATTATGGCAATTAACAAAGAGTACAAAAATGGGAAAATCCTTGGTTGTAGCTACATGGAATCGATCCATCTTTGCTGGAGGTATATTAATTAAGGAAGATATTAAAGTGATTATTATGCTTGTTTTATATATATACTTTGTAAATATTAATATTAATATTTCCTCAATTACTTCTATAACAGTAGTGCTTAAAGTATAATTTGATATGTATAAATTTTCATCATATACAATCTTTAGTTCTACATATTGGAATTACTTTTGGTACATGGAAATTTTACAAAATTTGTTGCGTTAGTGTTTGCTTTGGTTTGTGTTTTGTTCGTTTTCTTTTTAAAGAGCCATCCATTTGACATGACAATATAGAAATTTTAGATGGAAATTGTGGGGTCTGTAACCCCCAATAGCGTATAAACGTCATACTCCTAATATTGAGAGGGTATGTGATAGCACCTCTATTAATTATTACCAATGTATGAAATACTAACTTATAATTTATGACAACTTATAAAATTGTATATTTTTTGCTTTCAAAATTACAGGTTATAGCCGAGGATGAAGATCATTTTGAAGATGTAGAAGAAGAATGATATTCATGATGGAATGTCTTGGAAGTTAATATTCTTAATTGGATGTTATTTGTTGAATTTGAGAGATAAAAAGCTATTTTATCGATTAGATAGGTTTATGTCAATTTTCTATATTTTGAGAGTTTATACAATTGACAAAAAAAATAGATACAAGTGTTTTTATACATCTTTTGGAATATTTTAGATTAAATATTTATTATATATATACTTGTTACAATTTGTAGGTTAAATTGTTGTTTTTATTTATATTTACTCATTGTACTATATATATAGTATTTGATTATATATATAACTAAATAATTAAATATTATAAATAATAAATGACATTCATATAATTGTGGATTAAATGAATAATTCTATAAAAGTTCTGTTACCTTAAACTCAAAATTGATAATTATTACATATATGGTGTGGTCATACTTAAATAAAAATTAAAAGATTACATTTAAAAACTGTGGTTTAAAATGTATAGGCCACGATTATATAATTATAGCCTAAAATTCATAGCTGATATTTATCTTTATTGTCTACGGTTATAAAATGTGGTATAACATATATGGCCACACCTGCAAAACCTTGGCTTAAACATATAGCCACACGAATAAAACTGTGGTCTAAACCTGAAAAATAAAAACCGTGGCCTGAAAGTGCTTATGAAAACCGTGGTGTATTGTATTAAGTTTAGACCACGATTGTAAAAAAGTGTGGCCGAAGGTGAAAAACTGTGGCCTATTCGAATAGGCCACGAACGCATATATAACGGTCAATAAACCGTGGCCTAAACCTTTAGGCCACGGTTTTAATGCCTGCGACCACGGTTTTTAACCGTGGTCTAAGGTCATAAATGTTGTAGTGAGAAAAGTTGTTTGAAAAGAAAGGAGACTTTTATTCAGAATTTTCTAAGGTCCATGCAAATAGAACCTCAAGGTTCACATCATTTGGACATCATAGCTCCGGTTATTAGAAATTTTCTGAATTCTTTTCCTAACAAATACTATTTTTCTTCTTAGCTTTTCTTGTTTTATTTTTTTTTCTGACTACACGCAGGTGGTGAATCATTTGATTTTTCTCCTCATTGGTGTGGTAAGAAACTCAAGAGAAATAGAGTGGAAAAAGGCAAGAGAGTTACGTTACAAAATAATCCAAATTTTGTGTGCAAACACGAGTGTGGTGAGGTTTCTAAACAGTCAACATTATTTTTTCTCTGTTACGTTTGTTTCTTGTTCTTTGTCATGGTAGAAAGGAAAGTTGAAAATAGTGATCTTCAAGCACAAATTGCTGCTCTTTATCAGCAATTAGAGTTGGCAATGAAAAGACAGTATGATGAGCTGCATGCTAGGTTGGATGAGTTGGAGGTCAAACCACCACCTGATGAAGAAGAAAGACCACCAAGAAATGAAGAAAGAATACAAGGTGTCAAGTTAACCATACCAGCCTTCAAAGGACGCAGTGATCCAAAAACTTACCTAGAGTGGGAGCTCAAGATTGAGCACATATTTGCGTGTAGCACCTATACAGAAGCGCAAAAGGTAAAGCTTGCTGCAACTGAATTTTCTGACTATGCACTTGTTTGGTGGAATAAGTTACAGAAAGAGAGGGTCAGAAATGAAGAACCTATGGTGGAGACTTGGGTGGAGATGAAGAGGATTATGTGTTCCCTCCAGTTTCCAACGTGACTTGAAGCTAAGGTTACAAAAATTGACTCAAGGCAGTAAAGAAGTGGAAGAGTACTATAAGGAGATGGAGATGTTGCAAATTCAAGCCAACATAGAAGAGGACCCTGAAATCACTATGGTACGTTTTCTTAATGGTTTGAACAGTGACATTAGAGACATTGTTGAGTTACAGGAGTATGTGGAGATGGAGGACCTATTGCATAAGGCTCTTCAGGTGGAGCAACAGTTAAAAAGAAAAGGGGCTGCCAGGAGGAGTTCTACTAATTTGCCTACAAAGTGGAAGGACAAAATTAAAAAGGAGGTGGCTGAATCCTCAAGCCATGCAGCGCCCAGTCCTCAAGGTAAATCCACTAATAAAAATGTTGAACAGGTTGCAAAGAAAGGAAGGGATGTGACTTGTTTCAGATGTCAAGGAAGAGGGCACTATGCCTATGAGTGTCCAACTAAGAAGACCATTCTTCTTAAGGACAATGGTGAATACACAAGCGAATCAGAGGATGAAAGGGAGGAGCCCAGTGATGATGATACACTTGCTGATGTAGGAGAAGTCTACATGATTAGACGACTTCTAGGAAGCCAAACCATGGGCAAGGAGAAAAACCAAAGGGAGAACATCTTTCACACTCGATGTTCAATCAATGGTAAGATTTGCTTGGTAATTATTGATGGTGGTAGCTGCACTAATGTTGTTAGTTCCAGATTGGTGAACAAGATGAGTTTGGATACAACGCCTCATCCTAGACCATATAAGCTTCAATGGCTTAGTGAAGGTGATGAAGTGCATGTGAAGAGGCAAGCTGAAATTCCATTTTCTATTGGAAAATATCAAGACAAGGTGACTTGTGATGTGGTACCTATGGAGGCAAGCCATATTCTCCTTGGGAGGCTGTGGCAATTTGATACTAAAGCTATCCATGATGGCTTTACCGATAAAATTTCTTTCATGTACCATGATAAAAAAATTATTTTGAGACCTTTGTCACCTAGAGAGGTTAGTGAGGATCAAAATAAGTTGAGAGAAAAGATTGCCCAAAAGAGGTTGAGTGAAACACTTGCAAGAGAAGAGAGTCAAAAGAAAAAGAGTGAAATACAAGAGGGTAAACAAAATTGTTTAGCAAAAGAAAGAGAAGTGAAGAGAGTGTTATGTTCAAGACAACCACTTTATTTGTTGTTTGATACTAACTATCTCTTAACTGCTAATATTTTTGATAAATTTGAATTGCCTTCTGTAGTTAAATCTCTTTTGCAGGAGTATGAGGATGTCTTTCCAGAAAATGTTCCTGATGGCTTACTACCTTTGAGAGGAATTGAGCATCACATAGACCTCATTCCTGGAGCTTCATTGCCAAATCGGCCAGCCTATAGGAGTAATCCTCAAGAGACCAAAAAGATTGAGAGACAAGTGAGTGAACTCATTAGCAAAGGATGGGTGAGGGATAGCATGAGTCCCTGCGCAGTACCAGTCATTCTGGTACCAAAAAAAGATGGAACTTGGAGAATGTGCTCAGATTGTAGGGCAGTCAACAACATCACAATCAAGTATCGTCATCCTATTCCCAGGTTAGATGATTTACTTGATGAACTTCATGGTGCTTGTATTTTTTCCAAAATTGATCTTAAAAGTGGTTATAATCAAATACGTATAAGGGAGGGGGATGAATGGAAAACAACCTTTAAAACTAAATATGGGTTGTATGAATGGTTGGTTATGCCTTTTGGTTTAACTAATGCTCCTAGTACGTTTATGAGATTGATGAACCATGTCTTGAGGGAATTTATTGGAAAATTTGTGGTTGTGTATTTTGATGATATTCTTATCTATAGCACTTATTTGGATATGCATGTTAATCACTTAAAATCTGTTTTGGATGTGCTTAGAAAAGAAAATTTGTATGTCAACATAGAAAAATGCGTGTTTTGTACCAACCATGTTGTTTTCTTGGGATTTGTTGTCAGCTCCAAGGGAGTTCAAGTGGATGAGGAAAAGGTGAAGGCTATTCAAGAATGGCCAACGCCTAAAAATGTGAGTCAGGTGAGAAGTTTTCATGGCTTAACAAGTTTTTATAGAAGATTTGTTAAGGATTTTAGCACCTTGTCTGCACCCCTAAATGAAATTGTTAAAAAGAATGTGGGATATAAGTGGGGGGAGAAACAAGAGGCGGCCTTTGCTGCCCTCAAGGATAGGCTCACACATGCGCCTATTTTAGCCTTACCAAATTTTGCAAAATCATTTGAATTAGAGTGTGATGCTTCTAATGTTGGAATTGGTGTTGTTTTATTGCAAGAGGGGCATCCAATTGCTTATTTTAGTGAAAAATTAAGTGGACCAGCACTTAATTATTCTATTTATGATAAGGAATTATATGCTTTGGTAAGGGCTCTTAAGACTTGGCAACATTATTTACTTCCTAAAGAATTTGTAATTTATAGTGATCATGAATCTTTGAAGTATTTAAAAGGCCAAGGAAAATTAAATAAAAGGCATGCTAAATGGGTTGAATTTTTGGAAAATTTCCATACGTCATAAAGCATAAAAAGGGAAAAGGATATATAGTTGTTGATGCTCTTTCTAGGAGACATGTCTTGCTTGCTATGCTTGAAGCTAAATTATATGGACTTGAATCTTTGAAAAGCATGTATTGTGATGATATGTATTTTGCTGACTTGTATGTGGCATGTATAAAAAATCAGAAAATGGATTTTTAAGGCATAATGATTTTTTGTTTAAAGGGAATAAATTGTGTGTGCCTAAAAGTTCCATAAGAGAAATGCTTGTGAGGGAGTCACATGAAGGGGGATTAATGGGACATTTTGGAGTGCAAAAGACTTTAGAAATTTTGCAAGATAATTTTTATTGGCCAAATATGAAACGTGATGTTCATAAAATATGTGACCAATGTATTGTTTGCAAAAAGGCTAAGTCTAAGGTTAAACCTCATGGTTTATATACTCCTTTACCTGTTCCTGAATTTCCTTGGACTGATATTTCCATGGACTTTGTTTTGGGACTTCCAAAAACAAAGAATGGAAAAGATTTTGTTTTTGTTGTGGTTGACAGGTTTTCAAAAATGGCTCACTTTATACCTTGCAAGAAAGTGGACGATGCTTGCCATGTAGCAGATTTATTTTTCAAGGAAATAATCAGGTTGCATGGAATACCAAGAAGCATAGTGAGTGATAGAGACTCAAAATTCTTAGGTCATTTTTGGAGGACTTTGTGGGGAAAGCTTGGCACCAAGTTATTATTTTCTACTACTTGCCATCTTCAAACTGATGGTCAAACAGAAGTGGTTAATAGGACTCTAGGTACTTTGCTTAGGACCATTTTAAACAAAAACATAAAATCTTGGGAGGATTGTTTGCCTCATGTTGAATTTGCTTATAATAGGGTTGTCCATAGTACTACTAATTGTTCACCTTTTGAGGTAGTGCATGGATTCAACCCTTTAACTCCTCTTGATATATTACCTTTGCCTAATATTTCTATGTTTAAGCATAAGGAAGCGCATGCTAAGGCTGATTTTGTCAAGAAGATGCATGAGAAGGTTAAAGCTCAAATTGAGAAGAAAAATGAGAGTTATGCCAAACAAGCAAACAAGGGAAGGAAGAAAATGGTGTTCCAACCAGGGGATTGGGTATGGATACACATGAGAAAAAAAAGGTTCCCAGAACAAAGGAAGTCAAAGCTTCAACCAAGGGGAGATGGACCTTTCCAAGTGCTTGAAAGAATCAATGATAACGCCTACAAAATAGACTTGCCAAGTGAGTATAATGTTAGTGCAACCTTTAATGTTGCTGACTTAACTCTTTTTGATGCAGGTGAGGACCCTTCAGATTTGAGGACAAATCCTTTTCAAGAAGGGGGGCGTGATGTGGACATCAGTCAAGCAGTCAACAGGTTGGGTGGGCCCATGACAAGGGCACAGACTAGGAAGGCTGAGGAAGCAATCCAACTTATCATCAAAGAAGTTCAGTCTCAAAACATGCAAAGCATTAATGGAAGTCCTCAGTTCCTTAATTGCACTCAGGTTTCAGAGGATGGACCAATTGATGGAGAGACAGTTGCATTTAATGCAACTACCAGTTGAAGCACTTCCAAGCAAGTGAAGTGGCATTGTGGGCGACCACATGTGGCAATTGTGGGCGGCCACTTCATGAATTATTTTGCTGAGTTTTTAGTTTTTATTTGCTTTCAATAAACATGTGAGAGTTACAAGACACAAGGCTTAATTATTTGGTGGTTATGTTTCCTTTTCTGGTGGTTACAAAACATGATGGTAATGAGGTTGAATGACATTAAAATTGTGTCTTCTAGCCGTTGGAAGGAAGCTTACTAGAGAGCATGAATCTGGCCACTTTTTGGAGCTATATGGACGCATAAAACCTCATCAAATTGTGCGGCCACATGTGCTTAATTTGGCTGAACCATGAGTCATCAAGAAGGGCCAACAAGGAAGTAAATAGCTGTATGAAGTGTCATCAATGTGGCAGCCATCATCAAGACTTGAGGGGTTACAAAATGAATGAAAACTTGATGATTTGGAGAGGTTACATGCGGCCACTTATTGGCTGATTCATGAGCCAATTTATTCCATGTTTTATGGTTACATTTTGAGAAGAAAATGCAGCCCATGTGCCTAATGAATCAGGTCAAAAGTTGCGGCCAAATAAGCCTAGTTATTGGTGTGAGTTGGTGGCGTTTTACGCCTTGGACTCCCTTCCTCTCCTATAAATAGTTATTATTTTCATCACAACTTTATAGCTTCATTCTTCATGGAGTGGCTTTTGCTATTGGCTGCTCTGTTCGACCTGACTTTGCTTAGTCTTGCCTCTTTTTAGGTCGACAGGGTGTCCAATGCCAAAGGCCCCTTCACTTCCTTTTAGCTTTTCCTTTAGATCGAGCAAGCCAGCCAAAACGGGGAGTCCCAATTCTCTAAGGGGTTCTCCTTTGTTATCACCCCAAGCACTAGACTTACCCCTTCAAAAATGCCTTTGCAAAGTACTTCTGGTCACCACTTCGAGTTGATGAGTGGGTATTCAAAGATGAAGAGCAGCAAGGTTTCATTCAAGATTGAGAAGTGGAAGAGACTTAATCAAAGAACAATCAGAATATACTAAATAACTACTTTGCATTTTCTCTTGTAATTCCATCAATAAAACAAAGTGTCTATTTATATATATATATGTTTTCTATTTCTCTTCTGATATGAACCTTGAGGTTCTATTTTATGTGGACCTTAGAAATTTCTGAATAATCAACACCTTTCTTGATAACAATTCTATTTCCTTTTTTTTTTATACTTTTTCCTTTGATATTTTCTTTTTCTTTTCTATTTTGTCACGTTCTTTTCTTTTTCTAATAACCAAATAAAAATAAGCAACGATATGAAGGAGATAGAAGACTAACAAATAGTAACTTGGCCAAAACAATATTCAAATCTTTAGAAAACTTGATAAATAAATCACTTAGAAATCAAGTATGACGTATAGGAAAAATATAGATTTTGAACAACAAAAGTAAACGTAAAAGAAAGAAAGATAGATATTGGACGTCACACTTTCATGAGTTGAAAGATAAGCCCATGAAGATAACCACACAAAGGTAAGAGAACCCTTGATAATCTTCACTCTTGACTAGCAAGAAATTTAGAGAAAATCACTTTCACTAAACAAAGAAAATCACTTTCAATGGTAAGGTAAAATTTGCATAATTCATCTGTCCCTTCTTGCATGCATGATATGAACCTTGAGGTTCTATTTTGATTGGACCTTAGAAAATTCTGAATAAAAATATCACTTTTCTTGACAAGCACTTTTTTTCTATTCTTTGCAATATTTTCTTTTTTTTTTCTTTTCTTTTACTATATTCTTTTCTTTTTCTTTCTTGATTTTCTAACACCAATAAAATTGAAATAGATGAATAGCAAATAATAACCTTGCCAAAACGAAATTCAGCATTTGAAAACTTGAAGAATAAATCACATATAATTCAAGTAATACGTATAGGAAAAATAGGTTTTGAACAAAAAAGAAAAACGTAGAAGAAATAGAAGAGATAGATGGTGGACGTCACACTTTCAAGACTTGAAAGATAAGTCCTTGAAGATACACACACAAAGGTGAAGAACCTTTGATAATCTTCAACTCTTGACTAGCAAGAAACTTAGAGAAACACTCTCAAAGATTGGGTAATTTTCTGGATAAATCATTCTTAACTTTCTTGCATGCATGAAGCATGTTTTTATAAGGATTACAAGGCACTCAAAGGTCATGCAACCAGCTAGGTTTACACGCCTATTTCACCCCAAAATACCCCTCATGCAACTCCCATGCAACCCTAAATACATTACTAAAATTAAATAAATTAAAGCTAATAAAACTCAATCCAAGTAAACTTGTTTGGCCGCATTTTCCAACCAGAATTTTGGGCACATGTGGCTGCATTATTTCTTGAAATGTAACCACCAAACATGGATTAAAATGGCTCATGAATCAGCCAATAAGTGGCCGCATGTAACAACCCACAATCATCAAGTTTGCAATCAAATTGTAACCTCCATCTCATGAATGTTGGCCGCAACTTTGATGGCAATTTACCTAGCCAATTACAACCTTGTTGGCACCTCTTTGATGATTCATTATTCAGCCAATTGATCACATGTTGGCCGCAACTTTGCTATAGGTTAGAGGCTTCCACGTAGCTCCAAAATTGTCTAGGTTCAGTCGCACCTAGCAAGCTCTTCCAACGGCTAGTAGACAAAATTTTAATGCAATTAAACAACATTACAACTTTGTTTTGTAACCACCAGAAAATTAATCCCTTGTCTTTATAACTCCCTAATCTTTATTGAAAGCAAATAAAAATAATAATTCAGCAAAATGATGAGTGAGTTGGCCGCCCACATGGCCTTCTCCAAAGCTCTTGATGGTTCTTCAACTTGTAGTTGCATTGATGGCAACTGGTCTTTATTGAATTCCATGCTACCATCTTCTTCTTGCTTAAGACAAAGAATAATTTTAGGGGATTGTTCTTTAATGTTTGTGCCCTTAGTTTGTGGGGATGCCACCATAAGTCGCAGAACTTCTTTAGCTTTCCTTGGCTCCCCTTGTTCTCATCAATGCACGAAGCATGTATTTATAGGGTTTTACAAGGTGATAAAAGGCCATGCACCAGCTGCATTCTCACGCCTAATTCATCCCCAAATTGCCCCTTACACACTTCCCATGCAACCCTAAACAAAAGCCTATTTATTTAATTAAACAAGCAAAATAAACTCTACCTAAACAAGCTCATTTGGCCGCAAAAATCCAACCAGAATTTTGTCACATGTGGCTGCAATAAAATGAAGATTGTAACCCTAAAAAAATATGAAATTGATGGCCAATGATTCAGCCATTAGTTGGCCGCACATAACCTCCCTATTCTTCAAGGTTCTCCTTCAATTTGTAACCTCCCTCTTCATGACTTTGTCTCCTTCTCTTTATGTGCTTGTAGGTTACATTTTAGGCTAATTGATTCAGCCTTGATGTCATATGTTGGCCGCCCACTTTGGAGAAGGAAGAGGCCTCCTTGTAGCTCTAAAATTGGCTAGATTCATCCACACCTTACAAGCTTGATTCCAACGGCTAGTAGACAAGGATTTATGGTCATCAATCCATGTTTTGTAACCGTCAAATTACAAGAAACATAACCACTAAACAATTTATGTGTTGTGTCTTTGTAACATCCACAAACTTTATTGAAAGCAATAAAAACAAATCAGCATAAAAAACACATGTTGGCCGCCCCTATATGGTGAATTGTAGGCGCCCACCATGCTTCATCATCTTCCTTGAAGGGGACTTTAAGTGTTAGTTGCATTAAATGCAACTGTCAATTCATCCTTGAAGCCATCTTCCTCAAGTTGAGTGCAATTAATGAACTGGTTAGTTCCATTAATGTCCTCCTTAAATTGAAGTTGAACTTCTTTAATGACAAGCGATAAAGCCTCCTTTGCCTCCTTAGACTGCGCCCTTGTCATGGGTCCCCCTACTCTTTTGTCTGCATGATTGATGTCCTCATCATACCCCCCTTCTTGAAAAAGATTTGTCCTCAAATCTGAAGGGTCCTTACCTACATAAAAAAGAAGTACGTAAGACACATTGACAGAAGCACTATTCTGATACTCACTATAGAGGTCAATTTTGAAGCCATGGTCTTTGATTCTTTTTAGAACTTGACAGGGTCCAACTCCCTTAGGCAGAAAATTGGACTTCTTTGGCTCAAGGGACCTTTTCTTGCGCACATGCACCCACATCCATTCACCAGGATGGAAGACAACTATCTCTTTTCCTTTGCTAGCTTGATGGGCATAGCTTCCTTTCTTTTTCTTGACACTTTCTACCTTAGCCTGTTGTTCATTGTATGCAAACATAGAATTGTTAGGCAAAGATAAAAATTCAAGAGGAATTACATGGTTCAATCCATAAGCTATCTCAAATGGAAAATATGTTGTAGCACTATGGATCTCCCTATGGTAAACAATTCCATCATGAGGAAAACATTCCTCCAAAAATTTAATGTTTTTGTTCAAAATAATTTTAAACATGGTTCCCAAGATCCTATCCACCACTTCAATTTGTACTCCATTTTGGGAATTGCAAGAAATAGAAATCAACAACTTATTTCCATGCTTATCCCACCAAGTTTTCCAAAAATGGCCAAGAAACTTCACATCTCTTTCATCCACCATGATTCTTGGAATAAGATCTTTTCGATGTTTATTCCTATTCAAATGTGGTATTTCATCAGGATCAATAGCTGAGTACATTTCTCCATATTCCTGCAAAAGAGAATTAATAAACAAAGGCAATTCAGGGTAGTAAAAATGGTTAGCATGAGTCAATTGATTTTCACAATTCAATTGATAGAAAGTTTGTCTTGTGCATAGCATTCTCCTCACTTCCTTCTCTCTTGCTACACATATTTGTTTGCCTTCAAATATTTCTCTCCTTTTTTTATTTTCCTCACTCTCAAATTTTTCAATCTCTTTTTCTTTTTTTATCTTTTCTCTCAATTTCTTTTGATCTTCTCTAACTTCCTTTGGTGACAAAGGCTTAAGGACCACCTTTTTATCCTGAAAATTAAAAGAAATTTTGTTAGTAAAACCATCATGGATGGCTTTTGTCTCAAATTGCCACGGTCTTCCCAAGAGGATATGGCTGGCTTCCATTGGTACTACGTCACATAACACTTTATCTTGATATTTTCCAATGGAAAATGGAATCTCAACTTGTCTTTCCACGTGAACCTCTTCTCCTTCATTAAGCCATTGAAGCTTATATGGCTTAGGATGAAGCTTTGTGTCCAAACCCATCTTGTTTACCATCCTGGCACTAGCAACATTAGTGCAGCTTCCACCATCAATAATTACCAAACAAATCTTACCTTTGACAGAACATCTAGTGTGAAAAATGTTCTCCCTTTGGCTTTCCTCTTTGTCCACGGGTTGGCTACCAAGAAGTCTTCGAATCATATAGACTTCTCCAATTTCTGCGCCAGTATCATCATCACTGGGTTCCTCCCTTTCATCCTCTGATTCACTTGTGTATTCACCATTGTCCTTAAGAAGGATGGTCTTCTTAGCAGGACACTCATAGGCATAGTGCCCCCTTCCTTGGCACCTAAAACAAATCACATCTCTTCCTTTCTTTGCAACCTGTTCATCATTTTTATTAGTGGGTTTACCTTGAGGGTTAGATGCTGCTTGGCTTGAGGATTCAGCCACCTCCTTTTTAATTTTATCCTTCCAATTTGCAGGCAAATTAGTAGGACTCCTCCTGGTAGCTCCTTTTCTTTTTACTTGTTGCTCCACTTGTAGAGCCTTATGTAACAAGTCCTCCATTTCAACATACTCCTGTAACTCCACAACATCTCTAATATCAGCACTCAAACCATTTAGAAAACGTACCATGGTTATTTCATGATCTTCTTCTATGTTGGCTTGGATGAGGATCATCTCCATCTCTTTAAAATATTCCTCCACGCTTCTACTACCTTGAGTGAGTTTTTGCAATTTTAATTTTAACTCTCTTTGGTAGCTAGAAGGTACATACCGTTTCCTCATGATCCTTTTCATGTCAGTCCAAGTCTCCACCTGTGGCTCTTCATTTCTGCGCCTCTCCCTTTGTAATTTGTTCCACCATATGAGCGCATAGTCAGAAAATTCTGCTGCAGCAAGCTTGGCCTTCTGTGCCTCTGTATAGTTGTTGCAGGCAAAAAGATGCTCAATCTTGAGCTCCCACTCCAAATAAGCTTCTGGGTCACTACGACCTTTGAAAGGTGGTATAGTCAGCTTGACCCCTTGTATTCTCCCTTCATCTCTTGGTGGCCTTCCATCCTCAGGATTAGGGGGTGGAGGAGGTGGAGGAGGTACTTTCTCCAAATCATCTAACCTGCTATGCAGTTCGTCATATTGTGCCTTCATCATTTTCTCCAAGCGTTGAGAGAGAGCTGCAATCTGCAACTGAAGGTCACGATTTTCCACTGGTCTTTCTGCCATAGTCAAAGAAAGAAACACGTAACAGAAAAAGAACAAGAAAATGATTAACTGTTTAGAAACTCACCACTCTCGTGTTTACACACAATATTGGCTTTTTCTATAATATAACACTCTTGCCTTTTTCCACTCTATTTTCTCTTGACTTTCTTACCACGCCAATGAGGAGAAAATCAAATAATTCACAACCTGTATGTTAGCCAAGAAAAAAAGTAACACAAGAAAAACTAACAAGAAAAATAAAACAAGAAAAGCTAACAATAAAATAAAACAAGAAAAAAAAATTAGGAAAGAAAATCAGAAAAATTCTAGTAACCGGAGCTCTGATGACCAAATGATATGAACCTTGAGGTTCTATTTTATGTGGACCTTAGAAATTTCTGAATAATCAACACCTTTCTTGATAACAATTCTATTTCCTTTTTTTTATACTTTTTCCTTTGATATTTTCTTTTTCTTTTCTATTTTGTCACGTTCTTTTCTTTTTCTAATAACCAAATAAAAATAAGCAACGATATGAAGGAGATAGAAGACTAACAAATAGTAACTTGGCCAAAACAATATTCAAATCTTTAGAAAACTTGATAAATAAATCACTTAGAAATCAAGTATGACGTATAGGAAAAATATAGATTTTGAACAACAAAAGTAAACGTAGAAGAAAGAAAGATAGATATTGGACGTCACACTTTCATGAGTTGAAAGATAAGCCCATGAAGATAACCACACAAAGGTAAGAGAACCCTTGATAATCTTCACTCTTGACTAGCAAGAAATTTAGAGAAAATCACTTTCACTAAACAAAGAAAATCACTTTCAATGGTAAGGTAAAATTTGCATAATTCATCTGTCCCTTCTTGCATGCACGAAGCATGTATTTATAGGGTTTTACAAGGTGATAAAAGGCCATGCACCAGCTGCATTCTCACGCCTAATTCATCCCCAAATTGCCCCTTACACACTTCCCATGCAACCCTAAACAAAAGCCTATTTATTTAATTAAACAAGCAAAATAAACTCTACCTAAACAAGCTCATTTGGCCGCAAAAATCCAACCAGAATTTTGTCACATGTGGCTGCAATAAAATGAAGATTGTAACCCTAAAAAAATATGAAATTGATGGCCAATGATTCAGCCATTAGTTGGCCGCACATAACCTCCCTATTCTTCAAGGTTCTCCTTCAATTTGTAACCTCCCTCTTCATGACTTTGTCTCCTTCTCTTTATGTGCTTGTAGGTTACATTTTAGGCTAATTGATTCAGCCTTGATGTCATATGTTGGCCGCCCACTTTGGAGAAGGAAGAGGCCTCCTTGTAGCTCTAAAATTGGCTAGATTCATCCACACCTTACAAGCTTGATTCCAACGGCTAGTAGACAAGGATTTATGGTCATCAATCCATGTTTTGTAACCGTCAAATTACAAGAAACATAACCACTAAACAATTTATGTGTTGTGTCTTTGTAACATCCACAAACTTTATTGAAAGCAATAAAAACAAATCAGCATAAAAAACACATGTTGGCCGCCCCTATATGGTGAATTGTAGGCGCCCACCATGCTTCATCATCTTCCTTGAAGGGGACTTTAAGTGTTAGTTGCATTAAATGCAACTGTCAATTCATCCTTGAAGCCATCTTCCTCAAGTTGAGTGCAATTAATGAACTGGTTAGTTCCATTAATGTCCTCCTTAAATTGAAGTTGAACTTCTTTAATGACAAGCGATAAAGCCTCCTTTGCCTCCTTAGACTGCGCCCTTGTCATGGGTCCCCCTACTCTTTTGTCTGCATGATTGATGTCCTCATCATCTTCTCTAAAATTTTATTTATATGCCAACAGATGCCCCCCAAAATGCCTGGCTTCGAAGCGAGAAGCTATGGCATTTTCAAGTATACGTGGCAAACTTTCCACTCTCTCGTAATTGTCCACATGCAGCCCCCACGTTCCTTTGCTGCTGAGAGTATAATTGTTTGGGCCGTTACTCGACCCTTGAATGGGCTTGCAACGGGTAGAAACCTTTGGTTTCATTTTCTCTTGTTACGTAGTGGGTTTTAAATACTGAAAATTTTCTCTTGGCGCTTTACCTTCTTCTCTACGTTTGCTCCATTCCTTTCTCTATATCTCCTCTTTGTCTCCTCTGTTCCACTCTTTCAACATCCTTTGAGATCTTTCCTCATGGCCAACGCCATTGCCAATATGGTTTTCCCCAGTAGTGAGTACAGGGTGACTTGCCCCATTCCCCTTGCTGCCAAGAATGGGCAACTGGTAGTTAGGGATGATGAAACCTTCGCACCGGAGCCCGAAGCTATTGAGGAAAATCTTGCTATGTGGAAGTACAACCGTGCTGATTCCCACCAACATTGAGGACTTGTGTATGGCCTACCTTGGCCCCTATGAGTTTTCTCCCCGGACTCTTCAGTTCAAAGATTTCCAAGCTTTCTATCCCTTAGAGAACATCCTTGCGTTCGGTAATCCGGTCCGGGCTGACGTTGTTGGGCCCGAAAAACAAATCTTCAGAGCTGGTCCCATGGTAGACAATAAGATATACATTGCGTGGCTTGATAAGGTCGAAGCAAAGAAAGGAGAAGCACAAAAGAGGTTAGGGATTTTCGACCTAATCCAATTTTGTAGGTATCATATAGATAGTTACAATGTTAAGCTGATTTTGTCTGCCCTCTATTTCTTAGATAAAGGTACTTGTACCTTCTTCCTCCCTTATGGGATGATCACTCCCACTCTTTTTAATGTAGCCATCATCACTGGGTTAGAACCTTGTGGTGAAACCTATGTTCCCACTACTGCTCCTTCGGGCAAAAAGTACACCCCAAATACTTCAAAGATGACCTTCAAGGCCTTTATTCAAAACAACCACGACCTAAAATCGCCTGGAGTCTCTAATGATGAGCACCTAGCTTTTCTTTGGTTCTGGTTAGTCATTTTTATTTTTTGTACCAGGTCGATACAGTTCCCTCAATATCTCCTTCCTCTGGCTACCTGCCTTCATGAAGGTAGGGAGATTAATTTGCCCAAATTACTTCTTGGCCATTTGTATTTGTGTATGTCTGACATCCTTAGTCAGTATATGCAGCCCAAAATTCTGGGTGGTTTCTATGGTCCTTTTTGGTTACTAGATTTTTGGCTTCGAGCCACGTTCAAAGAGAAAGTTTCCCTTTCCAAAAAGGCCACCAACTTGTTTGCTCCTACTGGCAAGGACTTAATTTTCACCATTCTATTTGGCACTATCATCAAACCGTTAAATGGCTTGAATATCTTTATGTCTTGTTTCTTCGACCACCAGAAATTCGATGACTCTCTTTGCCCCTACTCCAACAGGGATATAGGTCCCATTTGGGTTTAGAAATCCATTATTACTGAAAATCCTGATGAGCAAGCTGATCAGGACTCGAGGTGGATTGAGGTCCTTCGAAACCAACTTATTTTACCTCACTACGACCAGTCAGTTCCCTGTTTGATCCATTATCAACCCACCTTGGTGGCGAGGAAATTTGGTCTCTTGCAAGACATACCTATTCCATTCTTCGATAGAGGGCAAGACATTGGCCCTTGTGACTCCATCGAAGACGTAGAAAGGAGGATCATTGAGTTTGAAGCCACTCGACCAGAGTATATGATGTGAACCCAACTAGGTAAGAATAAAAAAGATGGTGATATGGCTTTAAATGAAGTGACAGTTGCATTTGAATGCAACTACCAGTTGAAGAACCATCATTTAGCATGGAAGGAGGCCATGTGGGGCGGCCAACTTAGCCTTCAATTTGCTGATTTAATTAGATTTATTTTGTTTCAATAAACTTTTGGGAGTTACAAGACACAAGGCTTTAATTTCTGGTGGTTATGTTTCCTTTTCTGGAGGTTACAAAACATGGTTGTAATGCAGTTTTAATTGCATTAAAACCTTGTCTACTAGCCGTTGGAAGAAGCTTGCTAGGTACGGCTGAACCTGGACATTTTTTGAAGCTACATGGAGACCCTTTAGATAGCCAAAGGTTGCGGCCAACATGTGATAAAATGGCTAAGTTATATGCCATCAATGTGCGGCTAGCACGTGCTTGAATTGGCTGAATAAAGAGTCATCAAATAGGTGCCAACAAGGAAGTAAATTGGGGAGTGAATAGCCATCAAAGTGGCGGCCAACATCATGAAGAGGAAGGTTACAAATTGAATGAAAACTTGATGAATTGGGGTTGTTACATGCGGCCACTTATTGGCTGATTCATTAGCTACTTTAATCCATGTTTGGTGGTTACAAGTCAAGGAATAATGCAGCCACATGTACCTAAAATGCTGGCTGGAATTTCGGCCATCTAAGCTAATTTAGGCCGAGTTTATTAGCTTAATTTATCTCTTAATTTAATTTGTAGTAGTTTTAATTAGGGTTGCATGGGATATGTATGAGGGGTATTTTTGGGAGTAATTTGGGCATGAAGGTGCAGCTGATTGCATGGCCCTATTTCACCTTGTAAACTCTATAAATACATGCTTCATGCATGCAAGAGAAGTTAGATGTTTTCTGCCAAGTTTATCAATATAAGTGAAAGTGATTTTCTCTTTAGTGAAAGTGATTTTCTCTAAATTTCTTGCTAGTCAAGAGTTGAAGATTATCAAAGGTTCTTCACCTTTGTGTGTGTATCTTCAAGGACTTATCTTTCAAGTCTTGAAAGTGTGACGTCCACCTTCTATCATTTTTGTGTTTCCAACTTCTTCTACGTTTGTTCAAAAACCCATTTTCCTATACGTATTACTTGAAATATATGTGTTTTATTTTTCAAGTATTCAAGGATGAATATCAGTTTTTGGCAAGGTTAGAAATTGTTATCCTTCTATATTATTTATTTGGTGTTCGAAAATTCCAAGAACAGAAAAAGAAAAGAAAAGAAAATAGCATAAAGAAGGGTATTGAAAAGAAAAGAAAATTGTTTGTCAAGAAAAGAGTTGTTTTATTCAGAAATTTCTAAGGTCCATGAAAAATAGAACAACCTCAAGGTTATATCAGTATATGCCTACTGATTTTACTCCTTCGAATCACTGCACTGCTGCATATGACCATTGGTGGCAATCGTTTTATAAGGACATGGCTTGCTCGAAGGAGGAGTGCTTCAGTCGCCTCAAAGACACCATGGACTATCCTGATGCGAAACGGAAACGGGATCGCCTTGAATTTCGGTTTGGAAGAAAGAAACTGAAAAAATGTATTTTTTTATTTTTGTTTTGGGGAAGGATATTGACGCCACACTCAAGAAAGATGAGAAGGTGAGTGATAAGTCATGGGGTTGATCGCCACAGGTTAACCTGATAAGATCGAAATCGGGTTCATATAACTCAGAACTCCATAAAGCTCTCACAATAAGAAAACTCAATTTCATTAAACTCATGTTGTGATTTGAAATACAATAGTTCCCCTATTTATAGGCTAAGTAAGTGGCTGAAACACTAAATTCCCACTACATTTCCCCCTAAGCATTTATTATCCACTAATATAATTCTACCCCATTAACATGTAATCAAAATAACCCACTATCATGCAATTACCACATGTAAATAATTGCATGTTACATTAATTCCTATTAAAGAAACGTTACAGAATTGAAAAGTCAATAGTCAAAGAGGTTCTGGAATTCCTTTTCGGCTTGTCCGGCTGTAGGAACTCTGTTAACAATATTTTACCTGGCTGGATTCATATCATATCCCATACTTGACAAGAAAAAGAGACGAGGTACTTTGGTTTCTTCTTTTCATTTTAATATCTACCATTTTCCTTGTCTTCTAAGCCATCTTCCTTTTATGACAGCTTCTAAAGACGTTGGGGAGGCTTCTAAGCCTACGAAGCCTCAAAGCAGTAAGAATAGCAAAGGATCTGAAGGAACCAAGCAAATTAAGGTATACCTTGTAAAGCCTATGTTCTTGGTTATTTTCAGAAGACTCAACCCAAGAAAAAACAAGTTCCTCAACTGCCTGCCTCGAAGGATGTGGCTACTTCGAAAAAGAGGAGAAAAACTCCTGCTTCTTCTGCTCAAGAGGAGATTCCCATTGCCACAGCTGAAAAAGGTGTTCCTGTTGCCTCAACACCTGCTCAAGTCCAAGTTAGTTCTAAGCACTCGAAGGACGAGCCTTTAGCCACTTCTGGCTCGAAGGACCCTGATGTGGAAAAAGCTACTTTTGATTCTGAGGCATCTTCTTCTTAGGTGGAAAAGATTATTACTAGGGAGGATACTCCAAATGAGGAAGAGCCTTTAATAAGCCCAAAACTCCCTATTGCTGAGGTTTGGTTCCCTTTAAATCCTTTTGTTATATTTGCATGAAGTTTTCCTAACCTTAATGATGAGGACATCATAGCAGTCAGCAGGTTAGGTGGGCCCATGACAAGGGCGCAGTCTAGGAGGGCTAAGGAGGCACTACAACTGTCATCAAAGAAGTCCAACTTCAAAACATGCAAAGCATTAATGGAAGCTCATAACTCATTAACTGCACTCAAGTTGAAGAGGAGGAACCATTTGATGAAGAGACAGTTGCATTTAATGCAACTACCAATTGAAAGCACTTCCAAGTTGATGAGATGGCATTGTGGGCGGCCACACATGGTCCATTGTGGGCGGCCACATGGAGTCTTTTATGCTGAATTATTGTTGTTTATTTATGCTTTCAATAAGGGTTAGGAGTTACAAAACATTTGATTAATATTTTGATGGTTACAAGACAAGGTTGTAATGAGTTTCAAAGGCATTAAAAGCCTTGTCTACTAGCCGGTTGGGAGCTAGCTTGTGCGCATGAACCTAGTCCTTTTGTGGGCTTCAATGGAGACCTTCTATTTGCTCTAAAGTTGCGGCCAACATGGATTAAAAGGCTGAGTAAAATACCATCAAGAGGGGCGGCCAACATGTGCAT
Organism: Sesbania bispinosa; assembly: GCA_026901365.1. NCBI lineage: Eukaryota > Viridiplantae > Streptophyta > Magnoliopsida > Fabales > Fabaceae > Sesbania > Sesbania bispinosa. The sequence goes on from QLOH01000593.1 coordinate 617,932, forward strand.
AATTTGGTGAGTAAAGTATCATTAAAACATTGCTATCAAGTGAGTAACTTGGCTGAATTGTAAGCCATCATTTGGGCGGCCAACACATGCTACACATGGCTAAAATAAGGTGATTAGAAGGTGAATAAATGGCTGGGTTCAATAGCCATCAAAGTGGCGGCCACACTCATGAAAGGAAGGTTACACATTGGAGGCACACTTGAAGAAAGAAGGCTATATGGTGGCGGCCACTTATTGGCTGAATCAATGGCTACTTAAGTCATGTTTTATGGTTACATTTCTTGTATTATGGCAGCCACATGTGCATCCAAAGAGTTGGTAGGGTTGCGGCTAGGATAGTTTCCAATAGGTGCATTTTTATTAAGTTTTATTTAGGGTTTTTATCAATTAAGTTATAATAGTTAACTAGGGTTGCATGGGAAATGTATGGAGGGTATTTAGGGAAAATATGGGCGTGAACATGCAGCTGAATGCATGACCTAATTGATCTTGTAAAATCCTATAAATTCATGCTTCATGCATACAATAAAGGACAGATGAATTATTGCAAATTTTACCTTACCATTGAAAGTGATTTTCTTTGTTTAGTGAAAGTGATTTTCTCTAAATTTCTTGCTAGTCAAGAGTGAAGATTATCAAGGGTTCTCTTACCTTTGTGTGGTTATCTTCATGGGCTTATCTTTCAACTCATGAAAGTGTGACGTCCAATATCTATCTTTCTTCTTCTATGTTTACTTTTGTTGTTCAAAATCTATATTTTCCTATACGTCATACTTGATTTCTAAGTGATTTATTTATCAAGTTTTCTAAAGGTTTGAATATTGTTTTGGCCAAGTTACTATTTGTTAGTCTTCTATCTCCTTCATATCGTTGCTTATTTTATTTGGTTATTAGAAAAGAAAAGAAAAGAACGTGACAAAAAGAAAAGAAAAGAAAAATATTGAAAAGTTTAGTATAAAGAAAATGGTTGCAAGGAAAGCGTTGTTTACTCAGAAATTTTCTAAGGTCCATGAAAAATAGAACATGAAGGTTCATATCACTTAATATACTTTGATCAAGGTTCTACTAAGAGATTACGACTAAAGCATGTTGCAACAGCCGTTACACACACTTGGAAGGTAAATAAGGTGGTAAGTATCCCTCTTATCCTACTTCTATCTGCCTCTAATAACTTGTAGATGTCAGCTAACTTTCATTTAACTTTTTCATGTAATTTCCTCTGATGACACCCACGCAGAAGGTACAATAAGTTCTAGATCTTCAAGCATTGACTCTCTTTTAGATTCTCTCCCTCTTGCTATCCAATATCTTGGATCGAACAGAATTATAATATTTAGACCTGCAGGGGATCGAACTATTGTTGACGAACCTAAAGTTAATTCTCATGACCAATCAGGTGAGCAATTTGCTGACAAGGTCTTGGAGAAAACGGGGATGCTTCTGAACAACATCAAGATGTTGATATTGCTACAAATAAAATTGAAAAACAACCTGTTCCTGCTATCAAACAAGAAGGACTTACAACAAATAAACAAGTCCCAGTTGATGAAGTCCCTATGCTTTCACCTAAGGATCAGTCTTTGGCTCTTCAAAAAGACGATCAAGCTTTACTGATGTGGACATCAATCAGACAGTCAACAGATTGGGTGGGCCCATGACAAGGGCACAAGCTAGGAAGGCTAAGGAGGCACTCCAAGTCATCAATAAAGAAGTCCAGACTCAAACTGAGCAAAATATTAATGGAAGTCCTAAGTTTATTAATTGCACTCAAGTTGAAGAGGATAGCTTAATTGATGAAGAATCAGTTGCATTAAGCACTTCCAAGCCAATGATGTGGCATTGTGGGCGGCCACATCATGGTGGGCGACCATGTGCTCTTTATTTTGCTGAATTATTATTGCTTTCAATAAGGTTTTGTAGTTACAAAACATTGAGTAATAACTTGGTGGTTACAAAGACAAAGGAGTGATGATGTTTAACGGCATTGAAAGCCTTGTCTTATAGCCGTTGGGGAAGGCTTGTGATGTGAATCCAACCAGGTAAAATTGAAGAGGAAGTTGATTGAGTTTATTTCTTGTTTCAATTAATTAAATAATGGCTGAATCAATTTCATCACATCGGGCGGCCAGTTAAGGGACTTGAAGGCTGAATTATGATTCAAGAGACAAGGGAGTTACAAAATAATTTGGCAATGAAGAGTTGTTACAACACTTAAAGGGGGCGGTCAGCATTTAACACATGGGAGGTTACAAATTGATGAAGCAACTAGCAATCAATTTTGGGGCTGTTATGTCTTCAATTTGGAGCATCTAATTCATGGCTGAATCATTAGCCTTTTTATTTCTTGTTGGTTGTTACAAAACTATGTGTAAATATGCGGCCACATGTGGGTAAATTGTAGGCTGATTGTTAATGCTTTGCTGGTAGTTTTTTCTCTAAGTTTTTAATATCCATTAGTATAATTATTAGAGGTAGTAATCTGGCTGAATGCAAAGCCTTGCATGGTACGCATGGACTATAAATAGTACGTACAAGGCATGCAAAATTGTTAAGTTAAGTTTAATTCAGAATTTTCAATTGGAGAGTGTTCTCTTATTTTCTTGTTAACCAAGAATTGAGTTTTATCAAAGGTCCTTCATCCCTTTGTGTATAACTCTTAGGCTTATCTTCCATCCTTGGAAGTGTGACGTCTATCAATTTCCATTCCATCTTCTACCTTCTCAATTCACGCATTTTTCTTGTTTTAACAATTTTCCCAATTTTCTACTTATGAGCATTCCAACCTAGATAGATCCGTAAAAACGAATCCACCCCCTCGGATTCTCATCATTTAGTATCAGAGCTTCGGCTCTGGGTTTGGAATGGCGATGGAATTTTACTATACCAGGTGTTCCTTCGAAGGTCATTTATTCTTGGTTGCAATAGATCAATTCAACTTTAAAAATGTTGTGAGCAACAGGGTGGTTGAGAAGTTACACCTGCCTACTGCAAATGGACAAGCAACGATTAAATTCTCTATTGGGAAATATGAAGATGAAGTTCTTTGTGATATTGCACCCATGGAGACATGCCATATGCATTAGGGAGGTCATGGTTGTACAATAAAAGTATAAATCCTGAGAGGCCTTCTATTTCTTTTGTGCATGGCGGACGAAAGATCAAGTTGATTTGTCTATCATCCGACGCTGTACGTGCTGATCAATTGACATTGAAAATAAAAATAAAAAAAGAAAGAGAAGAGCATATCAGAAAAAGAAAGAAGAGAAAAAGAAGAAAAAGAAAGAAAAAGAGAAAGAAAAAGAAGAACAAAGAAAGAGAGAAGAAAAAGAAAAAGAATTAGAGAAAAGGAGTGAGGAAATTTTATTTGTTAATGATTTTTCTTCTATTATTTCTGATGTTATTTTACAGGAACAAAAGGATGGATCTTTGAATGAAACACACCAACTTCCATGTTTGAAGAGGAAGTTTGTCAACATTGTTCCTCAAGCATCACTGTACATCCAACCCACTTTTGGAAGCCAATTTCAAGAGGATTTTGCAAACAAAAACATGGAAACGTTCCTTGGTTATATAATAATCATACAACACATTTTCAAAAGCCTTTTGGGATTACAATATTTCTGTTTGGAAAATCAAATTTGCAGGTCCAACATAAAAGAAGAATTTCTCTTGAATCCAGTTTTGGGTTTGTGCACTCCAGAGGAAGACTTCTTTGAAGCATGAAGAAGATAGGAACAAATCTGAATTTGTACAAGTTGTGTTTGATCCAGGAGGTTGGGATTGTTTGTTTTAATTTATTAGAAAAAAATTAGTAGGAAAAAAGCCTTAAGATTCGGGACGAATCTTCTAAGAAGGAGGGTATGATGTGAATCCAACCAGGTAAAATTGAAGAGAGGAAGTTGATTGAGTTTATTTCTTGTTTCAATTAATTAAATAAATGGCTGAAACAATTTCATCACATGGGGCGGCCAGCAGTTAAGGGACTTGAAGGCTGAATTATGATTCAAGAGACAAGGGGAGTTACAAAATAATTTGGCAATGAAGAGTTGATGGAGCAACTAGCAATCAATTTTGGGGCTGTTATGTCTTCAATTTGGAGCATCTAATTCATGGCAGAATCATTAGCCTTTTTATTTCTTGTTAGTTGTTACAAAACTATGTGTAAATATGCGGCCACATGTGGGTAAATTGTAGGCTGATTGTTTAATCCTTTGCTGGTAGTTTTTTCTCTAAGTTTTTAATATCCATTAGTATAATTATTAGAGGTAGTAATCTGGCTGAATGCAAAGAGCCTTGCATGGTGCGCATGGACTATAAATAGTACGTACAAGGCATGCAAAATTGTTAAGTTAAGTTTAATTCAGAATTTTCAATTGGAGAGTGTTTCTCTTATTTTCTTGTTAACCAAGAATTGAGTTTTATCAAAGGTCCTTCATCCCTTTGTGTGTATAACTCTTAGGCTTATCTTCCTTCCTTGGAAGTGTGACGTCATCAATTTCCATTCCATCTTCTACCTTCTCAATTCACGCATTTTTCTTTTTAACAATTTTCCCAATTTTCTTACTTATGAGCATTCCAACCTAGATAGATCCGTAAAAACGAATCCACCCCTCGGATTCTCATCATTTGGTATCAGAGCTTCGGCTCTGGGTTTGGAATGGCGATGGAATTTTACTATACCAGGTGTTCCTTCGAAGGTCATTTATTCTTGGTTTCAATAGATCAATTCAACTTTAAAAATGTTGTGAGCAACAGGGTGGTTGAGAAGTTACACCTGGCTACTGCAAATGGAAAACAACGATTAAATTCTCTATTGGGAAATATGAAGATGAAGTCTTTGTGATATTGCACCCATGGAGACATGCCATATGCTATTAGGGAGGTCATGGTTGTACAATAAAAGTATAAATCCTGAGAGGCCTTCTATTTCTTTTGTGCATGGCGGACGAAAGATCAAGTTGATTTGTCTATCATCCGACGCTGTACGTGCTGATCAATTGACATTGAAAATAAAAATAGAAAAAAGAAAGAGAAGAGCATATCAGAGAAAAAGAAAGAAGAAGAGAAAAAGAAGAAAAAGAAAGAAAAGAGAAAGAAAAAGAAGAACAAAGAAAGAGAGAAGAAAAGAAAAAGAATTAGAGAAAAGGAGTGAGGAAATTTTATTTGTTAATGATTTTCTTCTATTATTTCTGATGTTATTTTACAGGAACAAAAGGATGGATCTTTGAATGAAACACACCAACTTCCATGTTTGAAGAGGAAGTTTGTCAACATTGTTCCTCAAGCATCACTGTACATCCAACCCACTTTTGGAAGCCAATTCAAGAGGATTTTGCAAACAAAAACATGGAAACGTTTCCTTGGTTATATAATAATCATACAACACATTTTCAAAAGCCTTTTGGGACTACAATATTTCTGTTTGGAAAATCAAATTTGCAGGTCCAACATAAAAGAAGAATTTCTCTTGAATCCAGTTTTTGGGTTTGTGGACTCCAGAGGAAGACTTTTTTGAAGCATGAAGAAGATAGGAACAAATCTGAATTTGTACAAGTTGTGTTTGATCCAGGAGGTTGGGATTGTTTGTTTAATTTATTAGAAAAAAATTAGTAGGAAAATAAAGCCTTAAGATTCGGGACGAATCTTCTCGAAGAAGGAGGGTATGATGTGAATCCAACCAGGTAAAATTGAAGAGGAAGTTGATTGAGTTTATTTCTTGTTTCAATTAATTAAATAAATGGCTGAAACAATTTCATCACATGGGGCGGCCAGTTAAGGGACTTGAAGGCTGAATTATGATTCAAGAGACAAGGGGAGTTACAAAATAATTTGGCAATGAAGAGTTGATGGAGCAACTAGCAATCAATTTGGGGCTGTATGTCTTCAATTTGGAGCATCTAATTCATGGCTGAATCATTAGCCTTTTTTATTTCTTGTTAGTTGTTACAAAACTATGTGTAAATATGCGGCCACATGTGGGTAAATTGTAGGCTGATTGTTTAATGCTTTGCTGGTAGTTTTTCTCTAAATTTTTAATATCCATTAGTATAATTATAGAGGTAGTAATCTGGCTGAATGCAAAGAGCCTTGCATGGTGCGCATGGACTAAAATAGTGCGTACAAGGCATGCAAAATTGTTAAGTTAAGTTTATTCAGAATTTTGAATTGGAGAGTGTTTCTCTTATTTCTTGTTAACCAAGAATTGAGTTTTATCAAAGGTCCTTCATCCCTTTGTGTGTATAACTCTTAGGCTTATCTTCCATCCTTAGAAGTGTGACGTCTATCAATTTCGATTCCATTCCTCCTTCTCAATTCACGCATTTTTCTTGTTTTAACAATTTCCCCAATTTTCTTATGAGCATTCCAACCTAGAGATAGATCCGTAGAAACGAATCCACCCCCTCGGATTCTCATCATTTGGTATCAGAGCTTCGGCTCTGGGTTTGGAATGGCGATGGAATTTTACTATACCAGGTGTTCCTTCGAAGGTCATTTATTCTTGGTTGCAATAGATCAATTCAACTTTAAAAATTTGTGAGCAACAGGGTGGTTGAGAAGTTACACCTGCCTACTGCAAATGGACAAGCAACGATTAAATTCTCTATTGGAAAATATGAAGACGAAGTTCTTTGTGATATTGCACCCATGGAGACATGCCATATGCTATTAGGGAGGTCATGGTTGTACAATAAAAGTATAAATCCTGAGAGGCCTTCTATTCTTTTGTGCATGGCGGACGAAAGATCAAGTTGATTTGTCTATCATCCAACGCTGTACGTGCTGATCAGTTGACATTGAAAATAAAAATAGAAAAGAAAGAGAAGAGCATATCAGAGAGAAAGAGAAGAAGAAGAGAAAGAGAAAGAGAAAAAAAGAAGAGAAGAGAAAAAGAAAAGAAAAGAAGAAAAAGAAAAGAAAGAAGAAAGAAAGAGAAAAAGAAAGAACAAAGAAAGAGAGAAGGAAAAGAAAAAGAATTAGAGAAAAGGAGTGAGGAAATTTTATTGTTAATGATTTTTCTTCTATTATTTCTGATGTTATTTACAGGAACAAAAGGATGGAACTTTGAATGAACACACACCAACTTCCATGTTTGAAGTGGAAGTTTGTCAACATTGTTCCTCAAGCATCACTCTACATCCAACCCACTTTTGGAAGCCAATTTCAAGAGGATTTTGGCAACAAAAACAGGAAACGTTTCCCTGGTTATATAATAATCATACAACACATTTTGAAAAGCCTTTTGGGACTACAATATTTCTGTTTGGAAAATCAAATTTGCATGTCCAACATAAAAGAAGAATTTCTCTTGAATCCGGTTTTTGGGGGTTTGTGCACTCCAGAGGAAGACTTCTTTGAAGCATGAAGAAGATAGGAACAAATATGAATTTGTACAAGTTGTGTTTGATCCAGGAGGTTGGGATTGTTTGTTTTAATTTATTAGAAAAAAAATTAGTAGTAAAATAAAGCCTTAAGATTCGGGACGAATCTTCTCGAAGAAGGAGGGTATGATGTGATTCCAACCGGGTAAAATTGAAGAGGAAGTTGATTGAGTTTATTTCTTGTTTCAATTAATTAAATAACGGCTGAATCAATTTCATCACATGGGGCGGCCAGTTAAGGGACTTGAAGGCTGAATTATGATTTAAGAGACAAGGGGAGTTACAAAATAATTTGGCAATGAAGAGTTGTTACAACACATAAAGGGGGCGGTCAGCATTTAACACATGGGAGGTTACAAATTGATGGAGCAACTAGCAATCAATTTTGGGGCTGTTATGATTTCAATTTGGAGCATCTAATTCATGGCTGAATCATTAGCCTTTTTATTTCTTGTTGGTTGTTACAAAACTATGTGTAAATATGCGGCCACATGTGGGTAAATTGTAGGTTGATTGTTTAATGCTTTGCTGGTATTTTTTCTCTAAGTTTTTAATATCCATTAGTAGAATTATTAGAGGTAGTAATCTGGCTGAATGCAAAGAGCCTTGCATGGTGCGCATGGACTATAAATAGTACGTACAAGGCATGCATAATTGTTAAGTTAAGTTTAATTCAGAATTTTCAATTGGAGAGTGTTTCTCTTTTTCTTGTTAACCAAGAATTGAGTTTTATCAAAGGTCCTTCATCCCTTTGTGTGTATAACTCTTAGGCTTATCTTCCATCCTTGGAACTGTGACGTCTATCAATTTCCATTCCATCTTCTACCTTCTCAATTCACGCATTTTCCTTGTTTTAACAATTTCCCCAATTTTCTTACTTATGAGCATTCCAACCTAGATAGATCCGTAGAAACGAATCCACCCCCTTGGATTGTCATCATTTAGTATCAGAGCTTCGGCTCTGGGTTTGGAATGGCGATGGAATTTTACTATACCAGGTGTTCCTTCGAAGGTCATTTATTCTTGGTTGCAATAGATCAATTCAACTTTAAAAATGTTGTGAGCAACAGGGTGGTTGAGAAGTTACACCTGCCTACTGCAAATGGACAAGCAACGATTAAATTCTCTATTGGAAAATATGAAGACGAAGTTCTTTGTGATATTGCACCCATGGAGACATGCCATATGCTATTAGGGAGGTCATGGTTGTACAATAAAAGTAAAATCCTGAGAGGCCTTCTATTTCTTTTGTGCATGGCGGACGAAAGATCAAGTTGATTTGTCTATCATCCAACGCTGTACGTGCTGATCAGTTGACATTGAAAATAAAAATAGAAAGAAAGAGAAGCAGAAGAGAAAAGAAAGAAGAGAAAAAAAGAAGAAAAAAGAAAGAAAAGAAGAAAAGAAAAAAAGAAGAACAAAGAAAGAGAGAAGAAAAAGAAAAGAATTAGAGAAAAGGAGTGAGGAAATTTTATTTGTTAATGATTTTTCTTCTATTATTTCTGATGTTATTTTACAGGAACAAAAGGATGGATCTTTGAATGAAACACACCAACTTCCATGTTTGAAGAGGAAGTTTGTCAACATTGTTCCTCAAGCATCACTGTACATCCAACCCACTTTTGGAAGCCAATTTCAAGAGGATTTTGCAAACAAAACATGGAAACGTTTCCTTGGTTATATAATAATCATACAACACATTTTCAAAAGCCTTTTGGGACTACAATATTTCTGTTTGGAAAATCAAATTTGCAGGTCCAACATAAAAGAAGAATTTCTCTTGAATCCGGTTTTTGGGTTTGTGCACTCCAGAGGAAGACTTCTTTGAAGCATGAAGAAGATAGGAACAAATATGAATTTGTACAAGTTGTGTTTGATCCAGGAGGTTGGGATTGTTTGTTTTAATTTATTAGAAAAAAAATTAGTAGTAAAATAAAGCCTTAAGATTCGGGACGAATCTTCTCGAAGAAGGAGGGTATGATGTGATTCCAACCGGGTAAAATTGAAGAGGAAGTTGATTGAGTTTATTTCTTGTTTCAATTAATTAAATAAACGGCTGAATCAATTTCATCACATGGGGCGGCCAGTTAAGGGACTTGAAGGCTGAATTATGATTCAAGAGACAAGGGGAGTTACAAATAATTTGGCAATGAAGAGTTGTTACAACACTTAAAGGGGGCGGTCATCATTTAACACATGGGAGGTTACAAATTGATGGAGCAACTAGCAATCAATTTTGGGGCTGTTATGTCTTCAATTTGGAGCATCTAATTCATGGCTGAATCATTAGCCTTTTTATTTCTTGTTGGTTGTTACAAAACTATGTGTAAATATGCGGCCACATGTGGGTAAATTGTAGGCTGATTGTGTAATGCTTTGCTGGTAGTTTTTCTCTAAGTTTTTAATATCCATTAGTAGAATTATTAGAGGTAGTAATCTGGCTGAATGCAAAGAGCCTTGCATGGTGCGCATGGACTATAAATAGTACGTACAAGGCATGCATAATTGTTAAGTTAAGTTTAATTCAGAATTTTCAATTGGAGAGTGTTTCTCTTATTTTCTTGTTAACCAAGAATTGAGTTTTATCAAAGGTCCTTCATCCTTTGTGTGTATAACTCTTAGGCTTATCTTCCATCCTTGGAAGTGTGACGTCTATCAATTTCCATTCCATCTTCTACCTTCTCAATTCACGCATTTTCTTGTTTTAACAATTTCCCCAATTTTCATACTTATGAGCATTCCAACCTAGATAGATCCGTAAAAATGAATCCACCCCCTCGGATTCTCATCATTTGAGTGATGAGGACATGGAGGACAAGCAGCTTGAAGCACTTGAAGGGCTTGGAGGACCTATGACAAGGGCAAGGACAAAGAGAGCTAAGGAAGCTATGCAACAAGTGTTGGCAGCCATTTTTCAAAGAGAACCAAATGCTGGAGAAATAAAGATTAAAATGGTTAATTGTCTCTTGATTGAAGAGAAGGATGCATGACCTAAATGGATGGGCAACTTGCTATAAATTTAACTTACAATTTGGAGAGCTATTTAGCTGAATGGTGGGCGGCCATTTAAATAAATTGTGGGCTGAGTTTTTTTTTATTCAAATAAATTAATAAAGGGCTGTTACAAAACTCATGTAATAATTCACCCAGCTTTGTTTGAAATTGTAGGCTGAATATTTTATTATTTTGGGCAGTTACAATAGTATTTTATTAGGCAATTGTGTGGAAATTATGGGCTGGTGGCTGCATCTGATTAGTGAAGGCAAACAGCCTATATTTGCGCCCAGCTAGGTAGAGAAAGGGCAGAATACACTTTGTTAAAAAATAGGTTGAGTTCATTCTCTCCTTGGGTTCTTAGCAATCCAGAACTCTGAGGTTTATCAAAGGCAATTTCATTTCCTTTGTGTGTGCAATCTCAATCGGCTTATCTTCATCCTTGAAGTGTGACGCCTTCATCTTCACCATTTTATGTTCTAAATCCATATTCTGATTGTTTCTTCTTGTTCTCATTTGGGGTCTTTTTCTCACGCTGAATTGTATGGTTTTGCTGTTCTTGTTCCTAAAAAATTCTGTTCCTAATTTCCAATCATTCCCACTATTTAAATTGAGAATTAAAAACTGAATGATTCTGGTTGTTTTTGAGCGCACAACTTGTTCCATTTTGTTAAACCTTGGTGCGACATTTTGGGACTGAAATTTCTGGTTCATTGTGTCTAATTTAATTAACCCAATTTTTTGGAATTCTAAGGGCAGCCACCATAATTCTTAGAGGTCCAAATTTTCAGAATCCTATTCCAGCAAGAGGATTCACATCATTTGGTCATCAGAGCCCCGATTTCTAGGAATTGCAAGGCTGCACTCCGGGTAATTTTTGTCCTTGTTTTTAATCATATCATCATATTACCTTATTTTGATTGTTCATAGGCTGAACCATTGTAAAGTTAGGCCCTTAAAATTCTGAATTTAAAAAAAAATAGAACAAGAATAGAAGTGAAAGAAAGTATGCAAAATGAGTTTAATGAAAATTGAGTTTTCTTATTGTGAGAGCTTTATGGAGTTCTGAGTTATATGAACCCGATTTCGATCTTATCAGGTTAACCTGTGGCGATCAACCCCATGACTTATCACTCACCTTCTCATCTTTCTTGAGTGTGGCGTCAATATCCTTCCCAAAACAAAAATAAAAAAATACATTTTTCAGTTTCTTTCTTCCAAACCGAAATTCAAGGCGATCCCGTTTCCGTTTCGCATTGTTGCAGAGGGAGAGGATTAGAATGAGGAGCCTATGGTGGACACTTGGACTGAAATGAAGAGGATCCTGAGGAAGCGGTATATACCTTCTAGTTTCCATAGGGACTCAAAATTAAAACTTCAGAAATTGTCTCAAGGAAGCAAGGGAATGGAGGAGTATTATAAGGAGATGGAGGTGCTTATCATCCAAGCCAAAATTGAAGAAGATTCTGAGGTAACTATGGCTCGCTTCCTTAGTGGTTTAAATCATGACATTAGATGTGTTGTTGTGTTGCAGGAGTTTGTGGAGATGGAGGACCTTTTACATAAGGCCATTCAGGTAGAACAACAAATAAAAGAAAGAGTACAGCAAGAAGGAGTTCTACCAATTTTAATCCTTCAAATTGGAGGGAAAGGAGCAAGAAAGAAAATACTGCCTCCTCTAGCAATCCAACGCTTTCTAGCCATGGGAAAGCGCCTCAAAAGAAAGAAGATAATCCACCAAAGAGGACTAGGGACGTGAAGTGTTTCAAATGTTCAGGCTTGGGACATTATGCCTATGAGTGTCCTACAAAGAGACAATTCTTCTTAAAGATAATGGGGAGTACACAAGCCAATCTGATGCTAGTGAACATGAAGAAGAGGAGAGTGATGAAGAATTGAAGGCTTATGAAGGAGAGTTGTACATGATTAGGAGGTTGTTGGGCAGCCAAGTCAAGGCCGAGAATGCATCTCAAAGGGAGAACATCTTTCATACAAGATGTTCAGTTAATGGTAATGTGTGCTTGGTAATAATTGATGGAGGGAGTTGTACCAATGTGGTGAGTTCAAGATTAGTGTCAAAGATGAAAATGGACACTACACCACATCCTAGGCCATATAAACTTCAATGGCTTAGTGAAGGAGAAGAAGTACAAGTGAAACAACAAGCAGAAGTTCCTTTCTCAATTGGGAAATATCAAGATAAGGTTTTATGTGATGTGGTTCCCATGGAGGCCAGCCACATTCTTTTGGGGAGGCCGTGGCAGTATGATACCAAAGCCATTCATGATGGCTTCACTAACAAAATTTCTTTCATGTATCAGGATAAAAAGGTGGCTCTAAAGCCCTTGTCTCCTAAAGAGGTGTGTGAGGATCAATTAAAAATGAGAGAAAAAATAGCAAATGAGAAAAAGAGTGAAACACTTGAGAGGAAAAAGAGAGAAAAGAATAAGAGTGAAACACTTGAGGGCAAACAGCTGTGTTTAGCAAAAGAAAGGGAGGTAAGGAGGGTGCTTTGCGCAAGGCAGCCCCTCTACTTATTGTTTGTCAAAATCAGATTTGTATGCTAACCAGTTTGACAAGTTTGAATTGCCTTCTTGTATTGAGTCTCTTTTGCAGGAATTTAAAGATGTGTTTCCAGAAAATGTACCTGATGGTTTGCCACCTTTGAGGGGAATTGAGCATCACATTGATCTCATTCCGGGAGCTTCTTTGCCTAATCGGCCAGCCTATAGGAGTAACCCACAAGAGACCAAAGAGATTGAAAGGCAAGTGACTGAGCTTGTGAGCAAAGGTTGGGTAAGAGATAGCATGAGTCCATGTGCTGTACCTGTGATTCTGGTGCCTAAGAAGGATGGCTCATGGAGGATGTGTTCTGATTGTAGAGCCATAAACAACATCACCATCAAGTATAGGCATCCAATTCCCAGGTTAGATGATCTTCTTGATGAACTATGGGGCATGTGTGTGTTTTCTAAGATTGATCTGAAAAGTGGTTATAATCAGATTAGGATTAGAGAAGGAGATGAATGGAAAACTGCTTTTAAAACTAAATATGGATTGTATGAGTGGTTGGTTATGCCATTTGGATTGACCAACGCACCTAGTACTTTTATGAGATTAATGAATCATGTTTTAAGAGAGTTTATTGGAAAATTTGTTGTGGTGTACTTTGATGATATTCTGATCTATAGTACTAGTCTTGAATTGCATGTTGAACATTTGAGAGCTGTTGTGAGTGTGCTTAGAAAAGAACAATTGTATGCCAATTTGGAAAAATGCATTTTTTGTACTGATCATGTGGTATTTCTGGGCTTTGTTGTTAGTGCTAAGGGGGTACAAGTTGATGAGGAAAAGGTTAAGGCCATCCAAGAATGGCCTACACCTAAAACCGTGAGTGAGGTAAGGGGATTCATGGTTTAGCAAGTTTCTATAGGAGATTTGTTAAAGATTTTAGTACCTTGGCTGCACCTCTGAATTAAATTGTTAAAAAGAATGTGGGATTTAAATGGGGAGAGAAACAAGAGGAGGCCTTTGCTGCCCTTAAGCATAGGCTAACTAATGCACCTATTCTTGCCATGCCTAATTTTTCAAAATCATTTGAAATAGAGTGTGATGCATCAAATGTGGGTATTGGGGCTGTTTTGTTGCAAGATGGACATCCAATTGCTTATTATAGTGAAAAGTTAAGTGGGGCTACCCTTAACTATTCTACTTATGATAAGGAATTGTATGCTTTGGTCAGAGCTTTAAAAACTTGGCAGCATTATTTGTTACCCAAAGATTTTGTCATTCATAGTGATCATGAGTCCTTGAAATATTTGAAAGGACAAGGTAAGCTTAATAAGAGGCATACTAAGTGGGTAGAATTTTAGAGCAATTTCCATATGTCATCAAGCATAAAAAGGGGAAAGGGAATGTAGTGGCTGATGCGCTTTCTAGGAGGCATGCATTGCTTTCTATGCTTGAAACAAAATTGTTTGGTCTTGAATCATTGAAAGATATGTATAAGCATGATGTGGATTTTGCTGAAATATTTGCTGCATGTGAAAAGCTTTCTGAAAATGGATATTATAGGCATAATGGATTCTCTGTGTGCCTAAATGTTCCATTAGAGAGTTGCTTGTGAGTGAATCACATGAGGGGGGTTTGATGGGTCATTTTGGGGTTCAAAAGACTTTGGATATTTTACAAGAGCATTTCTTTTGGCCTCATATGAAGCGTGATGTTCATAAATTTTGTGATCACTGCATTGTTTGTAAAAAGGCTAAATCTAAGGTTAAGCCTCATGGATTGTATACTCCTTTGCCTGTTCCTGAATACCCTTGGACTGACATTTCTATGGACTTTGTTTTGGGGCTGCCTAGAACAAAGAATGGAAAGGATTCTGTGTTTGTGATTGTTGACAGGTTTTCTAAGATGGCACACTTCCTACCTTGATGAGGACCTCACCCAAGCAGTCAAATGGCTAGTGGGACCCATGACACGGGCACAAGCTAGGAAGGCTAAGGAGGCACTCCAAGTCATCAATAAAGAAGTCCAGACTCAAAATGTGCAAAACATTAATGAAAGTCCTAAGTTCATTAATTGCATACAAGTTGAAGAGAGATAGCTTTATTGATGAAGATACAGTTGCATTTAATGCAACTGTCAGTTGAAGCACTTCTAAGCAGTTGGTGTGGCATTGTGGGCGGCCACATGGGATCATTATGGGCGGCCATGAGTGTGTTTTATTGGCTGAATTATGTTTGTTTATTTGCTTTTAATCAAGAATAAGGAGTTACAAAGACAAGGGAATAAAGTTTCTGGTGGTTACAAACAAGGAGTTAAAGCTTTGTCTACTAGCCGTTGGAGATGGATTGCTAGGTGTGCATGAACCTGGCCACTTTTTGGAGCAACATGAGACTTCATGAGTCAGCATGTGGGGCGTGTAACATGTGAGGAATTGGCTGAATAAAGAGCCTTCAAAGAGTTGCCAACAAGCCATAAATTAGAGGATGAATAGCTATTAAGGAGGCGGCCAACTCATGAAGAGGGAGGTTACAACATGAATGACAAATTGATGACTTTGGGGCTGTTTTTGTGCGGCCACATGATGGCTGATTCATTAGCCAAATTAATCCATGTTTATAGGTTACAAATCAAGCTTTCATGCAGCCACATGTGCTAAAAAATCTGGTCAAGAATTGCGGCCAAACAAGCCTAGTTAGGTTGAGTTTCTTTAGCTTGAATGTTTAATTTTCTAGTTAATTATTTAGGGTTGCATGGGAAATGTAATAGGGGCATTTTAGGGCAGATTTGGGCGTGAAAATGCAGCTGGGTGCATGGCCTTTTACACCTTGTAAAACCCTATAAATACATGCTTCATGCATGCAAGAAAGATTAGATGAATTATGCAAATTTTACCTTACCATTGAAAGTGATTTTCTCTAAATTTCTTGCTAGTCAAGAGTGAAGATTATCAAGGGTTCTCTTACCTTTGTGTGGTTATCTTCATGGGCTTATCTTTCAACTCATGAAAGTGTGACGTCCAATATCTATCTTTCTTTCTTCTACGTTTACTTTTGTTGTGCAAAATCTATATTTTTCCTATACGTCATACTTGATTTCTAAGTGATTTATTTATCAAGTTTTCTAAAGGTTTGAATATTGTTTTGGCCAAGTTACTATTTGTTAGTCTTCTATCTCCTTCATATCGTTGCTTATTTTTATTGGTTATTAGAAAAAGAAAAGAAAAGAACGTGAAAAAGAAAAGAAAAGAAAAATATTGAAAAGTTTAGTATAAGAAAATGGTTGCAAGGAAAAGTGTTGTTTACTCAGAAATTTTCTAAGGTCCATGAAAAAGAGAACATCAAGGTTCATATCATACCTTGCAAGAAGGTAGATGATGCTTGTCATGTGGCTGATTTGTTTTTCAAGGAAATAGTGAGACTTCATGGGCTGCCGAGAAGCATTGTGAGTGATAGGGATGCCAAATTCCTTAGTCACTTTTGGAGGACCTTGTGGGGTAAGATTGGTACTAAATTGTTGTTTTCTACTACTTGTCACCCACAAACTGATGGTCAAACCGAGGTAGTCAATAGGACTTTAGGCACATTGCTCAGGACTGTTTTAAGAAAAATCTTAAATCTTGGGAAGCATGTCTACCTCATGTTGAGTTTGCTTATAATAGGGCTGTCCATAGCACAACTAATTGTTCACCATTTGAGATTGTATATGGATTTAATCCTTTGAATCCTCTTGATTTGTTGCCTATGCCTAACATTTCTATGTTTAAGCCATAAAGAAGACAAGCTAAAGCTGAGTATGTGAAGAAGCTGCATGAGCAAGTGAGAGCTCAAATTAAAAAGAAAAATGAAAGCTATGCAAGGCATGCTAACAAGGGAAGAAAGAAGGTGGTATTTCAACCTGGTGATTGGGTTTGGGTACACATGAGAAAGGAAAGGTTCCCTGAGCAACGAAAGTCAAAACTCCAACCAAGGGGAGATGGTCCTTTTCAAGTTATAGAAAAGATCAACGACAATGCCTATAAGATTGATCTACCTGGTGAGTATAACGTTAGTGCTACTTTTAATGTGTCTGATTTGACTCTCTTTGATGCAGATGAGGATGTTTCTGATTTGAGGACAAATCCTCTTCAAGAGGGGGGGAGTGAGTGATGAGGACATGAAGGACAAGCAGCTTGAAGCACTTGAAGGGCTTGGAGGACCTATGACAAGGGCAAGGACAAAGAGAGCTAAGGAAGCTATGCAACAAGTGTTGGCAGCCATTTTTCAAAGAGAACCAAATGCTGGAGAAATGAAGATTAAAATGGTTAATTGTCTCTTGATTGAAGAGAAGGATGCATGACCTAAATGGATGGGCAGCTTGCTATAAATTTAACTTACAATTTGGAGAGCTATTTAGCTGAATGGTGGGCGGCCATTTAAATAAATTGTGGGCTGAGTTTTTTTTAATTCAAATAAATTAATAAAGGGCTGTTACAAAACTCATGTAATAATTCAGCCAGCTTTGTTTGAAATTGTAGGCTGAATATTTTATTATTTTGGGCAGTTACAATAGTATTTTATTAGGCAATTATGTGGAAATTATGGGCTGGTGGCTGCATCTGATTAGTGAAGGCAAACAGCCTATATTTGCGCCCAGCTAGGTAGAGAAAGGGCAGAATACACTTTGTTAAAAAAATAGGTTGAGTTCATTCTCTCCTTGGGTTCTTAGCAATCCAGAATTCTGAGGTTTATCAAAGGCAATTTCATTTCCTTTGTGTGTGCAATCTCAATCGGCTTATCTTCATCCTTGAAGTGTGACGCCTTCATCTTCACCATTTTATGTTCTAAATCCATATTCTGATTGTTTCTTCTTGTTCTCATTTGGGGTCTTTTTCTCACGCTGAATTGTATGGTTTTGCTGTTCTTGTTCCTAAAAAATTCTGTTCCTAATTTCCAATCATTCCCAGTGTTTAAATTGAGAATTAAAAACTGAATGATTCTGGCTGTTTTTGAGCGCACAACTTGTTCCATTTTGTTAAACCTTGGTGCGACATTTTGGGACTGAAATTTCTGGTTCATTGTGTCTAATTTAATTAACCCAATTTTCTGGAATTCTAAGGGCAGCCACCATAATTCTTAGAGGTCCAAATTTTCAGAATCCTATTCCAGCAAGAGGATTCACATCAGCTTGTGTGCGCATGAATCTAGCCTCATTTTTGAGCTATGTGATGCGGCCAACATGTGCTAAATGTGGATGAATTCTAAGTCATAAAAAGGGTGCCAACAAGGTTGTAAACGAGAGAGTGAAGAGCTATTAAAGTGGCGGCCAAGCCAAGTCATGAAGAAGGGAGTTACAAAATGCAAGGAATCTTGAAGAATGGTGGCTGAATGTTGCGGCTACATTTGGCTGAATGAATAGCCTCTTTACATCATGTTTGGTGGTTATTTTGCAAGGTTTAATGTAGCTAACATGTGCCAAAATTCAGGTTAGGAAATGCGGCCATACAAGCTTACTTAGGTTGAGTTTTATTAGCTAATTTGTCTTTTAATTTATTTAATTCCTAGAATATGTTTAGGGTTGCATGGGAAGTGTGTAAAGGGGCATTTTGGGGATGAGTTGGGCGTGTAACTTGGCTGATTACACAACCCTAGTTTCACCTTGTAAATCCTATAAATACATGCTTCATGCATGCACAAAGCACAATTGAAGTTTTATGCAAAATTGCTGCAAATTTAGAAAGTGATTTTCTTACTTGAGAGAGTGATTTTCTCTAACTTTCTTGCTAGTCAAGAGTGAAGGTTATCAAAGGTTCATATACCTTTTTGTGATCATCTTCATGGACTTATCTTTCAATTCATGAAAGTGTGACGTCCATTTATCTGTTTTCTTCTATCTTTTCTATTAGCTGTTTTTAATCAATTGCATACTTTCCTCTACGTTCTTGAATTTTATGTGATTTAATTTTCAAGCTTCTTAAGGATTCCATTTGATGTGAATCCAAGGGGGTGGTTTAGGATTCTGTTTAGGACCTCTAGGAATTATGGCTTGCTGTCTTGCAAAATTTAGACAAAGGAAATAAATTAAATCCTCAACCAAAGAAGAGCCAGAATTATGCGCACATGAAAATTCAGATTGGTTCAGAATAATTATTTAACGAAACATAATTGAATTAATTGACCCAAACTCAGCGTGAACGAAGAAGAACCAACAGGGGTGCAAACTATGTTTCACACTCTACGCAAAGTAAGAATTATATGGGGCTTTAATTGACACAAGTAAGATTTATATGCAAGAATTATATGCAGTTTGATTGAGACAATAACTCAGCGTCCAATTGGGACCCAGGGGGGTGCAATCAGCTTGCAATTCAAATGCCAGAATTGAGCGTGTAGACTCCACAAATCAAACAGCGCTGAATTTAACAATTAGAATGGGTGCAGAATTTTGGAATTAAAATTCAGTGCATATACAACTCAGATTGGTGCAGTTTTTTTGGAAACAACTCAGCGTGAATTTTAAAGAAGAAGAGGTGCAGAATTTCATACAAAACATAGCGTAAAATATGGAAATTCTTGGATAGAAATTGTGAACGTGGAAAGCAAAGAAAATGGAATGGAATGGGATTAGACGCCACACTCCCAAGGATGGAAGATATGTCTAAGAGATTGCACACACAAAGGGGTGAATTGCCTTTGATAAATCTCAAGAATTTTTGGATTATCAACAACCCAAAGGAGAGAATACCTCAACCGATTTTTTTTTAACAATCAAAATCTGAATTCTATTAGTATCATGTGCTGAATATAAAGGCTTGAAACAACTCAGCCTATGCACATTTTTCCTTGTCTCTTGGCATCCATAATTATAACCAATAAAAACTCTAATAAACTAACTTAATTGGCAGCCATAAAATAAAGTGTAACTGCCCAAACAAAACATAATTGGCAGCCTACAATTTTAAATAATTTTGGTTGCCTATTATTATGAAAAAAATAAAACAACCACTTAATTTTTTTATTTGGAATAAAAATTCAGCCATTAGTCTTCAAGTCTTTCCTTATTCTCATCACCATTGTTATTGATTATATCCTTATTATATTTCCTTTACAGTTTCTATTTTATGGTATACGTACATCAAAAGAAAAGAAAATAAAAGAAAAACAGTTACGTACGTGCGTAAAGAAAAAGAATAAAAAAAAATATTGATTATTTTCCTTGTGAGACAAGTGTTTGTTAACAAAAGTTCTCTATTTATCAGAAAATTTCTAAGGTCCATAAAAATAGAACCTCAAGGTTCATATCATTTACCTAATGGAGGCTTGCCTACTACGCCTTCTTTTACTGCCTAGGATGAGGATCTGGAAGGATCTGGTCAAACTCCACCTCGAGGCTCCGCTCACAAATTGCCTTCAGGTGAAAATGATGTTCGAGAAGCCATTCCTCCTCGGGCTGGTCAACAAGAAACTCTTCAAGATAGGGTTTCCCCTCAAGCTTCTGAGCCTACTCTTGACCTGGAGGCTTTAAGCAAGCAGCTCGAGGATGACCCCTTCTTAATTATTAACAGTTTATTATCAGGAACTCTCCCTTCTGCTAAGTTAAGTTTAAGCAACAAGACCTCAGAATCTAGTACTCATCACCGGGTACAAGCTTTAGTCAGCAAGCTTCATAACTTGGTGTTTTCACAAGACTTGATGGCCATTCTAAGTAATGAGATTAATTCTCAGATTCGAGACGTGCTTACTTAAATCAAAAAGTTACCAGAAGGGCTTGCTCTTGAGCTTGATGAGGCTTTGGGTGTGTTTTGTGCCTGGTATGACTCCTTCACACTTACCTTGAATCGACTCCATGAAAATGAAGCACTTCAAAAGGAGTTCCGAAGTAATGAAGCGCGGCTTTGAGAATTCAACTTTTAGAGAAAAACACCAAGTACCAAGCCTCTTCTATTTCTTTAGCAAAGGGGGAGTCTCGAGCCAAGATATTGAGTAAAGAAATCGAGGAGTAAAGAAAACAATTGGCTTAAAAAACTGATGAGTATAACATTCTTACTTAGCACTATCCAAAGGCAGAGAACAATAAGAAAAATTGAAGGTAGAGATGAAGAATAATTCTACCAAGATCCTCGATTATTTGAAAAATATAAAGAAGGTTCGGAACCAGCATGTAACCCTCAAAGCCACGCTTGCAATGATTAAAGAGGAGTATCTTGAATTTAAAGCCAAATCCCTGTTTTAGGCTTTACCCCTTTTTGTAAAAATATTTATTTTATATGTTTGACTATCCGGCCACTATTGGCCTTACAAACTAATTTAAAGGAATCATAACTTCATCAACCTTTAAATATTTTTTCATTTATGGCTCTGATTAAGAAATTGGATGCGATATCTTGAAAAGTATAGGCTTTGCTCGAAAGCACTTTTTCAACTTTAAATGGTCCCTCCCAATTGGGGGTCCACTTTCTATACTTAGGTGATTTTTTGCCTAAAGGCAGTGAGACTTTCCAAACCAAATCCCCTTCTCGAAACGCTTTGCCATTAACCCTTCGATTATAGAAACGGGAAATTCTCTCTTTTTGCTTAATTCTATTTTCTAATGTAATAATTCTCTCTTCATCCAAGATGTCGAGTTCATCGAACATTAAACTAAGATAATCTTGGGCAGGCAGTTCATTTTGCCTCTGAACTCGGAGAGACTGAAGATTAATTTCCACTGGGAGAACGACCTCATGCCAATATACCAACCTATATGGGGATGTTGAGATAGCATCCTTAGGTGATGTTCGATAGGCCCATAATACCTGGCTGAGTGTCTCATGCCAATTACGGGGTTTCTGCCCAATGTGTTTCTTAAGTAACCCTATAAGTATTTTATTTATGGCCTCAACTTGGCCATTGGCTTGAGCATACTAGGGAGTAGATGTGATTAACTTAATTTTCCTTGATTCTGCATACAACGTTACTTTCCTCCATGTAAACATAGTCCCTTGATCTGTTGTTATGGTTACGGGTATCCCAAACCTATGAACTATATGCTCTTCAACAAAGTCAATGACCTCTTTCTGGCCTACATCTTTTAAGGGAATGGCTTCTACCCATTTGGTAAAATAATCCACTCCTACTAAGATAAACTTGTGACCCTTAGAGGATGGGGGATGGATCATTCCTATGAGATCGAGAGCCCAACCTCGAAATGGCTAAGGCTTCACTATTGAATGAAGCTCTGTTGCTGGTGCATGTTGTAGGTGTCCATTCCTTTGACATTCTTCACAACTCTTGGCGTATTCATGGAAATCCTTTAACATTGTTGGCCAGAAATAACAATACCTTAGCAAAGTCCAGTTCATTTTCTTCTTTCTTGGTGTGCTCCACAAATGCCCTCATGTATCTCGGCTAAGGCGAAGTATGGTTCAGCCTCTCCTAAATACCTCAGCAAATGCCCCCCCACTGGATTTCTTGTAAAGCTCATCACCAAGGATGATGTAATTCAGAGCTCTATATTTGATTTCCCTGTCAGCGGGCTTCGAAGGATCTCGCAAGTATTCCACTAGAGGTTTCCTCCAATCCAAATGACTTAAAGCATCGATGTTCCAAACCATTTTTTCTTCTGTGGAGAGGAGAGGTTTTGTCTCGATTAGGCTTTCGAACTGGCCTCGTTTAACTTTATACCCAAATGCTAGTTGAGCCAGTTCATTGGCTATCTCATTTTCTACCTTGGGCACATGTTCTAAGGTCAATTCTTCAAAATGACTCATTAGGCTTTTGGCTTTGGCAAAGTATTTTTCTAATTTCACGCTGTAACACTTGTACAATCCTTTTGGCTGGTTAATAACCAATTGAGAATCTCCCCTGATGTGCACATGTGTTGCGTTAAAGCTTAGCAATAATTCGAGTCCTGTAATAAGAGTTTCATATTCGATTTCATTATTAGAACATTCTTCTTTGATTTGAAACATGACTTTATTCATTATCCTATTAGGAGATATTATCAACATTCCTATGTGGTTTCCATTCTTATGTTTCGAGCCATCAAAGAACAAATCCCAAGGATTGAGCCCAACAAAATTAATCTCTTTTATTTGAACCGTTGAATGTTCGGCTAAGAAATCAACAAGTGCTTGTCCTTTTATTGCCTTTAGAGGCATGTATTTTAATGAAAATTTAGTTAGTGCAAGCGCCCATTTTCCTATTCTGTCATGGAGAATTGGCTTAATCAACATATACTTTATAACATCAAAATGAGAACTTACTAAAACTTCAAAAGGATTTAGATAATATGTTAATTTATACAAGAAAAGTACAGACACAAACACAACTTTTCTAAAGCACTATATCTTTTTTCTACATCATTCAGGCTTTGACTTAAATAGTAAATTTCTTTCGAAACCATTCTCGTCCTCTTGAGCCAACATGCTTCCCAAGGTCTCTTCTGATGCATAAATATATAGACTCAAAGGCTTTCCTGGGATTAGTGGAGTCATCACTGGTGGATTAGCCAAATATTCTTAATTTCTTCGAAGACCATTTGATGTTCTTCACACCACTTCAACTCTTGCTCTTTCTTTAACTTCAGTAAAGGGGGAAAACCCTTGTTTTCATGATAAGTTCGAAATGAACCTTCTCAAGTAATTAATCTTCCGCAAAAGACATTGCAATTGTTTCTTGTTCACTTGGGGTGTCGCCTCAATAATGGCTTGAGCTTGTTTTTTATCCACTTCGATCCCCTTCTTTGTACCAAGAAACCCAAAAAATTCCCTGAAGAGACTCCAAAAGCACATTTCATAGGATTCATCTTTAACCCATGTGCTCTCATTATTTCGAGTGAACACCTTAAGTGTTCCAGGTGTTGCACTTTGGTCTTTGATTTAACCATGACATTGTCTATGTACACCTTGCATGAACTCACCAATAAAATCATGAAAAATTAAGTTCATTGCTTTTTGGTATGTGGCCCCTGCATTCTTTAGGTCAAAAGGAATGACTACCCACTCAAAAGATCCCAATGCCCAAGGACAACGAAATGCTATTTTCGAAACATCATCTTCAGCAATGAAGATCTGATTATAACCAGAATAGCCATCTAGGAGGCTTAGCACTTCATTCCCTGCTGCTGAATCTATCAACATGTCAGCAATGGGCATTGAATACTCATCTTTGGGCGTAGCCTCATTTAAATCTTGAAAGTCTATGCATACCCTCAAAGTACCATTCTTTTTAATAACAGGAACAATATTAGAAAGCCAATTTACATACCTGGTTGTCTTGATGAACTTGGCTTTGAGGAGTCTTTCGATCTCTTCTTTGATCTTCGAAACCACTTCTGGAGCGAACCTTCAAGGGGCTTGTTTCACTGGTTTTTTTCCAGGTAAGATGGGAAGCCTGTGTTTTGACCTAGCTTTTATTTAACCCTGGAATCTCATCGTAGCTCCAAGCAAAACAGTCCTTGTACTCTATAAGCAACTTGGTCATGTCTTCTTTGGTTCTTGAGTCCATTTTTGTACTGATGAAGGTAGGTCTTCGATCCTCAACTGTTCCTAGGTTGATTCCTCTAGTTGATCTTGAGCTTCAAACTTGGGGATTTTCTCTTGATCGCCTTCGAAGCCTATTGGTCCATCATCATAGATACAATCTAAGTTCTCAAAGCTTGTCTCGCTATTGTCCTTTTGTGTTAAGCCATTCGAATCATTATTTTTCCTTGGGATGCCTTCATTTGATACCAAAGATGCTTCAATTTTCCTTTCGGCCACATATGTTGTAATTCTTTTCATTAATTATTCTATGCTTGGCATGAGGAATTGAGCATTTCTTGGGCCGTTTCAAGATCGACCTCCCTTTTCAGTACAAAACCCTTGATAGGGTCTAACCTTACTGAGTATGGCACCTTGGTTGAGTGCATTGCAGATTTTGAGTCCAACTCATATGGACCTATGTGTGCCAAGTTCTTGTCGAAGTCTGCTTCAATTAATCCTTGCTCAGCAGTGTAAATTCCTTGGTCTGCTTCGACCACTATAGGGTTGTCTGCATCATCCCATAGGAACAAATTTCGGTGAACTGTTGATGGGACTTCCCCTATGCCATGGATCCATTCTCTTCCCAACAGCATATTGAAACTTGCCTTGGTCTGAATTGCCACAAATATGGTGGTTCGAAATTGACCACCAACTACCAAGTCTAGTACCACCACACCTTCAGAGTTCGAAGATTTTTTAGCAAAATTTGTTATGATGATATTATGGGAACAAGATCTTTGGTAGTTTTCCCAAGTTTATCAAAAGTAACCTTGGGCAACAAGTTATTGGTTGTGCCTCCATCAATTATCACCCTGTTGAGTGGGCTTCCTTCGACCACTGCCTTTATGTATAATGGCTTCATATGAGCCATGTCAACTGAAGAATTGATATGAACCTTGAGGTTCTATTTTGCATGGACCTTAGAAAATTGTGAATAAAAATATCCTTTTTCTTGACAAGCACTTTTTCTATTCTTTGCAATATTTCTTTTTCTTTTCTTTTGCTATATTCTTTTTTTTTTCATTTCTTTCTTGATTTTCTAACACCAATTAAAATTAAGATAGATGAGTAGCAAATAGTAACCTTGCCAAAACAAAATTCACCCTTTGAAAACTTGAAGTAAATCACATATAAATCAAGTAATACATATAGGAAAAATATGTTTTGAACAAATAGAAAACGTAGAAGAACTAGAAGAGATAGATGGTGGACGTCACACTTTCAAGACTTGAAAGATAAGTCCTTGAAGATACACACACAAAGGTGAAGAACCTTTGATAATCTTCAACTCTTGACTAGCAAGAAATTTAGAGAAAATCACTTTCACTTATATTGATAAACTTGGTATAAAACATCTAACTTTTCTTGCATGCATGAAGCATGTATTTATAGAGTTTACAAGGTGAATTAGGGCCATGCAATCAACTGCATTTTCACGCCCAAAATACTCCCAAAAATACCCTTACACACTGCCCATGCAACCCTAAATATAACTACCACAATTTATTTAATTAAAGAAACTAATTCAACTAGTAAAAAGGCAACTCTAGGTAGCTATTTGGCCACAAACTTCAACCAGATTCCTTGGCACATGTGGCTGCAATAAAACATGGAAGGTAACCACTCAACATGGATTAAAAATGGCCATTGAATCAGCCATTGAAGTGGCCGCCCAAAACAGCCCAAACAATCAAGTTTGCCTTCAATTTGTAATTTCCATTTCATGAATGTGGCCGCAACTTTGATGGCAAATGAATCAGCCAATTATATCCTCCATAAACCCTCTTTGAAGTCCATAAATCAGCCATAAGAAACACATGTTAGCCGCAACAAATGATGGCATATGACTCAGCCATTTACTCACTTGTTGGTACACATAATTCTCCCATTTAAGCATAGTTGGCCGCCCCAATTGATGGCATATAACTCAGCCATTCTTGCACATGTTGGCCGCCCCATTTACTTGTTGGAAGGTCTTCATGTGGCTTGCTAAAAGACCAGGTTCATGTAGCATAAGCTCACAATTCCTAACGACTAGTAGACAAGGTTTTAATGCACTTATGACCTTGTTTTGTAACCACCAGGAAATTTACTCAATGTTTGTAACCACTAGCATCTTATTGAAAGCAAATAAACAACATAATTCAGCAACTGGTGGCTAAGTTGGCCGCCCACCATGGCCCCACCCTTTGTTAATGATGGTTCTTCAACTAGTAGTTGCATTAAATGCAATTGTCACTTCATCAATGGTCCCCCCAAGTTCTTCAAGTGTCTTGTCATGGGTCATGTCCTCATCAAGAAGGCTTCATGAGATTGACCACTTCATTTTTGGTCTTTGTTTCTATTTGACTTAGAATCACTGGACTTTGTAAGTCTTCATCCTCAAAATCTTCCTCTTCCTCTAGCCTTTGCACCTGCTGAGCAAATTCAGCTAGTAAGATCGAGATTATACAACATATATCCAGAATCGAATAAGGAAAACCTAACTCAAACTCCTCAGAAAGAAGGTCATCTTCCTCCATCTCTCTTACCTTGGCATTAATCTGCTCGCGAAGATCTCTTTTTGTCTTTGATGAAGAAGCCTCGATCCTTCTTTTGGGCCTTTGGTTTGTTGGAACATGTTCTGCTTGCATCTGTTCCATTTTGGCCCTATACATCCTTTGCGCTCTACGACATTGGGTTCTTGTCATCAAACCTTTGTCCTTAGAATACTGGTTGAAATGATACCAACTCTCATGTTGAGGCCTCATTTGCTTCGATGGTTCACCATTATTCTTTTCCTTTGGTATGGCTTGGTGCTCCTCCTTTTGACATTACAAGTTTCCATGTAGCTTGAGGCTTTGGTTTTGTGGGCACAGGTCTAACCCACTAGTTAGGTGGAATTCTGGAAGGTGGCATAAAAGTTTTTTCTGGAAGTGTTGTGCCTCTTCCTACACCATTCAAGACCCTGTACATCTTTTGGCCTTCTTCATACTTTTGTTGATTTAGAACACTCCTCAGTTGTTGCTTCCTAGCCAAAGATTCCTCAAAGGTATTGGCTGATTTTGAATCAAATACAGCGCTGCAGCTGGGGCACATCATGACACCCCTATCTTCTCCTTGTTTCCTGGTAAGAAACTAAAGAAGACTCTCTTTAGCATATGGGTATGAAGGAAATCAAGCATGTGGTCAGGGTGCAGCGGAATAAATGGATTCTCTCCCTTGTTATGATCGTTATGCGAAAACATGAATCAAGGCATAAAAGTTATAAAACAAAAAGGTCATACCTTTCAAGGACTGCGAACGGGGCAATAGTAGCCACGTCTCTAGTCGTGTCCACGCCAACAGCCGAACTAGGAAACCCTCCTCAACTCTGCTAGTAGTGTTTAGAGAGTAAGAGCGACTACTCGTGTGTCTACGGTAATGCATCTCATGCTCTATTTATAGAGTGGTGGCTAGGGTTTACCCCTCACTCACTTATCCCTAACACATATGGGCCTGGCCCATTAGGTTATAATTCTAATTAAATTAGAATTATTATCTTTTCCTAGCGGCTTGTTGTATGCATGTAACCCAATAGGCTTTTAATATTTGGTTATGATATTAAAATAACACCCTTTTATATTTAATATCATAAATAGTGAGCGGTATCTAGCAATACATCACTATCCAAATATTGAGATTATCAACAACTTTGACGAATCCTATTTTATGATAATTTGTATGATTTGTCCCTTTGTCCAAATATCTAATTAAACACAAGGGCATGGAATGTGTCAACCTTGTATAGTTCAATTTATGTTTTCTTGATCCCCAAGTAGATTGTACAGAAAATAAACATCCCATGTTTATCCTCCTGAGCATGGACATGCATTTTGCAGTCTGACTTTATCAAGAGGCCTACAGATATAACTCCTGTCATAGGAGGGACAAATCCTATCTAGGTCACTCACATTCCTCCACATAATTTATTATATGTCCAAATACCAACTTTATGATCACCTTGTTACAGGCAACGCTTGATGATATTTAAAATACATAATTCATTATGTAGGAATCGTAGTGATTTCAGGTCAAAGGACTTCATATAGCATTTATCAATTAAGAAACGTCCATGACACTTATGTAACAATCCATGCAATGTACTTAAGGTGGGTCTGTCCAGTATACCATTACTCTTAATGTGTACCTATGTGAGTGCATGATATCTCATATCCATGATCCGTGAGATGTGATCATCAATGAACTCACATACTAGTCTAAATGCATCTTTGTCCTAAGATGATACTTGACCAGGGACTATTTTAAGAATAGTTCTTCATAAGATCTCACGATCAAGTCATCTACTTGATTTCTTATGAAGTTTAAGTTTACTATTCTAAGGACAATAAATATTCTAAAAGAATTAATAAATGAATTGCCTTTATAAAATAATAATATGATACAAGTGATGGATGTTCAAAATAAAACATATAGGTCTCTAGTGCATACACTAACAGGGTAAATGTCCTTGACTTCCTTCTCGAAGTCCTCAATGGCCATGTCTGTGGCCCTGTCATCGACTGGTTTGGTTTCGACCATGTTCACCTTGAAAGGTTCAGCATAGCTCACTGATCACATTGGTTCCAAAGGGGTCTGAATCGACCTTCATGGTACCCTTCATCTTCTCTTCGAACTTCAGTCTCCCTTCCGAGATTGCCTTTTTGAAACGAACACAATGGTTAGTCCAATGACAATAAACATGATGATACTTACAATATTTTTCTCCCCCTCCTTTGTTCAGGTGAAGGGATTTTATGATAATCACTTAAGATAATTTGTTTATCTTTTAACAAAATATCACATATTTGGTTAGCCTTAATAATATTGAAACTATGTGATGGCTTCTTGAACTTTTCTTTACTCGAGGAATTTGCTTCCTCTTTTACCGGTTTTAGAAAAGTACAAGTATAAGGTGGTCAAGGTTTCAACTCAGCCACATTAACCTCATTTTCTTCCTCCTCAACATCTGAGTCACTACTGGCTTTTAAAACATCAATGTAGGCAACGAACTTAGGAAGTATTTCATCCTCAATAATTCATTGTTGGCTAGATCTCCACACTCTATTTGGTACCTAGCCACATGTTATACTGTTGACTCACCTATTTCCCCAACAAATTTTGAAAACTTAGGTACTTTCATACCTCTAGGAAACTCTGCTTGTAAAATATCTTGGGGAAATGCAAATACAAATAGGGTTGGTTCGCATATCCTACATTAAAACCATGTCTGTTAAGTACCTGTTCGACTAGGTTGGCTATGTTTTGTTGCCCCCTAAGTTTATTTGCCCTACTCGCTCTACCACTATATCAAGGTCTTGGTTTCGAGCCACAATCATGGGGGCTACTCCCTCTAGCCTATTCAGAACAGGTTCGTGTCGAACCTCTCTTCTGGGCATTTCTGGCTCTTCGAGACCTAAAGTCTCTTGTCCAGCCCCAAAAATGTCGGCAAGCCTTCCCATTCGCCTTGCTAACACTTGGTAATTTTGATTAGTGGTTGCTACCAAGGGAGTGATTACTGTAACCATTTGATGGGTCAACATATTGACCATATCATGGTTACTAAGATTCATTGACTAAGTACAGTAAGTTTGTACACAAGTGGAGCATTAATTGCTTTTAGACTAACACAATACATCACCCACCCTATTACACATAAAGCACTGAACTAACTAACTTGTGGTGCCACGTGGGACTAAGACAAAAAAACATGTCCATAGCAAAAAAACGATGACACCACTATTCCTATACCTCCACCCACTCAAGTTCTCCTAATCTTGATCCCTTTCTTCCTGGCTCTTTTCTTCCTCTCATGAAGTCTATCAGAAGATTGTTCAGGCTCTCTTAGCACTCCCACGATCATCCAACACAGATGGTGATTGGATACATGAAATTGGGCTGACTTTTATCTCAGTTACTGCATATTTGCACTAAAGCCTCTCCACCTCCACGATTCCCCTTTTGTATTCAACAATTATATCTAGGTCAGAGCACACCATTCCTCATAAGTTAATGATAGATCATCTTTCCTTTCAACTTTAAAAAGGAGCTCATTCCTCATGACATTCAAGATATCAGATGGATGAGCAAGAGATTTAATGCTAAGGGGAATAACTTAGAGACAGATTGTGGAGTAAAATTTGCGAGACATATTAAGATTTAGAAAATTAATGCCCACAATGATAAGGGATTTTACTCATGCACGGGTAGTTAATATGATAATCACCAACAAATAAGTACTTAGCAATATAAGAGAACGCCGGGTTAAACACAGTCCCTTAAACATAGTGAGCAAATTGACCTTCAGTGAAACAACTGGAGAAATGAAATTGCGCGAAGCTAATCAATTCATATATCACAATTTGTACACGATTAGATAAAGTGGATATAATACGCATTTCAACCACATATTGTGAAATTTAACAAATATTTCAAACATATCAGTTTTTCGAGATGCAATGTGTAAGTGGTTCACAAAAAAGCAACAGAGTATGACATATGAACAAAGAAGGTGCAAAATTGTGTCAGCCCTGCAACCGGTCTCAATAGAGTCAAAGATTGTTTCATCACGAGTATTTACCACAAATCTTCACAAATTAACCCTTGAAGAAAGATGGAAACATACCTAACAATAGTTAATGGCTGCAACTGATTCTCACAAACTCTAACCAGTACCGAATAGATTGGTTCCACCATATCCAAATCCTATATGCACTCGTGCCCCGAGTGGACACCAACATCCCGTCAATCTTGTTCCCCCTACATCCTATTAACAACATTAATAATTGCAAAAAAAAAAAGCTGAAGAACTTAACTACATGGAGAGAACAATAAATGTAAAAAAAGCAAGCCAACCTCTTCATCAACAAAATCATTTGAGTGGCAAACGGTTCATATGGGTTTTCCACAAATGTCATACTCCAAACTCTCACAAGTTTTACCCTGAACCTCCAATTTTGACGACACCCATACAGTTTTGATAAGATGAAAAAGCCCTGGCACCATAGCCATTTTCATTTGCAAGAAATAGTTGAAAACAAATTTCCTGAATGAATACATGTCTCAGACACAACCAGCCCATGCATCTATTTATATTTTTTCCCTCTTACACAATCCTAAGTTCATTATAAAATCCCTCCTAAATTCAATTTTAAATTTGAATTAAGCTTATCCTATGTACCCATTTCCCCGCCAATCTCATGACTACTAGGTTAGTAAAAGAAAACCCCTCACCGTACGACCTACTTTTCAGTTTTAAATCAAAATATATCAAACTACATGAAATACAAAAACGGCCTTGATTCCGGTCTAAATAGGTTGGTCTATTAGTTAAGGTACCTAGATTCCATTTCAATCCTACTTTACTACCATATGTCAGGCACTTCAGTATTTGTGATAAAATTATTTTTGTTTTTAAACTTAATTGTCCATGAAATTCTTTTTTTAAAAAAAAACTTAGACTGAAACTCTTTAAAAAGTTGTCCCATTGTTGTAGCCGCTTAGAAACTCATCTCCTTATTATGTGTGCACACTCTTGTTACAATAGAGTCATTAATTTAATCTAAGTTAATTTATGAATAGTGATTAAATTAATTTTAAATTTGGTACTTTGTAAAGGTTAAGATGTAAGCACAAAATATGAAATAAAATCTCTGAATAGCATCGCATAGAATAGCCCAACTTCTCAAGATTCTTTAGAAGATATGTGAAGTAATCCAGCTTAGATGCTGTAAAGGCATCGAGACACGTGGATTCTTTCTTCTGCTTTTAATTTGTCCAAGATTGCTCAATATATTAATTCATCGCTCATTGGCTTGCTGTCACTTTTTATTTCTTCCTCCTGTGCTCCCTCTTTATATTACTTTAATTTGAAGGTATTATATTCCGTCCTTTTCAAGAAGTTATCCTCGAAGTAACGTGAACTACATATTATATATAAAACTAATCTCGATTCCTAAATTATCAAAACTTGGATCCTTTAGAAGCAGCTTCAGGTATCCTAGGTATGGAACAAAATTTATGTGGGTTTAGATACACATTACTTCTCTATCTAGCTATATATCTTGGTATGCAGAAACAGTATAAAAGTTTACAGTACCGTTTAATCATGGTTATTTATTTATATGACTTTTAAAATATTAATAATAAAGTCAATAAACTTATCATAAATCAAGAGTTGTGTTAATTGTCTGTGTAAAACTTTATCAGTGCACAATACTTTTTCTATATATATATATATGTAATAATTCATTCATTCAAACCTCTTTCCCTATCGTCTAACCCGCTACGTTGCATTTATCATTGTAATCGATCAACACGAAGCAACAAATCAATCCCATAAACAAGTCTGCGCCGATCCATCGAAATGGCACTGAGAAACAACGTCATAGGAGCCATTAACTTGGTTGCTGTGCTCCTCTCAATCCCAATTATTGGTGCTGGGATCTGGCTAACAACAGAGCCAGCGGATTCTTGTGTCAAAATCGTACAATGGCCGGTCATCATCTTGGGGGTTCTGATATTGGTTGTGGCTGTGGCAGGCTTCATTGGAGCCTTTTGGAGAATCCCCTCCCTTCTCATATTCTACCTGGTTGCCATGCTCGTGCTTATTGTAATGCTGATATGTTTGGCGGTTTTCATCTATGCGGTCACTCTTAGAGGGCATGGGAACATCGAACCCAATCGGTCATACTTAGAATATCATATGGATGACTTCTCAGTTTGGCTCCGTCGAAGGGTAACAAAGTGGGATCACATCAGAAACTGTCTTCGCTCAACAACTATGTGTGCTCAATTGAACCAAACCTACCGAGTGGCCCAGGACTTCTTTAATGTACATCTAACACCCATGCAGGTATATACATATATAGTTCATACTCAATTTAATATATAACTCGTTATTGGCACCATCAACTAGAGATATCATATCTTTAAGATCGAGTATGTCTGGTGTAGTATATATGTAGTTTAACAAACTCAACTTTCCAACCCTACCAAATAATTGATAGATTTCTGATATCAACCTTGAGGTTCTATTTTTATGGACCTTAGAAATTTTCTGATAAATAGAGAACTTTTGTTAACAAGCACTTGTCTTACAAGGAAAATAATCAATTTTTTTTATTCTTTTTTCTTTACGCACGTACGTAACTGTTTTTCTTTTATTTTATTTTATTTTCTTTCTTTTGATGTACGTATACCATAAAATAGAAACTGTAAAGGAAATACAACAAGGATATAATCAATAACAATGGAATCCTTAAGAAGCTTGAAAATTAAATCACATAAAATTCAAGAACGTAGAGGAAAGTATGCAATTGATTAAAAACAGCTAATAGAAAAGATAGAAGAAAATAGATAAATGGACGTCACACTTTCATGAATTGAAAGATAAGTCCATGAAGATGATCACACAAAGGTATATGAACCTTTGATAACCTTCACTCTTGACTAGCAAGAAAGTTAGAGAAAATCACTCTCTCAAGTAAGAAAATCACTTTCTAAATTTGCAGCAATTTTGCATAAAACTTCAATCGTCCTTTGTGCATGCATGAAGCATGTATTTATAGGATTTACAAGGTGAAACTAGGGTTGTGTAATCAGCCAAGTTACACGCCCAACTCATCCCCAAAATGCCCCTTTACACACTTCCCATGCAACCCTAAACATATTCTAGGAATTAAATTAAAAGACAAATTAGCTAATAAACTCAACCTAAGTAAGCTTGTATGGCCGCATTTCCTAACCAGAATTTTGGCACATGTTAGCTACATTAAACCTTGCAAAATAACCACCAAACATGATGTAAAGAGGCTATTCATTCAGCCATAATGTAGCCGCAACATTCAGCCACCATGCTTCAAGATTCCTTGCATTTTGTAACTCATTTCTTCATGACTTGGCCACCACTTTAATGGCTCTTCACTCTCTCATTTACAACCTTGTTGGCACCCTTTTTATGACTTAGAATTCAGCCACATTTAGCACATGTTGGCCGCATCATATAGCTCAAAATGAGGCTAGATTCATGCGCACACAAGCCTTCCCCAACGGCTATAAGACAAGTCTTTCAATGCCTTTAAACATCATCACCCCTTTGTCTTTGTAACCACCAAGTTATTACTCAATGTTTTGTAACTACAAAACCTTATTGAAAGCAATAATAATTCAGCAAAATAAAGAGCACATGGCCGCCCACCATGCACCCATGTGGCCGCCCACAATGCCACATCATTGGCTTGGAAGTGCTTCAATTAACAGTTGTATTAAATGCAACTGATTCTTCATCAATTAAACTATCCTCTTCAACTTGAGTGCAATTAATGAACTTAGGACTTCCATTAATATTTTGCTCAGTTTGAGTCTGGACTTCTTTATTGATGACTTGGAATGCCTCCTTAGCCTTCCTAGCTTGTGCCCTTGTCATGGGCCCACCCAATCTGTTGACTACCTGATGCGAAACGGAAACGAGATGGCCTTGAATTTCGGTTTGGAAGAAAGAAACTGAAAAAATGTATTTTTTTTATTTTTGTTTTGGGGAAGGATATTGACGCCACACTCAAGAAAGATGAGAAGGGGGTGATAAGTCATGGGGTTGATCGCCACAGGTTAACCTGATAAGATCGAAATCGGGTTCATATAACTCAGAACTCCATAAAGCTCTCACAATAAGAAAACTCAATTTTCATTAAACTCATGTTGTGATTTGAAATACAATAGTTCCCCTATTTATAGGCTAAGTAAGTGGCTAAAACACTAAATTCCCACTACATTTCCCCCCAAGCATTTATTATACACTAATATTAATTCTACCCCATTAACATGTAATCAAAATAACCCACTATCATGCAATTACCACATGTAAATAATTGCATGTTACATTAATTTCTATTAAAAGAAACGTTACAGAATTGAAAAGCCAATAGTCAAAGAGGTTCTGGAATTCCTTTTCGGCTGTCCAGCTGCAGGAACTCTGTTAACAAAATTTTACCTGGCTTGATTCATATCATTACCTCCTTCTTCGAAAAGATTCGTCCTCGAATCTTAGACTTTATTTTTCTACGAATTTATTTACTAATAAATTAAAACGAAACAATACCATCCACCAGGATCAAATACAACTCGTAAAAATTCATGCATCAAGGAATTCTTCCTCTTGAGTGCACAAACCCAATAACCGAATTCAAGGGAAATTCTTCGTTTATGTTGGACCTGCAGATTAATTTTTTCAAATAGAAATATTGCAGACCCAAAAGGCTTTTGAAAACATGAAGTATGGTTATTATATAACCAAGAAAAAGTTCCATGTTTCTCTCTGCATTATCCTTTTGAATTTGGTTAACAACGATGGAATGGATGAACGGTGGCACACTTGGAAAAATATCAACGTTCTTCTTCATCAGGCTTGGCAATTTATAGTGTGCATCATTTAGAGACACAACCTCTTGATCCTGTAAATGTTCATCACAAACAGAAGGGAAAACATCATTAGATATCAAATTTTTCTCATTCTCTTTTTCTCTCATCTTTTCTTCGGTCTCTTTTCTCTCTTTTCTATTTTCTCCTTCAAATTTCGTTGATCCTCACAGACTTGGCTTGTGTGTTAGAAATTTCAACTTAAGCTTGCGCCCCTCATGCTTCAAAGAAAGTGAAAGTCTATCGGGATTGAGCTTTTTATTTCGCAACCAAGACCATCCTAAGAGAAAATGACATGATTCCATGGGAGCAATTTCACACAAAACTTCATCTACGTACTTCCCAATAGTGAATCCAAACTTTGTTTGTCTAGGATGAAGATGCGTTGGTAAGTTGAGTTTCTCCACCATTCTTTGACTCACAACATTGTTGTAGCTCCCGTAATCAAATGCAATCAAACACACATGACCTTCAACGAAACACCTCGTATAGAAATTATTCTTCTCCATTCCAAACCCAGAGCCGACCGAAGCTCTGATACCAAATGATGCGAAACGGAAACGAGATGGCCTTGAATTTCGGTTTGGAAGAAAGAAACTGAAAAAATGTATTTTTTTTATTTTTGTTTTGGGGAAGGATATTGACGCCACACTCAAGAAAGATGAGAAGGTGGGTGATAAGTCATGGGGTTGATCGCCACAGGTTAACCTGATAAGATCGAAATCGGGTTCATATAACTAGAACTCCATAAAGCTCTCACAATAAGAAACTCAATTTTCATTAAACTCATTGTGATTTGAAATACAATAGTTCCCCTATTTATAGGCTAAGTAAGTGGCTAAAACACTAAATTCCCACTACATTTCCCCCCAAGCATTTATTATACACTAATATTAATTCTACCCCATTAACATGTAATCAAAATAACCCACTATCATGCAATTACCACATGTAAATAATTGCATGTTACATTAATTTCTATTAAAAGAAACGTTACAGAATTGAAAAGCCAATAGTCAAAGAGGTTCTGGAATTCCTTTTCGGCTGTCCAGCTGCAGGAACTCTGTTAACAAAATTTTACCTGGCTTGATTCATATCACTACCTGATTGATGTCCACGTCAATTTCCAACTTGAATTTCGCTACAACACCAAAGATTTATATACATTATCTGCACGCTAAATTACAATTAACTTCTCTCGAACATGTTTTTTTTGTGTTTTTACAATTTTATACACCACCAATTTCAACTTCTCTAAGCATGATTATGAAGTTTGCAGATGTTTTACTTCTAACTTACAAGATTTACATTCTCTTTAAACACATTCTTGTTCATCAAGTAAAGTAAAAATTGTTAATTTCAAAAATCAGCCTTCTTATCAAAAGAGATGAGCTAGCAAACAAAAAAGTTGAAGATTTAATTAACCTAGTTTTTTGAACCGAATACATTTTTCCAACCTAGCATGTTATTCAATTCCCCTTTAATTTATCCCTTTTTTGCTTTTCTACATCTGTACTTTTTTCTCATGCAGTCAGGGTGCTGTAAGCCACCAACCAAATGTGGTTACACGTTTGTGAACCCAACTTATTGGATTAGCCCAATAAACACGGCTGCAGATATGGATTGCATGCAATGGAGCAACGAACAAACACAACTTTGCTACAACTGTGACTCATGCAAGGCTGGTTTGTTGGCAACTATTAGGCTGGAGTGGAGGAGGGCCAATGTAATATTGATCGTTACTTTAGTTGCTTTAATTGTAGTATATCTGATAGGGTACTTTGCCTTTAGTAATGCCAAAACTGAGGAGCTCTTTCGCAAATACAGGCAAGGATACACTTGAGAATAATGAATACGATATTTCCAAAAATATCAAGTAAAGTTAGATAATATAATGAACAATGACAAATGACGGTGATTGTTAAATCGGGTCCTTCTGCTTTTTTAAATTATTCGATTTTGTAGTGAAGAGCAAAGAAGAATCCATATATACATTAATTGTAATGAATTTTAATTTTATTTACATTATTCTTTTAAATCATAGAAAAAGTTTTGTTCTTTCTAGTAGCGTTTGAAAATTTGTATATGGTCTCGAAAATTTTTCTTTTACACTAAAATGCATACATTAATTGTACACTTGTTGCCTACTGGGGTGAACTCGGTTCGGGTGGTGATCCAACTCCTTCATGCTCTTGTCCTGGTCCTCCTATGGATGCCGGCCGAGATGAGTTGGGACCTACAGAAGACACTTGACTAGTAAGTAAGTGAGTTCTAGCAAATAAGTCGTAATTATGGGTGAGTTAAGGCGTATTGTCCTCTTACCAACAGTGAGCGCTTTATAGGCTTAAGGTGGCGTGTGGGCCTAGTACGGATTGAACCGGGTACACCGTAGTACGCATCAATCCGAGTTGTACGGATGGTCCTTTGGCCAACACGGGTTGGGGCGTCCGACCCGGACTCCTGTGGGCTTGTTATGCGTATTGGCCCTTGGGGGTGATTGCCCAATATCACCACCAGAACATTTGCCCCAGCATGGGCCGAGATGAGCACTTGGTCCAGGTCAGTTCACGCTTGTCTTTGGTGTGAGCCGAGATGTTCGGTCGTCAATGGTCGGGATAAATGCCATTGTTCCGGACACGTGGGACCTTTCATATTTTAGGGTTTTGA
This sequence comes from Sesbania bispinosa, assembly GCA_026901365.1. Taxonomy (NCBI): domain Eukaryota; kingdom Viridiplantae; phylum Streptophyta; class Magnoliopsida; order Fabales; family Fabaceae; genus Sesbania; species Sesbania bispinosa. Next base: position 656,395 of record QLOH01000593.1, read on the forward strand.
CGCTTCAACTTTTAGGGTTTGCGTCCATTGGCGCTAGCTTCGATTCGTTATTCCATGCGTCCGTTCGCATTTTTGGGCGCCTTTTCACATTCAAAGTGCCCTTTCGTATTCTGGGCCCTTGAGCTTTTTCCTTAGGTCCTTTTCCTATAAAGGGGGCGGGGTCGTAGTCATTTTCACGTTTCTTGTCATAACGTTATTATGCTGAAATTTCCTTCGATCTCATCCGATTTTGAGTTGTTCCGTGAAGTCGTCTCTCCTTTGCGATTATCCTACCCAAGGTACTTTTCCTTCTCCTATACTTTATTTTTTTCCTATTTTGTTGGGGAGTATGAGTCATAGTGATTCCCTAGAGGTTTTGCCTGATCCACTTTTGAAGGACCGGTTCTTCGTCCCGTTCTGCCCCCAAGTCGATCTCGGGTGGAGGTCGTGTCGGGGGTTCTTTGCCCCGACTTTATATGGAGATTCTAGCCATAGGTTTTGAGGTTCTGCCCGCGATGTCACTATGATGGTCTGATGTGAATCCTCTGGTTGGTTTAGGATTCTGAATATGGACCTCTAGGACAAAGGCTTGCTGTTTTGACAATTTAAACAAATTAAGAAAGGAAAGGTTATGCGCACCAATAAAATTCAGAAATTAATCAAGGAAATAGATTTATAGAAATGGCCAAACTCAGTGTATGATAACTCAACCTTTATAAACCAAACCAATTAATCAAGGCTGAATTGTAAGCCAATTATTGGAACAAACCAACGTTCCAATTAATTGAAACAAGGTTGCAGAATTATGTGCAAATCCAACGTATCAAGTTGAGCAGAATGAGGTGCAGATTTTGTGATTAAAATCAATGCTTGAATTGGACCAGAAATGGTGTTGTTTTCTGATTATAAACTGATATGAACCTTGATGTTCTATTTTTCATGGACCTTGGAAAATTTCTGAGTAAACAACACTTTTCCTTGCAACCATTTTCTTTATACTAAACTTTTCAATATTTTTTTCTTTTCTTTTCTTTTCTTTTTTTTGTCACATTCTTTTCTTTCTTTTCTAATAACCAAATAAAAATAAGCAATGATATGAATGAGATAGAAGGCTAGCAATTAGTAACTTGGCCAAAACAATATTCAATCCTTTAGAAAACTTGAAATAAATCACTTCGAAATCAAGTATGACGTATAGGAAAAATATAGATTTGAACAACAAAAGTAAACATAGAAGAAAGAAAGATAGATATTGGACGTCACACTTTCATGAGTTGAAAGATAAGCTCATGAAGATAACCACACAAAGGTAAGAGAACCCTTGAATCTTCACTCTTGACTAGCAAGAAATTTAGAGAAAATCACTTTCACTAAACAAAGAAAATCACTTTCAATGGTAAGGTAAAATTTGCATAATTCATCTAATCTTTCTTGCATGCATGAAGCATGTTTATAGGGTTTTACAAGGAGAATAAAGCCATGCAGCAAGCTACATGTTTCACGCCCTAATATCCCCAAAATCCCCCCCCCCCTACACACTTCCATGCAACCCTGGACAATTTACTAGAAATTAAATAAATTAAGCTAAATAACTCAACCTAACTTAGCTTGTATGGCCGCATTTCTCTACCAGATTTTTTGTGCACATGTGGCTGAATTATTCTTTGCTTTGTAACCACCAAAACATGAAATAATTGGCCATTTGATTCAGCGATAATGCAGCCGCACAAAACAGCCCATAGTGATTAAGTTTGGCTTCAATTTGTAACTCCCAACTCTTGAATGTTGGCCGCAACTTTGATGATCATTCATGCAGCCATTTACAACCTTGTTGGCCCTTCTTGATGACTCTTCATTCAGCCAAAATTCTCACATGTGACCGCCACTTTGATGAGGTTTTAAGCCTTCCATGTAGCTCAAAATTGGCTAGGTTCATGCACACCTTGCAAGCTTCCTCCAACGGCTAGTAGACATGATTTTAATGTCATTATCATCATGTTTTGTAACCACTAGAGTAGGAAACATAACCACTAAATTATTTATGTGTTGTGTCTTTGTAACAACTACAACCTTTATTGAAAGCAAAAACACAATTCAACATAAAAAAGCACATGTTGGCCACCCCTATATGATGCATTGTAGGCGCCTACCATGCTTCATCATCTTTCTTGAAGGGAGCTTTAAGTGATAGTTGCATTAAATGCATCTGCCAATTCATCATTGAAGCCATCTTCCTCAAGTTGAGTGCAATTAATGAACTGGTTAGTTCCATTAATGTTCTCCTTAAATTGAAACTGAACTTCTTTAATGACAAGCTGTAAAGCCTCCTTTGCCTCGTTAGACTGCGCCTTGTCATGGGTACCCCTACTCTTTTGTCTGCATGATTGAAACATTTGAGTAGATTGAGTGGTTTCTGCCTCACTTTTTCTCACAAGATCGGAATGTCGGTCGGAATAGAGATTGGGGGAGGGAATACTATATTGCCCTGGTAATTTATGGTGCATTTTAGGATAGACCATCCATCTTTGGGTCTACGGTAGACCAACCCTTTTTGAAAAAATATTATTTTTAAAATCTGCAATGTAGTCCTCCTATTATATTATTAATATTTACTCTCTCTCCCTACATTGTTTTTCCTTTCTCTCTCCTAATCTCCTCTATCAAATATGTTCCTATCCTC